>JAPQRN010000012.1:10131512-10142123 GCA_037367275.1 Coranthus polyacanthus
CGCGCATTAGCATGCACATACAGTGCTGTAGGTACACACACACACACACACACACACACACACACACACACACACACACACACACACACCTAGATATCCACATGCACTCACTCAATGCTGGAGCACAAAAATTGTTTTCCAGTTAAAGGGATAATTCAGCCATTTTCAAAGCAATTACACGTGGAAGAACCTACTGGCAAAACTGCAGTCTAAGCTTTATATTTTGCTCTTCAGTGTGGGCATTTCACTGTCTTATGTTATTTTGCATTTTACCGCATCATGCCTCACCCTACAAAAAACAGGGAGGTGCAGAAAGCCTTAACATTGTCCTGAAAAGTGTGTTTATCTCTGGACTTTCACCAATACTCATATGGAAATGAGACTGCAGAGTGCATTTACATCATATTAACTGCGTGGTCCATTTCCAAGCGCACACAATTTTCCTTTTTGTCAGTTATTGCACAAAACAAAATGGATAGCAGCAAAGAGGAAAATATGCATGACAGAGCACAAAGTCCATTTAAAGTGTCTCACCTGAGTTACTACTGCAAGATACTCTTTTGATTTCTATTCTGCTTAATTGTATTAGATATTTGTCACACTGTGCAGGAGCGTATAGCCTTAACAGTACTCTGACTGCATAGTAACTAAAGACATTTTTAACATTTTATAAATTCATATGCAGAAATGTTTCCCAGCAGTTCATCACCTAAGCATACGTGGCATTTTAGAGGAATACACAAGGGACATTAATTTCTTTCCTAACTTCCTCCCACTGGCTCACGGCCTGTGACTTATTCTTCACAATCACTAGAGAAGAGGTACTTTTTTTGTTTGTATCGGTTCATCTTGCATTTATGCCTTGTCACTGCACACAATAACTGGACAAATAAGGGAGTGGATGATGTGTGACACAGGCCATAAACTGAATTAAACCCGAAATATACAAGTCACTGATGCGATCGTCTCTGACTTAAAATGCATTTTAGGTGGCAGACTCAGCAACAGAAGCCGGGGATATAAGTGAGAAAAGTAAAATAAAGTAACAAAATTAGATAGCTGAAAAACATAAACAGCTCTGGAGGCTTTTTATTTTTCTTTTGCAGCTGGCTCCCTGTTAATATCGTCAATAAATGGACAAGAGAATAATTTTCATTCAGACAGACAGAGTTTCTGTGGTAATACATACGTAAATTATGTGATGCAGTGGCCCATTTATTACCCTACATCACTGCAGTTACACAGTTTGGAAATAAAAAATAAAAAAAAAAGATTTTTTGACAATTTGTTTGTTATGTAAAGATTGAATGGCAGGTTACACCAACACAAAGTTCATTACTTCTTGACTTGTTTGGTTATGACAACAATTTGATTTGTTATTGTACTTTTTTTTTTAAAAGTCTGACATATTTCATTTTTTCCGTGACAGTTTGCTTCAGGCAACACATTTGGTGTTGCCGCGAAGTCTCCCGAGCATTCATTTGACATATCAGCCACAAGACCTGCATTGTTAGAGTGTGTTTCAATTTGTGAATGTTGGTATCAAGGACACGTCATACCTGTCACAGCCGTAGCAGTGCATGGACACCTAATGCGTACACCTGGGGGCAGATTTATAAATGATTCACACGTTGCAAAAACCATTTCCTCCCATTTAAATTGTTATTTACAAGAAACAGAATATGCTGTGAGAATAGAATGATCCACAGGGCGAAGACAGAAAAGTAAAGAATGGCACCGAGCTCTGCTCTTTTTCGTTGTTTCAGCAAGTGCAATATCTCATTTTATACATAACTACTTGCCATCTTTATGCTATATCTTTAAGTGGTCATTTACATGTACTGCCATCTCAGGGACACAGCACATCACACTGTTTTAACAAGCCCTGAGGACATTTTTCAATTACTCATACAGTGACCTAGACGCTCTTTCACACACTTTCACTTTCATAGTCACACAGAGAGTGAGAACGAGGCAGAGAGAATGAGAAGGTATACGTACAAGCACCATCATTTGGTTTATGGAAATGTGTTAATGGAGGGTAAAAGGGCATTCTGATGAGAGGGTGAAATAAAAAAATATATATCCAAAGGAAAATGGACTGTGTGTGAGAGAGAGAGAGAGAGAGACAGAGAGAGCTTGGATGTAGGTTTGATGCCAGGCAGACAGAGAGAGAATGTGTGCGCGGCCACTTGTGGCTCCAGCGAAATTCAGTCCAAGGTGTGTGTGTGTGAGTGTGTGAGGCAAAATAGAGTGTGTGCTTTAACATCCATTTATCCACCTGCCACACGTCTGTCACACCTTCTATATGACTATCTGAGAAACACGTCTGGACGTCCAAATGTTACGCCTATAAAAACGTGATAAAGGAAAATACCATAACAAGTCATATGTCACCCACTGGCAGTGTGGGAGCGGCAACAGCATTCTGCATTTAAAACACAATACGATAACTATATTCAGTTACAAAATAGCCTGTAGGTACAGTAGTACAGCAGTTGCATTCTTAAGGACAAAGTATGAAACATTGTCCTTCTAAATCATCACTTCTAACCCTCTGTCGGTGTGTGGTGGTGTATTTACCTGCAGAGACCCTGCCCTCTTCCTATATTTTCCGTTTTCCTCTTGTTTTCTCCCTCGTTCGCTGAGTGGAGAGGAGGAGCCAAGTTTGAACATAAACCAGAGACGCTACATTAATTAAAGGGCTTACTTTAAAGGTCCTCTGTGTAAGATTTCGTGTGCTTACATGAAGTTTGTGCTGGAGTCAGTGTTGCGCCAGGAGCTGTACGCCTGGCGACGTCAGCTGACTGCACTTAAAAGCTGTAGTAAGTGACGCGCAGAATGTCGCAAGCAGACGAGAGGCATCGAAGGACTTGAGATTGAGCGTTAGAGGATCCGAATGCGATCCTAAACCTCTACGCGGAAGTCCGTATATCGTGGCTGTTATCATGGATGTAGGCGAGTTCGGAGTTAGTTAATGTCAACAAATGAGAGACTCCCAGCACAAAACAGACTCAAACATACATACACATACACACAGTGCACCTTTAAGTCTGCATTATTTGTTTTCGAACTTTAAGCTAATCACTAATTTCCCATAAGCTCCTGATTTAAAACAGCACAAAAGCATACCATAATATACATAGCTTTTGCTGTCCACAAGCAACTAATTCTATTCATGGTATATCAACATAAGTAGAATTCATGTTGATATATCACACATTTTTATCAATTTATTTTATATCCATAAAGAAGGTAAAAACCACCTTTTCTGCTGCCATTTTTATTTTAGGTGCAAGAAAACTGCAGAAATTCAGGGAAAATTAAACGTTCCACTACGGTACTTTAAATTCACAGTAAGTTTTATTTTCATCTTCATTTACGGGTTTTAGCTCTGCCCTGACGCTGTGGAAAATAAAAGGTCAAGGAAAAATTAATTTGTCACCCAGACCAAATATCACACGTCTTTTATTTCTCCGTATGTTTCGAGCTTACATCTCTACGGCAAGCGATAATAATATTCAGCGTCTTCTGGGTTCAGTCCACTTTATGTAGTTTGTTGAAGTAAGTATTTCACTGAGGTCAAGAGCTGAGGATGGACGAAAAGTCCCCGAAGGTGTTTGATGCAGTTAAGGTCAGACTCCTCTGCATCTGTGTAAATACCCGCAAGTACTTCTAAACATAAACAAAAATCCAGCCAAAAGAGCTGATGTGAGCACCGCTGGCCCCATTTGTTCAAGGCACCATCTGCATGCACTCAGGGAGGTCAGCAAACACAAAACAGACAGACCCTCCAGGTACAATTAAACAACCCCTTTTTGAGGGAAACTGTTAATATACACAAACCTTTGAGTCTCTTTCCCTCTCAGTCGCACACTTGGATACTGTGTTGCCAGTCGTGTAAAAGAAAACAACGTGGGCAGTTTATTATAAGAATGACTTACGCGTGAGCAGTGTTGAGACGGATATTTTTAATACGTATAGGCGACTGACCACTAGTTACCCTGTTAAAAATGTAAGAACTTCATCAAAACTGACCCCGTGTCCTTCTTACGTTCTGCAAATACAGTAAGCTTTTAACTGAAGATCATGCATTCACATGTAAACCCTTGTAATTGCATATTTTTTCTCAGTAACTTTAAAAATCACATTTATTTTGACATTTAATTAGTTAACACCCACACGTATCCATCACCCTGCTATGGGCACACGAGTTGTCAAATTTTAAAATAGATTTATAGAAAGTCTTATTTGATTGTTGCTTAACTATATACAGCTGGTAGTTCTGTCATCGCTGACCTGAAGCTGACTTGTGGCATTCAGTCGGATCAGTCTGCCGTCGTCATTTCAGCATATAAAAATGGGATGTGTGTCCTTTTTAATCGGTTTGTCACTTTGTATTATGAGCATATGCAGGTCACAGTATGTAACACTAGCTGCGAATTCGACTCTAATGTGATGCCTAGCAGCGAGGGTTAGAAAATCTAATTTCTACTTCGCTCTTCCTCCATCAACTTAACGCGCGTCAGAAGACAAAACAAGTGTGTGGTCATGTTTTTGTGTTCTGTTCTGGTGACTGCGTGGGCGAATTTGTCTCGCAACTGAAAATAAACGCAGCACATCCATTGTTCTCACCTTGTCAACTTTACTTTGGTGTAATCTGCGTTGCACAAAGCTGAGGTGACAACGACAGGCTGATTGTGTTGCGCATTAATTATATGTGAGTCTAAGTGATAAATGAACACAGAACAGGGGCAAGGCAAATCTGCATTGAAAACAGATAATTAAATAAATAAATAAAGTAATGAGCCCAGAGGTGCAGATGAGACCCAATGTCAAAAATTGATTCACTTATTTTGTAGCAGTCAGAGTGACATCAGGGCAACAAGTGCCAGTTCTGCTTAAATCAACGTGCAGCAGTATAATGATGGCACTTGCTTCTCTAGCTGCGATGTTGCCTTCAAGTGGTGTTGGAAATATTCTAATTTCAATTCAAGCACCCATAAATGATGCAATCAAAGGGGTAAAAATGTAACTGAAAGTCAGGGAGTCTCTCACAGTCAGAGCTACTGTTTCCAAAAGTATGAACCATGTTTTCCATAAACCCCGGTGCTTCCAGCTGCAAAAATGTCTGACTCTCCCTCTTTCAACTTGGCTGAAGGTGTTCCTTTTGCTAAATATAACGAGAGCCGATTTTTTTTTTTTTTGCGCATTAGTTATACACAGTGCTGTGTCATGTTCATTCATCCGTAATATTAAATGTCTCAGTGAGACACAAAAAAAAAGTGCGTACGAGGTGAGCTCCATAATTTGGTTCAAATTGCGGTAGATTATCGGCTAAAATACAGAATTGGAAAAAAAACTTTTTTCAAAGCTTTTCAAATTAGAAAAATAAACCTCACAGCTCAGCATTTTTTGTTAGTTGGTGTCAAATAAGAGACCTGCGTGAAAAAAAAATTAGCAGTTAAAACACGTAATCACATTTTGTGTCTTGTTGTGTGTTTCTAAAGTTTGTATCGGAGTCTGTTTTTCGCTGGTTGTGCTTAAGCTGGCTTTGTTGACAGTATCTAACTCCACTTCTAAGCTGACTACTGTCTTGGTTGCCTACATCCTCCATAGCAGACTTTACGCTGATTTCTGTGTAATGGACCTGGGTTGATGTTTCCACAAAATTCCTTATGCTCGCTCCTAAGTTCTTCAGTGCCTCTTTTCTGTTACTCAACAACCAGCAACACTGTTACAACACCAGCTACCCTTGGCTTAGAAATAGACTCTGTGAACATCAACAAATGACCATCTCAAGCACGACGCAAACTCCAATGCAAAGTTCACGTAAGCACACGAGCGCAAACATCTGTCTCACCACCATGCCTAATTTAACACTGACTTTTCATCCATCCATCACGTTTCTTAAAGAAGAACTACTATGGAAACTAGTGAGGAAGTCAAAAATATTTGAACACAGGAAGAACAACCATGTTTTATATTGCCAAGCACTGCTGCAGATGGACAATGTGAATCTTCAAGAGCTGCCAGGGCTCCTGCTGATTGTCTCATTCACTTAGAGTAATTATCCTAATTACTCAAAATGAACGTGGTAGTGATTTATTGATTTCTAAATGCTTCACATACTGTAGCACCTTTGAGCTAGGTAATGGATGGTAGCAGGGGGTACAGTGAGTAGTTTAACGCTAGTGGAGGATAGGGGAGGGAGCACAAATTCCCTGTTGAGTTCCCAGCATGGGCGCTGGAGTATTCAACCACACACGCAGTGCCTTTCATAGAACATGGAATACCCAGCCATGAAAACTTGTTGCGAAGCAACTGCAGCTACATGCAAGATGTTTGTGCCTGTATGTGAAGGTCATACTCTGATTACTTATTGATCTGAACCGCTCTAATGTTTCCTCATAATTATTTAAGCAGGATAAGACTGTCTGCATTTGTGTGTGCATGTGTGTGTGCGCACTTGTGTGTCTGTGGACGTGCGGTGAGTATAAAATCACATTATGTCTCACACTTTTTATTCATAATTATCATCTACACGGCTTATAATGGTCCATCATAAAGAGAGTGGAGAGTAGAAATGGAAAATGGAGGCGTGCGAGCCAGACAGAACAGGAAAAAAAAAACAGCAACAGAGCTCTTTGCACCTGACCTCTTCCACCTCCCTTAACACAACATAATGATTTTTAAAAGAGAAGACAGACACTAAGTACTTAGTTGCACACCTTACCTTGCAGTGGAAACCTGTCAGTTTTTTGTGTACTTGCTATTTCAAATGTGTTTAAAAGGCAGCATTTTTCATACATGAGTGTGCATCCTGTCAATCACAAGCTCCACTCTGTGAATGAAATGTATATACATGCCAGTTAAGTCAGTTTGAAGCTTGAGTTAACGTTGGTTTGCATACTTTATGCAACCTAACTGCAATGTTTCTTGCTGAAGAGACTCATCTAGTCTTTTATTTTCATATCTGTCAAAACGCAGAGTGCGTTGGTGCATCTTATCCTAACATCAACTCTTCTGTCCCTAGTTGACTGTTCCTGGCATTTATGAAATCTTCTGTCATCGCTCGACAGAAAGGACAAATTATGAGCAAATAGACACTGTGCTTCCGTCAGTCTGCCAAAAGAAAGTGTCAGGACACAGAGAAAACAAAAAAAACAATCTGTCAAAAAAAAAACAAAAAAGCATCACAACTAACAGCAAACTTTTTTATTTCTTGCTAGTGATGCTGACAAGCCAACAAAACCTCAAATCAATTTCAAACCTGACAAATATCTAAAAATATTATGTTCTGCCAAAGATCATATCATTCAAAATGTATCCAAAAATATATCACTGGACTCCTGCAAAAGCGATAGGCATCAGAATATGAATCTGTTTCAGAGATGTCACGTAATGTCAACTTAAATTTGAATTACGCTGTATCCTTTCAGCTTTTTCTTGTTGTAACTGATTCATGCGCTTTATAATTTATTGTCTTTCATCGTCCCTGTTTGCCAAAGTCTCTTGATGTAATTCCTTTAATTATTCTTTAGGTTTTGCCATTTACTGCATGTATTCTTGTTATGTTCTTACTGCCTTTACCTCTACACATTCCAAGATTAAATAAAGGTTGACTGAAAGTAACTGAATGAGTGTAATGTCAAATGGCAAAACAAACTGTCACTCAAGCTGCAGATGAACATCGCATGCAATATATGCTCATTTTCTACTCATATACCAAACAAACAGGATTCAAACAGCGGAATATGTGTCCCCCTTACGAACACGTAAGACAAAATCATAAGACTGTACTATTGACCAAAATTGGGAGTAAATAATACTTACTCAAACTGGGGCCGGGTGATAAAATGATAATAATAATTACTGTCATATAATTTTATATCACACTGCCATGTCATTTTTAGATTGTGATCATTTTCTTTGGGAGTCAGTGGCTGCGGTAATCATGACGATGACATTTTATGCTGGAAAAACTGCCAGAAATGTTTGGGCTTCAGGATTAATCTGACAACAACAAGAAAAAGCTCCCGCACACTTCATCAGGCCTGATGAAGGTAGAAAAGACGCAAACGCAGAAGTGTCAAGAAGTGAGAAAGTGTGCAGGAGCTTTCTCTTGTTGTTTTCAGATGCAATCTTTCTCCAGTGCACCTGTCGCCTGCTTAGGTGGGCAGAGATTTTTATTTTTTGTATTTTTTTTCTTCAGGATTTCTTTTATTTATATTGCCATATAACGCAAAATGTTTCAGTGGTTTTCTTAACTTTACTCGCTTTGACATCAAGCAAACATTTTATCATTTTCACTGATTTGAATGTTCTGCCTCTAGATTTCTGATTTCAACTTGCACTCGGGACCGAAAAATCAGCCTATAAACTGGAAAGAGATCATGATTTGATGCTAAATGTGATAATTATCAATATCGACTGACGAAATGAACAAAGAAAGAGGCGCCAATTCATTCTTTAATGACTGTATCTGGCCGCTTTGTATTAGAAAAAAATACCAAAGAGTCTGTAAACAAAACATCCTGGAGTCAGGTAGTCCACTGTGTGTGTCTTGTATGTTCTTTGATGACATTTTCATCCACTAACTTGTATTCTGTGTGCGCATGTTGCCATTTCCTGCAGCAGCAGGTGCAGAAGAGCCTTTGGGTGTCTGAAAGAGCAAACTTCCAGCCAGCGTGTGCCATTTGTGTGTGCGTACCAGTCTAATTATCACTGCGTGTGCGATGCCAGATGAAAGAGGTAAATGATATACTCATATCTGACACTCTGACAGTCAAGACACACATATGCGCGCATGCACTGGAGATTACCTGGACAAAAAGGACGCCTCTGGTGGAGGATTTCTTTGCTTTAAGCCTCATTTAAAATCTGTTGTTTGTGCAAATGAGAAACGTAAAGAGCGAATCTGAATAACAAACTCAGCTTCTGGACTCTTTAATCAGGATTGACACTTTTTTTTTTTCTGACAAAACAGGTAAACAACAAAGCACCCGAAGAATTAATTATCAAAGTTGTACATCTACTACATGTGGGTAACTCTCATGAACATGTACACTCATGAAAACTTATTCAAAATGATTTTTTGAACTCATCCTTTATTAATCTTGATGTTCTTTTATTGTATATAACTAGATATTGTATTATTTATTTGTATGAAAGTTGTTTATTCTGTCTTTTTAATTATTGTTGTAATAATGTCTGTGCTTCAAGGTCACCCTTGGAAAAAAAGATTTGTAATCTCTGTGAGGATTTCACGTGGTCAAATAAACGATTTCAGACCTGCCTGAACTAAAGGTTAGAGCCTCTTTTGATGGACATTTCAGTATATTGTGTTATAAATTCAAAATACTACAGAAGCATGAAAGCTGGTGATTGCGGAGACTCTGTGTGTGCACATTTCTCCTCATTAAAGATTGAGCATTTTGGCTGTTTTTTGTAGTTTTCATCATGGACCAATTTGTGGCTGAAATGCAAAGAAACACCTGAAACACTAGAAACTCAGACGCAAAACAAGAGCAAATGGCACTCAGGTGCAAAACCTTATGTACATGTTTGTGCCAGCATATCATTAGCGCAAAATCTTTTGCGAATAGGTCCTTAAAACGGAGCAGATTGCAGGAGCAAATGTTGTGCAATTCCATGCGCAATTAACCGCCGCGATCCATTCTTTGTGGATTCGGCCCACTGTCCTGTGATACAGTTAATTGTTTGGTACCAAAATAATATTTTCTGTGTTTTTCAGCTGAGTTACAAATGCAATATAATGTGTCTGGAGAAAAATATCTTGGTTCCCTCTCAATTTAGCATCATGAATATTCAAGCAAGTTTATGAGAATAATTTAAGAGAATGTAATCAGATACAATGGTTTCCAACAATTTATAAAAAAGTGTTTGAGTGTTTTCTTTTTTTTCAGTGTAATGCTTTAAAACAAAATCACAATGAAGATTGTCAAAACACGTTGACACGTTGCAGTGATGGGAGTGGTTGCAAAATGATTCAAAACATGTTACAGTAATGAATTTGCATCTTCGTGTGTCTCCACAAATGCCTGAAAATACATCAGAAATGATTCGAATTTCAAATGGAATACTTGAAACAGATCCTATTTCATATAAGGGGGAAATGTGTCTATACAATGGTCTTTGATTTTTTGCTATGAGTTGTACCATGGGCGCAGGTTTTGTTTGAACATTGGGGGGACACATCCAGCGGGGGGTCTGGTGGTCCTCAGGGAATTCTCAGTCTTAAACACATCATTTCATACATTCTGGTGAATTTTTTACATTTTTTTCTTTATTTTGTAGCATTTGTGCAGAAGCGCATTGCAGTACATGTAACATCGCAAAAAAAGAACTGGATCAGAACAAAGTTTCGTACTAAATAGGACCATTACCACTTTAGCATTACCAGGACCACTCCCTCTAATACAACCCCCCCCCCCCTCAAATAAAGGCCTGGTACCACCTGCAGATGAGGTAAATAAAGGCTCTGACGTAGTTGTGATGTTTTTTTCCCCCTCTTGTTTCATATTTTTACTGGGGGGGGGCAAATGTAGGTGGTCTAAATATAAATATTACCATTAGTAATAATACCCC
>JAPQRN010000012.1:10173958-10227352 GCA_037367275.1 Coranthus polyacanthus
CCCCCCCCCCCCCCCCCCCCCCCCCCCCGGGACTCTCTGCGATGCTCCCCAGATGAAGCAGCATGCAACAGACTCCACAGGGATTGCAGTAAATCTTCCTTGGGTTATACACAAGGGGATACACTGCAAGAGATGTCGCGGCTATTATTATCAGAGTTTAAAGAGGCTCAGGTGATGAAAAGGAATGCAGCAGCAGCAGCAGCGGCAGCAGCAGCTGTAGCATGGATGTGAACGGTGGATTGTCGACATACTCACTGATTTCTCTCTTTGAATGTAACTGGGGATTGGACGAGTTGAGCCGCTAATGGGTGGAATTGCTTTGCTTCTCTGTTAGAACTAAAATCTGGAAAGTAAGGTTGTCTTTTTAAATACATGCAAACTTGCGTAGTGAATATTGTGAGCTTTTAATGTAGACAAAAACAGAGTGTAAAGGCTCAGTCAGTCAATCAGTCAAAAGATGTAAAAGACAAAAATAGAAACACAGATGAAAATAGAAGTCTAAAATAGGATAAATACAAGAAAAGACAAGTTTAATCAGACATTTTAGAATAAGAAAAAGTGCCATAAATCTATTGGAAATCCCTTTTGTAAAGCTCTTTCTGTGAAAATGAATTGCTAGATCTATATTAGAGAAACAATGCAAATGCAAAACAATACCCATTATGTAAAAAAGGCAGATTATGTTTTGTCCAATTAGTCATTTACAAGAATTTCTACAAAGACGTGTGTTTAAGTTAAATTGCTCTGCCAAACTGAAGATACTGTTCATCTCATTGAAGATGGGCTGCGATCATCAGGTTCACAAGGGAAATAAAAGTTTGGAAAAATGTTCTAAATGCATTAGAACTGCACAATTAGCCAACATCAACTATTAAATGTGCTCCCTGTATCAAGCTGCTATAAACTCTAGTCTGCAGCAGTGCTCGATTCAGCAGCTGCCTGACATATGAAGAACTTGTGTTTAATTGTTAGTATTTGTCTCAGTTATCTATTGACTGGGTGGGAGATGGGCTGGGTAACTGAGGCGGTCACTCTCCTCCCCTTGCTGCTCGCTGAGATAAGAGCTGAAAAACCACAACTCTGTCACAGACCACCCCAGTTCAACTTCGAGGTCTCTCGTGTGCTGACAATGAGTGATTCAAACTCGTAAGTATGCTTGTATTTTCAGTTCACTAAATCAAAAACAAAACAATCAGACTTGATAATCAGTGCATGAAAAATGTCTTTTAGTGACAAGCTGACTGAGGAGAAGACTGATGGTCTGAAAAAGAGTAAAAAGAAGCAAAAGAAGGAAGATGCCTGGAGACCAGAGGGCCCCAGAGACCCATTTACAATGGTTTGTGTCTTTGTGTAAGTGTGAGTGCATACATGCATGGATGTGTGTGTCTGGTTTTGTTTGTAACTGTGTGCGCACTCACAAACATAAGTGCATAGACGCATGGCAGTCTCCTCACACATGAAACAACTGTATCTGTCAAATGTAGTTTCCTGTGTTTGATCGTTTCTACTGGCTATTACTGGCCTATGCTGCTGTGTGGCAGCCAAATGTCAGTCTTTATAGGATATATTATTATAATAATCTGCTTGTGCTTTTGCCCTGTTATGCTCCAGCTGGACGCTTTGCCAGAAGAGAAGCAGCAGGAAATCCAAAGAGCCCTCCACCTCTTCTCCTTAGGCACAACTCTGCCCAAAACCCTGCAGCAAGCCAAGAGACACACATACCGCTTCTGGGAGACACAGCCTGTCCCCAAACTGAGTAAGACATAACACCTTAAGTACTGAAATGTGTACTATTTACTGTACAGAAATATTTCAAATTATGACTACTGAGTTGTATTGAAACACTTCCAGTCTATTAGCTCTAACAAACAGAAATGACACTGCATAGTAATTTATTGGATTTAGAATAAGCTGTATCAGCTGTACAGACATTTTGTTCATTGCATCCTCTATTGATGTTTTTTAATCAAGGTATGTGTATTTAATTTTTTTCGTAGCAAGTATTTTCTTCCTGGCAAATGCTTTTTGTGGCCGCAGGTGATAGTATAACAACCCATGGTCCGATAGCAGAGGTAGAAACCAATATCCGGAAGGAGCCCTACTCTCTGCCCCAAGGTTTCTCATGGGATACTCTGGACCTGACCAACCCTACAGTGGTAAGATACACCTGCTGAAGCGCGTCTGAAACCACATTTCTGTCAAATTCTTGTCTTTTGAGTCTCTTTTGCTTGCCAAGAGAATTTTTAGACTTTATTTTTGCTGTAGGCAGTACTTTCTTAATATGAAGTTGGGCAAAAGAGAAGAAATGCAAGAAATTTAAATGCATACGATCCTTCATTTCAGTTGAGAGAACTATGCGCGCTACTAAATGAAAACTACTTGGAAGAAGATGACAACACCATTAGATTTGACTTCTCTCTGGAATATCTGCAGTGGTAAGATTTGGGCAGTGGCCGTTTTTTTTGTTTTTTTTAATTCATAGACTTTATTTGTAAGTGCACATTAGCAACATTTGCTTTCTAAGTAGCACCGAAGGAATCAAAGCTTTGACTGCCTTCAAAGGAGAGCACCATTTTCCTACTGAACCCATCGATCCTGACCCAGCAATACATCTTATCAGGCTGTGTGCTACTCTAATCTCTTCACAGATTCATACATACATGGTATCTCTTCTTTAAGGGAACTCTTACATCAAAACATAATGACATTAACTCTGTAATGAATAATTAACATTAGCTCTCCAATATTTGGAACAGGTCCTTGGAACTGCGGTTGGGACTAATCTAATCTTTATTTTTAGTGGAAAATTAATCGCAATTTACTGAACTGCGCTTATATTTTTTTCACAAGCATATTTCTGAGAGTGTTGTTTGTGTTCATTTTAAGGGCTTTGCAACCTCCAAATTGGCTGTCCCAGTGGCACTGTGGTGTCAGAGTGGACACCAATCAGAAGCTAGTTGGCTTTATTGCTGCTGTTCCTGCAGACATCCGCATATATGATGAGTGAGTATCTTGAAAATGTATGCAAATAAATGTCTATCTTATGTTTTCGAGTAAACGCCTCAAGACAAATAACATATGTTTGGCAGGGAGAGACGGATGGTGCAGGTCAAATTCCTGTGTGTTCATAAAAAACTACGCCTTAAGAGGATGACTCCAGTTCTGATCCGAGAGCTCACCAGACGGGTCAACCAGCAGGATCTCTACCAAGCTGTCTACACAGCTGGTATAGTGTTGCCCACCCCACTAAGCTCCTGCAGGTAGTAGCTGCTGCACACACCAGAAATTGGGTTCATTCATATTTCATGATTTGGTTATGAGTGAATCCATAATTACGAGTTTTAGCATATTTAGAGATGTAAATGAAAACATATAAACATGTTTATCTGGTCATGAGGGTCGCTCTTCTTTCCCCTTAATTGCAAACAAGCAGTCTTTGCATTTACTGTATATTAACACAGATACAAACAAGATTCAGTTACTGCAAAAGCCCTGTATTTTACATTTCTTCTTTTGCCTTTTTGTTATGTAGCAATATTTCTCTGTGTTATTCCAAATGCTTCCAGTTACTGGCATCGTCCTTTGAGTACACGTAAGCTGATAGAGGTCAACTATCCAGGTGTGAGACAGAACATGACCCTGCAGAGAGCGCTCAAATTCCACCGCCTCCCTGAGGTAAGCTTGTACTGACACCTAGAGGCAAAAACCTATTAATGACACTGCGTTCTGATGCACAGGAGTCTATTTACAAAACAATGTACTGACAAAACTTGCAATTAAATGCATTGATTTGTACCTTCATAACCTCTTCTCATGTCACCTGATATAAGTATACAGTATGTCAGCATACATTTTTCTTTTCACCCAGGTCACAAAGACACCGGGTCTGCGTCCTATGACCAAGGAAGATATTCCAGGGATACACTCCCTGCTCCGGGCAAACACCTCCAAGTTTCATCTCAGCCACATCTTGTCTCTGCAGGAAGTAGAACACTGGCTGTTGCCAAGAGAGAGTGTGATTGACTCCTATGTGGTGGAGGTTTGGTCAAATGCAACATCTCTATATGGAAAGAGAAAGAAAAGCCATTTAGACACGTATTGTGCTGCAGTAGTTAAATTGATTCACCTCCTCTCTTCACACACAGGGTGGTGATGGTACACTGACAGATGTGCTGAGCTTCTACAGTGTCTCGTCCAAAGTGCTTAATCACCCACTCCACACTAGTCTGAGAGCAGCTCACCTCTTTTTCCTCGCCTCTACTGCCACAGACCCGGCGGGTCTCATTGAGGACACGCTGGTCCTGGCTAAAGCTGTAAGTGTGTCAGATTCCCGCTAATTAAAATAGTGTGCTTTGACACTGGTGCATAAAACTGCGGGAAACGACTGTATGTTGCAACATTAGGAACACCATACGCACACTTGTAATCAGTCTCATATTACCGATGAACTTCATATAGATTTCATATAAAATCTACTAGAAGTAATATTTACGTAAGACACTGGAAATTTTGCAGTTATTTCGAATAATTCCCCTTCAAAATTAGTCAAATGGTCAATGCAACTACAAGTCTCAGGTTCAATTCCTGGTCCAGGTGTATTTGTTGTTTCCCTCTTTCTCTGTGTCCTTATTTATTGTCTTGCCCTCTCTTTTGTTTACTATCAGGCACAAAAAATTAAGCAAAAAAAAAAAGCTGAATTTGGCTACAGGCATAATGTGTCTTTGATTCTTCTATGTAATTGACAGAAAGGCTCTGATATCTTCGTTGCCCTGGACGTGATGGATACCAAGGGTTTTCTGGAGAAGCTTAAGTTTAGCATCAGTAACAAGAGCCTTCATTACTACCTGTACAACTGGATGTGTCCTAATATGAGCCCAGACAAGGTAAGCAGAACTGTAATATCATAACCTATCATTTTCCATGTCATTCTGTGTATTCAAAGCCTGAATTTTCCCAGGCATGCAAGTTGTCAGCCTCAGAGAATGACAGACATTGAGGAGATGCGTGTCTGCCAGCCATCAGTAATTCATTTGACATCCACGCTTTACAGGTGGGCTTGGTGCTACCCAACTAATCTGCCTTGGGGAAGTGCGGAGCAGTGAAGATGAAAGGACCGGAGTGACTGTCACAACAGTGGACATAAAACTGTATTAACAGCATGCCTTTAAGTTTCAAAATATAAACTGAAAAATGCAAGTCGATAAAAGAAATAAAGATAAAACTCCATTTGTAAATACATGAATCATCTGGGTGTCAGTTATTCATTGGGCACAGCACTTCTACGACAAGGGTAGATTGTTTCTGACATGACGGAGAACTGGGTAAATAAAATCAAGCGGTTAGAAAATGCACCCAGTACATCCTAATGCCAATTTAGTTTTGTGTGCGTGCCTGCACATTATGATTGGGTATGTTAGTCTCTGGGTATTTCAGCAGGTATTTCACATAACCTCTGGTGACGTGACACGTAATATTAGAGTAAATATTGTGCAATACACAAATCTGATTAGAACAAGATCATTAATCATTTTTCGCTTGCACGTGTGCAGGGGAACACACACACACGCTCATAGTGCATTTTATAGCCTGCTGTGCAAAAAAATTCAATTTAAATGTACATGCAGCATAATGTCAGGCATAAATTCAATCACGTCAAATCTCATTTAAACAGGGTATGGATACAAAATGTATTCAGTAAACAGTTCTGATTTATTATTTGTTTTAACAGACGAGCACCCCCCATCGGTGGTATCCCCTGGGAATGGCATGTCAAAGGGGGGGGGGCACATTTTGGTCACGTTGCTGACAAGAGGGATGTATCTGTTCTTTATTTTGCCAAATGAAAAGCGAAAAGCTGGCTTACTACCAACTGAATCAATCTTCTCGTGTTTTACACAAATTGCCAGAAAGAAGTTGTTTAATTTAGTGAATTAAAATGATTTGTAATATGAAGTTTTTGTTTGCCTCTTCTAAACAGTCTGAAAGTAGGCTACCAGCGATACCTACGTGGAATACGTCAAGTCTTTACTCTACATACACTGTCTCAAAATGAGCTGTAGGGGGGGCTGCAGACTGAACGTTAACTGACTATGAAAAGTGCATGAAAAGGCATTGCAGATGTAGACACCACTGTTTTCCACTGAAATGTGTAAGTAGGCTAAGTGTTAAGACAGAGATAAGTTTAATAATCTGTTGAAGACACCACAATGACTTTTAAACAAGATTGAAGCAATATTGCAATAGAAAAACACTACAATTAACAAGTAATCACGCATTCTTTATATTTTCTTATTGGATTTTTTTTTTTTTTGCTAGTTTACTGCAACGCTGCGGCATTTACACGCATATTACTTATATGTAAAGTGGGAAATAGGGCCGATATTACTTATTACTTATTACTTAGTTAGGATTTTCTTTTTAATAATGAATGTGATTTTTCACTTCAAATGTCGCTTTCAAAAAAAAACAACAACAACAACAACTTCACAGTTTGTAGCTAATTTATCACAATTTATAGTTTTGTACGTCAAAATAAGTTGAGCGAAAATCACCGAATCGTGCCTTTACCAGACGCACTTAAACGCAGCACGGTGCTTCTCGTTTTCGGTCTGAACCAATCAGCAGCAAGAAGGCATTTTAAGTTTGAAGTGACTGGGATCAGGCAGCAGTAGCCCACTGCCGTGCGTGCACCCTGCCCGGGCGTAACACAGACCGTGGCTCCCCCTAAGGCTCGGTGGACGATTAAGGTAAAAAAAAAAAAAAAAAGAAAGCCGTACCGTTTTCTCAGCAGACAAGGAACGATTTAGTTCCACGCTTTCATTTATTTTCATTGCTGAACACTCGCTCTTGCTCGTAAGGGTTAACCGCCGACTTCAAGTGACGTGTGTAGGTTAACGTTAGCATTACCACGAACTTTTACAACAACAAAAACGCCAGCGAGTGTACTGTTAAAAAAAAAAGTCTCGTGAAGTCTCGTTCTGTTTTGTCCTATAACAGAATATATGTGTAAACAGTGTTGTGTCGGAGACGCATTAGCAAACGTCCAAGGGTTGCGATGTATGACAGACAGTACGAGATGCCATGTTTATGCTTTTATCTTTGCAGTGAGTATGTTACAGTGTAATTCATTAACCTTGCTCTATCAACTGTAGCCCTACTGTTTACAAAATGTTTAATACGTGTATTAAGGGAATGCGTGTCTGTCATACATTTCAGGGGGGGAAAAAAAGAACATGCACGGGTAGTAGTATGTCGAAAGGCTATGAACACACCAGCTGTCATTACATTAGTCAGTGTGATTTCCTTCCTTAATCATTAGCCTTGTTCTCAGCCTGACGATACAATACCAGTGTTTTTTTTTTTCTCTTCTTCATCCCTTTTGCTCATCTTCTGTCTACATGTAGATAGGCTGTTTTACCTGGTTGTTCGTGTTGGTAACTTAGCGTAAGAACTCAATACTCATTTTTGGTTAAGTTTGTCCCATCGTGACATATGAAGTGACTGCACGTCTCAGGCGCTAAGCCTTATCCCTAATGTCATTCTTTTTTTCTTTTTTTTTTTTTTGTTTTTGGACTTGACAAATTGGTCATTTGAGACTAGGTGAGCGGCGTCTGCCTCTTTGCAGAAGAAGTCCCTCTGCAAACGGTGACAGAGCAGTAGGCAGCTGGGGCTGTGTTCTGCAAAAAAAAACCACCTGTGAAAACAAAGTGATAAGAAAGTGCGAGAAGATGCCCAAAACCACACATAGTGAAATGGTTTTATACCTTTAGTGTGTGTGTGTGTGGGGGGGGGGCATAGGTCAGAGTAATGCCACGACAGACTAGGGTGTGTAAGCTGGTGCAAGGTTGTTTGGAATCAAAGTCGTGTTTATCAGCATCCGGGCTATGCAAATACTCCCAAACTGCTTGTGTAATGTGTACA
Organism: Coranthus polyacanthus; assembly: GCA_037367275.1. NCBI lineage: Eukaryota > Metazoa > Chordata > Actinopteri > Kurtiformes > Apogonidae > Coranthus > Coranthus polyacanthus. The sequence continues at coordinate 10,181,879 of JAPQRN010000012.1, forward strand.
CTGAGACAGATGAGACTAGTTTTGTCTTTAAATATGATGACTGTACTCTGACTCTGTAAGGTGCAGCCTGTGATTAAGGCCTATTACTAGTTGCTTGGCTCTGAATTCATGTTCAGAATGATTGCATTAAGAGAAAACACAATTAGGTGATGCTTCTTCCATCTTAATATACTCAATATAAAAGAATAACAAGGCTCCCCCAGTAAATTCAGGCACTGGTTTCATCATAGAATAGCAATAATTTTTGTTCTAATTTGGTGAATAGAATGAAACTCACTGAAGCTTCGTATCCAAAGGCTACAGTATTTGAGGCTTGCCAGGCTGTAATTTTCCCACTGTAAGGCTGCTCGCTGGTCTGTGTCACAACAGGCTTCTTTAGTCAGCTGGTGTTGAGCAAGACAGAAAAAAAAAAGAATCGCGATGCATGCTTTGATAAGCCACACTCAGTGTCTGTGTGTGTAAGTATCAGGCACATAGCAGGAGAGCACACATTTGTGTTACTCTACACCTTATATAAGGCCATGTATCACTGTTAAAATAATCTGACGGGATAATAACACAAAGGTGACAGACAAAGTACAGTCACCACTGACCCAAAGCCAGCCTGTGCAGTGTAGCGGGTGCAGAGCGTGTCCAAGCAGGGAGCGGCTCTTTTCATGCTTTCTTTGTTCTCTTGACCACATACATTACCGAGCTGCTGTTTACCTGCCTTTTCTTTGGCCCATGTTATAGATCTCAGACAAAGACAGACACTCCATTGTTGTTGAGCAAAAGTGAGTGTTATGTGGTTGTGGTAAGTGTTATCATTCACCTGAACAGTTCTTGTCTGTGTAGGAGTGGTGTTGTGTTGCCCCTGCAGGGTCTTGTTACCTAACACTGGTGATAGGGTTCTTTCTGCAGAGGCTTGGCTTGTTCTTCGTTGGAACATCAAGTCATTCTTCTTCTTGAAAGCAGAGTTGTCATGAGTGCAAGTGTGGATTAAGTTTGAATTCACACACAAAAAAAAAAAAAATCCAAGTGACCTGTTTTTACTTGCAGAATTTTACAAAGCGTGCATTTCTCACTGGTTATAGGTTAAGAGGTGAAAAGTGTTGCTTAGCTTAAAAGTAACTGAAGGGACGTAAAAGCCCTGTTTGTCAAATTAGGGATATTAGTTACTTTATATGGGTCATTTAGGTTTTAAAAAGCTTTGTAGAGGTAAAGACACAAAACTAGTACATCAGGACTTCCTCAGTTTTGGTCGAAGTAGGCATATCACTATCCTTTATTATCCTTTACTATCCTTTATTTTGTATTGTTAAAAGGATACTTAAGGATACTTGAAGACTTTCCGACATCCTTTTTTGCAGAAGAATATCTAATTTCCACCTGCAAACAGATACTGAGGGAGCAAGAAAGGTCTCTTGTTCCCTTTTCTGTTTCATGTTCATATTTGCGGTCCTACTATATTTTTCACCATGTCAGCTTTAGGAATCACTTCACCTTTTTTCAGTTTTAAGCTTCACCTGCCTGTCGTACAGTTAAGTAATGTGCTGCAGCTGCAATGCAAAACCTGACTGCAAAATGTCAGGCACAAAATCCACCCACTCACCTCCATCTCTCCCATTTTCCTCAGGTCTTAGTAGGGTTTGATGTCAGCTACACAGCCAAAAAGTTCTTCAGTACAAATATTTATATAAAGCAGAAGGGATGTGACAATGTGAGCAATGGGAACTCCACAGGGAAGAGTGCTAGGGGTTACCCTCAGGCTAATCTCCACTAAGACATATTTATAAACGCAGATAACAGTTAGAGTGGACTGCTTCCAGCTTCGACACCAACCCGCTAACTGTATTTGGTCAGCAACTGTAGAGCCAGGGCCCACTTCAATGACGTCTTTAACCAGTGAAATATTTGCATTGCACATAAACATATGGTTATACTTCAGACTTTCATTTGATTTGCACAAGCATAATAGTTTCCATGTGTAGGGGCAGCACAAAACCTCTCTTTTCATACTACATTTCACTTTGTCTTAGCTTTATGCCAGAGAAGAATTTCATCTGACACTACTGTCAACTCAAGATAAATCGTGAGAATAAAAAAGCAAAAAAAAAGCAACAGCAAAAATAATGAGTCTACGGACATTTTCTGTCCAAGGTTCTGTTGCCTTTGTGGTTGCATGAGTCACAGATGTTACCATTAAACATTCATTGAATGAAACAAGAACAAACAAATATGTCTTTGGTAAACCATAAGTGGGGGGACAGTTAAAGCATTGTGTCAGAACACAGCAACACTTAACTGAAAAAGAGGATGTGTGGGCTTGTCTTCATACTGTAACAAGTTTGCAAAATAAAACTAGATGGTGTTGTCCTCCTTCAGTTTATTCTTGAATGAACAGAATGAACACAAACTAACCTTTTATTTTTGAAGCATGCACAGTGACTCAATTTCTTTGTGCCACAATAAGCAACAGGCTACAGTATTAAGGTATAATAGAAGGTATGTAGAAGACTTCCATACATTGTCTGGTTCGTCTGGCATTAAATGGTTAATACTACTACTGTTAATACTCCATCTCTCAGCCATAACCCATCCCCCTGCAAGATACGAGCCCCTCCGTAACCCTTCCACCCCCTGCTCTGTAGCATTCCAGTTAGCCAGATGGTGTCTGCTCTGCACAGTGGACACCACAGAGCTGAGAGAGGGAGAAACCCCACAAGCAGGATTCTCCGGATGAGACATTCCACCCCACTGATCCCACCCCACCCAAGCACCCTCCCCTTATGTCGCCCTCTCTCTGTTCAGTCTTGCCTGCAACAGACCACTATTCTGGTGATAAAGTCCACGTTGAGAAGTTGTTGACAAGCGGAAAAATCACATTAGATGATTTCTACTGGGGACACGGCTCTGTACTTACTCTGTAGTGAACTGTGCGAATTTCAGTGTTTACTGCAGAATGTTTGGAGTTGGAGTTGCATGCTTTTGACACATGAATGTCACAATCTATATATACATTTGGATAATTGCAGGTGCAGTTAGTTTATCATCATGTTACCCATTGATCTAATAACTATTGTAGGGCCACTGCTGGTAAAGTCTGTATGTAGGTCTGTATTTTGAAACTCATTTGTTTCTCAAATTAATCACCAAGCTGGCAGTTATAACAATGTGTATTCGTGCATATTTTGCAGGAAAATGGTTCAAAAAATTGAAAAATATATTGCAGAAAGATAAATTAAACACAACATCTCAAATTCTTGTCCCAAGTAAGTTGTGTATTTTAACTTCACGAAGGTTATTAAGTAAATTGATGAATGCTTTTGACAGTTTGCTCGTTTTTTCACCCTTTTCATCAAAAGTTGGCAATTTTTTCTCCCATGAAGTGTTGCTGGAACGAAGCAGTGCTTTGTCAGCGTGTAACAAAGGGTAGTAATTGGTGTGAGGGGAGGTGCTTTAACTGTAGCTACTACATCTGTCCAATAAAAGAAACCGTGTGGGTGTTTGTTTCTGGCCTACATTAACTCTCTGAAAGGAATCTAAAGTGTATGTTTGCGTGTGTGTGTGTGTGTGTGTGCATATGATCCCTGAGCTAGATAAAGCCCCATAAACCCCACCCTTCCCATTCCACACTCCAACTTCCATGGTTGCAGCCTCATTGGATAGCCAGTGTGTGTATTTGTCTGTATTTTTTTCTGATTTGTTGATTGTATGTTAGTGTGCACTCACTGCAGTGGGTGTTTTTGTGTGTGTTTGCATGTTTGCCTTCCCATACGTCACATTTAATGGCTCCTTTGAATTTGGCAAACAGAAAACGGGAAGGCTGGGACAAAGAGCTGGCCTGTAAGAAAATAAAAATAGAGGAAAAGCGCACACATGCTCCTCTGTGCTAAACCTCATGGCTTTGTTGAGTTTTTGCATATGCTGCTGTCTTCCTTGACAGATTGCAGAGAAAGGAAGCAGCACACTTTCTTTGCCTGGTGACAATGGTGGCTCCGCCTCGAGCAGGTCAGTACAGTTTTTACAGTGTCAGTTACTAAGGCAAAGCAGACTGCAGGCATGAGTACCCAGGGGGTTGTTATGTCAACTGCCTTACGGGTGACTGGCTACAGTCAGCAGGACTTCTGGTAAAAGGGATTTGTGGGAGTTTTCTGTCTGTGTGAGAGAGAGGGAGAGATGGATTAGTCTCAGGCCCTGTTCTCACCCCATCCTCCTCCTCATTTGCAGCAGCAGATCTTGTCCTCCCTCCACCCCCGTACCACCACACTGGGGCCCCCTGGCACCCTGGAGACACATGCCCCACAAAGCCACCTCATCCAACTCCACAAAAGCCATCTTCTTTCCTTATTCCCCCTGCTTTGACCTGTGCAGTTCTTTCTATTCTGCTTTTGTACCCACCTCTCTTGTCTTCTGGACTCTTTTCATCCTCTTTCTCTTTTTTTGCATCTTCCTCTTCCGCCTTTCTCTGCTTTTCCTTCCTACACCACTCTCCTCACCCCCCCCTTTTTCCTCCTTCTCTTGCTGCTCAAAGCCTGGGAAGAGTTGAGTCATGTGAATGAAGGTCTTTTGCTATGTTAGACAAACACTCCCCTCCTGTCAGAATCCTTCTTTGAAGCTCTCTATTAGTGGAGGCATTTCAACAGGATGAAGTGTTTGTACAATTGCAATTAAAACTTCATTCTGCCAGTTCTTGCAGACAGGGTACTTAAACCATCTTAACTACAGAAAGATTGCTTTTTAATGAGAAACACATTGGCGACTCAGTATGAGGTTGATTGTTGTATGAGGCTGGCTTAAATAAAGTGTGACACACCCTACATCCCACCCCTTCCCCAGCTGTTTTCTGATGCATTTGTTGCTTTAAATAGATCAGTCGAGGCCAGTGCTTAATGAACAGTATGTGGAAGATGTAGTTATTGGATTAGGGACTGGTGACCCGCACTCAGGCCTATCTGCTCTCACTGGTTGGCCACATGACCTGCTTGCAGTCGTATACACTGATGCAAACAAACATGCAACATACGGTATGTTATGTAAGATTGCAGTGAATGAAGCCTTAGCTTTACGATTTAATATCTCCCCTTGCCTGAATCCACTTGGTGCACTTGGGTTTCAGTTTCCTTCATGTGATTGTCCATTTAAGTGATATCAAACTAGCGAACAAAAATATTTAAAGAAAAGGAGGGACCAAGAGGTCAAAAAAACTGTGTGGCTCCACTCTCATTTCCGTTTCCCGACTGAATCAAAAGCCTCGGCTTCCGTTTTATATTGTGAGTGTCCAAAGCAAATAAAGTATACACAATTACCAAGAAACAACAATAATAATCATCACTATTCCCAAATGTTTACATTTAGTGCAGTTTCCTGAATTTTAATTATTTGCCCTCCTTTTAAGTGCTGAAAATAAAGTGATCTTATTGTATTACTGTACAAATGAACTGTAAATAAATCAACCAATATAATACATTCTGTAAAAATCCCTTCAAGTTATTTAACTTTGTAAATTACAGTTGACACATATTTAACTAAATGATTGCTGAATATTATATTTTTAATCCATAAACTGCATTTAGGATCCTCCATCCTGAACAAATCACAGGAGATGAAACAGGACACATGCCTTTCCCCCCTCCTGCCAGTATACTGACCAAAAGCAGTTGTTAGTAAAAATCTATGTAGCATGTGCATACCGAGCTGATTAAACATAAGACTTTGTTTAAATGTTACCCTTAGATAACTGTGCAATTGTGGCTTTCTTCTTTCCTGAAGTAGTGGTACAAAAATTTGGCTTGTGGGTAGGGTGATGCGATCTGCCCAAAAGATCATATGACGATCCATAGAATCACGATCAACAATCTGAATCCAATTTTTCTCACCTCTTCTAAAATGTAGGCTAGTTACAACCAAGGTATAACACATTTTCCCCTAGTTTTCTGTGGTTTCTGGAGGCTTAGAGGCTGTGTGTAATGGCTTTTTGTTGTTGCTCTGACTAACAAACACGAGTCCACATTTTCCTAATTGTACATGCATCTGTGACAGCTGCATTACTTACACAGACTGTGGCAATTTGTCTTATGAAAAAAAGGGTTTTACACAGACATCACTTCACACAGCTCACAGACCTCAGGTAATTCTTCACTGTCTAGAGTCATCATTTCACTTACTTCTACTACTTCTTCAGCAGCAGCAACAACACATCACACAAACTCTGCAAGTAAAAGTGGACAAAAACTGATTGCTTTTGTGTGGACAGACACTAAAGAATCACTATAAACAGACTTAAACAAACTCAGTAACCTTGCAACATTAATGCTGCAAACCAATAACACAATGCTCTCTGTAAAATACCGTAATTACACTGGTACTGGGCCATTTAAAATGAATGCTAGATGAGTAAGAAAGTTTGGACAGCGCTCTTATTTATTTATTAAATCCGCACGATCCCTCTGAGAAGCAGATCATATGACAATTTAAGATTGGTCACAATCCAAACGCTGTATGACATAACACCACATACACTTTAAAAACACTTTGAAGCACTACTCTGCATTCCCGACTGCACTTGATACTTCCATCTTTTGTTTTGCTCCTGTATCGTCCCTGGCCTCCATTGAAAATTTCTCAGAACTGCTGCAGAACTTTAATAAAAAAATCTGTTTTTGCAGCCCATAAACTGGCACCTGGTTTTCTCAGTGGAGCATAGTTTCCACTCTCCACCCTCTTCTCTCAGGAAGAATGTGTGTCAAGAGTGGGGCTGTATCTTTAACTGCCTCCTGTCCTTTTTGTACAGTAAATGCAAAGTTAATGTCCTAAAGATGCTTATTGCTGCTGAAAGCAAAGGCCGTGTTCTGTCATTTTCAAGTGTGGCCCTTACCTTGCAAAGAAATAAATTTTAAACCTAATAACTGTTAAATTCCCAGCAGTTTCAGGTGTGAACCACAGCAGTTTTTATACAGTCAGAACTCTCTACCATCCCATATAAATCCACTGTGTTTATGAGGAGGGTGTAGGCTGCATTCCTTCTCTGTCCTCTTGTGTGGACATGTAAATCCCAAAAACATACACAGACCAATGGGCTACAGGTCAGGCAGATTACTGTCTGGCCTTTGTCACGAGTTAACATGCTCTTTATGGATGGCATGACAGGTATTCTTTTCCCATGAGGTCTCACATGGGAAAAGAATACCTGCACTGTATTACAACTCCTTCCAGTGACACTATATAGGACATCTGTACAACACAGATAGTTCTTAGGATTCCTGGACATAGCAATCCTGTGCATAATTCAAATGTTCTCTGAACTCTCTTGGTTGTTGCAACTTCTGCTTTTCTTGTGTTTTGTGCTGGTTAGTAGGCATGTATTATGTAATATAAAGTAGCTGTTTTACTAGAGATGTCAACATTTAAAATGTGATCATGGAGAGAAATAATCAGACTGTTTTGAATGCAAAGGGGGATGTATGGCTGTTGAACCCATATCACATTTTCTCACTGCCCTCAGCATCCCTACTCTCAAGACAGTTCTGGACATTTTCCAAGTTTATGAGTAGCACTTCCTGATTAATTGAGCTTTTATGAAGGGCATTATGGAGCAGAGTCAGGAAGTGACATACTTGGCTTTTGTTGAGACAGATCTTCCTCTCATGCCAGTAACATCTCCCCATGAACCGCAAAAGGTCAGAGAACACTTGAGTGATTGAGAATGGAGGACACAGTTTGTTTACATGCCCTAGAGGAGCAGAAATAATATTGCTCGAGTGAAAAAGCAGGTATGACTGGTATAACTACATGCTGCATGAGGCAGACAACAACAAGTCAGATTTCAATGAAAAGTCAGTGACAGTAAGACAAAACAAGCTCACTTATACCACTTCTATCTAATGCAAATGGAATTGGAAACCACCCTTACAATCTTGCCTTGGATCAATACTAGCACATTACACCTCTTTTTTTGGTCATCTTTATGGATTTTGGTCATGCACATTTCTGCTGGCTTCATTTGTCTTCTTTTCTGAAGAAATAACCATAAATAGGTAAAGACACATTGGGTACCAAAACAAATATGCTTGTGTGAGTTCACATTTGCTGATAGGGGTGATGCTTTCTAATGTATGACTCACATCTGTGTTTTTAAGCCCCCCCCTTGTTGCTTAAAATAACAGAGGCAGCTTCCAAACAAAGCAGCCCGAATGTTCTGGTTCTCCATGGACAAGCTTTAGCGTACTGCTGAGCACTCCTTTTATAGGTAGTGCCCTAGGTGAATTATGTAAGTGTGCGCATACTCCTGAAATCAACATCTAATAACCTCAGGGGTCTTTTGCCTTCATAAGGAAATTCATGTTTTTTCCCCTCAAGTGACACTCAAAGGCAAAATTGAGTTTGTTCTTGTTTTTTCTAAGAGAGTTATGACTTTCCGAATTCAGACCCAACTGTTGTGGCATTTTTACCATAATATTCAGTGGATGTCTCAATCAAAACAAACCTCATCATGAAATTCTAAACATTTAACCCTAGAGCAGAACTCCCACAACTCCCTTTTCTTATTGAGTTGTGGCGCTTCGGAAGGCTTGAGGCTGGCTAGTAGTGGATTTACCGCTACAAATTGATTAAGCCTACATATTTAATAGATCATTTGGTTTTCATATAATGCATTATGAGTTCCATTTAAAAAGGTTTAACCTCATCTGATTCCTAGAATCTGTTTCTGTTGTGGCTGAGGTCCATTGGCTATGGATACTCATAGCCGGACTAACAGGAATAGACATGATCTGGGCTGGTTTGTTAATTTAAAAAACAGATGGTGGGCTTTTTTTCAACATAGAGCTATAACATTGAACAGACAAGATGTAATTGTCCAGCATAGTTACAGTTTATGGTGAGACTGGATTTAAATTTCCACAAGGGAGGCACTGTGGTTCCTCATTGTTTAGCCAAGCACTGTTATGTTTGGTGGAGGAGGCCTGGGAGAGGTCAAGGTGAAAACAGACTCACACTCACTTACAAACACACACATCCTCTGTCATACACACCAATTTCCTGTGTAATATTTCAAAGCCATATTTTTTTTTACGCGAACCAGGAGTCATAATTCTGCCCTGGGTTTTCCAGCCCAGCAGGTGGTGAGGGGTCAGAGGGTTATACTAGAGAATTGTTCAAGCTTGTCATCATTACAGAAAGTCAGCTCATTTATCCACCTTTTGACCAGACTCACCTTTCTTTTCCCTCTTGCCTTGACCCACTCTTTACCTTCTCTCTTTGTTCTTTGCTCTCTTATTTCTAACATCCTCCAGATGCAGCACCCTCATTTATATTTCCTTCCATACTCATTTTCCTGGCCGTAAATGTGAGAATCTTTGCGCTGAATCAATCATGCCCCATAATTGGGCGGACACCTGGGGGCTACATTAAACCTGTGCCCCCTTTTCTAATATAAATATACCTCCATTTATTCATCTCCCTCTACTTATTCTCCTTGGCTGCCTTTGGACACAAGCCCCAAAGCATCGTAAGCATACTTACTCTGTGAGAAATGTCTGTGGAAAAGCCCCTGTGCTTAGTGTGGAGCAATCAGAAACTGTGCTCACACAGTTTTTATTGCTGTTGTCAGCTGGCGTTGCATTTAAGTGAGTGCAATTTTCAAACCTCTGCATCTGAGCCATGCATGGTTTTCTGCTCTATGATTGCTTATGGGAATAAAATGAGCTCAACTCAGTCTTCTAATTCTCTACCTCCTGCATTTAACTTACTACATATTATGAAGTCAGAAGTTATTAAACAGTGCACTTCGTCATTGTGTTAGAAGTCAGATTATTATTATTATTATTATTAACAGTCACAGGTGGCTGAAACCCAGCATGCATTGTTGAAAAGGCAGTGGAGATCAGTGGAGAGGTCTTACCACAAGGATAACACATGCAGGCAGGCAAACACACTAACCCACAATTGAGAGGTTTTCATGCATTGTGTTTGCAGTAAAACAGAATCATGTTGACGGAGAATGTTTAACAGGTCATAAGCTCACACACAAAGCCCTCAATTAAGTAAGAAATAAAGTGGGATTAAGTCATGTTTTGAGATGTATTTCTCACTTTCTCTCCTTCCCCCCTCCCCCTTTCCAGCTGGCTCCAAGTGATGGAATAGAGGTTATTCGAGAGTCTCAGCGCGGTGGTCGGCTGTCTTTGAGCAGAGCTGGCTGACATCATTCTTACAGGGGGGTGGAGGGTGTTAGCCGGGGCTAGGGCAGGGCTCGACTTGGAGCTCTACATCTGAACCAGTTGCAGCTAGAAACCTATGAGAGATGTGGGAGTACAGGACTCTGGACATCCACTTTTAGAGTTTTTGGCAGCCTGTCATCTGAAATTCTGCTCTACAATCATGACATACTGATGGTGTCTTCCTTTCTTATTTGCAGCACTGGGATGATTTTGATGGAGTGAGACATTGCTGTCAGAGGAGATCTAACACAGTCCTGGGTCAGCGCTTTTGAAGAAGCTACTTGAAGTCTTCTCTCTTGCATTCATTTTAGAAAAAGCAGCTCTTTGAAGCCTGAGCTGCATAAAACTGCAAATGGATGGAATAGACACCTTACAGAGCTCAACCCTGGAGACGAAGGCTGAGCGAATTGCCCGCTACAAGGCAGAAAGGAGGAGGGAGCTTGCTGAGCGTTATGGCAACACAGAAGAATTCACCTCCAGGTATGTCCGGAGGGACAGGAAAATTGGTGACTCATCAGAAACAGCACCTTCAACAACCAGGAAGAAGGAAAGACTAGAGGACAATGAATCAGAGCAAACGTATACCAGAAGGGAACTCAGGAATAAAGTAGCAGAATCTGATGATGTGCCCGCCCATCACACAGAGGACACCAGTCAAACTAAAGCAGACACAGTTATGTCCTCTACATCAGAAACTGTCTCCTCTACAAAGCTGTCTGCTCATTTCAGGTATGTTTATTCACATTGTCACACACTTTTGCCCACTGTTAATCCAAGACAATGAGTCACAGTGTGACTTATGATTAAGCTTTCTGTGGATCCTTAAAAAGTCATCACAAGTGGATTATCTAAAATCCAATAATCTGAATTCTAGGACTTAAAATGTCTTTGACAGGTCTTAAAAACTGATGGGATTTAGTTTTTGGTTGAAGCCTGTTGAAAATAGCCAAGCTGCTAGCCTGCTGCACCTTGTGCAAGGAATTGCTCAAATTAGGGATTATGGGTATAGTGGCATTGGAAACCCATGGAGAGTCATAAAAATATAAAGCCACCTGTCATCACCCAATATTGCTCTGCATTCACATCAAGAGCATCGCCAAAGTCCGGCCCCAATGTGACAGGACGTGAAGCTGTAGAACAGTATTCTCCACACACCTTCTAGTGAAATACAGCTCAATCAGGTGCTTCTCAGCTAGAAGATAAACTTCCAAAGAACAAAGAGGGAGTTGAGCACACGGATTGACTCACAGTCTTCAGGTTTACACAACTAAAGGCTGAGTCAGTCCGTATGTTACAGTCCCCTTTTGTTCTCTGGAAGGATGTAAAATAGGTCTTAAATTGCATTCATAGAGGTCTTAAAACGTCTTAAATTTAAACCTGTTGAAATCTACACAAACCCTTTATAGTAAACATGTCCAGACATGAAGCACTAAGCTGCTCAGGTGAACCATCTCAAGAATAGGTTTATAATGGCATCTTTAATAATTTATGTAGAGTATGAAATGTAATATTTGAGGCTGAGTGCAGTCTTAACACACACAACACAATGTTCAAGAGGATGTGAAAACCTCAAATTCCCACTGGTTGCACTGAGATAAAGTGTAGCAGCTTCCTTGCAAAGTATCTTGAAATACAAAGCTCAGAAAGTACAGGAATAGCTGGTTACAACTGGGTTAAAGGGAGGCCTTTGGAGAACACTTACTGATTTCTTCTGTTTGAAGTAAACAGAACTACTAGCATTACCTAAATTGGCCATGTGTACAAAGCAGAGGAGACAGTCACATTTATTTTGCCATGGTATGTTGCGTTGTGATAACATGCTAGTTGATTGTTTTGGTTCACTCTCCAGTCAAACGGGAGAACTCGGCTATTTCACACTTTTGTAAATAACAGGCAGGAATCATCAGGGCGACTCAGAACACTTTTGGAGTTTCTCATTAGATGCCAGGAATGTTTTGAAAATTGTACGTAGATGGAGCACAACATGTCCAGTCGTGGGTCTAGGGATGTTTTTTAGCTGTAATCTAGAATGGGATTCTGCTGTGTGTACATATCTAGGCTTGTCTGTTCTTGACAAGCAGCCTGGGGGAATGAAAGGGGGGAGAAATGAGGTGGACAGAGTTATGAACATGTCAAAGTTTGCGGCTTGTGGTTGTGTAAGGTATTTGGGTTCTGCCAAGTTTTCATTCCCTGTGCTTAATGAACAAAGATAGATGTGACTGATAGAGTGGTAGATTTTTTGGACCAGTTAATTTATCAGATGTTGTAAGGCATGGCTTGTGTTGTAATAGCCTTGCAAACAGGTTTAAACAGATCCTTATTATGAAGTATTCTGCTCAATAATCTCTCAAGGCAAAGGTTTAGCTTCAAAGTCGTTTTGGGTTTAGTGTTACATATGACCTTGTTTGAAGGGTGAGATTTGTTATTGAAACTCACCCAGTTTAAAGAAGAACATCCTGTAATTAAACATCAGCATTGTCCGTTTTGCAGATATGGATCAGATTGTGTGTTTTGCACATTATGCAGTGTACAGGGAAACTGTGCTACCATAGGAATACAGTCGCACAAAAGGTTATGAGTTACATTTTTAATTACAGAGAGCACAAAGGCAGGCTGGCTTGTTGATGCGTTCGTCTTGCATGCTTGTCACTTTAGTTTGTAATCCTGTCAGTTCTGTTATGACGTTTGCTTTTTGTCACACTTAGCTGTGCAGCTCAGTATGCAGGCACACTTATGCAACTTAGAGGAGGAGACAGGGGACTATATACAAAAATGTGTTACCAGTTATTTTCCTCAGACCCACAGAAAATATCCCCACTCATCATTCCGAATTATGAGTCAGTACAGAATATCTGCGCTTCCTGGTTGAGTCGCTTTTTAATGTGAGCTTTGCACATAGTTATTGAGTCTTCTTAGGCGAGATGTCTGCCAGTGTCTGTGACAGAAATAGCTAAGGAAACTGGAACTTAACTGTCCCAATGATAATGAAAACTGTCAATCAACAGGTTTATCTGCCACAGACGGGAATCCTTCCCTTGTCAAGTCAGTTAATGTTGAAGGGTTGCATTCCAGAGGAGCACTGCGTTTTGACATTTAGAATGAACTGTTACCTGAAATCCACACAGCCATTTGAGAACCTCACATTCTTCACTGTCCCACTGTCTTTTCCATTTACAGTAAATGTAATCTCAGTCGGCTGGCTGTCTTGCGGTGACACTTTCTTAATCTCCTTCCAAAAAGAAAACAGTTACATCATGGCCTCGCAATGCATCATTGCATTATTTGCACAAAAATACTAGGATTCTTCTTCTAAATGCATTGTGTAATGACCATAAAAGGTACAAATGTCACAGTCTTGCAGTTCATTCAAACTGCTTAAGAATCTTTCAGTGTGTATATCACAATCAATTATTATCTGCAAAAGTAAGATTATGTACATTTGGAGGACTTTATCAAAGTATTTTTTCTTTTGTCACAGTTGCTTTTCATTTATGGTCAGAGTGAATATATTTGAGTGGCCATGTTGTATTTCAGTATATTGAGTCGGATGTTCTGTGTGTATTCTTACTTTTAATGTTCTGTGATTTACCCTGTGTAGTAAACATCAGTAAATGTTAGACTGGCACATTGGGATTAGTCAAACGCCTTGGATTCAATGGGATTTGGGCTAATTATTGTTTACATGGCTGAACCGTTACAGATTTACAGTACCTTATGAAGGCCCGTACTTTCCAACAGTTAAGCGTGCAAATTAGAGACAGCAAGACTTTAATCTTTTAACCATGCTGAAGTCATGATTACATCCTCTCTTTTTCTTTTCATCCCCTTCCTCCCTGATTCACTCTCTCACTTATAGCTTTTTTGTATGACATAATTTAACGAGGTGAGGAAGTTTACTGTAAGTGTTTGATTAATGACTTGTCTTCTTTCATTTTGAATGTGTTTAACTTTTCTCTCTTCGGCTTCCCCTATTACTCTGTCTACAATGCTGTTTTTCTTCTCGTCCTCTTCCTGAACTGCACTGCGCTCTTCCAGCCTGCTTAGTTTTAATGGCAGTGTGGGGCTCCTCAACCTGCAGTCACAGTGTGGGTGGGGTTGATGAAGTGTCATTGAGCCCTGCAGTTGCAGAGGAGGGTGTTGTGGTGCTAGAGAGCCTGGTGGCATTATCCACTAAGACAGCCAACTGGTAGACCTGTAAGACAGCAATATTTACTAGTACTGAAACTTGAACAATGTACAGTATATGCAACGTAACGTGTGGTTGAAGAAAGATGGCGTGACACTGCGATTGTTTTCATTTTACATGGCCACATTGCTTACTATCATTCGTGTCACCTTTAATGAATTGTAGATGTTAGGAAATACGACAGAAAAGTACACTGTACAGTACTCACACACCGTAAGTATCATGTCCTAGTGTTTTCACTTTTCCCACTATATCACAGCTCTACTGAGGCTAAAATTGACTAAACTTTTCCCAGCAGCCAAACCCAAGCCCAAAATTACTCATAATAATATACCAGTGTAAAAATTACTTTTTAAGTTTTCTAGCACTTTTCTGGCCACTTTTTGGGGCCATGCTCCTTCAAAACACAGTTCCACATGTTTTTATAAAAGAAATGTTGAAAGCAAAAAAACATTTTTGGACACCAAATAACTCTATACAGGCAAATAAAACATGCATCAGAACTTTATGATTATGTTTGCTGTGGTATTTTGCAAAGTGACCTTTAGTATTTGTACTTTCAGATGTGGAAATGGTATCTCTTCTCCAGGACCATAATACAACACTGATGTCGTTTTTAAACAGTTCACTTGCAAAAAGTAACAAAAATAGAATAAACAAGCAGCCAGTTGACACCAGAATAAATAAAGTAAGAAGTGCCTTCTGCCAACAACAAGTCAGTGCGGAAAAGTAGGTCAATAGGTAAACATTCAGGTAAAGATATGCAGCAGCAAGGTGAAGTCAGCGCTACTTTACAGGACCGAGTGTTGGAGACTTACACAGTCTGACATCAACAGACTCCATAAAATTCGCCAAGTCTTCTGGCCAGGCAAGATTACAAATAAAGACCTATTCCTTAAAACTCAATTAAAAAGGAAAAGGTGGCTCTGGGTAGGACATGTCCTAAGAAAAAACAGAGACGATAGGGCCACCCACACCAAGGACTAAAACTATAATGATAAGGTTGTGAGTATCCACACACGAACGATAACGTTCTGTAAACTGTGATGCCAAGCATGCTCTGGGCATTCCAGCTGTGTCAGAGCCCCAAAATGAATACAGTCATAACCCGTTGTAAGATACAAACTGAGTGCAGACTTTAAGTCAACACGTGTCTTCCCTTTTATCCACAAAGCTCATAACCATAGAAAAGGCAAAACAGGGGTTATTAATCAAAGTCCACAAAGTCTTCAACACAAAATCCAACACAATATCCAATAACTATCCACAAAGATATAATCCACAACAAGGTTAGAAAAGCGATGCTCTGCCCTCACTGCTGCTGACTACTTAAATGCTGTGTGACCCAGCTGTTTTGTTATTCTTCTTATTAATAAGATTAATATTCTAATTAATGATTCTCATTATTAATAAGAATAAGATAAATAAAAGCTACATGATATGCAGTCCTAACTTGACGTGCTAAACATGATTCCTAATTGGCTGTCAGTGTTTCTATTGTGCATCAAATCACTGAATTGTGGTGTGGACTCCACCATCCACTTAAGTTACAACAATTTAAAAAACTTGAGGACAGCCCTTACCACCAAGATTGCACTAAGGTGGACATTTGATGGGAAAATATTATTTTCACCTAAAAGGTACCTAGTACAGAATGTTTGGAAGCTAAATGAGAGAAATGGGAAAGAGATTGAAAAGATAGCACAAGAGGCAGTTTCGAAGGGGACTGGTTATGGCCTTATGTGTCGATAGGCACCAAGACGGTGAGTAAGTACTAGAAGTAGCTCTCCTGTGACCACTTGAGGATTCCAGTTTTTATTTTAATGGAGCAAAAAGGGGAATAACCAGACCAGGCACAGAGTCAGAAACAGATCAGGGTTTCCGTGGTCAATACGATCATTTATAAAAATGCCTATTTCCAGCCCTATTTCGGAGAGTAGCTTGGGGCGATGTCCCCTTCTTCAACAACCTTTGACCCCTCCCCAGCTGTCTACCGCGATTCTCCATTGTGTTAAAAGCAGTCCTCTCTCCTCCTCCTATTACATCATTGCTGCTACCCCACAGGCAGCTGCTGTCCCCATCCATATTTAACGCCCATTACTTAGAGATGAATGGACATCTTCACAAGCATCGCTGTTGTTATATCATAGCCCGCATGGAGCTGAAAGTGCAGAATGAGTAAACGTTGTAGGATGACAATCTGCAGTTCCGAATTGTTAGTTTGTGTTGTATTATTTAGTTTCTCGGTGGGTTGCATCTATGACTTTATGTACTGTTATATGGCTGCTACTAGAGCCATATAATTTGTGCCATCACTTCTGTGTATTTTATAGAGTGGCCTCATTTGTCTCTGTCTGTCTCCTAGGCTTCGGGAAACAGAAGACTCAGAAGAGCCAAAGGGTAAGAAAAACTCTCCCCTTTCACTCCTCGCAAACCCTCTACTGTTCCATCAACTACTTTATCTCTGCACTCACTCAAGCTCTCATTATTACTCAGGGTTAAAGGAATACTGAGCTCATTGATGATGTCAGATCACCTACCTGGTTTATGGATGGGGTTTTTTTTAGTACTCTGCCACTGAGTAGGAGAGAAAGAAAACAGATCTACTGGTTTCTTTGGCTTTGTTTTGTTCGCTGTATAATTTAAAGTGAATGTTTGGCCTGAGGCGACGACTTTCTTTTTCAGAATAATGTCGATGATTTCTGGCACGTGGCTGCAAAGCTTTTGTTCCATGACTTGATGTTTGTGTTTATGCGCCTGCGAGTCTCTCCGGGTAAATGTTTGATCATATACTGCAGTATGAACTAATTTTGGACCATGCTACTATAGAGAGAAGAAAAAGGCTAAGTTTACATATGGGCCGCATTCAGCCACCTGAGTCCAAAGACTGAGAGTCTGCCTGTTCGCCTGCCTCTCTATGTCAGTGGCTTCCTGTCTCCTTACACACTGACTGGCTGACCGCCTGCCTTCATTACTCATGTATTTTCGCTTGTAGTAGTGCAGTGTAATTGCTTGCTTGCCCGTCAGTGATGTTTGTGTGCGATAGAGAGAAAGATAATGATAGACAGAGGTAAAAGGCAGATCAACAACAACAACAAGTTGAAGTATTACTTCAATGAGAATTAACTCCTTGAGAATGTTTAATTTGCTCAATAAAATGTCTTTGCTGTATAAGTTAATCAGGAAGTTTTGTCTGAAAGAGTGATGATGAGACAAATGCTGTTTAATCAAAAACGTATTCAATCACATAGAGAGAAAAGGGAGTTTAAACTGCAGTAACTGCATAAGTTGTGAGCTAGATCATTTTGCTCATGTTGAGATTACATTGCATGCTACTTCTCCACCTTTTTTGACTCACTCATGAATTAAAATATGGCCCTTTTCTTAGACTTTCTACAGTACATATTGTGTAAAATGTCACAACAAACAAAGCTAGTAGTTGATGGAGCTGGTGTATCCATGTGTAAATAAATCACAGTTTTTATCCAAACAGTGATTAGTGTATTTGACTAAAGGCTTAGTCACCTGCTGGTGAGTAAATCTTTAGACAGCCTTTACTTCCTTTTCAGTAAACTGGCTTTAATCTCAGATGAGAGCTTTTACGGTTTTGAAATTTAAAAACACAACTTGAAGAATAAGATGATTACTCATTTTCTGATGATTTGACATGAATTTGTACATTCAGAGTCCCCAGTTTTTCAACAAGAATAGGAGAATAAATCAGCGTTGTTCCCCAAGCATGTTTTTAAATACATAAGATTATTATTTTCCGTCAAATTGAAACTGTTGTTGATTTATGTAATATATTACAATATCTTAAAATGACAATGATTAAAACCTCTATTAAGTCAGAAACACCTTCTTAAATGTGTGCTGTTACACAAAAGAGATTTGTGTAATATTTTTTAGTTGGAAGATGAGATAGGACTGAACTAAACAAAATAGATAAAATATTCAGATTGAAAGAAGAAAAAAAAGGACCTTGAGGATTCATCTTAATTGAGATACAACGTGTGTGAAAGAAAGACAGTGTGAGAGCATTGGCAGTGGAATCACATGGCTGACATAGCTTCCTGTCCAAGCTGGCAGGGGACTCAGTCTTCTGTGCCAGAGAGTCTCTCGTGGTTGCAGTAAGAGTTTCCCTGAGCCCTCTGCTATCCCACAAGCCGGCAGCACATTCAAATAGCCAGCTACTTTGTACTGAACATATTATACATGCATTTAAATACTTGTTTCCGCTGCACAAGTGGAAGCAATTTGTCATGTTTGAAGATGAGCAACCCCATTTGAAGAGTGCCAGGTCATTCAGTCATCCTTTTTAAACTTTTGTGAGGGATGACTTTATATATACTATTACCTCTTATAGATTTTGCTTCGCTTGCTTAAGCTAGCAGAAAAGACGGAGTTAGGTGACCTTTCTACTTGCTGGGCTTCTTACACAAGAGTCCATGTCTGATTTTCTGTCTCTGAAGACAACATTTTGGCCTCTTAAGAGGTTACAAGGGTCTCTCTTTATTCTTTTTACCTTTTTACACAAGGAACACAACCAAAAAAAAAAACAATCAGCAAATTAATCAATAAGGCAAATAATTGTAAGCTGCGTGCGTAATTGTAGAAGAGATTGTGTAGAATCTCTCTTCTACACTTTATTTGTGGTGGGGAGAAGAGACTTCCACTATAAGTCATATCATGCAGATGTAATGCACACTACACTGTTTCTCAGTTCTTATCTGTGCAGGCTCTGTTGACCATTCCCAGGTCAAAGGCCCATTCAGAGAGCTGTCTAACCCTCGAACCAAGCAGCCTTGTGAGATGGATGAAAACACTTATGGAAAAGTCAGTAAACTGAAGTGGAGGTTTTTCCATCACTTGACTTTTCCTTTTTTTTCTCTCTGTCTCTTACTTCGGCACTGGATGGATGATGATGTAAAAAAGATTGGACCGAAGTCAAATGTATAAAAAGTACAGTCTTAGTGGAATCACCAGTCTGCAATGCTTAGTGTTTCATCATCTGTACTAAATCATACTCAGCTCTGGACAGCAGGGGAGCTTGGAAACATGAATCAAAATTAGAGTAGAGGCTCTTTTTTTTCCATTGAAAAGGGGGAGCTGGTTAGAGGCATGTCATGATTTGGATTTGTTTGTTTCTTTGCTTTCTTTGGAGGGGGAACCATTTTGGCTTGAAACGTCACATCATGGAGGTAATAAAAACAGATTTAGAGTGGGACAATGAGAATGAGTGTGCTGAGTTAAGTACTTAGTGTTGTTATGGAACACCATTAAATTTAATGGTTTACTTTTTGTTCAGATTAGAAGATTAGATTCTCAGGGCTGTTTTTGATTAGACAGCTCACACGAAAAGCGATTACTTTTCTCTCTCATTTATACAGAATATCCATTATCTCACCATCATTCTCTTGAGTCATTGATACTGTAGATACGGGATGGTTTTACTTGTCCAGTTTGTCTGAATCTGCTGGAGACCAGTCATTTTTCAGGCTTATGATGCGACCACAAATCATTTTGTTCATAGGAGGAATTGGTGAAGAGAATTACTCTATCAATTTTCCTGTTTCTATGTTTTTTCAAGCTGTTCTCCTCAGCAAAGGACACTTCCAATTGACCAGTCGTGTGTAGCCGATTTCCCACTTGAGTACAGCACAGCCTGTTGTTTGTTTATGTGTCACGCAGTTGAATCACATGCTTTTAATGCTTTAACTACTTCTGTGTATTCACAAAATGTTCAGTTTTGTCTGAAATGATATTTCCAAACACACACACAGTCCATCTTAAACAACTCTGTACTATTTGAATAAAAGCCTTCATCGTTATGTGTGTATTCTCTTTCAGTTGATGAGAAGCCTGTGGACTTGGCCAAGAGGACGGTTACATCAAAGACTTCTCTTTTTAAGGTATAGTATTCAGGGCTTGCCTTATGACGCTGTTTGTGTATCTGTCTATGAGTGTGTATGTGCAGAGATTGTGTCCAGTATTCAATTATGCATGTCCTGGTGTTAATGGCTCAGAAAGATTTTAAAAAGAACCTTAACGATGTAAACACACTGCCCGTGGAACAATGTGTAAAAAGACAACCATCAAGTGTTGCCCCAGCACCAGTAGGAAGACCACACACAGTGCAGGACACTGAAATGCATATTATTCTAATAAAATGTGCTATAAATAATAATTAGTTTATAAACGTGTGTGGGCACTCACTAGTTATATTTGATTTCTTACCTGAAGAGCCATTTTCCAGAGATATAGTCTGCCAGGTATTGTCTTTGTAATGATGGGATTGTGGGTCATATAGCCTAGAATATTTCTAAACCTCAACAACTAGTCTCTCCTCATCCATTGTTCTCCACACACAAGAGGCAGCAGAGGTGAGAGGGAGCTGCCACGCGACCAGAAAGAGCTGCAACAGTAGCTGGAAGGTATACGAAGGGAGCAAAAAATGTGTTTTTTCAGGGTTGGAAAGAGGACAGTGGTGTGAAGTGTCGCAGGGCAGCACATAAATCACTGTCGGCTGGTGTCAGAGTTGTGCAGAGAAAATAATACAGGCAGCTGTTGAGCTGGACATGCTCCATTTTGCAGCGGTGGATCTGGGGATCTAATTGCAGACTGGCATACGTAATCACACTAAAATAAGAATTATTTTAAGGTATTTTCATTACCTTACAGTGAGCTGTTTGAATCTGGGTAGCGTGTCGCCACCATAGAGTCCACCATGTTGCGTCACCATGTTTCTACAGTAGCTCTGAACTCACTTCCTCTTCTTCTTTTGCCCGTTTTTATAGCTGAGGGCATCCAGAGTTAAGGTGCATTACTGTCACCTACCATGTTTGACTAAAACACAACTAAAAACCCCAGAACAGACCAAACAAACACTGGCTGTAACAGGGGACTTGTGCATGTTTTGCAGCCCCTGTAGGTGAGGGTTGGTGGGGGCATTCAGTTGGTTACAAACCGTAACTTCACTGCGAGATGTCACTAAATATTACACACGAATCTTTAACACTGAACAACTGCACCATGATTAATATGTGTATATATATATATATTTATGGTGAACAAACTAGCTACCTTTTGGCAGGTATCTTAACCTATCACAGTCTGCTCCAGTAGCATCCAAACTCTGTGTCCAAATTTGAATCCAGTCAATCCAGTCAGTGTCAACATGGCAGTAGACCACAAACCAAATCCAGACTTTAAAACATCAATTCAAAAACCAATGCATGATGTCACAGATGCATTGTGTATATTTTTCCACAGCCTTTGGTTATCTTTTTTCATTGCACCCATTGATTTACACACAGTCCTTTCCAGTGCAGCTGGTGTATGCTTCTACCCCCCTTTGAAAGATTGCTCCATTAATAACAAATTGAGCTGTTCCATACAGCACTGAGCTGACCAGCACCTGGATGCACACTTTGCCAAAGTCATGACTTCACACACTCAGAGGTCTTAAGGCAGTGATGGGAAGAAAAAAGAACCAAAGGATGCACTCAGGAACAAAAATGCAATAATGTCCCCACTCCTTTGGGAGATACACGAGTGCATTTAAAAATGTGTCGAGCGTTCCCAGGCTGCTTAGGTTTCAGGAGTGGTTACGTTTCATGATATTTGATGTAAATAGCTGTTCTAACTTGGCCTTCCCAGACCAGGAGCAGTGCCAAGGTTAGCCAAGTGAACCCAGATGGCAGCAAGTCGCTCTGACCGAAAACCTGCTGGGAAAACAAGCTCCCACAAAGAGCTAACTTACAATCACATCATTTTTTTTCCTCCATTTTTTTTTTTTTTTGCTCTCTTACTTCCCTCCCCTGCCTGCCCTTTGTTCTGAACTAGATCTCGTGTTTTAAGGTTTTCCCCTTGAAAGTATCCAGCATTGACAAATATCGCAGTGCTGTCTGTGCTTTCACTTATCAGTCATTCCCCTCCTCAGTGTCTGATAAACGTGAGTGAGTCAGTGTCTCCAGCAGGAGAGCAGGAGTGAGGTTATGACAGTACGTCTGCTTTTCTTAAATGGATGGAGGCAATAAAATGTGTACATGGAGTCTTCTGGAACGCTGCATGATACAGTTCATTTACAATTTGAATTTCCTAACTGAATTTCTTGAGTATATAAGGGCTCATTTAGAAGAAGGCGAAACAGTCATGCTGGGTGGAAATTAAGCCTTTTCTTTGCAGCCAGTCAACATCAGTTAGTTTGTAAGAGGCCTCTAATTCTGTAAGCATAGTATAATTTTGTGGGAAAAGAACACAATTTGATTTACAATGATTTTCTCACAGCTGCAAATCCACTTCTCTCTACCAGGTCACCCCAGGGCCTCGGACGACTGATCACTGGCGAAGGTCTCAAACAGCTGCATAGTTCACAATATATGCAGGCTTAATTTCTTTTTTCATACTGTGTGCAGGTTTAATCTTCCTGTTATGTTGTGGGTCAATTTAACAAATTTTAAAGTCGGATACTTTAAAATTTTTACTTTTTGTATCAAACATGTTCTGCTGGCCTTAGTTGCTGTAATCAACAGTTCAAGTACAGTATTTGCAAACCATGATAATAGTCCATAAAGATGTGATTTTTAAAACAAAAATGACTAAACCAAACCACAAACTTTTTGTAACCCTAAACAAAGTTATTTCATAACTTCAACCTAGAAATGTATAGGTTTAATCTAGAAAAGGTCAACAAATATGTATAAACATGACTCACAATGCATTTATTAATATTTAAAACCGTCTGACCATGTAATCTAAACTGAAAAACCTCAATTCTGTCTAGACTAGTGGATCCAGGGATGCAATATTTAGCTATGGAGATGGTATAAATAACGTGATGGCTCTCCTGAGAGGACTTTAATATGGAAAGTCAGTACAGCAGAGCTCATCTCTCACTGTTTAAAATTTTACAGTTTGTTCTCAGGGTGGGAAGAATTCTCATACTTGCTCTTTGCTCCGTCACTTACATACAACAGCAATGACCTCTGAGCGACTCAGCGCGGCGTTTGGAGGTGTTAACTGCTTCCCTCAGGTAGAGGGGTGGAGCCTCATTCATTCATACAGTTCATTTATCAAGCTTTGTTACAGTGTGTAGGACTGCAGGGTGTAGGACTGCAGGACCAAAGAAGTGGCTCTTAACCTTTTTCTTTACATCATGGTTTTCTTTCTCTTTGTCTATAGGAAACCGAGGGGACAGAGGAAGTGGGAAGCAGTTACCGTGCCGACAACAGAGTAAACCGTCAGCAAATCAGGAGTGACCGAGAGGCTACCTCTACCAGGTGGGTCAAACTGATCATTGATCGCAGCAGAGTTCACTTCTCAGTTAAAAATGACAGGATAGCCGACTTGTCTGTTACTAAGCAAACTATATAGACTTGGCTTGAAGCTGCCTTCTGGGTAATTCATGTTTAAATGTAGGTGTCTGCCTTATTTGTAGTGTGGCCAGTGTAATATTATTAACAGCATTTAAACTTTGAATGAAACTGACTTCTACGAAGTTTGACTAATTACATATTGTATCCACAAAAACACATATAACGCATTTTTTTCACCTGAAAATGACTTAACTGATGCATTCACATACAGGCTGAGAGACTAAATGGAGCACAGAGGTAATTACAGGCCAAATGAATGGCTGTCTAATGATGTAAACAGCTGCAGAGATAAACCAGATGAACCTGCAGAGCTTGCCTTCAATACCATGCGCTTTCATGCTCATGCACACACCAGCATTCGTGGCTATGTGGTAGTCTTAATGATGTAAAGCAGATTGAAGTTAATAGCTGCAGCAGTGAGACTGTACTTAGTCCAGATTCTTTGATCCAGTGGTTACTGTGCTGAGTTAAATTATGTCTGCACTGGAGTATCTGTCTGTGTGTCCGTACATACAGTAGGTTAAAGACATAATGAAGTTGGCTGACCCATAAACAGTGCTGGCTTTTTTTCTACAGTATAGTCACATGGACAGTGAGTGCAATTTCTCTGGGAATAAATGTTCTAAATAATAGAAAAATAATTAGCAGAAAATATCTTAGACGATGACATGTATGTCAACATCAAGCCAGAGATCGAGGGATTATCATTGCCTTCCAAAGGTCAGTGATCAGATGAGTTGATTATGAGCTTGTCGTTGTTTCCCTCTGCCAGAGTTGGCAGTGATCTATTAATGAAGTCTACACATTCAGCGCCTTTATCATTAGTATGGGCCTAGTGTTTACATTGATTTAAGCACATCTAATCAGTATGTGACAAAACACCCTAAGTGTTTGGGAGACAAGGAAACAACAACAACAACAAAAAACTCTGGAGAAGCAACTGTGGAGATTATAATGGGTCCACTGTGGTTATCCATTGCCCCGTGTTTTGTAATTTAATATAATTAATACAAATCATAAATGAACATTTCCTTAAGTACTAGAAATAAATCTGTAACAGAACAGGTTTGAATTTATCTTGCAGCAGTGTCTTGTGTAGCTATATTAAAATAGATCGTGTGTTTTTTTTCTTTTTTACATTTTGTTCCTCATAAATAGATATTTATCCTATATATGTGTGTGTGTTTCCAAAATCTTTGTTTACTTTTGACATTTTAGCGTCACTAAAACCGACACAAGCAAAGGAATGGAAGAGGAGAATGAGACCACAGACGGACCGCCGGAGAGAGAGCAGCATGAATGTGCTGCCGATGTGGAGGAAAAAAAGGTCAGTTTGGTTTTACATAGAAGGTAAAGGCACTGTAAAAACAAAATCTCTGTCATATGGTTTTCATAACTCATTATGCCCAAACATAAATATCATGTTCTCTGATGGTGCAGATCCGAAGCTTTTTATGACCGCACGCAAGGCGATTCCAAAATCCTTACTCAACTTAACTTTGGCTCCGTTCTCCTCTGACTCTGGAATAGTTTATGTTTTTGAAGATGACATGCAGATTATAATTTATAACACTGATGTGCAGTGGCACATACACACATTCATTATTCATCACTGCATAAGTAAAGTTGTCCACATTTCTGGATTTACTCATAACCTGAACTAGCACAGCTCTTTACTTTAACTGGACAAAATGTTATTATATCAAGCATCTTAAACAATAAACAATATCTTATAGTGATTAAAAAAAAAACTGTATTCGCATTCTATACCTCTAAGTTTCCACACACATTTTGCAAACTGGTGTTTTTCATTTAGGCAGACCACCTGGTTAGTGTTGCACTTTTACCCTCAGCTGGACACACTGTCTGCTTCATCCTTCATCTCCTCCTAAATCAGCACTCCCTTATAACCTTTGACCTGACAGTAGGACGTCTGCTGTTGTTCCAGCTGCTGTCGTGTCCTCTGAGCAAAAGCATATTGAACATGTACAAATAGTTGTTGTCTGGTCATGTTTCCTATATGTGTATTTACTGTATTTTGTGTTCTAATTTATATTATAGATTTATTGACCAAGGACAAACCCCTCACAGTCTGTTTTCGTCTCCTGTCAATGAACACTTTTTAAACACTTTTTTACTTTAACCTGTTTTTTGAATTACATTTGATCCCTAATTTTGCAAATGTTTGAATAAGGCTTTCCTGCTTTGCCCGTTTAAAAAAAAAAAAAAGATTAAACAGTTTAATTTAAGGAGTGACTTATCGCGCTTCCTTCTCATCTCTGTTGAGAGATGCATAGTACTAATCAGACACTTACGAAAAAAAGGTGGTAGGTAAAGACACTTATGAAGTGAGACACAAGCAACTATTTCAATTATCCTGGAAAGAGAAGTTGAGTTAGTATAATATAAAAGGCCGATAAAGCCCTTTTGAGGAAAACTTGATTTGTGACATTGGGCTATATAAAAAAAAAAAATTGAACTGAATTGAAATAGAGGACATGGATGAAACTTAAACTGTTTACTGTGCAGGTTGTGGCAAGTTTTGAGAGCAAGGGAATTTTTCAAAGGCAAGTCAAGTTTCCAAAAAATGTCACCCGAGAGTCATGAAAAGAGCGCCGACAACATCTCACTCACATAGCAGCTAAGAGGGCTGTCGACAACAGCTAACGTCACAGTTAGCTTCAGACTTTGTTTCTTCATAGCTAATAGCTGATCAATAAAACAATTTATATAGGGGAAAGTAAAAATGAAAAGTGAAAGAAACAAGAGAAACATTAACGTTGGACACCATCCTACTCCTGCTCATTTGACCTACTAGCCCACGGTGTCTTGATAACAGCAGTAGCAACAGGAATATTTTTTTTTTTATGGGTATTTGTTGATGTTACACAGCTGTTGTAGCTGTGAGATAAGCAATAAAATAACATTTTCACTGGTTATGTGGAAACTGCAGATGCTACAGGCAAAAGTTGGTCTGGGTGCCTGAGAGTTACATTTTATAATCAAGGGCTGTGGATTATCCTTTAAGTACTATTGCAACTTTTTTTTTTCAAGTGGTTCATAGTCAAAGTAATCTCTTTCTTTCTCACTTAACTTTAGCCTTCCAGCCTCCTCGCTGACAGAGCTCTGCCTCTCAGCAAAAACAGAGACGCCTCTCCGCCTCCCTCTCCTCCCTGCCAGCCCGCCTCGCTGCAGCGCCAAGACTCGGAACCTCGAGGCATCAAGGGAATCCTAAAGAAAAGCCGTTCCGCCAGTGTGGAGTCGGACCACAGTGAGTCCTCGACATCTGAGTGCGTGCCACCCCGACAAAGCAGCATCGCACTCAGCCACTCTCTAAGCGAGGAGGAAATGGACGAGGAGGAGCAGGAGGAGGAGTTAGAGGAAGAGGTCAACGGGGAAGATGACAGAGAGGATGAGTCCTTGACTGATGATTTCGCAGATGGAGGGTGCTTCAGCATCAACAGACAAGAGAGGGAAAGCAGCAGCAGCGGAGGCAGCAGCGGAGGGAGTTTGGAGGAGATGCGAAGTCCCTCGCCTGATGAGAGCCTGGAGAAAACCTCCACTATGTCTGAGGACGTTGAGGAGCTGGAGAGCAGTTTGGAAGGAAGCATTGGCTCCTCACTCAAACAAAGGTTGCTGAACACACACAAACACTGCATGCATAATAAAATACACTCAGGTTAATATTAGCATTTTTTTTAAAGCTGTGATAAATAAATAAAAAACTGTTACCCTTTGTAGACTGGCAGAGTTCACTAGTGGAGAGGGCGAGAAGAAGGATAGACTGAAGAAGCCTAAGCCATCTGAGCTGATCCAGACGTCACTGGCTGATCGCTTCAACCAGCTTCATGATGCTGAGAGTGCCTGGAAGAAAAAGGTGAGGGATTTTTTTTCTTCTGTGTTGTGTGTTTAAGTGGGGTTAGTTAGCTCGGTTGATAAACTTGCATGCAAAACTATGCCAGCTAAAGCCATTTCTAGGGTTGCTGCAGGCCCTTTTAAAAAGTCTGAAATCCAATGATCTGAATTTTAAAATGTCTTAAATACAGTTTTGACAGGTCGTAAAAATTGATTGATCATGAAGCTGTGTTTATAAAATTGCATTAAACTGAAAGATTTGTATTGATAATGCTGTAACAAAACAACAAAACTACAATTTCAATACTTCCAATAAGAACAAACTGTGCAGCCCAGTCATATCTTATCAGAGCACACCCAGCTAACTGTGTCACAGGTTTATACCCTAAAGCTAATTAAAACTGTTTCAGTTAACATGCAAGAAAACACTCAAATTAGGGACTTTGGCTATGAAGGCATTAGAGTCATATGAGAATTCAGTAAAATATAAAGCTTCTGTAAAAAGCCACCAGTAAACATCTGCCATGACCCAATATTGATTTGTATTCAGATCGGGAGCATTACACAAGTCCAACTCCAAGTTTTCTTCATATCTTGTACATTTTTTTTCTCAGTATGGATGTGTGTCTCAAAAAGGTCTTAAAAGTCTTAAATTTGACTCGTTCAAACCTGCAGAAACCCAGTTTTCTATGAAACTATTACTCTTAAACAGAAGATCCCACACACTATTTCACTCAGCATCACAGTTTATTGATCATACTACTGTTTCAGCCCCTCTGGGCCTTACGCAAGCAGAGAGTTGTATATGTGAATACCTTCAAACAAAAAAAATATTGAACTGTCAATAAAAGAGCTGTTTTTGTGTAAACTGGCAGACACGAGAAAATCCCTCCATATTCCGAGGCTTCCCCTGAACTTTATGTGCGGAGAGAGAACGATTTGGCTGTGGACACATTCTTCCTCTGTTGAGTCAGCTTATTTTGCTGAGCTCTTGCCAAGAGAGTGCGAGGTTAGCAGGGCTTTGGGGTGCAGTAGATTTGGGAGTGGCGATGCCAAAGCCAGAGATCCTGGGCTTAGCTAGCCTCCCAAAGAGAAAAAGAGACACACCCCCTTCCCCTTGTAAAAATAAAATCCTACACCATGACCAAACACCTGCAAACCTTCCAGGCTTATGCCTCCTTCCTTTGTTGGACTTTAGCCTCATCTCCCCTTAGAGGTAGAAAAATAACGAACTCCATAAGCAAGCTTTTGTATTCTTTACAGACCTGTCTTACAATTGAACATAAACATCCAGGTCATTGCACAGGTCAGCATAGTGAGTCTAACTGACACATGTTAAGCTGAAGTATTTTGAAATGGCCCACTCTGTGCATGCAAGTTTCTGCATGCTCCTGTCCTTTATAAACAAGACCACCCTCACTGAACACTCAAGTGAAAAACAACACTACACTTATTACAGTATAACAGTTAAATAGACACTTTGAATGCAAGTACACACCAGACTATAACTTTTAAAAACCCTTTATGCAGCAGATGAACAGCCTCACAACAGCCAACTGGATTCTAGGATTGAGGTGAGGTCATGTTGATTCATATGGACCATCTCTTGGCTTGATATGGACCATCTCTTGGCGGATATGTGGTTTTGGACGCATCCTTCATCCAAATATGAGCTAATCTTACACTCCACTCTTTGGTCTGGAAAAAAAACATTTTATAAGTAAGAACATCCAGCCAAAGATTTGCCCAAATACTGAAGACTGATGTCATTTTAAGTTTGTGTGGTCTCTCTACATTGTGATAAATCAACACAGAGTCTAGAAAGATTTACTGTAATTCCATTAGTGGCACAAAAACTGTGTGTTCGACACTCACGAACTTAAAAGAACTTAAAAGAGGTCCGAACTTGTGTCCAAAAAGTCTGCAGATTTCTTCCTTTAATTGCCCCTGAGGTTACTGATGTGAATTGGTCTGGAACCTGCTGTGGACTGTGGCTGCTACTGTAGAGCTCTGAGAAAATCACTCACATGAAATAATAGACCATTCGGCTAAATTATTGGACTCGGTGCCCTGTCTGCATTAGATCTGGGTCATTTATTTGTATGTGTCTATTCCTGTAGCATTTCCATTTCTGATTGGTTTAGAGGCCATTGGTTTTTCATATTTAGGTTTGTCATTTTATCTCATAAACAGCCAAGCCAGAGCGGTGGGACACCAGGGAGTGTAACATGCATGATACACATCATGGTCAATTCCAACCAGCTCCAGATGTTTCCTGTTAAGCTCGCTAAGCTGTTCTGCACACCGCTGTTGTGTTGTAAAGTGAAGCCTTGCTGCAAATTTAATTGAAAGAGGGTCTGTTGTGTCTTAAATAATTATTGTTAATCATATGTTACACTGGCTGTTAGCAGCATATCACCAGCTGATGATTAATTGTATTTAAATGGTAGAAGTAACAAAATACATTTCACTGTAATAACACAGGCATTAAGAACAGTTTGCTTTCAAATCCTGTAGGATTTGCTAAATGTCTAGGTTTTGTGTTCCAGTGATGACTCAATAGAGATCACTCTCCAACACTCAAACCCTTACCCTGCATCTCCCCACAGAAACTTCAGTTCATTAAGACTAATTACTGGGTTGAAATACGATCTCATGTGTGTTGATTCCCAGCAAATGCATTAGAGATAATTGTCTAAAAAATGAGTGGTAAAAGCCACACACAGTGTTGAAGTAGTCTTTGGGGATCTTAAATAGACGCCAACTGTAGAAAACTTCATGCATTGTGAGGCATAAAAAAACAGTTAGGTTTCTTTTTTCAATTTCTACGAACAAAAAAAAAAAATCCACTAATGGTGAGACAAAGTTTAATTATTCCGAGTAAAGCCGGTAGCCTAATAAATATGCTTTTGGTGTTTGCTTTCTCGTCATGCCCTCTTATAAACAATCGATTTCCTCTTTCCTCCCTCTCCAGTCCTTTCCAGCTTTGTGCCAGGCCTTAAATGGCCCTTGTCTTTTCTCCCATGCTTATGCCCACTCCTTCCACCAGCTGTTCCAATTTAAATGGATGTCGCCCTGCTATGCTCTTTCCTCTCTCTTCTCCCCTGTTAATTTTCCTTTCCTGTTTCCCTCTTCCTTACTTACCCTCCCCCTTTTACCTTTCCAGTTTCCTCTGTCCTCAACCTGCGGACTCTACCCCTTTCTTTGACTCTGACACCTGCCTGTCAACCTTTCCCCGTCCCCTCAGGTGAGTGTGTGTTAGGGATGTGCATTTCCATCTCTGAGGCCGATTCGATGCACATCGCGATGCATTGTCAATGATCTAATACATGTGAAAATACCTTCGTGTTACAATATGATTCTGACCGATTGCGATGCAGTACATAGATTGAACCCAACAGTATTTAGCACAGTCTGATGCATAGGAATATGATGCTGTGCAATTCAGATTTTATTTCTTTGGTTCTTCTTGAGCAGACAGGAAACCAAAAACTAACTAAAAAAAGTGCCATTTTTACTAGCATATTTGTTTTTCTAGCACTGCAACTCAGCAAGCATCTCATCCATTGTGTTTGTCTTGTTTTTGGAACATGTAGCTCTTCCTCCTCCGTATGATATGTGACTCGCCTGGACACGCCTCAGCCTCCGTAGCACGCTGAAGATTTGTTTACACTTGGGCGAGACTTGGCCGAGAGGCTTGACGAGAATAGATCACTGGCAACAGTGGAGACCAGTGAGACAGTTTAGAGAGGGATATACATTTTTGGTGACAAATTAGTGGTCACATTTCTAAATAATAAAGGCATACTCCTACTAGTAATTAGACATTTAAAAAAAAATCAGATTTCACAGATGCAAAGATGTTAGAAATGAGGCATCCTGAGTTCATCATTTTCAGCACAATTTTGAATAATAAAAGTATTTGAAAAAATATACATAGTTTTTTTTTGTCATGATTCATTCATTCAGGTCAGTGATGTCCAACGGTAGCATATACAGTATGTGACAATTACTCTACAGACAAAGTGAAACAGCTGAATCTCCACTAATAAGCTGTTGAAATGTTACAAAAACTCTGTAGAGTCTCAGTCTGCAAATCAGTAAATCTTAATCCCTTTGTGTACATACACATGAACTGTATGCAGTGCTCAGTTAATTTATTTGCCCTCATTTCTCTACCTGTGCTCTGGACAACCTCTCACCCCCTCTCAGGTTTACTAGTAAGAAATCAGAGCTGTCGACACGCTTGCTCTTGCTATATGAATGTGGTTTGCTGGCCCTCACTTCACCGCAGATAGCTCTTCAATGGTTTTGGCTGAGGTGTTGCCAACAGTGTACTGTACACCAAGGCAGGGCTGAGAAAAACGGTTTCCTGTGGGTGTTTGAGGCCCAGGCCCTTTCCTCTCCTCCTCTCTCTGGGGTCCTGTCAGGCCAAGGTATTTCCCCTCACTGATTGACTCCAGAGAAAGGCTGAGAGCTGGAGAGGCTGAGAGCATTATGTGCAGAAACATGTTTGTGTGTCAGAAAATGAATGTGTTATGAAATCAGCAAGGGTTCTCTTTCAAGTTCCAGTCTGCTGTTTGTGTGTGTCAGAGTGATTTAATGTATTCCTTTTGCCTCATGTCGGGCTAATATTTGACCACATCGTGTTTGACTTTAGAAAACAAAAAAAATCTGTTCGGACTTTTGTCGGATTGTGTTTGTCTGTGTGTGGTGGGGAAGAAAGGCGGGATGTAAGTGTTTTGGTGCGTTTAAGCGGATGATTGTTTGAGGGAAACTGGTGTTTTTCCACTCATTCAGAACACACACAGGTTACTTCAGACCTGTTACTGTAATTTCGCTGTTCTCATCACAGATTTCAACCTTTTGCCAACCAGAAAAATAAGTGAGTAAGCAGCCACTGTCTTTCTTAGGGACATGTAATTTATTATATTACACAAGGACTGTTGTAAGGCTTAAACTTTTGACCTTACAGTCAGAGTCTCTAGAAAGTTTGCTTTAAAATATGTTAGAGGTAAACCTGGAATCAGTAAGCCATGGACTCAAATAGAAGTAAAAACCTTTAGAGAAGATTTAGTAAGGAAACTCTTCCTACTGTAAAGCCACACTGACAGCCTGTCTGCAGTTCAGACTTAAACTAAAAATCTTTTTTTTCTCTTCAAAGCTCCCAACATCTGTGAATGTTTTAGTCATGCTATGATGTTGAGGCTTTAAGTTACAAAATGACAGTCAGCACATCACACAGGCCATCATTCATCCACAAAAAAAATCCCTCCATAACTGTAACGAGTGTTGCAGTTGTAGGACTTTTAGTCATTTGTTTGTCATTATCTTTTACTCCATGCAATAAATACTCGCCTCGTGTTGCACTCACACACAAGATATGTATTTGTATTTCATCCAGCACAGACAGCACTGGCAAAAACAAAAACAAAAAAAACATTCATAGTTCATGATGTCCTATGTTCTTTTGTGTGTGTACATGTCTCCTCTATGCAATCACAGGTAAAGTACATGGTCTGCCTTCATGAGACAAAGCTGCGTTTAGGACGGCACCTCATGGTACATTACATGCAATGAATTGCTCATTATTAGTGAAGGAATACACAATGGCAGCCAGTGAAAACACAGTCAGGGCCATAAAACGCTTCAGATATTTAAAAGTGGAATACCATCAATTACCATAACATAGCTTTCAGGGTCCAGTGGGACCGTGAGGCCCAGTAAACCTCTTCTAATTCATTTTTATGGTGGAGCTCAGGTGCAAGAATGGCAGCAACAATAAATCAAATAAAG
Organism: Coranthus polyacanthus; assembly: GCA_037367275.1. Taxonomy (NCBI): domain Eukaryota; kingdom Metazoa; phylum Chordata; class Actinopteri; order Kurtiformes; family Apogonidae; genus Coranthus; species Coranthus polyacanthus. Next base: position 10,215,289 of record JAPQRN010000012.1, read on the forward strand.
AAAGCACTACTGAATAATGGCTGATGGATGTCCTCAGTACATAATAGGGTTTTAGTGATTTTCTGTCAGACTCAACAATCTTCATGTTTTTTTGTATTAAGAGCATATTTTGGAGCAAAAACATTTGTGGAAGAAGTTTTTTTTTTTTTCTCTGAGTAACAGTACTCCCAGTACACTGCTCCAGTAATAATCACGGGATGACGATTCCCTGATAAATTCATTTCAGGCTATGTGCTCTATTGCTTCATTATGTTCCGTCACCATCACTATTAGTCTCATATTCTCATGCAATCTTTCCCATTCACTCATGGGTATCTTTATTGTGCTCACATGAGTAATCCTGTTGATTAATACTCAGTCTTCAATTTCTTTTAAATAAATGTTCCAACAGAAGTCCAGTGTAGATGTGGAACCCAAGATGTCACTGGCAGATAGGATGAAGATCCTTAAGGAAAAGGAGGAGCAGTGGAAAAACAAAGGCAAAGGGGCAGCCAACGACTCCATCCAGTTCACCGTGGCTGGACGCATGGCCAAGAGAGGTAAGTCTGCTGTCAAGCCAAGTCAGCCTACAGTGTTTTTCCCAAACTTAGGAATGCCATGACTCATTATGACATCTTTGAATCTTCTGCAGCCATCAGCGTCCCATTCAAGGGTTAGGGTTAAGGTTACATTTGAGGCATGTTTGAACTGATGTAGTTTAAGTTGGGTTTTAGTCACACGGTAAACAGAAACCAGAAGGTGTTCCATCTCAGTTGAAGTCTAACACATGGATTTTGTCGTTTCACTTCTTCTGTTATAAGCCTTACCCTAACCTAAGCTCCGCAGAAAGTTCCATAAAGTTTTGTTTATTAGTGAAGTGTTGTGAAGTGATGTTAAAAAGGTTAATCACAGCTCTATTCAACACACAAAACTAAGATGAAGTATTTCCCTCTATATTTTTTATGTCTTTAAAGAACAATTCTACGTGAATGGCAGGTACACAACTAAGTACTTTCTTAGTTCTTTGTTTTGTTTTCACGGCTTAATTTAGATTTTCTGATAATTCACTTGTTGAGGTTGATTGGAAAAAATATTGCCAGCTGATCCATTTGAACTCTTTCCCTGCCAGTAATAAGATTTACATTCCATATCAAAAATAAGTCAGATAAACGAATAACACATCATTTAAATCCCGTAGGTATGTTTTCTTAGTTGAAAAGCCTGATCATAAATATTTTGTGGTTTAATTACAAAAACGAAAAAATTAAAAACTTTAAATTTATTTATTGCAAGTGACATCTTGGGGCCAACCTGCAGTAACTTGACATCAGCAATGTTTGTGTTCTCTGCATGTGTGATACTTGAATTGACACTCATTGTTGCCCACCAGGTCTGGTGTCAGATACAGGAAGAGAAGAGTCACCTCTCATCTCTCTCAAAAAGTCGAATGCCACTCCTGTGAAGCCACATGAAGGTAGTAGGCATTCCACTCACTTTATCAGTGATGCTCTTGAACTGTAGTACACTGACACGTGCCCATCCACTACTAAATACACCTGTGTTTGTTTCTGCTGTACAGAAATCTCCAGTAGAACTGACGTCAAGGTGGAAGGAGATAAACGACTTGACAAGCTTGAGTCCTTCCTCGACAAGCTCCACAATAAAGGTACAATCTCCCTGTTCTGTTTGTGATTTTGTCATGTTTTGCTATGTAGCTATATTGGTGGAAGTAATTTCAGTAAACGTGTAGTTTTTTGCAGATTGACCTGCATGAATGAAAGTTCTTATAACACTTCCTGGTCCATCTTATGTGTTTCCTGGTTCAGGTGTGAGCAAAAGCAAAACATCCACTATCGAGGTGACGGCTGAGACAGAAAAAGAAGTGATGACCCTCGATGATGACGAGACGTTCGGCAGCTTTTACAAATCTGTGTCCCCCTCAACACTCCAGGACTCCAGTGTTGTTGTGACGGAGGAGGACCTTAGCCAGATCCAGGCCAATACACCAAAGTAGGTTAATAATAAATCAGAAATTAACAAACTACATTTCTGTTTCTTTTATTGAGAGCTATTTCCTTACCTTTTGTGAAAGAAATAAAATAATCATGTCATAATCATCTGCAGTTCTTTGGTTGCTTGATTTTTAAATACTACTGCTTTGTGTGAATACATTTCAGACTCACCTCATCTGTAGCAGAACATAAGCGTGCAGTGCGACCGGCCAGAAGGAACCAGGGCTCCAGGAATCCTCTACGGGCTCTGGCTGCTCGCAACGACATCCGCCAAGTCTACACTGAGCAGAGGCTTAACGTAGCCACAGTGGAGACCAAGAGGATCCAAGTAGAGAGAAGTAAGATTGCTCAAACGTACCTACTGCGGTGCTGCCTAGCATAGCTAGACCTAAGAGACTTAAATGACTAAACAGCTTTAAAGAACCACTTAAAGTTAAATCCCCACCCAAAATCTACTGTATGATAACTCCTCTTAATACACAGTGTTTTCACGTTTCTGTTTGCCTGCTGCCTCTGTATTTTCTAAATTCAGTTCATCTCTATAAACACTCGTCACAGATTAGTCTGACCTCATTTACCTTTCTAAACGTTGTGCAAGAGGAAGTGAGTACCACAGCTATGTCTATTATAATTCGCATGAAAGAAGAAATTACAAAACACATCTTGTTGTTTATCACTACTAAAGTTCCGATCATGGTATTTGTGTCTTGATATGAGATTAGATCAAGAAACATTCATCATTGCTAGCGAAATGGATGGACTCGCATTTCTATGACACTTTTCTAACTTGACCCATTCGTGCACGAAAACACACACAATAACACACCAATGGCACACCAATGGCACACCCTCTGGGGGCAACTTGGGTTTCAGTTCCCAAGGACACTTCAACATGTCCCTCCTGGGTCACAGCGGAATAATGTACCAGTGTACATTTGCTTACTGTTGCTTACTGTCTAACTGGTAATTTTATTTTATTTTCCTCCTAGTGGCAAAACACTCCAACCTGGCTGATGTGGCACTGGCAGGCCTCGCGAGCAAGGAGAACTTCCGCAAGGTCAGCCTGCGCAGTGTGAAGTCCACCGAGGTTGTGACCAACAACAGCGCGCTGCCTTTCCACAAACTCATGCTTATTCGCATTAAAGGTCAGCAACACAAGAGGTTGTAAGGGAAGCTTTTGTTGAATACAAGCGTAGTCAATGGCGTGCTAATCCAAGACGGTATAACTGTATGTGTGTTGTCTGCAGGTCGGAGGCACGTTCAGGTGCGCTTGATGGAGCCGAAAGCCCACTCGCTAAACAGTGGCGACTGCTTCCTTCTCATAACACCAAAGCACTGCTTCATGTGGAGTGGCGAGTTTGCCAATGTCATTGAGAAAGCAAAGGTAGTAAACCTCACGAACAGAATTAAAAGCTTTAGAGCAGGATTTTAACGTCTAGATGAATTCTGACATGTTTAATATGCTTTGCGTGGCCAGGCATCAGAGATGGCAACGTTTGTCCAAGCTAAGAGAGACCTTGGGTGTAAAGCCCCCCAGGTGACGGTGCTGGAGGAAGGCATCAACACAGAGAGCAGATGGGCCAAAGAGTTCTGGAGCCTGCTGGGAGGAAAGACCCAATACAGAGGTACAGAAACACTTTTTATCGTGTCAGGACTGAGGAAAAGCTTCCCGTGCCGTCCTATATATGCCTTTTGTGCTGTGTGTGTCATAGGGGCAGGGGAGCCAGAGGAGGATGAGCTGTACGAGAGCGGGATAGTCGACTCTAATGGCATATACAGACTCCAGGGAGACAAGCTGGTGCCTCATGACGATGCCTGGGCCTCCATTCCCAGTGTCTCCTTGCTCGACTCTAAAGAGGTAACAGAAACAGAAATGAGAAGTATGAAAAACAAATGTGATCCTTTCTTACATCTGGAAAAGTCAGAAAAACTTTTCCAAGTCCTTAAAAGGATATTATAAAGTTTAAAAATGTACAGACAGCTGACACATTACATGTTGTTTTCTCCATCTTTTCCCTCCCACCTCTCTGCTGCTCAACAGGTCATAGTGTTTGATTTTGGGAGTGAAGTGTATGTGTGGCATGGGAAAGATGTGCCCTTAGGTGACAGAAAAGTGGCTGTGAAATTAGGCAAACAGCTCTACAGCGGCAGCTACGACTACAGTAACTGCAGAGTGAACCCTTTAGATGCTTCCTGTACAAATACTGATGTACCACAGTGAGTATCACATGCAGATCTTAACAAAATTGTAGATCGTGGTGCACACTTCTGCACTATATATTTAGTAATTTGAAATGGTTTTATTGGATTTTAGATGTGCATAAATTAGTAACAACGCTTATTAAATTATTGGTTGTGCTATTGTAGCACCTAGTGGTTTTACTTTGTCATTACAGCTCACACAATTATCTACAAAGGAGACTTTTTTTTTCTTTCTTTTAACTGTTTCTTTTGTGTATGTGATGCCCAGGCAGGGAGAGGGGCGTCCAAGTTGGGCTCTTTTTGGCCGTCTGTCAGAGCACAATGAGACAGCCCTGTTCAGAGAGAAGTTCCTGGACTGGGCTGAGAGGAAGAAGGAGGAAGCAGCCATGGCCGAGGAAGTCAAGGTAGACAAGTGGTTTAGGCCTCACATAATATGTTAATCAGTTACAGATTTTGCATGTATTTTTATTTTATCCTGTGTTGGATTTTTCATTTGGTCACCGCAGTTGTTTGGACAAAGGCTGTTTGAAATTAGTTCACATAGATCATTATTTTATATTTTACTGCAGCTTTTCACATTTCTGTATTTGAAAACTCGGGTGTGGTCTGTATATCTCTGCACAGTGGGGACAAAATGTATCCCCTTTCAAAGTGATTAATGCTTCTTCACCAATAGACAATATGAAATATCTGAAGAAAAAAGAACAAAAAATTGAACATGCATCAAAGTATAGCGCTCTGATAAGAGAACAGTCGAATGCAAACAACAGTGGAATCAGAAATGGACTTTCAGCGTCAGCACTCGCGCTTGTGCTACAATAGAGATGATAATCCTGGTTCCTTTGGCCTCGATCCATGCACAGCTTTTCGGAATGTAACCCAGCACCAGTAGTCTATTTCAGTGTGAAAACTACATCTAGCCAAGTGAAAGGAAAAATGGAAAAGATTCAGAGCAGCATACTGTCGTATTTCACAGGACCTTCACAAAAAAATCCTAGACATATTACAACTGAGCATGAGACTACAGGAGCTGCTGTCAGTAGAAATAGAATAAATGTCTCCACCCTGAACACCTGCTGTTGATCTCAGTACATTTTTTCAGAAATGGGGGCAAAGAACGTTGACACACTGTGGATTATTATTCTAGTTTGTGATTATTTACAATTTAAATGTATGAGTTTATAAATTCATTCTGGCATGTGAAATTAGCATTTAACCTTTTGTTTTGTTGTGTATCATCTGTTACATGTCCACAAGAGGAAAGAGCAAGGCATGAGGCTGAAAACTTAGTGAACTGACACATTTAAAAGTTAAAAGTATTCTTTCTTTTTGTCTTCTCAGAGCCCGGTCCACTCTAACGTTCGCCCCACATTTGACTTGGAGCTGCAGCCATGTGATGCCAAGGTCCTGCTGGACAATGAGCCGGAACCTGTGAAGACTTCTCTGGAGGGGGTGAACGTTCACCGGGGCCACGGCCTGGTGAGGACGGAGGATGGAAGGCAGGCGGAGTTGGCCACAGTAGCGGTAGATGCCTGGCATATCAAAGAGCACGGAGAGGAGGAACTGCCTAAAGACAGCCTGGGCCAGTTACACGAGAGTGACGCTTACATCATCCGCTGGAAGTACTCTATCACTACACTCGGTGAGTCTAAACTCTTGGATGTCCTACTAAGATGAACAATCAAGCGACTTTTATGTATGTCTTACTTCAGTCGCTGCAGCAAAAAACCTATACACATCAGTGTTAAAATCAAGCAGGACACAGTTCTGGAAAACAGCTTATTAAAGAAACACAGCTGAGACCACCATGAATTGTAAAAGTGAGGACAGAAGCAGTTAAACCATGGATTGAAAGTTTATCGTGGTTCTCTTCTGTTCTGTCAGTGGGGAAGCGTCAGAAGCCAGGGGAGCTGAGTGCTGGTGCTCCTGGAAGGGAGAGGATAGCTTGTTTTTTCTGGCAGGGTCGGCACTCCAGCATCAGCGAGAAAGGAACCTCGGCTCTAATGACAGTGGAGCTAGGTAGCCACAGGGGGGCGCAAGTGAGTACGACTTCATCGTGTGTTTGTGGAGAATGCACAGCTTTTATTGAGGACCGAAAAGTGGACTCACTTGATATGGACACATTTTACCACACATACACAGTAGTGGCTGTGTGTTGACAATCTGTTTGTGTCTTCTAGATGTTGGTGAGTCAGGGGAAAGAGCCCCCCTGCTTCCTCCAGCTCTTCCAGGGAGGTCTAATCATTCACAAGGGCAACAGAGACGGCGCTAGAAAATCAGGTAAAAAAACATGTTAGGTTTCCTAAAATGAACAAATTTATCATGGAAAACATGTTTGAAGTCCATTATTCAGTTTATTCACATAAACAATTAAAGTACATTAATTTAATACATACATTATTTATAATGTATATTATACAGAAACATTTATAACCTACATAACATCTAAAAAATCCTAGCCTAAAACTAGTCTAAACTGAACCCTCAATAACTAAATAGTCCCAAGACATTTGATCATCAGTCTGAACATTCGTTAAAATGTTCAGTATGCTATACATCCAATAAACAGAGACACGTAATAGATGGAAACAAAAGCACATTCTAAATTGAGTCAGTTTATTGATGAAAAGACAGATTTCATATTGCCTATTGCCACTTATTAGGCCATAAATGCTTTTAATCATGTGTGTTTAGGTTGGCGGTTGTTCTGTGTCCGTGGTGAGGCGGAGGTGGAGGCCTCCCTGGTGGAGGTGGACTGCCAACATGCCAGCCTGCGATCCAGAGCCAGCCTGGTGCTCCTTAATGCTCAGACAGGCCACCTCTACGTGTGGCATGGCTGTAAAGCACATACCAGTGCCAGACAGGTGGCCAAAAGGGCGGTGGACAAGCTGAGCCAGGGGTAAGGCATGGGCATGGATTAATGATGTCTAACGGATGGCCATATGGGCGCAGCTGTAGACCTACAAATATCCATTTGTATCTTTCAGGTGTCCCCCAGAAATAGGTCTAAGCAGTGTAAAAGCTGAAGAAGTGGAGGAAGGGGCCGAACCCGCAGACTTCCTGAAGGCTCTGGGAGTGCTGGATAAGAAGGCTTATGACTGTATGCTGAAAGGTACATCCTCACATTTACCGGACAATTTAAACCACTTAGCAGCTGCCTAAATTACCCCCCAGGAGTGTTGGTCAACCATGAGCAGATGAACATCAAGAGAAAGATCATTAATGACTGCTTGTCTTCAGGATATTAGTTGATGTTGCAAGATGTGTTTGTTGTCTTCAGATCCAGGAAAGTACAACTACACACCCCGGCTGTTCCGGCTGAGCGCCAGCTCGGGGGTGTTTGAAGGGGAGGAGCAGCTGTATCCCGCCAGGGTGATTGAGGGAGTCATGGCGATGCCTTTTCTGCAGGAGAACTTCTACTCTGCACAACAGCCAGGTACTACACACATACTACTAAATAACGCTCTGAGTTGATGCTGGAATAGAAATGCTGTTTGCTGTAATTTCAGTTCTCCTATGTTTGCCCCCTGTTGAGCCATTTATCAAAATCATCAGTGTATTTTAGGAAATTGGCTTGAAAATTGCAGTGGTGGTATTGTTTTTCATAATAATACCTTAATTAGAATCAGAATTATTATTTTGAAGAATGAAAGTATTTCTAACGGACGCCTAGACAAAACGTCACCCGAGACACTATGTTTTTGCATTCTGTATTTGTACTAAACGAGGTTTCAACAGAGCCTTAAAAAGTCTGAAATCCAATAATGTGAATTTTTGGCTTGAAGTGTCTAATAATAAGAGTTTGACGTGTCTTAAAAACTGATTGGATTTTGTGTTTACCTTGTGCAAGAGAACATTCAAATTAGGAACTGAAAAGGCATTAGAGTTGCGAGGGAAGTCAGAACAACATAATGCCGCCACAAAAAGCCGCCAGCAAGTGTAGAGTATAGAGTAAAGAAATAGATCTTAAAACTCCTTAAATGTAACTCTATGAAACCTGCAGATACACATTGCTGCTCAAAACAAGCCGCTGTAGCTGGTCATATTTTGTATATTCGGGTATTCATGTAAGTGCCGTTGCATTGCATTTGATTGTCCTGCTCCTCCCTCACCAGCCTTGTTTCTGCTGGATAACCGTATGGAGGTGTACCTGTGGCAGGGCTGGCAGCCGGAAGACACTCAGTGTACGGGCTCCGCGAAGATGCGCTGGGACAACGAGAGGAAGTGTGCAATGGAGACCGTGCTGCAGTACTGCAAGGGTCAGAGTTCACATTACGGCCATTATGACTAAATAGAGTGTGTGGATTGAATAGTCAGTCCGTAGCGGCTGCAAAACTTGACTATTTCAACCAGCTTCCCTGTTAGACAATAAAGCAATGACTCAAAAATAGCATAATATTTTCAGGTCTTATTACTTTTACACATACAGTAGATACATTTTTTATACTTACTTGTGGTGTGATTACAGAGAAGAATCCTCGGCGCCCCCCTCAGGCCTATCTGGTCCTAGCAGGATGTGAGCCCCTCACCTTCACCAACATCTTCCCATACTGGGAGAAGGACACCAGTATTGCCTCAAAGGTAGGAGACGTTTATTTCAAAAAGTTTTCAAAACAACAGTCCCAGTATCACAGAGGATTTGAGTTTTTAATCATAGAGGATTACATGTATTATTGCATTAGTTTAGAGCCGGCCCCGCGATATTGCCAAAAATGTTATCATGATAAAAAGTTTAATGATCAGTCGGTCACTATGAATAACGACAATGGAACAAGACGCAACCAGACAAAAACACGCCTGTAGTCTGTAAAAGACAGTTATTTGTGGTTTTAAACTTTATGGTTAGAACATGACAAACACTTGACCAAACAGCAGAGTATTTCACAAATCTAGACGCAGAACACTCAAAATATGCATGATTCAAATTAAGTTAAACAACAAACCACTGAAACATTTTGTAAGTGTTTTAGCTGAGAGTGTAAACAAAATAACCCCTGCAAACAAAAATGTACTTGGATAATTATCATGATGTAAAATGAAATCGCAGCAATCGTAGCTTCTGAGCTCAAGGCAAATTAAAAATAACACTGTAATATTGAAGTTACATCTCGATAATAACCATTGTTTTATCTCCCAGCCCTAATATTTAGTACATGTGCACGTTTTGTTTGCCGTTTAACACCTACTGACCTCACGTTATGTGTGCGTGTGCAGACTGACAGCTCCAAGAACAAAGTGGTGTTAGTGAAGGAGGTTCTGTCAAAGCTCAGTAAGCTGCAGTACTCCATCGAAGAGCTGACCAGGAAGCCTCTACCAGAGGGAGTGGACCCTCTGCGTCTGGAAGATTACCTCTCCGACCACGACTTCAAGGTAAGAAAACGAAGCGCTCGCGCAGTGCGAGGTTTGTACAAGTATAAGTACAATATAAGTACAACACGTTACACACGAGTTCACTCGTGACCTTTTCTGTCTGACTTTATTGCTTTGCAGACACTTCTTGAGATGAGTCGAGTTGAATTCAACGCCCTGCCAAACTGGAAACAAAAGAATCTGAAGAAAAGCAAGGGCCTTTTTTAAAAACCCATCTTTTTGTACATAAATCCTCTTATTGTATGTTCTCAGCAGCTTTTCTTACATTTTGTATTCCAAGGTAATTCACATCCTTATTTTTGTAAAGGATGAAAAAATAAATGTACAATTTTGTGTTTTTACAAAAAACAAAAAAAAAGCCATTTTAAAGGTTCCTTGTGTCATTGGAATATTTTAGCCAACATTTATGTGCAATTTTTTGATCTTTTTAATGGCAAATTGTTTTCCTTAAACGGTAAAGACGGCTCCCTTCACATTATACATATGTAATATACTATAAATGAATGTCTTCTTGTGTAGTCCAGATATCGTTGTTTTCTATGTAACAGTGTATATAAAAATAACCTGCGGTGTTGGGAGTTCTTCACTGATTTTTGCATTTCCTGGAAAAAAACAGCTATGTAATGGGGATTAAAATGTTCAGCGAAAAGTCCACACTTTGAGTCTGACAAAAAAACACAAACAAATCAAAGTTTGGTTTGATTTTTTTTTTTTTTTTTTGAACGATTTAGTTCTAGGTATCTGTGTCTTGTGCTATAATTCCAGTCACGTTTTTTAACTAAATATACTGTATGATAATTTGTGTTTAATAGCTGTCTGTGTATCCGTTACGCTGATAGTGCTTTCTAGTCAGGTATAACGTTTGGTACTAAATACTTTCTGGTTCTTATGAATAACTGGCTTTGTGCCGCTGATGGCAGCCTCTGATTACCTGGCTGTCTGGGACCAAATCTCATGTTTTTTGATTTGTTTGAAATGTTTTTTTCATGATTTTCTCTCTCTCTCTCTCTCTCTCTCTCTCTCTCTCTCTCTCTCTCTCTCTCTCTCTCTCTCTCTCTCTCTCTCTCTCTGTATGCGTGTGTGTGTGTTTGCGTGCGAGTGTGTGTGTGTGTGTGTGTTTGCACTTGTATAACCATAACCAAGTATTACGCGTGTGTGAGTACAGTAAACAAACAGAAACTGCAGTATACGCTGCCTTTATGACTGTGTCTGACACCACATCTGTGTCCTGTACAATCTGTGCTTCCTGTGATGGTATGTTACATATAAAACATGCCCGTGTCCTCTGCATGATATTCACAAAATGTTGCTTAACGACCAGCAGTTTGCCTCTTTTTGTGATGTGTGTAAAATCAGCATGTGGCACATAAAACAGACAATGGTGTAAGGGAGTGAAATGCTAATGTGCAAAGTTCCCTTTTTAAATAAAATATATTTAAAAAAAATTCTAGATTCTATTTTTCATTTATTTATTTTTTTTCATGTCATCACAGCGTTGCTCGAAGAAAGAGGAGTTGAAATGAACAAACGCTGTTAGATTTGTGAAACGGCTAATATTGGTTAACGTCATTTTGCCGCTGTGTGCTTTTCGTCTCTCGGTTTTCGTTGATATAAATTACCAAAGAGCAAACGCACAGTGTGTTTGAAGCGTACCTAATCATAGCAAACAATAGATGTCATAGAAGGAAAGGCGCAGGAGGAACTAATCATATTAAGGATGGCTCGGTAAACTCTGCCAGTGATCCAGCAGGAGCGGGTCCACGGGAGCTGGAACTGGTCCATCTACACTGAATGCAGCCAGGTTTCATGTCATTAGTCACACCTGTGTTTGACATGTCAAAGTGTCCGCGGTGGGAAAGAAAAGAACACATTAGAATCTCACGAGAGGCCCCCGTCTGATAATATTCACGCTGTTAGATGTATTTGATCAAAAACCACAGTTGGGAGGGACCTGTAGGTTAATTTCCACCAGTTGTATTATCGTTTTCACCATTCATATATTTAACCTTTAACTTTCTCGAGCACCTGAAGAGCTTAAAAGAGTAAGATCAAGACAAGAGTTTTCCATGGCTTTTAAAAAAAACAAAAAAAAAAACATAAAATGACAAAATGAAATTGAAAGAGAAAACTGTGAATAATAATAATAATATCCTGGGAGTTCTAGTACACAGCAGGAATACAATTCTGAGCGGAAATTTGTGAATCTTTTTTGATATTTATCCACCGCGAGTTGACATGAACATTAAAATCACCCTGTGAAATATTTACTTAGTTTTTCAGTCTCTTCCATTGTAACTACGCGTATGTTTGCGAGTTGAGAAAATGTTCATAAGTGATGTCTTCCTATGACTGTCATGTCCATATTTAACCACCAGGGGGTAGTCTCTGCCCAGCGTTAGACTCTAGTTCAGAAGTGTGTAGTCTTTTGGGCCACACGTTATCAATAAGTGATTAGGAGAAAACGAGGCAAAATAAAGCAGCTGCTTTAAAATGTTTGGAAA
>JAPQRN010000012.1:10228737-10244090 GCA_037367275.1 Coranthus polyacanthus
TGCAAACCAAAAAGTTCCCCTCGGGGAGAGTAGTTCCTAGAACCAAATTTGAGGTGGATAGTTCCTAGAACTAAGTTGTTAGAACTACTCTGTGCGAAAGCGCCTTATGATTCATATGTTGAAAATGTAAAGGCTTTACATAATGCACACATCTCAACCTCTGGCCTTCTTTAAAATGTCACTGAATGCATTATGCTGTGATGAATGTGTCTTATATCTGAAGTTACATTTCATTACAAAGCATAAAATGCAAGTGCTTGACATCAGACATAGTTTAGTGCAGCTTCTACAGTCGGTGATGTTTGTTTCTTCAACGACTGGTCGAGAAAAAAATATCAGTAAAAACATCATGATTATTTGATGGCCACTGTAAAATAATCTTTATTTTAAAATCAAATGAATGACAATAAGTGACTGACAAATAGTTGTTATCATTTTGAGTATTTTAATGATTAGTTATGTTTATTTTAGACATGTTACAACTGGCCCTGTTCACTGGGACAGCTGTAACAGTGGAAAAATTGTAAGTTTCTAATAGAACAAATCACCAATTTAGTGTAAATAGTAGTTGATTTACTGAGAAAACTGCAAGAAGTGTCAACAACTGACCCGAATGACATGATCATCCAAAACATTGTTACCATACACTGTAAATTCTACTAAGACACATGGTGATTCATCATGGCAATTTCAAATTAAAGATGCTCTGTGAAGTATTTTAAACTCAATAGGGGAAGGAGCGAAAAGACAACGTCTTCAGGGAAAAGGGATGGAAAAGGACAGTTTTGGGGAGGCTTTTTTCATGAGAAATCTGCTCTCATTTGGAGAAACTTGAGCCATCAGCACTTCTGGACAGAGACGACCAATCATCCAGGTACCGCTACTAATGAGACAATTATATACTGCTGGGGGAAAAAATGACTCACACTTCACCTTTAAATGATTTTAAATTCTTCCATTTATCTTCTGTGACACTGTCAGGCTCTGTGAAGCCACTCTGTGCTTATCTTCACATTTCCACCTTAAGTAATTCGGTAAAAGACGAAATTACTTGTTTGACATGAAAATTCTTCTAAAGTCCAGAAACTTGACATGCAGATAGCTCTCTGGCCCTTTGTCTCCTGGAGGATTAGCCCGGCAGCTGGGACTGCAATTTGACAGATAAAAAAGGAAGCACAGGGAGGGCATCTGTACGGTGGGGTGCGTTCCTGGGGCTGCGGCTGTGCATTTTTTACATTGCGAGGTCATATGAGTTTTTACAGTCAATATGGAAGTTAACATAGCGGCCTCAGTTGGACTCCAGGTCTCTGTCTAAACAAGCTTCAGTTAATTAAACTGATTTTAATAACAATGACATGAAAAACAATGCATGGCTGTTAAAAAATGTTTGTTTCTTAGTGGACATGTTCTGTTTTCATATTTTCTGCCATACATATATATATAATATTATAATGTTAAAGTAATCCCTGTGAGATAAAGCTCAGGGCCCAGTTGGACAGAAGTAATCTGATCAGATTATATCGGATTGGATCAAATGTTGAAAGTGGGCTGTTCAGACAAAAAAAAAAGGATTCAGAAGCACATTACATCACTTAATCCAGTCTCGGTGTGGATCATACCTTCAGTATGTGTTATTCAAAACTTTTTGTTAGATTGAGATACCTGTGAACCAAAGAAATCAGGATTATCCTGATCCCAGCAGAAGGCTGGATTTAGGGCTTGTTTCTCCACAAATGAAGAAGTCTGAATGCTGTTTATGTTGTTAACTATTAGACATTTAGCCTTTTACATGTGCCTAAAAGTATTAAGCGTATTTATTTGCTGTGGGTCAGATGAGGGAGTCTGACTGTTTAAAAGAAATAAAAAGTAGAAGGGGGTCTTTGTATTGTTTTGTTGTGCTGTTTCTATCTCTTCAAATAAAAATAATTCCCACTATTCTATCTGCTGTTCTTTACAGAGTCTACATTGTGATAATGTGGAGCACAGTGACACAGTGAAGCAATACTACTGTATATTTCTTGCTGTAATCACCCAAATGTAATTCCTGATTAGGATTAGGCTATAACCTGCAAACATTTCTTTGGCCAAATTAGGTTACAAGAAACCCTAAGGATTTACAGAGACATACATTTACCATAACTAGAGACGAGGCGTCATGTCACAAAAATGACCACATCTGGTCTCACAATTTGAAACAGAGGCTTTTTCCATTTTTTTTTCTTTCTACAAAATAGAAAATTGATGAATGTATTTTAAAGCTAAATTTATTTTAAAATGTAAATCAAATAATTATTTTTTTTGTTTATTAATTTCTGTCTCTGAAAAGAAAATCCAATCATCAAAACATACAAAGACCGGTAATCTTGAATCTTGAAAATGTTGTATTGTTACAGGATAATACAATGTTGCTTTGAAAAACAGCACAAAAGTAAAATGGATCATTGTCCACTCTCATATTCCAGATTGAATATGAGAGTGGCCAAATTCAGGCTTCAACATGTATGAATGGTTTGTAATGTTTCCCATTTTCAGCGAAGAACCACAAAAAGAAGAAACATTCCTCTACTTCACTCACAAGCGCTGTGTGGGCAACCCCAATTAAGACCAAGCATTTTCACGTCCACACGTGCAGAACCGACTGAAAACCGCATGTGATTCACACAAAGCTGCTTCAGTGCAGCCCGTATGCCGCGTTGCGTCTTATCCCCTGTGTTCGCCGTTGACGAGTGAAACACAAAACAACGTATTAGAGGAGGTTTCAGGCTGCATTTTCAAAATATAATTAGGTCAGGCACATTTGCTAATGAAACATCCTGTGTGCTGTAACATATTTGACCCTAGGCAGCACCATTGCGGACCTTCAGAGTATCTCTTGCATTTTACGTCAGCATTTTCTCTACTTTGCTGGGAGTCACTGCCAATCTATTCCCTCATGAATACGTCTGTGCGCTGGTTTCAACTTTGAAAAAAAGTCTGTGGTAACACTTGAAATTGCGTGTTTGCATTTGCCATTGATGCCCAAAGTCGTAACTGTTCTGCAGAGGCTGAAAAGAAAACAGCAGGTTAACAAAAGAAAAGGTTAAGAAAAAAAGAAAAAAAAACAGCATAAGAGATATTGTGAAAGAATTGATTGCTCTCAGAGAGAAATAATCGGTTTTCCTCTAGAATAAATGAGGAGCCCTCTTCTTCTTCTTCTTCTTCTTTTTTTTTCAAAAAAAAAAAAACCTTCTTTCTCTGTAAAATAAGATGTTTATTAGCTCGAGCCGAGCAGCGGCGAACCCACCGCGGCGGAGGACATGCGAGTCCTTCGTATTCTCATAACTCACAAAGCAATAGTGCTGGGCTCGCTTTGAAGGGGAAAAAAAAAAAAAAACCACTCCAGTTTTTATGTGAGAAATACAAGGTCTTGAAAAATTCATTGTTCGCTCTCTGTCTGAATGCTGCGGAGAATATTGAACTGAACCAAATCTGCAATAACCTTGGACATCTGTGCATTCATGTGTTTCTATGCATGTGTGTGTGCGCGCGCGTGTGTGTGTGCACTAAAAAAAAAGAATCGCTAGGAATAAAGGTGATAATGTTGTTAATCAATGTTGCTCTCTGGCTTCCCTCCCAGATCCTCCCATTTCTCCCAGGCTGCTTAAAGAGCTATACGGCAGGATTAACTCTCCGAGATGTACAGCACGTGCATTTTGGAATATTGTACTGATCCATCAGGTAGGAGCCACATCTGGACCGCCTTGGTTCACTCTCTGAAAGCTTAGGTAAAGCCTTATGTTACTCCTCTATGTTTGCATTTCAATCCTTTTTTTGAGATGACAAGACTACTTATGGAACACTGTATCCGATCATCGATCCGCTTATCAGTCTGCGCTTTTGATATAACTTAAGATTTGAAGCTTAAAAATGCTCCGCTTTTCTTTGTTTTTTTAAAGCTCTCTTTATCAAGTTTAGAAGTTGTGACTAATGCCACTCATCGATGCGAATACATAGTTTGCAGTGCTTTACAGATTTTACTTTTATTGGAGTGTCAAGTGTCAAACTGACCTATATTTAAATGCAGGCTGAACTTTATTGGAAGCATTTTAACCTTTACACAGTAGAGATGAGGTGAGTTCAGTTAGAAGTGATTTATTACCAAATTGAAAGAATAAACACCACTGAACTTTGCAAATGTAAAAGATACCTAACCCTAACCCTAACCAGAAAAACACTGAATGTTTGAGTTTTCTTCTCCTTTTGTTTTCAACCAACTGCAACACGACCTTAAACTTAAAAACCTGGTCCATTAGATGCATTCAGGGTGACTTCAAAAGACTTTGTACGTTCACGCCGCAGGCAAAAGTGTCCTAAATCTGATCTCTTCACTTGTACGTGACTCAGATCTGTTTTTTTCTCGTGACAGTGCGAACGGCGCAAAGCACATGAAATCGGACCGAAAACAGTGAAGATTCTGATCTGATCCGTTCAGACTGAGGTCACATCGGAAAAGATCAGTATCTGAGTGTCAGGTCTGTATCTGACCACGTGCAGAAGTGGCCCGGATCGGAATTGAAAAGATCAGATTCCGTGTGACTCGCGCTGTTCACTCTGTCGTGAAAAAAAAACAAAAAACAGATCTGAGTCACGCATGAGTGAAAGGATGGGATCTGGGCCAGTTTTCGCCTGCAGTGTGAACGTTAAGTAAATCAAATCGTGAGTCACAAAGTTTATAACTCATAAAGGAGGCCAAAAAATTGAATGTAAAATGGATACAACATACAGTATGTGCAGCCTTAAATGGAAATTATATTTTATTTACTCCATATACTATACTATATATTTATTTCCATTATTTACTATACACACCTTAACTCTTAGATGGTCGACTGACTGTCTCGTAACTAAATTAAATAAGTGTATGCAGGACTTCTGCTTTCTACACAATATGCTTGTAAAATGTGACCGTCCAAACAGAAGTCACCGTTCGTTTCCACAAGCTCTGAGTAATTCCAGTACTTAATACATGATGGAGTCATTTGAGTAAAGAACTTCTAAACTAATATTCTACATTAAGAAGCTCTCCAAGTCTTTAAGGAGGCAATCTCCTCGTAAGGGAATTAATTTTTTTTTTTTTTTTCTTTTAAAGAATGCAAAACACTTTGATAGCACGCATGTTTTGGATTAGAAGCGCTGCTCCCACTAAACCAACTGCTGAAGTGCGCATTTATATTGTCTGACGTGTAATGTCAGCGGGTATTTCCAGGCAGCAGATGGTGACAGTTTGCCGACTTAACTTCAGCTCAACGCACGCGCATAGACACTGGCGCGCATCAGCTACAGAGTGACAACGCACTGGGAGAAAGCAAACAAATTCAGACCCTTCCCATTCCTGTACCCTCCTCCGACTAAAGCAGGTACTGTACACCGCCTGCATGCATAAATTTCCCACTCACACACACACACACACACACACACACACACACACACACACACACACACACACACACACACACACACACACACACGTCCCGGTGACAAAAGCCTGCCTGTATCGACCATGACATCAGTCCTGTTTTCCGCGGATGAGAGGGGAACTGCGGATGACAGATTGATTGAAAGATCTTCCGTGCTCTCTCATCCATCATTTGGGCCTGTTTATCATCTTCTTGCTGTTCAATCCATCTGATGTAAAGGGAGAGAAAACCATTTAGGGCCAACCCTGACCATCAAGTCACCCAGAGGGATTGTACACAACACACGCGCCTTATATAAAACAAGAGGACGAGGATTCGTTTGGGCTTGAATTAATACAAAGTGCCTTTTACTTGACCTCGTCTCTCTGAATATCCAGGTAGCTTGATGTAGGAGGAATTTTATTAGCCCTGTGGCGGTGGAGCTGCTTAATAATCTAATGCCAAAAGTTCTTTAACCTGAGGTTCAAAGCTTTGCACTGTATGCGAGTGGAAAAAAAAAAAAAAAAAAAAAAAAACCCAAAAAATTTAATCTCAAGATATGGAGGGATTTGTCTAAGCTCCACTAAGAAATGTCTCAGCTGATGGCGAGGGGAGGTCGGAGTTTTTTAAGTGCTTTCAAATATGTTTTGCAATTACGAGGCAGTGATAAGTGGAGTGTTAAATGAAAGTGCAGCATATCTTTGGGAGGAAAACAGTCACCCTTTCAGGTCATTACACCTGCTGTTCAACTCACCAACGCGCCGCTTTCACTTTAACACACAGAGGCGCTTATTTATTTATTGCATCCATTAATCTGTTGTCCATTCGACGAATCAACGGCGGCGCCGAACAGCACACAGATGGGTGTATTGTAATGATAAAAATGAAACGCCCACGCAGCATCCATGTGTGAAAACAAACATACGCTCTAAGTTAGATAAAGATTTAAACGGTGCACAAATCGGAGATACTTGTACTATTTTATGCCGCTGTTTTATCTCAGAGGCAAACGCTGAACTCTTTACTTCACTGCGTTTACTAGTGACTTTTCAGATTAGAATTTTTCTTAAGGTAGAATACACATGAATACAATACACACACATGAATGCAGCAGTAATTCAGTACATTCAATATTTATTGTCTAATTTAATGTCTATTTTCACAGGTTTACGCTGGTTTTTGCTGCATGTATTGTCACGTTTTTTTTTTCTACGTTCAAGAACTTTCAACGCGAAGCCACAACGACCTACATGAGGTACATTCAGGTGCAGCAATATTTCGGTTATTTATTCTGCCGTCAAGGTCTTTTTATGTGCATATTTTTTTTTACCCCCAAAGCTCTCAGACTTTGTGTCTGGTCACGGTCACTGGGCTTGCTCATAAAAGTTGGACACCGCTAAAGCGTTGACGGCTGACAAAGAACGGACGTCCGCGCGGTTGGCACAGTTTTGACGGTTCCAGACACTTAACGGCAGGTAGACTAACACCGAGCACATTCGGTAGGCCGTAAATCGAAGTAGGCCTGTACAGATGAACGGTGGAAAGGAAACATAGGGACGGGGCTGACTGATGCTCCTGTATCCTGAAGCAGACATTGTAAAAGCATGACAAAGGAGTGCTCAGCAAGAGCTTAGACAGACAATAAAACAGTGAAAAAAGGTTTTTTAACGTCACTGCCCAACTCCCACCCCCGCCCTGTCTCACAGAAACGACACTACTGTGCAGTGTTCTGGAGACGGTGTTGAAGTACAGTGTGAAAACTGAAACTGGAGCGAGTTGATGAAAGGCTTACGGACGTTTGAACAAATATGTAGTTGAATTAAACATATTTCAAATCGTTTACTGATTAAAGCCGAATGAGTTTCAGCTGAAAAAGGTGGAATGATGTCATACTGAGTAGGTTTTAGGTCATTTTGAATCTCCACCTGTATTTCCATTGTGCTACGCCTGATCGTCTTAGTTTAATGATGCCGTGAAAACCACAAAAAAAAAAAAAAAACAATAGGAGAGGATTGTATTTGTGAGCTGTTGTACTATTTATGTGAAGAGAACGATGAGAAACGTCACGGAGTAGAGAGTAAAATAAAAAACTGTGGTGTCAAAGCGACTATTATTGAATAGTTATTGAACAGATTTAAATTTCTTGAAAAAATTGGTCAAATGAACAAAAGTTGTTTCAGTAACTCCAGCTAAATCGTTTGCTTTTTCTTCTTAAAAATACATTTTAATCCATGTTTTCGAAGTTTGTTTTTCTGTTTAACAATATTTGACGTCCCTTTTGTGAGGAACCAATGATCCTTTTTTTTTTTAACGGCCTAATCTTTAAAAATCCATGAGTCAGTGAGAAATTCCCGAATAGCAGTCATGAAACTGACAACTGTCAGCTCACAGTGACATACGTTTGTGCAAACACAGTCATGATAACGTCAACTGAAAGTAAGAGTAAGGTTTGTGTCCTTTGAATGGCTCCGAACTTGTGCTGTAAACGTCTCCTGCATACATATATGTTTGACTAATGTGATTCCGTTCTCTTAGAGCTTTTAGAAAAACACAAATAAAATCACTCACACAAAATCCCATTAAAGCCCTCTCCCGTGACTTACTGGACTCAGTCTGTTGGCCACGATCTTATGTGAAATACGGTCATGCGACGGCTTCTTCAATAAATCACAATCGCTAGGTTTGAAATGTGCTTTTTTGCCGTGATATGTGACTTAGGGATTTTTAGCAGGAGAAGAGAAGAGCTTTGTAATTGAGCCATATGATGATGGGGCTGAGCTAACCCTGTTCTGTCTGTACTTATTACAGCCAGTGAGCTTTTTTTTTTGTGCCCGCTGTCTAATCCCGCCTAAGCCCATTGGTTCTCGGTGCAGCTAAATGGGGTTGTCCACAGTTTGATATGAAGTGACCTTCTATCAGCCGGAGGAAACCGAATTAGAGCTTTTGGGGTCGCTGTCTCCGTCCTGACTCTGCCGCTCTGTTATTTATTTTACTTCCGTTCTCTCTGGAACACCGTCTCTCCCGCTGTTTGTGCGACGCGACTTGCCCCGAATGACACTTACGCCATTGTGTGACAGGCATTAGACATTCTTCCAGTGACTCAGAAGAAGCTGAGCAAATTGGGCAGAAAGTGTCTGACGAAACAAGTCAAGACAAAAATGGAAGCAATTTTATACAGAATTTCATCATTTTCTGTAGTTTGGTGCTTTTTTGTTGTTGTTGCTGACATTCACTCTTCTCTTTCTTCTTCTCTCAATTTTGTCTCTTTATGACCCTTTCCTTCTGCACTTTACTTTGCTTCTCCATTCACTCTGCTTTTTAACTCCTTCCTCGCTGTTGCAGTAGTGGATTGTGTTTTTTTCTCTTCGACGTCTTTTCGTTTCTCTTGGGTTTATTAAGTAAACAAAACCCTTTAAGTCTTTGAGGAGACGTCTGTCATTATCAAGAAAGGAGCAGGTAACATGAGAGTTCTTCTTCCTTTTGCTTCTTTTGATCGTGGGAGTAGTTTGTTTACACCAAAATTAACAAAATAAAGTGAACTGAACTGGTTCAGCGCATTAATGCGAAAAATATTTCAAATTAAACAGTTTGATACGTGTTTTATTGTTAAATTCAGGCTCGGTTTTTCACAAAAAAATATGACACTGTAAGTAAGGGTTTTGCACATGTCTGTACTTAAAGAAATCTACAGAAGAATATTACACTACACTGGCATTAATGCTATCCTGCATCATTTATAGTTATCATTTTGCAGGATTGCTGATCATCCTGCAGACACGGTGGAGGAATCCTGTGGGATTTCACAGAAAGATGGCAGTAACTCACTGTAAATCCTCCAATATGAGAGGAATCACGCAGGTTCGACTGTGGTATTTCTTTGACATTATGGTGGAATGTATTGTATATTGCGGAAAACGTGCTTAGATTGTTCCTGTATGAATAACGCACTACGTAGGATGGCAGCATTTAGCATCACGTTTATTGTTTTGGTTTCGTTTTTTCCCATCATTGAAGTTTACAAATTGTTTATGATACACCACAGTGTTGGTGATTTGTGTTATTTTTTTCCATATGTTGTCTGGTGTAGAGTCAGTGCACCTTTCGCTCGTTTCCACAAGAAACAAAAGTGTGCTTCTCGTTTGAACTGAAACTCTTCCCGTTCAGTCCCCTGAAAACTAATCAGCACTTCAAAAAGCACAAGGCTGGAGCTCTCTGTTACTGCTTCCAGTGCTGTGTACTAACTAGAGGATGCTGTAATTGGTCTGCAGCTGCAGAGGGTTTGATGAGAGGTTGACACTGTACCTAGATTAAATGAAGGACAATGTAAGGTCAGTTCATCCATGACACACAGTCTAACGCAGTGTGGAGAGAGGATATTGAATGGTGTCTGTAATAAAGCTGTCACAGTGTGTATGTGTGTGTGTGTCACACTGCTGCTTCACTCCCTCTTTTGTTCTGAAAACCTATGATATTTTATACTAGATTAGTTATTCCCCCAAGAGTTGCTGATGAGATTCTATTATTTATTTATTTTTTTGTATCTTCAAAATAATTTATTCCAGGTATATGTATCCCCTATGGTTTTCTACAAACTCATTCTCTTACGCAGATGCTGTGAAATTGCTTTCATAGTTGTGTTTACCTTTGCCTGTAACGCTTACCGCACGCGCACGCGCACATTGAAACACACATTTCACGACTATACACGTACTGTACACGCTGCATAAGTGAAATATTCAGTTGGCCTATATTTATCAATCAGTATGTCCTCATAACACAGTGCTTTTCTTTCTCTAGCCTCATGAAGGATTCATGGTTTCTAATTAGGCTATTAATTCAGTTATCAACAAGGACATTAGTGACCTGTTGCTTGCCAAATAATGATCCCACACAGAGTTGGCTCTGAGCAATCTGGCGTCCCAGGAATCACCGTGGTCACACTCGTACCGAAAGTGCAAGTTTCTGTCTTTGAGATGCTCTTTATTTTAGACGACGCACACACAAAATAACAAGTGACAAGAGACGAGAGCTTGTCTAAGGCGATGGACACGTGGCATTATACTATTTCAAACGTGCGTGTGAAGAGAGGAGTACGTGTGACATTATTGGGCGTTACATAACATTGATAAAAAAAACATGAAAAAAGCAGCTAATGGTGAAACGCAGTCTGAAAACTTTACAAATACAAACATTCATGCGCTAAACAAATATCATTTTTCTCACATAATGAATACTGTTTTCTATAACCCTTAATGAAAATAGAAAGGCTTACAACTAAGAATCAGTAAAATGAATAAATAAAAGGGCATGGGAAAGGTTTTTAATTGACTACTACTACTACAAGCCAGGGTAATGTTTGTTAACTAGACTAAGATGTCAATAAAACATAAGCCTGGTCTTCCCTAATGTATTTAAGGCGAAAACCTGATGTCGACTCTAAATATTTAAAAAGAAAATGATTGGCTATACGTTCTGATCTGTAAGGTTCGGGTTTACTTTTGTGTCATTTCACTCGGGCCTACGTCGGATCAGCGAAGCCGTGACACCGTGAGTCCGGGACGAA
This sequence comes from Coranthus polyacanthus, assembly GCA_037367275.1. Taxonomy (NCBI): domain Eukaryota; kingdom Metazoa; phylum Chordata; class Actinopteri; order Kurtiformes; family Apogonidae; genus Coranthus; species Coranthus polyacanthus. The sequence goes on from JAPQRN010000012.1 coordinate 10,239,736, forward strand.
CACGACCCCCGTGTCATCAGAGGTGGCGTTCAAATGCTCAGTGTTACATGTATGAGCAGAGCGACGGAGATCCAGGTTGTTCTGGTAAGAGGAGCGTTTTATGTAATGCGGGTGTAATCTGAGCCGGAGTTCTGCTGCTGTGCATTAAGTACCGTGATAGCAGCGGCTGTGAAACCAGTCACATGGATCAGTTCATGGATATTTTTCTCACCTGCATACTGACACGCACACTGGATTAATCAAGAAAGCAGGTTATAAATTGTAGGCGCTCATTGGTAAATGGTCTAACATGCTGACTGATGACCGGGCAAGCTATAGTAAGCTAAACAACTGGCAAGATGTGGGATTTAATAGGATCAACCTTGCCAAATAGTGAGCTGCACTGATGTATGAATGCATCTTTATGGTGTTTCCATCCTAAGTAATGACCTAATTATAAACCGTTTATAAATCCTTTATAAGGGTGCTCTGGTTGTAAAGTGGTAGTCTATCCTTATCTCTCCCCGCCTTTCTTTATTTCATTTTTTTTCCCCCCATCCTGTCTTTCTCCCTCGCTCTTCAGTCTGTCATCCCGCTCCCCTCCCCTCCCCTCCATCCTTTCATCCTTCACCATCTCTTTTTAATCAGCAATCAGCAGCGTCGAAAAGGACTGTTTTCCACATGGACGCCAACGCCAACATCTGCCGTGTGGGGGTCAGAGGTGCTGCTGTACACAGCTCAAAGCACCAATGGGACACGAGAAATAATAGCTACTGCGGTATCAGTGGTTTCAGTGAGTTAAATGCTTCCTCCATTATTTTCACCCATTTCAGAGTAACAACTGTTTACAAACCGGCACGATCCGCACTGTCACCGCAGCTCTGAAAAAGTGACAGTGATGTGCATGCTTACAAAAGGGAACGGAGTTTATCGACGTCTATGTGATTGTTGTTTCAGTCTTCTGCATTTTCTGGGCTTTTAGCACACGTTGTTAGCTATTGCCACTGTTGATTAACCTAATATGATGCAGGGTTTTTTTAAAACACACTTTAATTGCGTTAAATGGTTTCCCTTAACAAGCTTACCTCATTTAGAAATCCATTTGCTGTATACAATGAAGAACACCACAGTTTAATTGCACGGTTTGTGTTGCAGTCAGGATGACAGCAAGGCAGCGCCATTAAAAATGATGGCGAGTGTGTAATTGTGATGAATGTTAGTGTCAGAGAATGCGACTGATTAAAACCTCTAGCCTCTCTGTTAACTGACCAGCTAACGTCGCTAGGGAGCTCAAGCAATTCCCTGCTTCACCCAAAAGCAACGCACGGAGGTAGCATGCACTGTCACAGATCATTTGTCCAATATTATACCAGCGTTGGGAAGGTTTCGTTTGAAATGTAATAGTTTACAGATAAGTTACTGCGTTAAACATGGAATAAGTAATGCAACTTTTTTTTAAAATCCTTTTCATGCATGAATGCATCACTAGAATATTTTTTTCAAAGATTGTTTTTATGGCTCCAAATTGTGCTGAAATTGAAATTAATTTTAGTTTTCGATAAGGTTCTGTTTTACTTAAAAGATATTTAATTATCCGTGCGTGTGGGCACCACGCGACGAGGGACTAAAACGAGGAATAAAAGAGGAATAAAGCCGCAGGATAAACTGTCTTTTTTAGGTTAGAAAACATCCACCGCTGACAAAAGAAAAAGAAAAAAACGCGTGTACAATGTGTACAGTTGGTTAAAATGGAGTCTTTATACCTCCAAAACCAACTGTACACATTGTACACGTTTTGGTTATTTTTGCACATGCACGGATAATTAAATATCTTTTAAATAAAACAGAACCTTATCAAAAACTAAAATTAATTTCAATGGAGGTATAAAGACTCCATTTTACTTTTTTTTTTTTATTTTATTGATGTTTTGGGAGTTGACCTCTTAGACTATATGTTTTTCACATATAGGCCTGTGGATCTGCTTTATTATGATGAAGTAACACCGAATGGAATTAAATTAACTATCAATTCAATTGGATTTTATTTCTATAGCCCAATATCACGAATCAGAGATTGGTTGGAGTGAGGGACGGAATAGGTGTTGTGTTTACAGGCATTTGGATAAACAATGTATATAGAAGATTTACAGATATTATTTACAACATCATACATATGTCATACATCATGCACATTTTTTTTCTCAGTAACGAACAGTTGTAATTATATTCACGTTCTGGTTTAATTCCAGTAACTCTATCATAGCTACTTACTGCACAACACTGTACATTACACATATATGATAACGCCATCGGTCGACGTAACATCTTACTTTTCCCAGGTCAGATTCACAGCGTTCTGCAAACACACCACAAAATCAACTTCACCACATTGAAAATCTGCGTCTTCCTCTCTGTCCCAAATCCTCTGTTTATTTCCTCCGCTGAACTTCAATTTTCCTCAGGAGTGTAATTTTCGGCGAGCAGCGCGACGGCTTACCTTTCCTGTCTGCGCTAATGGCGTTTGTAATGCCAAGTAAATCTGAAATGTCCAGGGGTTGATTTAGACGTTTCATTATTTGCATCCTTTTTTTTTCTTTTTTTTTTTCACTGAATAATGAACGAATGTTTAGGGAGATTTGTTCAGGCAGAATCCTCTGTTGTTCTATACAGTGAAGTTAATGTGATACAACAGCAATTTGCCACGAGAAACTCAATATCAGCAGGAACAGAAGAGATTCTCCGCGGTTTGCTAAAGCTGCAATTTTTCCCTTCTTTTACTCCCCACCTCGCTACAGTCCATTACAAGCATTTTCTATCAAGGGAGTTTTATGATGGAAAAATATCACCATGATCTCTCCATTTGCTCCCAGCAGCATGTGTTTCCCATAATGGCACCTGTACGCTTTGACATGTTTGCAAAATAATCTGTGCCGTGATCTCCGCCCCCCCCACCACCACCTTTCACCTGACAAGAGGTTATGAGAAAAAACATTTCCCTGCTGTTTTACCGCCTCCCCGATGACTCTCACCCCTGCTGCCTGTGTGCATTTGTTTCGCGCAACCCGAACCCCCGTCTCAGAACGACCCCGAGGTCAGGGTGTAATGCGAAAGCAGCGTTTCCATGCACTGAACCAAAGAAAGAAAAAGAAGAAAAGCCTAATCTGTGTGCTTGCTGTGATCAGTTTGCGTTACCATGATGGATCGGACGCAGTGCTTTGGCTTCACGTACGTAACACGGACCTTCTTCTTCTTCTTCTGAGTCCTTTCACAACCAGCCACTGATATTTCAAAGAGATTTATAAGATGGAACTATTCCGTAAAGATAGTGTCTGTGCTTTCAAATTTCATGTGACATAGCACATAACTCTTACACTAGGCACTTCGCAGAGTGAAGGTCAATCTTAAACTGAAATTTTCTGTAAAAAGTTGGATTCTCAGACACTATCGTAAAGATATGTGACGTGCCTTTTGTCGTATAAAATGTGAGAAAAAGTTTCAACAAGAAAAAGTCTGTGAATGCCATTCATTCAGGCCTTCACATGCGGGACCTTCACCAATAAACTAGAAAGAAGTTCTTATGAACAAGCCACTTGCTTTGAAAAAAACGGAGAAAATATTTGTATAGTCTGAGATCTGAGTCACTCTTTTTACCTGAATAATGACTTTTTGATCTAGAAGAAAATGCAGGTACACGTGGGAAGTAACAAGGTACAAACACTTTGATACTGTACTTAAGTAGAGCTTTCAGATACATCTACTTTACTTATTATCATAGTATTTATTTTCCTCACGACCACTGACTTTTACTCGCTGCATTTCGACACAAACATCTGTACTTTCTACTGCTCACGTTCTCAAAAACGGGCTTGTTACGTCAGCTTTAATGCATTCGAGGAGAATTATCACTTCTTCTTTAATTTCATTTCAGCACGCCTTCGCAGCATCGCGTGAAAGACTAAACACACAAGGGTGGGAGTCTTGACCTCCGAGAAAATGTGCCATCAGTTTATTGAGATATCTGACGCCAGGAGAAGCTAATATCAACACGGACGATGTGACGCTCAGTTAGAAACGCAGAAACAGCCGGTAGAAATGTAGAAATGCTCTTTACTTTTGCTCTTTGAGTACATTTCACAGATTGTACTTTTGCACATTTACTTTTGTGAAGGAGTTGAATCACTACCTCTGCTTGTATTTTGTAGTATCCGTACTTGTATTTGAGGAAAGAATGGTAGGTATTACATAACAAATGTCAGCATCTTTAACAAATATGTCATATTTTTCATCTGTGTTAACAGAGTCAGACCTTTTAACATCACCTTTTCATGCGTAAAATGCAGTTAGGCTGGATTTCGTCGACAGCTCTCATGGACACC
>JAPQRN010000012.1:10244190-10296276 GCA_037367275.1 Coranthus polyacanthus
CCCCTTGACCACAGTGATAAAAGAGATAAGGTGCAGAGGGAAGGAGTGTATTTTTGCGTTTTTTTCCCCCCCCCCCCCGTGGTTAGCCACTGATCCAGCCACGGGAGGTTCACTCCTCCCACAGAACACGCAAAGCTGCACACTCTGGCAAGTACACAAAGCACACTTCAGCGAACACTTCACCTCCTGTGAGGTTCTACTCTGAGGCTCCTTCTATCCGCTCCATGCTGAGATGCACACAGACGGCGAACGCTCATTCGACTGGACGTACTGCAGCTACCACTTCAGTCACTCAGGAAGACACACAAAACAAGCGCCTCGACACTGGAACGGCTTCCGCGCCTACACATGTGCTGTAAAGTGTAAATACAGATACAGATCATTCATGCGTGTTTGCCCCACACTTCTGGGACTCTGGGTGCAGGTTTTACCACGGCAGCTTAAAACACCCGGTGGGACAATGGAGGGAGTTTTAAAGAAACCAAGTTCAAAGGGATTGTCCCATTTTCTCAGCTCACTGAGAGATAAGGAACGCACGTGTATTTTTGCCCACACATGGTTTCTGGAGATAATATCTGTTAGGTCAGCCCATCAGTCTGATCCAGCCTGAAATATCTATCATATCTACACTCCATATCCACACTCCAATACTTTTTAAATCAAGGCTTGTGTTTTTTTAATCTGACAAGATATTTCTTCTTACCAGGCAGCATTTTTTTTTTTTGTCCTTATTTATCCTAATAAGATATTCTAACTTACTGAGATTTCAGTGCTCGTTCTGAATATAACCTTAATGCTTGAAACTAGAATTACCATAATTATTAAGCTGTTTGATCAACACTGACAGGTATAAGACTGCTTTGTTGACATCAGAATTTCTTTTTTGAAGCATCTCATCCCTTTCATCTCTTCACATAGGCTATTAAGAGTAGACAATGACCCAAAGGAATTAATTGTTGTCAATCTTACAACACAGCACAGCAATTTTGCTTATTTTGAGAAATATTTTTCCTTTTTTTTTTTTCCGACACCGTTACCACTTCACACTGTAAGTAATTAAATTATTTGTTTTACGATCAATTGCCTGCAAGACTAATGACATTTCAGCCTCTGCACTATGGGTCTCATTGTAATTACTGAACGTTTGCGCGCTTATGGCACACGGTAAATATTATATCACTTACAATGGAGCATGGAGAACAGTGGGAATGGGGGAAAAAAAAACTAATTGTAAAACGCTTGCCGTAGTAGAGGAGGGAGAAGAGATGGAGAGAGAGAGGCATAAAGAAGGTTGCTGTTGTCTGACATATTGTCGCGGTAACTGAATAGGATGTTACACAATGTTCTCTAAAAGCTTATTATCATTTATCTCCTGGGTTATTCTGAAAGGTAATAGAAGAGGGGTGAAGAGAAAGCTAAGGAACAAACTGACATCACTATGATTACAGACTCCTATTACTTTCATTTGATTACAAAAGTGTGCTTCGTGCACTTCTTGTTAAGGCTGAATTACCGATGACATGTGTCTGTTCCATCGCCAACACGGAGCTCCATGTGGACCTACAGGTGGCTAATGCTGGAGCTCAGGTGATAAATAACTGCTTCTCATCACCCAGCTGCCATTAGTGAGAAGCTAAAATCTAAAATCTAAAAAATGTATAATTAATGCACTGGGGATTTATGAAGAGGCAGTCGGTCCCCATTACATATAAAACATAACATCTCAGGAACAGCTTGACAGAATCTCTTAAAACGTTGGCATAAACCGTCCCTCGGATTCAAGGATGAACTGAAAAGATTTGGGCGGCCAAAGGTCAAAGGTCAAGGTCACTGTAACCTCACGTTTGTCCCTTCTCATGAATGCCACGTCTCAGGAACACCGTGAGGGGATTTCTTGAAATATAGCACAACCATTTACTTGGTCTCAGGGAAAGAACTGCTTCCATTCTGGTGGCCAAAGGTCAAAGGTTAAGGTGGCTGTGACCTCCGCCATAACTCAAGAATTCATGCTCAAAATAATACGCAAATCGTAGGTTGCTAGTAATTGAGAGAACTGCATGAGGAGGTTATGATGCAATGATAGTTGGATGCCTCTGATTGAATAAATGGCTCTTGTTACGAACTGAACGGATATGTGTAATGTGTTCTGATTGGGAAGCATGTAAAATATCTAGTTGACGTGCCGTGATGATAGTTAATAAGCTGATGTAAACAACTTTATCATAGCTGACTGACATCAAGAGAGTGTAAATGGTTGATTAAACACAAGCTAAATAAGCTTTGTGCGTACAGTCAAGCTGAAATATTGATGTTGCCCGCTCACTGAAATGCTCATTTGATTAAAGTGCACTAAATCTAAGCATATAAAGGTGTCTTCGCCGACAGCTTATACACCGATGAATCTCCTTATCCCCTTAACCCTCATGTGTTCCTGCGACCCTTTTAGGGCTTCTCGGTTGTATTTTTGCTCTCATTTTGGCAGTTTTTATGCTGAGATGATGATATCTGGCAAAGATGTTCATTTTTTTTAAGGAATTTTGGATTTTCTGCATCAAGACTGAAAACAAAATAAATTTCCACTGTCTGGACCAAAGCCGCACATTCTTCCTCCTCGAGCCCTTTTTGGCCCCATTGACTATCATTGATATTTTTAAACATGACCAGTGACCTAAAAGGGCCTTAAGGGGAAAAGTGTGATTTTTTTTTTTTTTTATAGGGTGTCCTGAGGGTTAAATTGACGCAGCTATCAGGATTATGTTTATGTACAGCGTCTGACGTATGTGTGTGTGTGTGTGTGACGTGGCGAATGTTTTCTGGCTTGATGGGTCCTTGCATGAACAGTAACATGGGCAGAATGTCAGAGCCATATGGCGGCAAAGAAGGCGCTGATTAATAGCTCGGATGTGTGAAACGGAGGAGCCTAAGCTACTGACTCAGTGTGAGAGCATGCACTGTACGTGTTGTTGGTCTGTGTGTCCATGCGGATACTGAAAGGCAACGTGTGTGTACGTTTGTGTGAACATGAATGTGTGTGTCATGTGTCTACCAGATGGAGCTCTTGACAGTGAACTGTAGGAGGGAGGGGTGAGAGGCGACATTGAAATGATGTCACTCAGTCCTCTTCCTGTCTCCCCCTAATTGAATAAACTCCGTCTCCATATCTCGCTCCACCTCGCTCTCTCACTTTATCGCACTCTAATTCCATCAGATCCGGATCCCCTTTGCGTACTTTGCAGTAGCAGGTGGTGCATGTGTTTGTGTTGGGAGCACAGAGGGTTAAACATGCGGAGAAGACAGTTGGTGCAGTAAATTCTTGGCCTTTCCCTTTTGACAAATGACTCTGTCAGCGACTCGAAGGGCAGCAGCCCTCCATCGACCCTCAAGGTGCCCTTCCGTACTTTCGGACGCTCAAAACCTCAAGCGAGATAAACTTAAGGAACAAATACACCGCTAGCGCCTCTGGGGAGCGCTTGTAACGCTTTTTCATTGTATCCCACAGGGCAGCCACCTTAAGTGGGAAACGCTGCGGCAGGAAACCTTTATAAAGGGTTTGCTTTATGCTGACTTAAACAAAATCATTTGCAAAGAGCGAGCGCTGTGCAAGCAGGGGTTCTAGAGCAGGGACATGACTGTTGCAGGAGCTGAAGTGAATTACTGACAACACTCTCCCCGGAAAGTCAACTTTCAATGAGGTGAGAACAGAAATATAAAAATGCTAAGACTGTTAAAATGCTTGCTATTTCGTCATCCTTTAATCATTATGTTTTTACCAATTTTCGATATGCAACAAAGCGGATCCCGTATGGACTTTATACACAAACTTCTGTTCCCTCAAACAGTGGCTCAGGTCTACAAAAAGTCAGATGAAATGTTGTATCTACAATGTGGTCATAATTCATAATTATGAATATTTCTGCAAAACAGATCCCTCCTAAATCACTGCACCTTTGACTGGCGGGAGGGAGATGTTTTATCTTACCTTAATTCAATTATAAGCAAAGGGCAAAAGTAATTAACCGGTGGTTTAATACCAGCCTACAATCAATTTTTTAACTTACAGAGAAAATGCAAGATCTCATATTCCTTTACTAAATGATTAGTCCGTTTTTTTTTTGTGTAGCCATTATACTGGACTGAACATCATTCATTTTCCAAAATATTATTTAAAATGTTTTCAGCAATGACATTTCATGAATAAGAATCTAATCAAAATGTTGCGCGTCTGTTCAACTCTCTAATATTGACTTTTTTTCACCCATTACTGAAAAAGTGTGGATTGGATTTTCAAAGCAATTTTCAACTGCCCCATCACACAACGTGGTTTCGCTGAGTGTAAGCGAATCATATTTAATTGCAGCACGGGGAGGGAGGGGGAGGGCCGCCTCCATTAGGGTTAGACGCTGTGTGACGGCGGGGGAAATGAGAGTTGGTGTGGAGTGGGCGGGAGGGATGTGACTCCCTGTTTTGAAGAGGGATGAGGGGCTCCGTTTGATAGAGTTTGGTCAAAGTGGGCTGGTTGAGTTGAGGTTTCCAGTTATGAAAGCCGCTCAGAAATGGAAGCGCGTGGGTGCCAAGTGCCTCGCCGAACACTCGCTTATCTAATTGCATATCGACAAGAAGGGGAATAAGAGAGAATTAGCTGCCTGCACATGTATGTGTGAGTGTGTGTGTGTGTTCATTCATCCCATGCCTGTTGAAATCTCATCATATGAAAACCATATTATTGCCTGTGTGTTTTGTGGTTTCCAATTCCAGCTCATGCATTTGTTTGTCATCTTTTGTGAGGATGTAATTAGGTTATTTGTTCATGTAGTTACAGTGTGTCTGTGTGTGTTTAATGTTCTCTCTGCATGTGGATTTGCTTCAGTTGGTACAGTAAATTCCTGTGGATAAACTGCCTCCCTTTACTCAGAAGTCTAACTGGAGAGACTTAGATTGTGAAGCCTGAATAATTACTGTGGGGATTCAAGACAACAGCTCCCCCAGTGGAGAAGCCCGGGTCAGCTTTGCTGAGCGCTGATGCGAATATTACACAGTGCTGCAAAGACATGGAGTGCTCCTTCACTGTCAAAGAAGAACGGCTCGTGACCCTGTTAACCTTTTCTCTCGCAGTATATTTCCACGAGCATGACAGCCTCCGAAAAAGTGCTACTTTTATTCAACAGTAAAAGAGAACCAAAGAGCAGCTCATTAAAGGCTCAATTATCAATGTAAAACCGCATCCTCTCAAACTGAAGGTCATGTTAGCATTAGAAGAATTTAACTGAATTCTTTAATTAGAAAGGTCTGTATTACAGATTCTACTGGGCTGTCCATCGGGTCTGTTTAGATTTGAATGTAGAAAAAATGTGCATCAAGACAACATCTGACTCATGGGGGCTTGAACATCGTTGAAGATTAATGCTAAATACTTATGACAGATGTGACAAGCCAAGAGAAAGGAACCAGTGGATGACAGGTCAAATAATATTGGCATCTGCGTGTTTGTGTGTTGTCATGTATTCCTGTCTTCGTGAGGACTAACTTGAATTTAATACAATGAGACCAACGAGGGTTTGTCAAGGGATGGAAGCAGTAAATTACAAATACTTTCTTTACTCTGACAAAGTAGATTTTTTTTTGTGTGTATCTGAGTATTTGTTAAATATGTTTATTTTTTGACTTAGTTTACTTTGCTACCATTTAAACTGCCTCCTTTTTTCAAAAAAGAAAATCTCCAATTTTTTTTTGCTCATTCCATTCCAGGCAGTCAAGATGAAATGCCATTAAAAAAAAAAAAAAAAAAAAAAGACACAAAAGACCTTAACGCAGACCTAAAGGAATCGGAATCTCAATCACACTCGTCGAGGCTAAAACTGAGAAAGAAAAACCATGAAGAAAAGCCTTGACCACGTTTAGAGGACCGATTCAAGTTCAAGTCCAACAAAGATGGCAGCGTCATACAGTGTAAGCTTTTTATGTCCAAAAAGCGGAGACAGCTGCTCACAAAAAACTCCATGTCCAACATCCACCCTGTAACCGTGCCAATCTCACACACTGGCCCTTTAAGTAAAAACTCTCTACAGTAATAGTAATTTTACATGGGCACAGTAATCATCTTTACACCTTTTTGGATTTGTTTTTTTAAAGACAGTGTTATGGCTTAGCTTCTGGTGGTTTATAGACAACCTGTGTTTGAGAGGCAGCGCTCGTCTGTACAAAAAAAAAAAACCCAAAAACAGTGCTGTACAGTACATGTTAGTAAGTCCTGTACTGTGATCAGCATGTATGGCGCACTGTGCATCTGCTACATTATTAACAAACAGTGCGGTAATGCATGCGCGCACACATCATAACTGTGCAGCACATGAAAAAAACGAAAAAAGGGTTTCTCTCTCGCGAACCTCCTTACATTCCATCCCAGACTTTACTAACGAGACGCTTGGGCGAAGGTCAGCTGCTCCCTCACCTTCCCTTTTGTCACATATCCTCTCCAGACCCGGCATGTTTGTCGATGCTATAAGGCGCAGAATGAGACGGGGAATTCCCCCATCCCTGCGTGAAAATAAAACAGGGACAGGATCTACAGATATTAACGATGAGTTGAGACATAGCGTTCATGTTTCATTCATTGATACAGCCTTTGGCGAACAGGAAGAGTGCAGAGCACGAGAACAGGTGTGTACCTACAGTATGTGCTGAGTGTGTTTGCAGTTAAAGTTCATGCATGTGTGCTGTGCCTTGGAGAAAACTGTATGTTTTATATGCGCATGAATGAGCAGTGGTTGACAGGAGCTACCCCTGAGAGGAACGCTTGTGTGCATCTACTGTATGTGTTTCGCATGAGTGCCCATATCAAGATGTGCACTTGTACATACATATGTATAGAGCCATATTGGTTTGTTTATCTTGGTTTTTTTGCATTAAAACAGACATATATGCTTGTTTTCTTTAGGCTCATGGTGTGTGACTAGCAGCGATAAACCCCCCTGATTATTCTTGTTATGCAGGACACAGCTTGATTACTTTGCTTAATTAATCACTGAAGAATGCGTTTTTTTGTTTGTTTAGTTTTTTTTTTATTTTGGGACTAACTCCAACTGTCTGGGCACTGACACACTCCTACTACAACATTTAATTTAAAGTAAAAATATATATATTCCTCAGTATCTCTTAGTTTGAATGTGGGCTGTAAATCAATTGCAGCTGGAGCTGCAGAAGTAAAAACCTTATATTCCTAATGTTGGACTCCACTCTTTTACAACTGACCTTCTTGGTGTTTACGCTTGTTAATATCACAAGAGAAAGAAGTGGCTGCACATTTGCGTCAGATAAGACGAGCTCTAGAACTTAATTTTCATTTGGGTTGCATGAATAACCGAACGCCACGAGAGCAAGGCTGATCTCATTATACTCATGAAAGGTTACGTTTTGAGGTCATCTCCCATGTTGACTACCAAAGTCATGGACCACTTTTAAACGTGAATTGTGTGAACGTGCCTTGAGGTTATGGGCTGTATCTGTGAGAGAATGCATTGCATGATGTCCAATGACCAGTGACTCCACAGGGCCATTTCCAGTTCTGTGGCTCACATTATCAATCACACAGCTCTGGAGTCTTTTATTGGCAGTGACCCTGACTACACTGACACATCTACTCTGTGTTTCACTTTGCCACCTTGCTAAAAGCCAACAATAGGCTTACAAATATATTTTCTTGACAGAACCTGACAAAAACTGTGTCAGCTGAAATTCTGCTGCAGCCGTCGATTCGCTTGAGCAGTCTCCTGTTATCTCTCTACAGGGCCAGAGCGCCGCCGCCGCCGCCGCCGCCGCCGCCACCGGCTGTAACCTCGCAGCACAACACGATTGCTTTCCCGGGGCTGGAGGTACAAAGAGAACGTGTTTTACTTTAATGGCTTATGCATTTTTAAACAACATCTCTTGTACTGAGTGCCCCTGAATGTGTTTGGGTTTTTTTTTTCATATGTGGAGTCTCATCTATTTGTCCTGCAGTCCAGTTTAGCAGTTTCAGATGCTAACAGAGGAGGAGAGTGGAGAAACCTTACTACACATGGTTTACAGTGCTTATGATGCTGTTTCTTTTTTTTCATCTCGGTGTTTATTGGTGTCTCTCCTTTAAGATCCAACCTTGTCAGTAAATCACTGTGTGTCACTGCAATGCACATCACTATTTCCAATCATTTACTCTGATCGATCAGTCCAATATTGATGCCAACAAAGCCAGTATACACCTGGAATTACGACTCTATTTCTTTCCCAGTCAGGCAGCAGTGAAATGCCATTTTATCTAACCTTTCTGTTCCCCCTCGCATATAAAAGCAGTTGGACAAAATATGAATCACTTCTATTTAATGCAGTTTGGTGCAGCACCTGCACTACACTACAGCTTCAGAAATTATCATAAGAGTTGAATCAGCAACTCTCTGACACTGTCAGATTTAACATCATCATCTTCACCAAAGTGCGCGGAAACACCCCCGTGCTGTTGATCTGAGCGGCACGTTTCTCAGTACACACCGGTTGTGATCACCGCGGCTCCGCAAAATTAAATATAGTCCATTAAAATTACCCCCTCTCTTTCACTTTTTAGCCTCTTTGCATCTTATCCAACCCCGTCCTCGTGCTTTCTGTCCAGGCAACTTTTCTCAAGGATGTCACAAGGTCTGTGTGCTCACCAGTATAGCGATTAAGATATTAGCATGCTGCAGCATATTGGGATACGGCTTGGGAAATGAATAGTGGACAGAAATCACAGAGTCGTCTCTGAGCTTTGAGGGAAGAATCATGACCTTTCACTCGTTTAGCTGAACCAAGGGATTTTACCTTGAAACATTAACAAAGATATGCTATGTGGGCGCCTCTCGAAGGTCAGCTGAGGCACAGATTTGCTGCAGGCGAAAGCTGAAAATTTCCCCAGACAATCAGCATGCTGTGTTTTTATTTAGAAAAAGGCTGTTTTTGAAATGAGACAGCAAGGACACCAGGGGCATCGGAAAACACAAAATGAAGATACCGATGAGGCGGGTCAGCGTACATAATATGAACACAAAGTGACATTACCCAGGTTAATGAATGTGTCTAAATATATGACGCTGCGTGCCTTTTACACCTTAAAGCAACAGAAGGAACGCCACTTTGTTTTAACCTATACCAAATCAGGTCACTGTTAAGCAGTGTCTTAATTTTGAGGAGGATTTTTTTTGCCTTTCTTGTAAAAAATTACTTCTTGACCTCAGAGTCTGACCTCATTTAATTTATTTAGTGTCGGCAGATATGGTTTTTCATTTTTCGCTGAGATGGGACTGGACTGGTCCAATTAACAGCTTAAAATCCTACCAAGAAAGAAAAGTCTTACGCAAGAAAGAAACTTTTGAATTGTGTAACACAGTGTTTTTGATTAATTACTTAATTATTTCTACCAACTGAAAACCTATGCATCTGTGCATACTGTAATATTTTTCCAACACTTCATCATTTCTGCATAATTTTGCATGCAAAATGTTCTTCCTGCCTACAAGCTCACCCCAGATACCCATGGGTAAATACTGAACCTAGTAAGACAGACTTTCACATATTTTCCGCTTTATAATTAAAACTGAACATCCCATCAACCCACTGGGTGATTTTTTTTTTTTTTTACACATTTGGTATTTTTATGCTGTTTGTGTTTCACTGGTATTTTGGCCCAAACTGTGTGGTTTCTTAAGTCTGCTACAGTACATGCATGTTTTTCTTGCTTGTCCTATATACACACGCACGGTACAATGTAGAAGCAGAACGAAAAGCAAAGAAATATCATCCTGACTGTTTTATTGAAACCTTTGTGTGTCACATACAAACGGCAACCGACGGGTCTGAAAAGTGTCAAAAGCTGCAGTTCTTCAAATGGCCACTTGAGGCTCTCTCCAAAATTGAGTCAATCCCCATCGAGTCCCATCATAAAATGTCCATATTTACAGCAGAAATAAAAATGTTTGCAGCCTGGTCCAAAAAAATGGTTTTGGCCTCTACAATTGAAGTGTAACTTTACCCCCATTTTGAGTCTATCTCTACCCAAAACCTGCATGACATCGTGAAATCATGAAAATTGCTGCAAAGTCAGAAAGAGGCTGAGAGTGTGGCGATTAGTGGTTGAATGTCCAGACGTGCATGTGACGCAGGAGTAGTTCAGGTTCATCCGTATGACAAAGACAAGACACAAATCACTTCAATCACATCAGTATCCAAGAGTTCCTCAACAAAAAGATGAATTCTGCAGCCTGTGTTGTTGTGTCACTGTGGCGTTTCCATATGTTATTTTGGATTCAAACCAGCAAACAAATTAAACGATCGAGGCAACAGTTTTTTCGAAGCAAAATCGCTGCCTCGTGTGAGTCCGGTGCCTCAGAATCGAGGAATAAAGCGGCTTTAGGTTGACCCGTCGGGAAATAAACGAGGTGTGGTAGAGTCTGACTGAAGGACAGGTGGACTGAACACGTCTTATTAGAGGCAGTAACATCAATTTCTTTTCGTACAAGAAGATTTTAAAAGACAATGTGGTGAGTTGAGCCGTTTTCACCTTTAAAATGCAGATTTTTTTAATATATTTGTCAGTTGTTATGTGTATTATTGGTGTGTTTCATCCCAGTTAAGTCATATAATTCTGTTTACACCTCAAAAAACATGTTTTAGCGTTTAGCATCACTTTAATTCCCTCCTTCGTGACAACTGTATGGGGGTGAATTTTAATATAACTTGCATGTTTAAATTATATTAAAGCTGAAAGTTAAAAGCATAATCAAGGGAGTGGCTGCTTTGAGGTAGAGGTGAATGCCATCTGCTGTCGTGTGGGCTTTGATTAACAGCTGCTGAGATGGATATGAGGAGCTTGTTTATTGAATAAAATATATGTTTTTCCCTTGGCCATAGTTGTGTTTAAGAAACTGACGATGAAAAGTAAATTTACCATTACTTAATTACAACACCCAGCCTGATAGAGTAGTTATACATTATGCACAGTTGACATTACTTTTCTCAAACAAAACTACACGTCTACGTGTACGTCCTGTACGTCTATGAACATTTATCAAGCAGTTGACATTATTTAGTTACATTTTAACACAAAAGCGTTAGTCGAAGTGGTCAGAACAACATGGTGACGGCCACTGTATAGTGAATCGACTCAGGCTCAGACGAAATAAAAGAATAAGTGCAAGTCCGGAGGTGTTCACTTCAATCTTCCTTTATTGAAGCACCACACATCAGAAACATCTCTGCAGAGGACGAGAGAACCCGCAGGCCAGATTCTCTTTAATATCCCTCAATACAAGCTTATATAGGCTCGGAACATTCCTACGTATGCATCTCCTACTTCTCTCCTTATAAGTCTAATATCTCCTCCTTACAATCATAGGAATATTAAATGCCTCACTCTTTTACCACATATGGAATCTGATGAAGTATAAACATCAAATTCCTTTCCGGTTACAGTTATCCCGGGTGCAGTGCTCTGTCAGCCTGCAGCGCAATTAAACATAGCATAGTGCACAGTGTATATCGAAAAATACGCTACACCGCCTCGTCACCGTCCACAAACCAACCAACGGGTGACGTCACAGAGGCTTCGTCCACTTATACACAGCCTTTTGTCACATACAGTACCAGGGATGCACTCTGCTATCACTAGGAAGGAAAACCACAAACCTTCCTCACACAAAACACAGACAGGCACAGACAGAAGGACATCTCCAGCTATTAGGTCATTGTAAGAAACGCCGGAGTTTTATTCTAAATCACACGTAAAATGAATGAAAGCCTCGCAAGCACGCGGATATCTGTGCGTACTATATTCATACGCACTTTTGCAGTTTGAAGAGACTCAAGGTAAAGTCTTCTGTGGTCAAAAAAAAAAAAAAATCAATGACAATCCAATTAACCTTCTCATAAAGATATCCTCAAAGCCTGGGCGCTGCTTTTCAGTGTTTATGGACATTTTCATTTTATTGTCACTGAGTTTTATTAAATTCACTTTGATGTACAGCTGTATTTGATGAGTCTGCGTTTAATTAATTAGTAAAGAAATATGCGCGTTCAAGTATTAATACGAAATATGAATCGTGCCCGCATTATTCAATTACATAAACACACGGGTTCCTTAGCATTCGCATAGAGGAACAGTCATGACGTTTTGATCACATGTATACAGATCCACATGCATTTGTGCCAATTAGCCGCCCAAATCAAGGATGGTCTCGACAAGCTGAGCAAGTGAGCCAATTTTGTAGCATTTACTCTGTTGATTAAATCAACCAATAATCAAATCAATCAAGTAATCAAATATAAAAATTTCCCCAATTGATGGAGGTTGTATAAGAAACCACAGACCTCCACAGAACACACAATTTGATTAAGTCTCTTCCAAACATAATTTGTCTGCCGTTAATGAAAATGAATGCAACCTGCCTCTACATGCTGCTTCAACAGTACACTGGTGAGGATGCACAGGGACAGAGTAAGTCAAATGTAAACACACATTCGCAGGTTAAGTGCAGTATTAGTGTCTTTTCCGTGTCTTACTCAAGATCACGTGACTGCCGGGAAAACGCTACAGGAGACGCTGGCCAATGCGTAGACACCACATGTTGCATTTTAAACCCGTAATGATACCATTTTATAACTTCTTTTTACGATGCAATACAGTCACTTGTGTCTTCACTTCCACAGGTACAGTGCAGGTGTAAATGAGTTAAAGGAGTCATCGTTATGTCCATAAAAAACAGTAAAAACATGAGAGAGGGAGAGAGTAGGGGGAAATGAATAAATAAATATCAATGAATCAAATCAGTACACAAAGAAAACTCAGAGAATATGCATTATAAAAGAACTAATAGATATCATTTAGGCCAGTGAAAAAATCCTCATGAATTGATTCTCTATCTCTTACATCACATCAAGTGAAACAAATGATTGCAGCTATGCGTTCCATGAAAACCTTCTTAACCTTCTCCCTGCATTGAGTTACTGTGGGTAGCGTGGGTGGCCTCAGCCAGGAGATTGTGAATATCTTCTTAGCATTGAATATGTCTCTCAGTAGCAATGTCCGTAGGATGATTTAGCCTTTAACCGCTCAGTTCCATTTAAAAAAAACAAAAAAAATGCACTGTTGTCAAGGGTTTGGACTGAGCCGGACAGTAACACGTCTGTCACCGAGGGCATCGATGCGACGACAGCCGTAAAAAAGAGATTCACCCTAAAAGGTGAAAAGCAGCTACGTATCGGGGCCGGAGTCAGCAGAGACAGGATGTGTACGCGTGAGTCACCAACTCCGTGTCAGACGTACGTCACATGTTGACGACACACTTGCCAGTCACAGGTAATGA
Source organism: Coranthus polyacanthus (assembly GCA_037367275.1). NCBI lineage: Eukaryota > Metazoa > Chordata > Actinopteri > Kurtiformes > Apogonidae > Coranthus > Coranthus polyacanthus. Next base: position 10,257,552 of record JAPQRN010000012.1, read on the forward strand.
CACCACAGGAAGAAGTCAGTGACTGTACATCCTGGGTCTTGAATGTCACACGTATCACTGAGGCTCTGCAGAGCTCTGGAGGCCCCTCGATGCCACAAATTACCTCCGGAGTTGTGAATAATGCCCTGTCACATAAGCTGACACCACAGGCCGGTAGAAAATATGTTGCTTGTTTTGTCTGCATTTGCTGTGTGTCGCACCGGTGTGCCGAGCTTGTGTACCGAGCAAGAGGCTTATTATATGTAATGTCTGACGACTTGTTGGTTTTTACCGCACAAGCAGCTTTTATTGCAGAGTCATGTCGCAATAGTTGTAAAATAGGTTTTACTGGAACATATGCTACCAGATAACTCACTTCCCACTGAATTATCACTGTAAATCATAATAGAAAAATATAAAACAGCATAAAATACAAACTTCCACACATGATCTCTGTTTGTTCCATAATCCTGCAGCATTTATAAACTTACTAAAGATCATGTAAAGTGAATGCACTGCCCCTGAGGCCCATGTAATTAAGCGCTTGTTTTGTGTATGCAGTCTGCACCAACTTCTCCTCCCGTGGCTTGAAGCAAACACATTTTAACGCCACAGCTTTTTTTGTCGGCAGCGGTTCAAAAGGTCACCCCGGCAAAGCAAAAAAAACATTAAAAAAATCAAACTAACTAACTTTTTAGTGAAATATTGATTTGTCACGGGACTGATATTCGCGGGAGTAATTTCATCGGCATGTTTCCCCTCTATGGTAAATTAGAGCGTAGCGAGTCTTATCAAGTGCATTTCAGGACATGAGACTCACTGTGAATACTGATGAGAGAGGGAGGAACAGCGTCTCTGCCCCAAAACAAGTGTCGGTGACTTGGTATTACCGCCCAATATTGGAAATAGAATTCTCAAAACGTGTCTGCATTTTCGTAGACCGCTCTGTTTATATCTGATGTAACGTGTCAGAAGTTAATGGTCAACATTCGTTATGAAATATGCCTTTGGGTGTATAAGGATGGTTGTAATAGCCTCAGGACAATATGGAGAAAAGATAAAAATGAGAAATGTCAGGGAAGTCAGAGGCAAATGTATTCATTATAAAATGCTTCATAGGTAGTACTACAGCCCCGACAAGACTCAACAAAATGGACCTAATGAAAGATGTGAAAGACGGGATTCAATATGGGAACGCCTCATGGCTTTTCCTATTTGCAGGGATGCTTTAATGGTTAGAATGTGAACTGCTCATGTCCCCAAAGTTGAGCCTCCTTGGGGACAAGAACGTAGCGCCACAGTCAAAGATAAACTCGCATTTGAAGTATTAACAGCTGAATTAACAACTTGTGACAGGCTGATTCCTAGACGGTGGAGAGAAAACATGGAAGCAGATACTTTTGCTTGTATTTTATTTTATTTTATTTTTTTGTTGTATTTCAAAACGTAAAAAAATAAATAAATAAATAATCAGTACATGTGTTAGCTTTACCTACATAAATTTGATCATATGTTACTGTGGGCACTTCCCTTCACATGTTGTAGTGATTTGTATTTGTTGATAATTGTTCCTTTGACTTCTTTCCGCACCATCCATTCCATATATGCACATAAACCGAGCTGTAAAAGTGCAAATCTGTTACCTGCAAACATCTGCGCATCTGCCAGAGGGCAATGAGCGAGATCTTATTTAAGCCAGTTAGAGGCCAGCCCCTGTAATAACACACCAAACATTTTCACAAAAACCCAATCAGTGCCGTAACCATACATTTAAGGTAAAACATATTCCAAGCACCCTGTGCAGCATAAACAATAATTTCACTGAGCGGAAAGAAACATTTCAATTTTAGGTTTTATGTTACACCTGGAAAAATTAGCTGCAGGCCATGCTTGCACTTTTTAAGTCACGCAAACTATTGTCTGCATATCTTAATTATACCGCCCTGCCTTTCTGAAACAATTACCTCCCAGTTCAATAGCACCAGATGGGGCTTGTTTATTTTATCTTTTTAACAACATCTCAACTACCATATTGCCTTGTCGTAAACTAACATGAGCACATATTGTACACCTTTTTTTCTCAAGGGCATTTTGCATATAGGCCAATGTTCTCCTCACTCAGCTGATAATTACATGCGGAACTGCATTAACAATCGCACAAGACTCTGGACTGAAGAGGCTTTCGTCGAATCCTGGCACAAGTAGATCACTTGACCCGCTTTACTAGCACAAGGTATCAAACACAGTCACATAAGGTGACGAAACCTCCCTGAGGACATACTTTTAATGGTCCTTTAAATTTTATTAAGTTCCCTGTAATGGACTCGGTTTGACCTCGACTGCACACATGGAGTGAGCACAAGGGCGCACACTGCAACTGCAGCCATCCATACATTTTGTTTCCTATTTCCAGTGGGGTTCAATGATTAATGTCCTGTATGTTTAAAATATATACACCAATTACTCTATTAAATGCCTCTTTTACAAGAGGTCGAAGGAGGTCTGCCTGGTTTACATTAAGACTCAAATGTAATCGAAAGTATACGTGGAAACAATGATTCATGCCCAAGTCATGAAAAGTGTCCAGAATCAGTACCCAAAGGATTTTCTATTACAAATGCTCCTTAATGCTTGAGGACAAGACATATTACATGCATTTTGTAACCACAGATGGCCGTCTCCCTCGCTAAGTGGAGACTTATATTCCCTCAAGTACAAGTCATGTCACAGCATTAGCTGTTTTAGCATGTCCCCCCCACTGATAACTAGTCACAGATGGTCAGTGCAAGTACGCAAGAGGATTAAGTGGACAACACAAAGCAGAACGCAGGCTTAGAACGGCATAATACATTTCATTCCAAACTCTTAACTGTTCAACATGTAAGATTTGGTCTGTGTTGTGCTGGGAGATGGACGTGTGTTGATAAAAACTTCACATAAACACATGAGCATGCACAAATCTTACTCCAAATGCCTTTTTTATTTCAACTGATTTTTTTTGTACAATCACTGGTAAAAAAAAAAAAAAAAGTACACGACACGTAATACATCGTTTGCACCAACCAGGGACATGTTGGTGACACTATCGTGCACTTGCCTGCACGAGCGTCAGGGAATGGATGAGAGATACAGTAATTGCTGTTGTCTGAATGAATCCCATAGGGAGCTGTTGGGTAAATAATGCAGAGCTAATTGATTGGAACTACTCCCAATTGATTGGGATACTGGAGCCACTGTAATAAACTAGAAAAGTCACTGCTGTTGGTGTGTGAGAAAATGACATTGGGTAAAAGCTCAATAGCAGTGCACGCACATGATCTCTTTTTACGACATCATAAACTGGCCGCTCCATATTTTCCCAGCTAACCCATATATCAATCTTCCTATCAAATAAATATGGAAATGATACTATTGTTGTTGTTGTTTTGTTCATACTGTGCAAGTTAAACAAATGCCCGCATCGCAAAGCTGGCTGGCTTTGCAGTGTCACTTCTGTACTATCCACCATTACTCTGATAAGCGAGTAATCAAGTGAGACAAGGGACGAGGTCAAGTGACTCACTTTGCTGGCAGTTTGTCACTTAACCATGCAGTGATTAACCTCACCCCGAGGCTGCAATTCAGCCTGGCCGAAGTTGTGTACGAAAGAAGGTTCGGGGCACAGATGCAGATTCTGCACATCTGATGTTCATCCTGGCTAGCAGAGCATCATTTTCCCAGAATACAGACTGGCACTGCGGCCAGTCTGGGACATGTGAACTCAACATTTGCGTGTTTGCCAGACTGGGTAGCTTGTTTGTTCAGCTGCTGTTTTTTCTTGAAACTGGCGAATGTGCGAGACAGCATTTTGTTGGTCATTATTCTGCTGCACTGATAGTGAATCTTTTCCCAGTCTGGCAGTCAAACCCTTGCAGTCGTGACAAATATTGTGTCCAAAACCCTTCAGAGCTAAGTATGTGTTTGACCTAAATACTTTGCTGCTTGTTTTCTTGTGTTTCATCTGCCTTCAGACTGAGGGAAGCAGTCATTCTATAGTATATCAATTTTAAATAAAGAGATCTTTTTTCTGCCCTCCGAAGGCCGTTCCCTGTGGGTCAAGACATGGGCTACATGTTATATGTTGCATTTTGCACTCCTTGTGTAAGCTTCAGCCTTGTCCAACCGCCATCCAATCTCTTTTGGGAATTGCTTCCTAACATGTGGTTTCAGTTAAATTTTGAATTATTTATCACATTTTGTGTCCAACAAACATCCACTACTCAATCAGCTGCCACAGCACTATGTCTGTGTGCACAACTAATCTGATTTACTTGTGTAGTAAATTATGTTGGAAGCAATTTCATTTGGCGGCATACACCTGAACTAAGCTCAGAAATACTGACCGGGTAGAGGAAGCCAACTGAGTTTGATAGCAACGTGCTGTAGATACAGAAAGACTGTGGCAGACTGGGAGCTGGATTTAAAAGTTTAAAAACCAAGCAGGGGAGTTTCTTGTAACATTTTCAGTAGTTATGTTGATATTTCTCATCTGCAGATGTTTACCGTGCTTGTCACAAAGCTGATGCTCTTTTCATGCTGAAGAATATCACACTTTTAGCCGTTCAACTCACAAAAACAATCATTAGCTGATCTAATGTGTCACATTCTAAACAAAACACTCCCATCTAAAAGTTGCAGAGTTGATGGAAATCAAGCAGGCGAGCTGAGACGTTTTCGTGTCCCAGAAAATATGTAAATGTTCTGAAAATATGTAAATTCTCGGGGACATATAAAAGTCTTCATTCTCGAGTCTCTCTTTGAAGATTACTCAATTATCCCACATCATATTTACTGAATGTGTTACGTAGGCAATCCAAAGGAGAGAAATGAATTAATATGACGAGGACTGCAAAGTTTCTGAGAAATGCAAGGCTTTTTGGAATATCAAAGGTTTTAGTTTTACTTGTTTGAGGTCAAGTGCTGGAAATTTTTTTTTTTTTTTTTCACATATCAAAACAGGAAAGTGATGCTTTGTCACTTCCAGCACCTTGAAACAAAATTAAATTTACAGCTCTACAAAGACTTAAAAAGAGGCAGATTTTCGCTTGCTTTTTTCTGCAAAAAAATGCAAGAAACCTTAAGCTTGTTGCTGAAAAAGTAATCAAAAATTATCATTCATTCTTTGATCTTTGCACCACTGAAGCCTGTAGTTATATGCCTCTCAGGAGTAGCATTTCACCTAAAATTCTGTCATGTTTTTTTTTTTTTTGTGTGTTCTTCACAGACAGATGACGACACACGTTTCGGCAAGAATGTGTTCCCAAAGCAGTGCTTTTCACTTATTAAGTAATAAATCAAATATTTATTAGACAAGCAGGCTTTTCACAAGAGAAATGAAAATGCTCATAAATTCAGTCATGTAGCAGTTCGACTGAGACCATAAATGATTCTGTCTGCTTCACTAAGTCTTAGCTAAGTCTTAAACAATTCAACATCCTTCCATTTAAAGCAAAGAAATTCCCCGTGAAGACAATTACTCATTCAAAGCAGCCGCGTTCGCTCCTGAGGTGCATCATCTGCTAATGTGCACTGAGCGATTTTATATTCACAGTGGTGGGACTGTAATTCAGGGCTTTGAAAAAGTCTTGGTGGGAAAAACCCAATTATGATGCCAAGAAGGGCTGTGTAATAAGATTCTGTCACTGTGTAATGGAGTGACGGGGCTGGTAATATGGCTGGCACATGTTGAGCTCTCGCTCTGAGCAGATTTCAATCAAGGTCATCACGGGAAGTATTACCTTGAAAAGAGGAAACAACACCCTCCCCTGCAGCCTTGATCACTGTGAAAAAAAAAACACAAATGATATTCAGCATACAATTCACACAACAAATCATTGATTGAAGAGGCTTAAGGACTTCATCGTCGTCAGGGGTTTGAATATTAGTGATCGGTGCTTTTACAACACCTGCAAATTCTTTGGTTACTAATTTATTTCACTGGGTGAATGCTGTGTCGGTTCATTATTGTGAACAACCCTTTTCATATGAAAAACACCTGGATATTCACTACGAATGTTACAGTTCAAGTCCAAAATGTGTTTAGGTCATTGTTTATTTATTTGAATGTTTGAGCCAGGGTTATCAATGAAAACTAAGACTAAACGTAGCAGTGAAAAAAGATTTTGTTAAATAAATATGACATTCAAACTACAAAAATGAAATAAAAACACATTTTTCCTCAAATGTTAATGGTTCATGCTATACTTTGGACATAATGGGACCTTCAAAGGTTCGATGTGTAATGTTTAGTGGCATCTAGTGGTGAAGTTGCAGATTGCAACCAACTGAACACCCCTCGCCTCACCCTTCTCGATGGTGGTTTGTCCATTCTGGGCTTTTTAGTTAAGGGGATAATAACACAGTGGTGACAGTAATGTACCTCAATGCTGGATACCACCCACTATGAAACTGTAGAAACATGGCAGCATATCAAATAGAAAAGCATCCTCTCCCTCTGTAAAAATGGCTCATTCTAAGGTAACAAAACACAGCAGTCCTTATTTCCAGGTGATTATACACTAATGAAAACATAATTATGAATATCATATTCCATTTCTGCAATTAGATCCCCTTAAAGTTTACACATTGAACCTTTAATAAACACAACAGTTCCTAAATCATATTTAATGCCATGTATTCTTTCGCCCGTTCCAGCTTCTGTAAATAAAAGCTTTCCTCATAACACCTGAAAAACTAAACGGAAACTAAGCTAAAACCAGTCCATTCCTCAAAACCAAAATGCCTTATGCACGTGTAACTACAACCAAATGGAAAGCAAAAAAAAAAACAAGCTGAAAGACTGAATAAAAAGAAAAACTCACGATGCTTGTGCAGTTTGCTCACCTTAAATCTGAGTACATACCGGCATGATTTTGGGACATAACAAGCTTGGAAGCCAGCAATAAAAAAAGTATGTGTCCATACACTGAGAATGCAGCTTGCAGGTAAGACAGAGGTGTCTTGCAGTCTTTCACAAATAATCCAAATATAATTAATGAACTGTATTTTTAGTACGGTATGTATTTCAAGCACTGTTTTGAAATAACTTCAGATGAAGATACTGCTAAAAATGTAAGCGACTGGTGAGAAAAGTGTATCAGTGTATGCTGGGGTTTTTTTTTTTCACTACAATTGAAAACACTGAGGAAAAACTGATCTTGAAATAACTATTTTTCAAGTGGAGACGGCTTTCTTTATAGATTTACAAAAAACGAATTCTGACACTCCTCTGACTGAAATGTTCGCTGAAAGGACACCACAACAATGAAGACTGCTTCGATTGATATGTGGTGACTCATGAAAAAAGCAAAGAAAAGAAAAAGTAATTGAGATTCTGCAGGCGAGAGCTGAGCGCTGTTTACCTAGGCTGCCCAGAGCGAGCCTGTGGGCACAACACGGCTCACACAACGAGTACATGATACCTGCAAAGACCTCTCATGGTGATCAAAAGGATATTTTACAAATCTGGTAGGTTGTCTTGTGACTGTTTTGGCTTTTTTCTGTTGAATAAAACATCGTGCGGTGCTGGAAAGTCTTGAATTGTCTCATTTTAAGAAGCGCTACCCTGTGATAGGTGCATCTTTGACAGGAAATGTTGATGTGTGTGAGCCTGCGTTTCAGAGACAATCCAGGATAAACACCTCCTCTTCACTAAAGTTTAATGGTCTCTTTATCTGCCCTCTCAGGAATCAAACTAACTTTACTTTTTTCGCGCTCAAAGATACATACTTATTCATAGCTACGGTATACCTGTAAATGACTGTATCTATGTCAAGGGGTCAAAATGCAACAGAGTTTAATCCTCACATTTCAGATCGCTCAATTCACAAGCTCATCTGGCTTACAGAGCTAATGGTGCTGTGCTTTAGAGGAGCGACAGTTTTTTGTGCTCATTGACTATGGATGAGCATCTGGTCAATGTGGATGTGTGATCTGATCGCTGTGCTCCTCCTGTGAGCATCGCACTGTTTCCCTATGCACAAAGATAAACATGCAGACCTACAGAGTCACGCTTTACACCCACATCTGCCTCTGTGGTGCCACGCAAATGCTACTTTCAACTATATGTGACAATAGTGCGAATGCCTTTATGTGTAGACAAGGAGCTTGGTTTGTGAAATTATTCACGTTCACTTTTGTTAACCAGAAGGGCGCTCAGATCCGATGCCAATGGTCTACCCTTTTTCTGGTCCCACAATGTTATTAAACCACAAAAAAAGCCTCTGATTAGTTGAACCAAAGATGATCTAACAAACAAGGCGGTTCCATCATTGACAAAACCATAAACGTCAACCAGCAGCTAATTCAATTAAACCTGGGTCACATGTACCGTTGTGAGCCAATGGTATCAGTTCTCCAACGTTACCCAGTGTTCTCCTAATGCTTACAACAGTTAGTCTTGTGGTACAGCATGATTTATTCTCCGTGTAGTGAGTGTAGCTGTTTTTTTAACTTTGCTTTCAATCAGAAAAGAAGACTCGTGTTCGGCTTCACGTCAGACTGCAGGGCCGAACATGGGCCCCGTCTCTCTGATATTTCAATGACCATCGTCACTGAACTCTTCCTGATGCTGATGTAACTGACTTGATAGATGAATTAGTTACTATTATAAGACACCCAGGTGTTTGATATGATGCAACTGCATATTTTACTGCATAAAAAGATTATCCGGATCTTCCGCATGTCCATATAATGGAAGAAATCTAGCCTTGGTTAAATCCCCTACGGCATTGTTAAAACAAATGAATGAATGAAGGAACAGAATTTAATGTAGATTTATTTATGTGTTTTTATTTCTTTGGTATTCTGGGCAATTTAATGGATGGGAACAGGAAAAGCAAAAACAGTGCTTTGGCTTCAGCTTATTCTATTTTCGGTTACTGATTGTGAGAACTGTGTGTGAAATAATCTTTGTTCTGTACATGTATGTAACCAGAATGAAAGAATTCATTCATTCAAAACTAATTACATTTATTACTTAGTAGGAAATAATTAACAGTTCTGTGTTCATAGTAATGCACTACACACTACATTTGTCTGACAGCTTTAGATAATACATACAAAACAGCGCATGGTCAGTTTATATAAAAAAAAAATAATTTAGTCTTAAAGATTCAACCACCTGAGAGTATACAGAGTACCAAGCTGACGACATGTAATGCAATTATCAAATATAACAATTAACAGGGGCATTCTAGCGCATAATTGGTACTTTTTTATATTCTGAGTAAATTATGAGAATAAGAATAAGAATGATTCTTTTTAACTTGTGCTATGTCTAGTTTTATCCATAAGGACCTGAATGTTTTCGCCTTTGAGGATTCAATTTGAGAACACATAGCGGGATTCACTCGTGGCATTGGTGGAGTTTTACAAATACAATATTTTGAATACCTTTTATAAATATAATGACCTTCTTTCAACCAAAGGTGTGTCTCTGAAGTGAAAATTAGACTAATCCATTTTCCAAGCACAATTTAATGACAAGAGAAACAAGCAAAACAGATTTCCTTTACAGTTGAATCCATCATTATACAGTATTATGTCTGTGTGAAGAATGGCCTGTGATTTATTCTTCCCTCCATAATCCATCTGAGTTAATTTTATCTTAGGCTGGGCAGCAGTCATTTTCTAACTGTCAACACGTTATATAATCTTGTAATAATGGTTTCTACTATTCTTTTCTGTATGACTAATTTGCTCAGGACATCCTCAGATTTGTGACATCTGGAAAATAGCTTTTCTCTACAGTCCTTTCATCTTGATGGCCACAATCAAGTGCCGCTGAGCAGCCTGGTAAACATCATGACTCCCGTTGGCTTCAGGACGACTGAGATAATCATTTTAAGCTGACAGCCAGAGAGGAAGGTTAAGAGCTTTGATTTCATGCGAACAGAGGAAGGAGTAAAGTACATTAACCTGCCAGCCACAGGTTAAATGCCACCAGAGGACTTTGTCTGGAGTTCCTCCTGCTCTGAACCCTTTGCCTCCTGAGTTTCATTTCAAACCAGAGCTCGCACTCACATTTAAGGTTTCAATATTTGATAAATGTTGGTTTAGGCGGCACAGCAGGTGACACACAAGCTGGTGATTCATTCTGCGGTCTGAAATAACTCTGAGTCTTTAAGTGTTGGATGCAGTCAGCAAATACACGCCTGGAGCCCTACAGAAAACATGATGTAGCATTTTCTATTTGGAATAAAAAGAAATCTACTCAACAAGCCCACTTTTGATTTCAAAGATTTTATTATTTATTAGTTGCAGTGTGAAGATTTAGCTTACCTTTATATGAGAATACATGTGTCCCCTGATGTTAGCATCCCTGCATTCCCAAATATTACTTTTACATTTTCATAAATCGGTTGGTGAAAGAAAGTTGGTTGTCCAAAACTGATCTGTGATTACATTTGGCCACCCGTGTGTATAGTGGGCCAATGCAAACACTGCACCGCGAGGTAAAAATTGTTAAAATCGCACAGTAGTAAACAGACAACTCAAATGAACTTTGAAATGAACAAACACAGTACACGTGATTACAGTATAAACTAATATATTGTGTTAACTGACTTGTGTATCAGGACTTTTTTACCCAGTTCAGGTCAGTCTTGTTTGTAACCGACACTTTGGTGCTTCATTAATTACAAAATACCGTAGCTGTATTAGGTAATAAGAAAGTTTTCGATGCAACTCTTTGAATAGAAGTGAAAGAAAGAAACACAAGGGCAGAAGTGTGAGAAGTCTGTAGGGGGCACAGATGGTGATCTATCAAAAATGACTCACAGTATGAGCGGATGGATGGCTTATTGGGTGTTGTCCTTCTATTTGTGGCAATGGACAACTTAATAGAGAGCCAGTAAGTTAAGGTAAGATACCTGACAGAAATCTGCAGAAAAAAATAACTTATATCACAGTAGTCTTTATTTATATGCAATGCCCATCAAGCCTGATTCAAGTGTTTGAGTCTTAAAAGATATCGGCAGAAGTCAGCGGTCAGCGTTCATTCTGCGCAGTTTTGCTGGCAGATTGTCCTCTGGCCGTCCCCCTACCAAAGGGATTTGGACCGATGTTGGAGCAGTGATGGTGCTGATGGCCGCTGGTAGTCTGTCTTTCTCCAGCTCGCCTTCCTCAACATCTCCATCAATAGACAACAGCTGGACCTGCTCCTCTGGCTGTCCTAGCCGAGCAGCAGGAATCGAACTGGATCTCAGCCTCTGAATGCTGAGCGGGAGGTCTCCCGTGCTGGACGCCTTCCCCCCGGGCAAGGCTGGACCCATCTTCAGCCCCCTACAGAGGTGCTCCTCCTTGGTTGAGCTCATGCGCTGGAGTTTGGTGGGCAACCTGGAGGTGTGGTCCTCTACGTGGTCTGCAAAGTCGGCTGACAGGAGCCTTTCTCTGCGGCCTCCGCGGCCACCGTTGCCCAGCAGAGGGGAGGAGGGGGTGGGCGCGACAGGCAGAGGGTTCGGTGACGTCAGCGAGGACTTCTCCTCCTGCTCTTTGACGCTGTAGGGAGGTGTAGGAACCTCAAATGTGTTGTGGAACTGAGAGTAGTCGACTCTGAAGAAGCCCTCTTCCAGAGACATGACGGGGAGGAAACGATGGCCCCACAAGACTTCATCCTCAGTGTAAGACGTTCTTGCCTGGCATGTCATACCTACCACAGAGAGAAGGCGCATTAGTGTAGAGGAATATTTGAAGTGACAGAAAAGGAGATGGCTAAATAAACCAAAACATCATGAAGAAAACTGTTGAAAGTAGAATGTGAAATAAAAAGGGATGTGAAAACAGAGAACAGAATTGAAAAGTGGAGAATTGCTTCAGGGAAATGAGAGACACAAGGATATGAAAATAAAATCCAACAGCAACAGAGAAGAGCTTGTGCTATTAAATAATTAAAAACGATGAAATTAAATTTCCTGTTAAATATTTTATTTTATATTACTGAAAAAGTGTCTACGCCGTGTAATTGATGATGAAAAAAATGATTAGGGGAAGGAAAGCTAATTCAAAGCTATTAGCAAAAATATATTTATACACATTTCAAAAATAATGATTAACTCTAACCAGTTGTTTCCACGATGCCCTCGAGGATGACAACAATCTCAAACTGCTCGTTCATGAGAGAGCGCTGCGACAGATCAAAGAACGGGCTCTTGGTGTTGATTTCATGACAGATGGTTAAAGGCGACACTAGGAAGAGCTGGTCCGCCCCCGTCCCAAAACCCACATCCAGCTCACACTGGTCCAAGGGCAGGAACTCGCCCTCTGGGGTCTGCCGAGACTGGAGACACATATGATCCGAACATATTACATTGCCTTTTTGACCTACAGTGAAAAAATATTGCAGTGTTTAAAGCAATGAAATTCAACAGTGGAAAAAAAATAGTAAACACAAAAGGGTGCTTCTGGTGAACACCTACACCGACAAGAGGTGGCCAATGCTTTGTTGACATGGAAAAAAAAAACAGTCTTTCTCCACGTGGCTATAGGGTTTTTGTGACCATAAGTATAACTGTGTTGTCTCCCTGGTAAGTTTACCAGCTGAGACAGTTTTTATGTTATCAGGGCTGGATAGAATTCAGATTTTTTTTTTATCTAATACCCATTATGCATATGTGTGTGTTTTGCAGGCTTAATCCAGATGGCAAAGTAACCAGAGATGTGTTGAGGGCCGTGTGAAATAGCTTTGAGGGAAGGTAATTTTCTTGTGTTACTTGACATATTTTCACATGAAATGGGACGCTAGAGTAGGAGTTTAAATATAGGGAGAAAATGGGGAAAAGTGGAAGCGATGAGGATTGCTTCATCCTCATGAAGTAGAAAGGAGAGGATGAAAAAGAAGGATGTTTTCATGCTCGGTCAGGCCACACATTAATGTATTTGCAAAATGAGAGCATCTACTGAAGAGAAAGCTCTTGCCTTTTTTTTTATAAAATAGGGAGAGGGTGACTGATTCAAAATTCTAGGATGGCTTATTTTCGGATTGAATATTTATTTGTCTCTCAGAGCAGGGTGAGTCAAAAAATGTCAATATTTACATTTTTTGGCAAATAAAAGAACGGGCTGTGATATAAAAATACACTGAAAGAAACTTTTGACATATATTTGGCATATATAGATAGTGGAACAATACACCGGGGAGAAGCAGCGACACAAAAAAAAAAAACGAAAACAAAAAACCCAAAAAACGTGGCTTTGATGCTGTTCTCCATGTACTGACTGGCAGATATTTCCGGTTAAAGGTGAGAAAAAGGGTGCGAAAGACACATTTCTCCCACATCCCTGTCAGACAACATAAGCACTGGTGACAATCATTTATCACATCTCCTCACCGCCAGCACATTACAGGCATTTGACACTCTGTGACAAGTATCATTAGATTATGGAGAATACACTTGTTCTTGAGAAGCATGCTTTTTGAGCCGAGTACACCTAATCAAATTTAACACTCCTCCAGCTGTTAAATTGAAATATGTAATTAGGAGAAAGGTTGATTGTAGAGGAAAAAATGTGAAACTTGCAGCTTATAAATTATTTTCCTTTCAGTTTCAGGATATGCAAAAGAAGAAAGTAAAAGGCGTTTCAGAGAAACAGGTATGCCAGTGGCCTCCTCACAAGAAAGTGAATAGATTTTAAGATTCAGAAGCCAAAGACAAGCAGCCTGCTATGTCTGCTCACTATCAGTGCAATGGAATAAGAAGTAAAAATGCAAATTAAATCCCCCGTCCCAAAAGATAAAATGCATTAGCTGAATGAAGTTCTATTCTGCTATGGCTCAATTTAAATAGTTTTCTCTGTCGCCTCCTGTTCTCATGCATGCAGAGTTGTTCCCTAGTCGTTTGAATGAGAAGCCGCTTGGTCCACAGATGGCAAACAGACTGTCATTTGTATTCACAGTGATGTTGAGGACAGAAGGGTGTGACATTTCACAGGAAGACGTCTGTGCCCACAGATCCCCGGCTCGCCTTGGTGAGGCAAAGTGTCACTCATCATGCTGTATCAGTGATGGGTGCTCCCAGAATATGCAGACAGGGAGCCTATGATGTATGTCTGCCGAAGTTAAATCGGGATAAAACTCCGAAAGCAAGAAAAGCTGGTATTTTTGCATAACAGAAGATTGTTGGTAAGACCGTGTGCGGGAACATTTTTTTGTAAATAGATCGAATTGGCACTTATTCTTTTTGGTATATCTGATAAAACTGTCTGTGATGACACTTAAATAGATATGTGATACTTCCTAGCAGTCGATTCTTCCGTGTACGTGTTCTCTCCACTTCTGTCGATGCTTCTTCCACCTCCAATAAGTGGGGCACGCATATGCAATTCTTCTCAAAAGCCTGTCTTATTTATATATTTAAATATCATTCTTCGCATTTATAAATGTAAACCCTCACTGAGATGCTGCAGGCATGTGTACCGTTTGTCAACAACGCTTAGAAAACCATTTCCTCTGAAGTCATATTCACACCACTCCAGTCATCAAAGTGTAGATGGTATTTTTCAGATACTATTCGCAGCACCACTGACTAGCGTGAGTGTTTGCAATAAAAAAAAAAATATATATATATACCTCTGCAATGTAAGGAGGAAAAAGCTTGATACTGAATGGATTTAACAAGGTGAAAGCTTTGTGCCATCTCTTACTGCTGCTAAACAGTCAGCGCCACAAGGGGGGGAATTAATGGCCTTTGGAAGAGGACCTGATAGAGAAGAAGTGCTTAATTTACCAAGCCACCTGAGATTCAGGTTGAGTGAAAGCAGGCCCCTTTCCCTTGTGACTCACTTCCTCTTCACTGACAGTGTGTTTGTGCAGGTGTTTATGTGAGAGAGATACAGTTAGTAAAAGATGTGTTTTCGTGTGTAAATGTGGAACTGCACGTCCAACTCGAACTAATGACTTGACTTGGACGTCAAATGTGATATTCGCACAAACACGGGATGTAGAGGTTCAATGTGTAAGATTTGTTGCAGGTTGCTCATGTGAAAGTTTGTGTTGTTGTCTGTGTGTTCTGTGCTGTGCTGGTAGCTGGTCTTTTGTTGACGTTAGCGGGCTCCGTTTCTAAGCTAACGGTAGCTGGTCGGCGTTGCTGAGGTAGAAGAAGAGAGGCGTTGAAGAACTCGCACAAGCATAAGGATTTTCACGGAAAAAGCAACCTGAGCCGTAGAAATCAGCGCACAGGCCGTTATCAGCAACAACCGAAATAGTTGCAAAGTTAGTTGGTTAGAAATAGTGTTAGCAAACGAACAGCTCCCAGCACAAAAGAAAGCACATATTGAACCTTTAATTATGCCTGTTCAAAGTCATGGCCCTGTAGAGCTCAGGTGAAGTCAACCTGCCCCGAATCACGATCTTATAACTAAAATTAGAAATCATTGCTTCGTTTGCTCTGTCACCAACCAGACATGTTCCCCTGTGTTTGACAAGTTTGTGTAAGGTGAGGTATTCCAGTGTTCAAATGATGTATTGGGTTTTTAAATGACTTTAACTTTTTATACATGCACGTTTGAATGATTTAACGATGTGCAACATACAGTACATGATTCCTGCCACTAGAGGTCTCTCAATCAAAACAACAACAAACGATGTGGTAGTACATGTCGTGACCGCGGCCAAAGAAAATGTATCTGACGCGAGTCAGCCAGAAATCATGTTTACAGACAAGGTAATGCACTAAAGATTTATTCACATTACGTTTAGTGACATGTATTCTATTGAAATAGCTGCAATTAACATTACATATTGGAGTTTAAAGGGTACATGACCCCACTTAGAGTGACCAAATGAAATGGGCTGTTACACTGAATAAATGTACATTGCTGCAAACGTTTGCTATAATTTAAGTAAAGTCGACAAAACACAGCCTATAATATAAGCCTAGACATGCTTAGGTATTTGAATATGTAAATGTTACATATTATACCTTTAAAGGGGACGTTCATGTCAGCATAAAGTTCCCTTTTTGTGGAACATGCTGCCTCGCAATTTCGGTGCCTCGTGTCCAATATTTGATGTCCCTCTGGACTCCAGCCCCGTCCAATTAGGTTATGACTAAAACAATGCCATTCCCAATTTCTCCACAGCACCACTAAAGGAAATTCAACTGCTTCTCTTTTGTCTTTCTTCTGTCCTCCTCCTCTTTGCTTGTCCTTCAAAGTTTGACAATGGCAGATGTGGCGAGTCACGCTGACATGTCTGCTTGCCTGTCTAGCTCAACGCCTGCATCCATGCCTGTCTATCTGTTACTACTAGCCCTTATCACTTATCTCGTGCTGTGGACCAACCTACTGAGACAAGCTTCTGTCGACACTGACAAGCACCACCCAGCTGTCACTCTCTCCCTCTGTCTTCCTGTCTTTTTGGTGAGTCCTGTTTGCCAAACTGACGTTGTTTACTGTTACTGTCTTTTCTGAGCACTTCTCTTTTGTTACCATGATTGTATTTCCTACATGCACTGCAGGAATATTAGATGCAAACATGCTTCTCTATTTACAAATCGTATTCTGCTAGTGCCGTACAGGTCATTGCACCACTGCATTCTGTTGATTTATTAATGAAATCTGATTTAATATTCATGTAAATTCAAGGGCGTTATATTTTTAAGTTATAATGAGGATTATGTATGTAAAGGAATGTCCTGCCTTGAAATCACTGTAAATCAGATGATTCAATATGTCATTTAAGTCAAAAATTGAAGTGCACGCACATGAATGTTTTTAATTATTAATATTATTCTTATTATTTGAAATGATACAAGACTGATACCATTGGTAGGTTGAAAACACAGTTCCAATATGACTGTTTGAACGGGAGTTCTGTATTATTGTGTAGCTATCAAAGAAAACTCCAAAAGGTGCCGAATCTGTTGTATTTGGTGTAACAACAGTACAATTGGTCATTATCATACTGTCACCTTCATCAAATATGTGAACGCCATTTGACGGAGAGGGAAAGACTACCCCACTTAAAATTTGTGCTAAATATTGGGTTTTAATAAGGTTTGAAGTGAAAAAAAAAGAAAAGCGTGGCTTATATAGTTGTTTTTAATGATTTTGCAAGCAGATGGTCTTTGCCTCAAACAATGAGTAAGTAAAGCCAATTTCAGCAAAACACAATACTGCTCATTTGCGTCGTTTAATACACTCGCTTCTTGATGGATTACATTAACACCCTCTATGTTTGAATTTAAACCAATGGCAGGTTTGCCTCTTTCACACACATGCAAGTTTTGCTGCACTGCATAAAAATGACACTGGAAATAACAAGATCAAGACAGTGAACGTGACCACACTCAATTTTTGACAAAATCCAGAGTATCCAGGTCCCATAAGAATTTACTACATGTGATTATCCCTGACAAGTGATTGCAGTTACTGTGCCACAGTGCTTTTACACGGCTCCATCATCAGAATTTACTGCAGCATGCCTCATTTCTCTAGTCAGTTTTGTGGGCGACCCATCTGACAGTGACCTTGAGCTGTGTGTTACCTTAATGCAAGCCAGGGGATAGTACTACAGAGTAATATGGAGTCAATCTACTGTACAACACTGACACCGCAATGGTATAGCTTTCATATCTTCATGGCCTTTAAGGCATCGCTCTGTCTTTCATGTACATTAAAAGACACTGCATCTAATCAGCAGCGATGTTACAGCGGTGTCCTGCATACGATACGTTTCCTATGTTATCTAGAATTTAAAGAGAAACTACACTATATCTTAAAAATGAACATTAAGATATTACTCTTGTGTAAAAGATCATATAAATGCCATAAGGAAACCATAAGAGTGAAAAATGTTTGTCCTTTGGGGATGATTGATGGCACCTGAATGTGAATATTTTAGCAGCCAATTAGAAAAGACCTGGATGGATTCTGAAATGAATAGCTGAGGCTCAAAAAGTTAATTTCACGATCATTCAAAAGGTCATCATTTACTGGCAGGAATCCCAGCTCAGGATGATCATCTAAATCTAATCAACTGATCTTTGAAATAAAGCCAAGGGCTCTCGCTGATAAACAAACAGATGGATGAGAGCATTTCGAACAACAAATGTCCCGACTGTATTATGTTTTCCAGTATTTTAGCTTGGGGAGAGTTATTGATTTAAACCATTAAAGGTAAAGGCGGGATAGAGTGAGGTAACCATAATGTAAACGCTCTGCAACAGCAGTTGTTTTTTTATGAGATACAACTCGAAGGACAAAAAATGCTGCTTAAACTACAAAGTCGCACACTATTTCACTGTTCATTAAGTTATCAAATACATATTGTAATTTAGCTCTTCTTAATATAAAATCAGTGGTTGCCATGAAAAAAAAAAAGAAAAAGATTCCTCCAGCCATATGAAAGGAGATTCCTCCAGCCGACATCTGTAATAGTGGCACGCTTCTCTGACCTAGGTCAAACATGACAGCATCCCCCACGGGTGAATATCCTTTTTATATCAGGTTTGAAATGATAGAATGAAAGCAGTGGAAATTATAGACAGAGTGTTTAACTGTCTGAAAAACGATTGGTCTGGAATTACAATAAAAAGGAAATGTCTTTCTAGTCCATTAACAATAAACAATAATGATAGTAAAATACATTAAAATGGTCCTAGAGGACTGAAACACTAAAGATAAAAAGTTACTCAAATTATAACTTTTAACGTGTTAAACTGATGTAACCATCGCTGTTTTCTACTAATGCATGGGCACTGTCAGAAAAAAAAAAAAGAGCAGAAAGCATTATAAGCCTGGATCAAATCTGAGAGCAAAACAAAATATTAAGTAAAGTGTTAAAATGCAGCGGTGATACTAATATACTGGGAGATTTGCAGTGGCTCTCCCTCGAGGTTCAGAAAATAAACTGTCACTTGAGATCATCACGCTACTCCACAGTGACGATGAAAACAGGAGCAACTCTCCCTGTCACAACAAAGCACCGCTGTCCTTTGGACATCTGCTAATGTTTGGACTGGAGGAAAGTAAATTTCATGTATAAGAGATGCCATAGTGACATAAGCCTGGGCTTGCACACTATTGTACTGTGGCACATTAATGCATTGTATAATAAGACCATGTTTAAGTGATCTCTGATGTGGAAAACATATTCTGTCTCATTTGTTCAGTGTCTGAAAACACAAACACACTGCAAAAATGTTATTAAAGCTATTTCTGGGATACACTCTTGTGGAAAATACTGCTGTCCTGCTATTTGCGATGAATTCTGCAGCAAAAGAAGAATAGCCATGAGGACCCACGAATAAACACACAAACAGAAGAAAGAAACAGGTGTGGGCGCGGAAATTCACTAACTAATTTATGACAAGACATGCTTTGCTCTTGTCTTTTATAATAACCAGCGGCTGCCTCAGATTTACTTTCATCCTCAAGATTGTATGAACGCTATAACCAACACACACCTCTTACAAAGGAAGGCAATAGCACTGTGAGCTGTAGGTGCTCCTCAGTCTACAGGCATCAGGAGTGGCATCAGAAATTAGGCTAATATAATCTTTACCTCATTGTGGCCAATAACTGTATGAACTGGTTCAATTGATGGCTATGTCAATATGTGTGTTTTCCCTACTGTTGTCCCCTGGGGAACCATTCATCTCATCTGCGGACAGTTGACGCAGAGGCTGAACTTCGATATACAGCCCACTGTCAGCCATTCTGCTGACTGAAGGGGGACTGTGTGTGATGACCCTTACTCTTGGAGGCAACACACTCAGCAGCGCAAAAATCAAGACAAGCAGAGTTAAGGCGGCGTTCGGGATAAACCCAGCAGGCTACTGAAATATTTGCTGCAGGGGCAAAATGTAAATGGTCACTCATTACGCTATAACGCATCTTATACTGAAGCCTCGTGTTAAAACCGTAGCCTCTCTACAAATCACAGTGGCCCGCGGGGAGTGCAATCCATTCTGGAGATGAATGGGAATTCAATGCACGACTTAGAAAGCACTCATAAAACATAATGAGCAATTTCAGAAGAAATTAAGGGACTGTCTATTAGTCTCAGCCTTGATAATGGCATTTAAGAGTTGGCAATGGGCAAGAAGTAGGGTATGTTCACTGCGCCAAAGTGCGCCTGGTGATTTGGGGATAGCCTACAGTGTGAGGTTACTGCACTTCCCCACTGTATGACCTGTAGCCTACCTTGATGAGTTTGCACCTGATCTGCGCGGACACCATATGGCTGTTCCGCAGGTTCCCCACTCGGAACATGAGGCACAACTTCCCGTCCCGCTGCGAAATGACCGCGTCCTGGCTGAACATCAGCGTCTCTGCGCGCTTCTTCGGCTGCGACATCTTGATGAACATGCAGCCGATGAGAAAGGCGTCCACGATGGACCCCAGCAGCGACTGAAAGAGGAAGAGGATGATGCCCTCTGGGCACTTCTCGGTGATGTAGCGGTAGCCGTAGCCGATTGTCGCCTCTGTCTCGATGAAAAACAGAAAAGCGGAGGGAAAGTTGTAAACGTTGGCGACGCACGGTGTGTAGGACGAGTCGTGGCCGCCGTGGCTCAGGTCGCCGCGAATGTAGGCGATCACCCACCACATTGATGCCATGACTAGCCATGCAACTGTGTAAGTGAGGATGAAGATGAGTAGGTTCCAGCGCCACTTGAGATCCACCAGTGTGGTGAAAAGATCCGAGATGTATCTGCTGGTCTCCCCGCCAAGGTTACCGTGCTGAACGTTGCAGCGGCCGTTCTTCTCTACAAATCGCTGCCTCTTTCTCTTCGCCGGTGCCGAAAAAGTCATGCCCCGGTTGGTGTTTACCACCTGGTAGTCCTCGCCAAATTTCCTCCGTATGGCAGACATGATATTAATCCTGTGGTTGTGACGAGAAATCAGTACTTGTGCAGAATCAGATTCTTCACGCAACTTTGGTACCCGTGCCCAAAACCATAACCGTTCAGCGCGCGACTCGCATGTTGTGAAAAGAAGATGCGCCTCTGTCCTGTAAATTAATCGTAAGTGAGCAGAGATTCTGCGCAATGCATGATTTAGGGTCGGTCAATTACGCAAAGGAGTCTCCTGCCAACTTTTTCTTCAGGTTTAAACACGCTGAAAAGAAAGTCGAAAATGTATACCCCCCCTCCCCCCCCCTCCCCCCATTTAAAACAAAAGCGTGTTAAATTAGCTGCGTTCAGTGGCTTTGTCCTTGTAGATCCGCTGAGGTATATAGTCTTTTCAATAAACCAGTGAATAACTCGAGCACAGTGAGTGCGCACTGCTGCCTGGGGGGACGCGTTCAGGTCGGAGTGACTTCAAATTAAAGATTGTAGACGAACTGCAGTGGCAAATCTCTCTTTCACTAGGGGTGGGAGGCTGATGTGGGGTTACGGAAAGAGAAAATGTTTTTTTGGCTTGTGCCCAACGAGGTAAAAGCATCAAAGCGGAACACAATATACCAGCTAAATCAACCGTGGGTGATCTTTTTTCGTTTTTCATTACATTACTTTGAAATGTATTTCCCGACGCCAAGCATTTATATCTCCGGCAAAACACTGTTTAATTGTTCATTAAATGCCTGTGTCGGACGGTGGCTGTTTGCTTCCCCCTAGCGTTACTGAAGAGGAATTAAAGTCACGCTATTAACACATTACACCCTGTAGAAAACGACATTCAGAGTTACTGGGCGAGACAGAAGGTTTTAGCAAAACAACATGCGTCCATTCAGTTATTGATATGAAATGTATGTATGTCATAAAATGCAGTTGGTCACCACATCCCGTAAAAGCAATTCATACAAATGCAAACAAGTCCACATATTAATGATGGAAAATGAACGGGCTGTTAGTTTGTTGTGGAAGCTATCACAACTGCATCTCCTGTCACCTTCTGGCAATTCACTTCCTTTTAATTTTACTTATATAGCCCACTATAAATAATTCCAGTATGCAAACACCAGCCTAACTGCTCTCTGAATCTTTTTTTTTTTTTTTTTTCCCCCAGTATTAAGTCGTATCATCGTTCTGCAAAATCGGGTAATGATCCAAATCCTTAGAAGAAAATCGAGAAGTAGAGATACTTTTTTTGCAAGATGGTGCTTTCCTCTGCAGTTTCCTCAACAACGTGATGATTTTTGTCGTCTCAGGCTCCTTAAAAGAGCTCACTTATCTTCTCTATTTCAATTACCTGAGGAAAAGGGGGGGGAAAAAGGGGTGTGAGGCTTCTGCAAATACACAGGCAAAAAGGAAATATGTACAGTATGTCCCAGTAAGGTGTTCAGTATTAGGAGACGTCATTTTGGTCTACACAAAATAAATGGGAACAGGTATGTTGTGTTTTAAAAATTCTGCTGGCAGTGCCTTTTTTTTTTTGTATTTATACATAATGAGCAAGGCATTACATTAGGGGCACCACGGGTTAGATCGCATGACATGAGACCACTTTAGTTGCAGTCACGTACAAATCTAATCCATCCTGCATATTTTTTGCTTTGTAACAAGCGCAGCAAATCATTTGGAACATGTATCACAAATTCGTCGACTTCAGTATAAATACACATGTATGTAGCTTTGTATAGGCAAAAAAAGCAAGTGCACCTTTCAATAAAATGTAACGGACAACGCCACTAGGAATAAAACAAACATTAACTAAACAAAGTTACAGTTTATGACAATTGCAATCGATTGCATATGATGATTAAAAACAGCCCCTAATAAACTGATAACTGAGGGTATGTAAAAACAAGAGTGAGGAGAGTAAAAATGCCGATTCAGCTATCCACCATTTTAACCTTTGTACACTAATGGGTTACTCAGATTAAAGTAGTCTAGTTCATTTCATCAGAAATACTCAAATAAATAAACAAGTTTAATGTAGACAAAACAGGGGAGGATTCTGATGAGTCAACTCAACCAGCAAGCACAGAAGTACAGGCTATGGTTACAACCAGACTGTTTAATAACTCATAAAATGTTTAATTTATTAAGTTGGTGCAGGCTGCCACAAGATAATACTAACACCACATCAAAATGTAGTTAATGATTAAAGACGGGTTGTTTTGCAGTTTGAAGTTATGCTGAAGGCTCTTGACTCTGTGCCCAAATGCCTAACTGCGCTCTGCGTGAGAAAACCCAAATTATGTTTCGCTATCTTGTAATACAAACTGATATTAAATATAAAATGAAGCCCAGTCAGTGTGGGGTGGGGGGTGGGGGGGTTAAAAAAAAACATCAATACCCAGGCACAAATGTTTATCAACACATAGCTCATGATGCATGAGTTTTATTTTTATGCACTATAATTCTTTGAGGCAACATTAGAAAGTTCCATCGAAAGATACGTAATTCATACAATCAACACAGGTCGTAAGATAACACTTAGTTCTTCATGGGTGGATTTGTCACGGGTGGATTTTACAAAGTCCCCCGTGGCAAAAACTAACTGTTGGCTATTATATCACATATCTGTGTTTTATGTAGGCCTATGTGGTCTCCAACCTCCATTTTCTTTTACTGTAAATGAGTATTCATCATCAAAAATGAACTTGAATCTAAAATGAAAATCCACAGACACGCTGAAACCCAATGCACCACTGAAGTTTTTTTTTTTATTATTATTATCAACTTGAGTCCAAGGATTGCTGTTGCACTGGTGCTGGTGATCTACTCCATCTGGCTTTATGTAACTCACAAGAGAAAGTGAACTTCATTATGACATTTACAAAGAAACTGTAACCTGTTTACCTGTAGCCTACTTTACTACACACAGAGATACACTTAACAGGGTCAGATTCTGATTTGACCCTCATGCAAGCTTCAAATTGAGCAAAGAAATGCCTTAATTTATTGTAGTGGCTAATTTGTTGTATTGGCTATCGGACTGCATGACACTGCAAAAACGTCCACATTTATATGGTCACTTATTGGAATGTGTTTAGCATCAATGGACAACTGTATTGTCCCCTAAGTCTCTCTAAAACCTTTACAGCCTTCGCCTGTCTCCTCTCACGACCCGTCCGCTACACCCATAATTCCCCGCGCCAGGACAAGATGGAAGAAAGCAGCGACCGCCGGAGAACAATGTTTTGGCAATAAAACCCCAAAGCGGCGAATACAGACGGGATATTGGCACGTTTGAGACCAACTGCGGTCATGTGTAGGTGAGTGGGAGAATAAACGTACTTTTATCTTTGGTGAGTACTCGGGCTTTGTCGAGATTCGCGCGACGGAATTGTCAGGCTCGGCGCAAACGGGAGATGCACTCAAACCCAGCATCATTGTTTCTGTTGCATGGGCCGTAATGCGGGTTTTCAGTCGGGGCAGCTAGCAGCTAACTAGCTAGCTCGTGGCAGCTTGATTGTTATAAACACAGCTGCCTCAACGCGTACAGTTTTATTTAGCTCGGTCATTGGATACGAAATCCCCATGTACCACATTCGTCGAGGAACGTTTTTATAGCCAAATGTTCTGGTAAGGCTTATCCGGTTGTAATTATAGCTAAAGTTAGCTATCAATAAATAGAGCGCCAGCGTTGCTTGCAGCCAGACAGATTTGATTTCACGAGCGTCATCAAAGCTCGGGAATTGGAGAATGAGCACTCCGTGCATCTGAATACACCTTAAAGCAACCTTGTATTTAAATTCAATTTACCAACTGCTATTGTGCTTGTCCAGTTTCACCTAAGTTGTTTTATTGTAGAATATTTTCCGCCAGTACTGCGTCTTCAATAGTAACTGCGTTAGTACAATCAAACCTGATCTCGTTTTAGCGTTAGCGTTAGTTAGCCTGGTAGCAACATTGATAACATGCTAAAACGTTACGTTACATTGATTGAAACGGATTAGATTAAACATTTTGTTGGTCGTTAAATAGATTATTTCAAACGGTAGTACATTGAATGTTGACTTGGCTTTGAGCGGCTTATTGTAGTTTATAAGAAGGCTTTTGCGATTGTTTTGATGGAAGACGTTAAGATGCCTTGATTGTGTCTCATTGTGGCTAGCTGGCTAGCTAACTAGCTGGCTAACTATTATGCATCACAAAAGCTCATCCGCTTTCAGTTGAATTCAGTGTCGCGTAGCCAAATGGTCGGCCGGTCTAGACTACACAATAAATTCTCACTCCAGTCGTTTTTTTCTGTACGTGCTTCGTTACACGTCTCTCTTAGTCCACCCGACTGCGGATACGTTAAACGACTGAAATGTCTAGCTCGATTTGACCTAAATATCGTTTGTTTTAGCCAAGTGTACTGAACCGGTTAATTTGCTAGTATTGCAACCAATGCCCCCAGCATTTGCGTCCGTGTAGGTTGTTAGCCAAATGTGGCATGTGGTGTTGTTTAGCATGCATCAAAGTGCGAAAACAATAGGGTTGTCTGTCAAAAAGATATCAACCTATTGCACAGATTTTATTTTGGCTACAATCCAAGTCACATGTGCCGCTAAATGTCGTAAGTAGAACAATACTGTTGAGGTTGATTAAATATTTCTCAGGCAGGGTTTGATGTTTTCATTCATTATTTGGTTCCGTGCGAGTTTTAGAAACATTTCAGAGCTAAAAACTCGAATTTGAATACCGAGCTTCACAATTTATAACTGATTTATACCCTTTTACAACACCAAGACCAGAGATATTTTTGAGCTGTGATTCGTGCATTCCAAATGTTTACCGCCACATAGGCATAACTATAGAAATACTGTTTTATTCACTATTACTTGTTGATTGTCAACAATCTGTCTTTATAACAGTTTCCTCCAGTTGATTTTATATTTGATAAATGTTACATATTTTGGGTTTTTTTCCACATTTGAGCTCAGAGGGCCCTCTTTACTCTTTGTTCTGGACATTGATATTAAACCTGATCCACGTTAGAGTTAATTCTGCTTCAGCATTTATAAGATTAATATTCACTTTATAATATTATACCTTTGGCAAGTTTCTCAAGTAAGATATACCAAAACATCCTTTGCAGTATGGTCATTTTTAAGGTGTAGATTTTAGAACTGTGGAGTTACAGTACCTAGTGCTGATATTAGGTAAAGCCCAATAATCCAATGAAGTTATTAACGCATAACTGAGGAGAGTTTCAGAGAACATTGTATTATACTTGGTACACATTTCGGAGGTTATATCCATGTGCTTGACTTAACCTATCAGATTGACAGGACTTTTCAAAGATGAGATGTTATGATGTTTTTGGATAGCACCCCATTGGTATTTTCAACCACCCATACCTCACATGACATTTTCTGTCTTTCTTTTCTTTCAGGACATTCTCCTCCTGCATTCCTCTTTAGATTTTTTTGCCCTCCTTCTCCCCTGCACAAATCAGAACCACCACCATGAGTATTATCCAAGACAAATTAGGCAATGAGTTTTTGCGCAACGGTGGCATGGACCCCAATTTTGCACCAGGTATGCTTATGTTTAGCCACCTGCCTCCTGTCACCAGCTTTACACGACTGGCTTCCCAGTCAGTCATGGGTGAGCTTCCCCAGGAGATGATCCTGAAAAAGGAACGTGACTCACCCCCAGAACACCAGGGCACCACTGCTGTGAACACAGGGGGCTTCCTCCACAGCATGGGCATTAAACAGGAGCGGATAAGTGAGCTTGATTATCGTATGCCCCTCTATAGTGGGGGTGGAGGAGTAGGGGTGAACTGTGTTGGAGGGGGCGCGGGGAAGAGTGTTACTGATATGCCAGAAATGTCCTTCAGCAACCACCACCAAAATCACCAGAACATGCTTCTTCATGATCTGAGCCTCAGCAACGTTCGTCCCCTTGGAGAACCGGTAAGAGTTGACAGATTTTATACAAGCTGTTATATATATGGCTATGTAACCAGTTGCTGGTTTCCTCTTTTTTTCCATCTGGACACTGTGGTATGCTTACTTTGTTGTCTGTCATTAGATGCCTGGAAGAACAGGTAAAGAGCCAAAAGAGTCCTCAGGTAGAAGAGGGCGGAGGAGCAATGGGGATGGGCAGGGAGGCAAAGCCAGAAGGAAACGCAATGATGCTGCAAAGGTAAATCACTTGTTGTTTTCCTCATATCCAATCTGTAACTTAACTGAAAATATGTGCGTGAGAGTGGTCTCATTTGTTTAGTCTTATTGTTTTGTAGTTACTAATGGTTTTGTCATTGTAGGCTATGATGCTGGATGCAGATGGGGCCTGCCTATCCCCGAACTCAAAACCACATATCTGTGAGCACTGTAATGCTGCCTTCCGCAGCTCCTACCACTTGCGCAGACACGTGCTCATACACACAGGTGAGAGACTTTCGCTGCTCATCAGTGCTTTTTCCCTTAGGCCATCACTGTATTCCTAAAGTTTATACATCAAGTGTCTCACTTAAAACAAAAAGCTTTTAGCAGTTTAAGAACTTTGACCATTACTGAAACAAAACAGATAATCAGGCATTTTTTTCAACCTGTGTAGTATTTAAGAGTAAGAGTGTAGTCTTAAAAAGAGCAGGCAAAGAGCTACACATCCACTGATTTTCTCAATAAATGTGCTATTGCTGTTCAGAGTTTTCAGACAACAAAGATGTTTATGGAGGGCATATTAATTTGAAAGTAGAACAAGTAGGTGTACTGCACCTCCTGCTTCTCTTTAAGTATATCTCGTCAGATTGAATGCATCTAAGAAATCAAATTTAATTGAAACATCTACTTAAATTAATGTCCCTTTCAGCAAGAGTCACTGGGACTTTCTATCAAACCAGACAGCTACTGAAGCCAGGGATGACTCATGATTACTCATGTATTTCTGGACGTCTTAGTCATTCTCTTTGCTGGGAATTCCTCACTAGGCTCTTTGAACTTGGAACTCAAAAATGATTTAAAGGAAATTACGTCTTTTGTTTTTTTTTCATGCTTAAATTTATTGTCCCTTTTTAAGTGTGCACCCTTCTAAACATTTAGACATGGAAAATGTTATTAACTACACTTATTTAAAGAGGTCAGTAAAATGAACCCTGTTCTTCAATACATAATTAATCACACTTCTTACTAAATTGTGAGGGCACAGAGTAGACCGCTTAGCATGTACGTTTGATGTTTATTTTCATCTGTATCCACGCACCAGGTGTTGGATAACAGGTTCATTGTTTTGGTCAACATATGGTGGACACAGTTGTGTGACAGGCTAAGCGTTGATTAATGTGGTGAGCGGTTGGTTGTACTCTTGATCGCACAGGTGAGAGGCCTTTCCGGTGCAGTCAGTGTAACATGAGCTTCATTCAGAAGTACCTGCTCCAGCGGCACGAGAAGATCCATAGTGGTGAGTTTCTGTGCTTGAAGACTTTTAACCCTTTGCAAACATGGTTATTGTTATAAGAATAACGCCACTTCCAAAATACTGCATGCTAGATGGGTAGTTTAGGATTGTTTATGTCACTGTCATTGCATCTGGGTGTTACAAAATACTCTGAATAACTTTTTAATTTTTATTCCCCCAAAACACGACATATGTATAGTGTTTGGAAATAGAATAGATTGGAATTATAGAAACTTTGTTGAATCCACTATTACCACTGTCTTCTGCAGGGGAGAAGCCTTTTAGCTGTGACCAGTGCAACATGCGCTTTATCCAGAAGTACCACATGGAACGGCACAAGAGGACACACAGTGGCGAGAAGCCATATCGCTGCGATACCTGTCAACAAGTATGCCACCTGCCACTTAACACCTTGTTTTAAATTTTGTTGCGTTCAATTGTGCATTTATTGAAAAAATGTAAAAATAACATTGTTATCATTGTCATCACTAGTATATTGCCAATTCTGTTTTACTGTTCTACTTCGCACACTCAAATCCTTTAAATCCCGAACAGGACATCAAGGAATACAAAAGTTAACCTGGGAACTTGAATGGTCATACAGTAAAGCCACTTAATCTTGTGTAAACTAAGCTTATGCTTCTGTTTTCCCCCATTTGTCATTCTCCTGTCTCCTTCAGTTTTTCTCAAGAACAGACCGGTTACTGAAGCACAAACGGACTTGTGGAGAAGCCATAAAGAAGGGCCTAGACCCGAACATGCTGGAGCTCAGTGAAGCCGAATTAGGCCAGGGCAGCTATTCACTCACTCAGGGAAACTCTACCACCTCTGGACGCAAGAGGGCGAAGTCCAAAAACGGTGAGGGTGGTGAACGCAAGCGGAAGAAAAATGCCTCAGCATCTGTGGTAGGAGTGACAGGAGCATCTTCTTCTGGGGGGATGGCCCGTGACCTGGGCCTGCAGGACTTCAGCATGGAGCACCCCTCAGGCTCTGCTTCAATGCAGGGCCGTACTCCTAAATTGGTTTTTAAAAAGGCTGGCCGCAAGGGCCTAGACAAAGGCCTCCTCTCCCTGGAAGACAGTGCTGATGGACAAAAACTGTTGGGCCAGAAGCCTGGCTCCATGGATCATGTGGAGGGTTCTGGTCTTGATAACATGGGTCTACTCCAGGGACCTGGGGGCAACAAGCAGGGGCCCACCACCAGCAGCAACTACGATGATGCAATGCAGTTTGTGAAAAAGAGGCGCTACCTCCATGCAGTTAACAGTGACTATGGAGCTGGCTCACTGCACATGGCATCCCAGGGCAGTAGTGTAATCCAGGGCTCCCTGGGGCCCGAGCCCACTCTGGCAATGCTGGACACTTCACCTTTGGAACTCAAGCACGACAAGTCGGGCATTCCAGATGAGGTACTTCAAAGCCTGCTAGACCATTATAGCCATAAACCAGAGGGGGCACACCACCATGATGTGACTTTTGACCTGCCAGACCACCCACACCACGTGGACCTTCAACCAGCAGCCCCAGTTACACCTGAGTTGGAGGATGACTCACCCAATGGTGGTGATAAGACGGCAGTGATGAGCGAGTACTCGAAGTTCCTCCTGCAGGCTCTGGAGCGCACCAGCCATAGTGGGCCCTTTCCCAGTCTGGGGCCAACAGGGCCATTCCCTCTCCTGTCCAGTAGCTCCAGTCCCACAGGGCCCCTGTTCTCTGACAAACACGTGTACACCACATCCCCACTGGATTGCGGCTACCCTCCTGCTGTCTCCTCGCCCCTGCCGATTGCCGCCCCTTCATCAACCACCTCATCCTCCTCGTCCAAGTCTCATTATGGCATGCTCGTCGGTTCCCCGTCGCAGGCAGGCTACCACCTCAGCTTGGAATCTACTAGCCACCAGCAGCTGACTCCTTCTCAGGAGCTGACTGAGCAGTTGGAGAAGCAGCACTCCCCCGGCGCCTTCAACCTACCTCCCCAGGACCTGACTGCCCCAGCAGAGAGCTCCAAGGGGCAGCAGCCCAAGGCTGGAGGGAGCACTGCACCGACCAACGGCTCCAGCTACCCAGACCTGTCCCCACTGAACCCCCCTAAAGAAACCACATACCAGATTGAGAACTTTGCCCAGGCCTTTGGCTCCCAGTTCAAGTCAGGGCGCCGGACCCCTCTGAGCTATGGTAGTGATCCTGGGGCAGAGGTCGACCACCGAATACGGACTCCAGTGTCAGAATTCTCAGGGTATACCAGTTTGTTAGCTGACGTCAGTGAGCCAGTAAGTACAGGATCAAAAACCCAGACAAGCCAAAGTTTCAGATAAGGGTCAAACGAGGTGAACCCAGTAGGGGACTGTTCTGTTACTGTCCATCCGGTCCCTTTACCCATCCTAATTTTTTTTCTTGTAGCAAAGTTTTGTTTTTTAAACACTGCCATTAAATGTTAATACAAAAATGACCAGGGAGGGTCTTTCATGGCCTCAAATGCAATTTTTTAAATATTCTCATTTTTATTATGTATTTAGTCGCTTAATTTTTAAGAGTAGTGATTTTGATATGAACGTAAACCGTAGATTTAAATGTAATTTAAAACATTTAGAGGGTAGCTATAAACTTGCTTTTCTTCTTTTCTGAACCCTTGTGTTTTACCAATCATCATACCGTTGTAAAGTAATAATGAGTAATGTTGATAATTTCAATAACATTTGTGGCAGGGAAAGGCCCAGAATTCAAATGGCAAAAAAAGTATATATTGTCTGTTACAAGAAACGTATTAACTCAGGAAAAAGGCAAAATTGTGTAATAAGACTTTGTATTATGAGATGCAATTAGCACAGTTTTTACAGGTGTACTTTAAGACTACAAAGCTTTTGTTTTCGTGTTGCTCTTTTTTTCTTTTTTTTTTTAACTTGTCAGAACAAATTACAAAACCTGAACATTGTTTGCTTTCTATTGCGTGTAACTTTGTCGAGATTATGGTACTGTTGTGTCAATGTGAAGACATCTGCATTTCTTTTGAGGGCCACGTGTACACGAGGTATAAATTGCAGAATTAAACCCATAGTGGACCCACCACATATTCTTAAGGAGATGCTTTGATATACTGACTGTTGTTTTGTCACAGTGTCAGTTGACGAAGCCTGTCCAACCACGCGCTCCTCTGGCTGTGCCCACCAGTGGCCAGTAGTAAAGACACAGCTTAGACAAAATTCAACTCAGAATGATCTGCGTATCGCCGTTACAACTGTCTGAGAATGCACGGACACCAGTCCTTAATCTTAACATCTTGCTGTTGATCTTTTCGGACAAGACGCCACCACTTCTACTGCACTCCTTGCTGTTGCTTTTAGTCAATGGAATCAAACAAGCACTTTTTTTAAACAAATCAACATTGGAAACAACAACAACCCATTCAATTTGCATATGTGATAAGTGACTATTATGCTAATGATTATTATTATTTTAAGAGGAGAAAACTGTGAATGGGGGTCGGGAGGGAGGGAGGGATTGCGGGGGGGTACGTGGGAGGGCGGGGAGGGCTGGGAAGGCTGGGNNNTGATAGGGGTTGACTAGGCATGACCGTGGGCATTTAAATGTATTTTGTTGCATTTTCTCAAGGGTAGAAGAGGGGTGGGGTGGGGTGGGGGGGAGATTTTTTTTTTCTTCTTCTTACGGTTTGTCGGGTGATGTTGTAAAAAGATGATTTGCCATAATTTTGTTATACAATATTTTGAGAGTACCTCTTTGTATTTAAGTGTTTTGAGAGACGGGCTGACATGCTGGAACCCTTTTTATCTTTGAACCCATGGATATGTTGGATGCATAGCCAAACCATTTTATTTATTCTCAACTAGCCACAACAGAACTCAGTAGCGGATATTTTTTTTGGCAAGTAATCACCGGACCTACACCTTACCCCTGTTCCCCTCCCCTCCCCCTCCGTTTTTTTTTTGTTGTTTTTTTTTTTTAAATTTAATTTTTTGTTTTTTTTTTAGTCATTGCAAGAAACTGCTTCAGTAATAAGAAACAAAAAAAAAAGTTAACTTATACCTATCTCCCCTCCCCAAAATGCAGCCCTGCACTCACAAGAATAAACAATGGCCTTCTTTGTCTTCCATGGCTGAAGCCATTCTATCCCGGCAGCCAGGGTTGATATTTAATTTAGTTGATTTCCTGTGAGCCGTACCCCTACTCCCCAGCCCTTTCCTTTTCCTATGTCTGTGAGCTCCACAGCCAAGAGACTTTGAAGCTGCTCAGATCACAGGGAACAAAGACTGACTGACCAGCCACTTCACTCCAAACACACACTATGCTTTTAAAGGAGAGAAAAAGAGTGGGTGAAAGGATGGAGAAAAAAGAAAGAAAGAAAGAAAAAAAAAAAAAAAAAAAGACGATAAGATTGACCTAAATATACCTCATATCACTAAAGCGTAAGAAAGCAGGGACACGCGTTTCATGTATGTAGTGGAAATATTTGTAGTATAGGTTCGACATATTGTATAATCATTTAACACTGCCTGTGTTTACATCTATAGAGCAAATGACTCATCAAAATGCAAATGTATTTTTTTTTTTTCTGTAAAAACATCCACGCCAAGCAGTGTTTGCATTCTAGATGCCTCATAGAACATTCTTTTTTTTTTTTTTTTTTTTTTTTCTCTCTCTCATGTTATATCCCTTATTTTTGTTACTTGCCATAATGTGTTTTGATATGATCTCTAGAAGGATATTGTTTACAAAAATGTACAAAAACACTAAAAATGTGTGTTCTCAATTTCTTTTGAGGTTTTCTCCAGTATGCATGATAAAGACATTTTTGTATGGCTTTTTTCTGACTGTCACCTCAATACCAAATTTTGTAGCAGAAGCCTCCCCATTCCTTTGTCTTATTTGTTCTAGACCCCCCCCTCGTGATATGATTTCCCAGGCTGTACCTGTTATTGAGATGATGAACGGATTAGAGAAGCCAATAAAAACTTTTTGTTACAAAAAAGGACACATGCGGCGTGTGACTTTTGTGTTTTCAAACGGACAGGAAAGAACCCTCATTTTACTTCAGTGCTCCGAATCTGCCTATGGATTAGCCTGCATTCCCCTCGTCCTCATCCAGTTTAATCTGAAGCCGTTTAATGTTTTCACGAGGGGAAAAAGTCTTCTAGGAAGCCCTGAACAGGACAGCAGATCATAAAGCAGATGTTACAAACCAGGGAGTCTGAATATTTCAATTAGATGTGATGGAGTAAAGACTAGATTCCCCCGGAAAGTTCCAAGTGTGCGTTAGAAATGAGCTAAATCATGCATGTCGTGTAGATGTGCAGCCCTGCTTCCTGAAGATGGAGCAGTTTTCCACCAAGTTCCCATCACCCCCAGGGAGATGTAACTTTAGGTGGAAATTTGACGGACATGAACATTATTTACACAAAACGACAAGTTTATTTGCGTTACGACTTAGAGAATCCCCAGGTTCCATGTGGTGTAAACGGCCTTACCCTTAAGACGACCTCAACCATAGTTTACCAACCACTTCCCCTGAACAACTTTATCCAAAATAGATTTTTTTTTTTCTGATATTGATGATGTGTGTTGTTATAAAGCACCCATACTATACATATTACACATAAGGTAAACAGGTGTGGGAAGTAACCAAAGTATCTGCACTTGAGTATTTATTTTTTACTTGTACTCCCTACATTTTAACACGAATATCTGTACTTTCTACGCCTTACGCTTTTAAAACGTGCTCGTTACTTTGCTGTTGATGCGTTCAAGAGGGATTGTTTTCATTTCGCATCATAGCAAGACTTCCCAGCCTTTCAACCTACATGGATGGGACAATAACGCACAGCAGTTTGCGCGTTTGCCGCCTCTGAAGGCAAACGGGAACAAACATCATAAAATAACAGTGGCTGGATCAACCGAACACCTACGGGAGCTCGCGTTCCAGCTGCCAACATCCGAACACCAAATGCGGGAACATGTTTTAGAGGAATGTAGACACTTTGAACATTTTAAACAATCTGGGTCAAGGAGCAACAGAGCTGTTTGGGCATATATGACCAAGTTGATGTTAGATTTCCTTTAATATGTTACCTATCTATATTTACAAAGGGCTATAATGGGCACATGAGCCATAAAAAAAAAAAAAAAAAGAATGTCCAGTTGACTCTGCCCTTCTTTCCCTTCCATGTTTAGTCTCTTTTAGTATTGAGAGCAGAGCCAAAGTTGTTAAAGGAAATGATCTTTGCCTGTTCTGGCTAAGATGGTCAATGAGCCAGTCTCCCTCCTTTTTCCCTCATAAATATCATGTTCTAATTGCAATCCTCAGTTGTCACGATAAGGCTTCACTGCCAGGAACAGCACATGGGGTGTGGTTAAGGATGGCCATTAACGGTAAGTGACTTTGGACTTACAGGTAGGCAGATATTGCTTTGTGATTGCACCACTGTTGATGTGCCCCACAGCAACATGTTCACAAAGCCCTCTGGGTAAAAGGAGTATACTGTTGCATTCTCATTTTCAGAAAACAGAAAGAAAATGACCTGCTTTGCGCAAAGTATTGAATATTGCAATGCTTTGCCCTAGTTAAAAAGCTGAAGAGTAACTTCTGCGTAAAGTAATTTGTCAAACGGTTGCTTAAGTCCCGTCATCTTCATGTGTTTATTAGTAATAATGTTATACTTTGTTGTGTCTATAGCTCTTTTTCATAGAAGCCTTCACTTCAGCAACGCCAGGACGAGCACCTAAAAAGAAAAACGAAACATGCCGTGGTGGTTCATTTATTAATAAACCTGTCAGGCCAGAGACAGGTCCTGTGTGTTTTTTAATATTTTTTTAAATCGAACCTTTTTTTTCTATGGTCAGAAATGCATACACACTGCACGGTGCAATGTGGCTTAAAACAGAGGAAAACATTGAATTATTCAGTATCAGCATTCACTTGGAGAAAAGCCTAAAAACATCAAAATTCTTATTTATAGCTATAATGCCTTAATTATTCTGTCTTTTTTTTTTTTTTTTTTTACCGGCAATCGAAACTTCCGTTTTGCACTACTTAAAACATTTCTCTTTTTTATCTTCCTTTTTTCCACGTACGCCCAAGATGACGCTGAGGTGGCGTAAGGCTTGAGTCTTGGATCTTCGGATATGTAACAGGGATCAAAGTCAACTTGGAGATAACATCATTTTATGGTCGCTGATGGGACGAGAGCGTAGTTCTCATAAAACGTTTAAGAATTTAAAAGCATTACTTCTGGCTTACATTCTTAAGACTTTTTTTTGTTTTACTTTTTAACTGTGTTTGACAGATACCATTGACACCAGTATCTTAATGTCTCATGTCTTACGGTGTCTTTCAATCCAAGGTCACGTTATCTTTTATCCTACCTCACTTTATTGGCCTCTAGGTTCAGATAACACCTTTGTAAGTGGGTGGAATCGCTTTGTGAGGTTCTATTTTCAGAGCTTTTCTTAGCGACAGCTTTAGGCCTGATGGACACAGCTTCTTCCCAGGTGTTTTAGGACATTCATGTTTAAACCGGCCATGCGAAGAAACTCATGTTTGTATAAGTTGTCCTGGGATTAAGTCACGTCTAACTGCTGTAAAGTCATAAAATGACTGGCAGGGAATGTAGCCTTACCCTGTATTACTGCCCCTATCAGTGACTTGTAAAGTCTGAAAAGATTATTTTGCTATAAATACATTGCATGTAAGAAAGATCTGCACATTGTTATCAGTACTAATAACAAGTAAGTAAGAGCGTTGTTCGTGTTTGTGCGAACCCTCCAGTTCACTTTATTGCGTCCCAATATAAAAACAAGCTCAGGCAGGAAAAATGTGCGTGACATCAGAAGGTGCCAATGTGACGTGTTCGATATCGTGCGGCGATAATGACCGCCGTCGGTGAACTCTCTCCACTGCTGTAAAGTTGTTCTTATTGTTACCACTTCTGTGTTTAACTGATGCAGGTCACGCGCCCTACGGGAGGCGACTGTAATGAAGAGGAAGGAGATTTTAAATAGAGACTTAAGTAACAAGATAATAATGAAACTGCACTCCTCAACATATATTTGCATTAAACAAACTTATACTTTAAGCTTAGGTGTTTCCAAATGAGTGTTGTGTACTGTTTTTTAAGTGTAAAATAGATTACGGCCCTGATATATCTCATGCAGCACAACACATTTTAACTCAAAGCATATTGTCATTATTACGTTTCCCCTAAAGAACCATGTCACAAATACAAATAACTACACATTTTTTGTTATCGTCTAATGCAGGTTCTCATTTTACTCGTATATTATGTTGATTACAGTGAGTTTGCTTCATCTGTAATTATGCTGTAGTCACGTTTTTTTTTTTTTGGTTATTCATCAACATTCCACATCTCTGACACAGTTTCCAAAACCAAGCTGTAACAACAGATGTACGTCATGGTAGATTTATCGATCCACAGATGCCATGGAGGCTTTGACACTGGACTTCTCTGAGCCATCTCCTCTGGGTGGGAAATATACCTGAGCCCACAGTGCCGCCGCCTTGGAAGGAGTGGCTAATGATTAAAACTCCAAGCACTCATCACCGAGGGTTGTAAAGCACTGAAGCTTCGTCTCTGCTGCAGTGAAGGTCTCTCCTTAAATTATTCCCAATGGCTTGGGCGTTGAAGCTTCTCCTTGTCGCCTCACTTGTTGGCTGTTGTGGTGAGTAGGCAATATTTTAAATTTAAAGGTTTTTTTTCGAATCAGACAACCCGTATCACTATAAGCTGTCAGGTAAAACACTGCCGACGTAAGGCTGCCCTTTGTTTAGATTTTTTTGAAATGTAGTCAATGTAAAAATAGTTTAATATGTTCTAAAATTTTTACTGGGTTTGATCCATAAAAAAAGTGACAATGCATATCTTGACCGGCTAATGTCTGCATAGATAAACATCAGATATAAATCCTTTTAATGCTGCCATGTCTTGTTAAATCTGATCCCAGCTCTACCCATGCCAACGAGGAAAGCAAAGTTAGATAGTAGTACTCAGGGTGCATGGATCTTAATCTCTGTTCCTCTTTATTTGTTTTCTATGAAATAGACAACACACAGTCAACCCAGATTATCCTCTCAGTTGTGGTTGTTTCTCCTACAGTGCAAGAAGAAAACAAGACCTGATTGATTCTTCTTTTGCTGTCAAAATGTATTTCCTCCCCTTTTTTAAAAAAAACTCAGTTCCTGTTTCTAAATCAGTGCAGACTCCAGATATCCAGATAATAAGGAATTAATAGTTGGATAAAGCTCTCAATTTGCATAATATCTTTAAAACAGGCTTTAAAATCACTTCTA
Source organism: Coranthus polyacanthus (assembly GCA_037367275.1). Classification (NCBI taxonomy): domain Eukaryota; kingdom Metazoa; phylum Chordata; class Actinopteri; order Kurtiformes; family Apogonidae; genus Coranthus; species Coranthus polyacanthus. The sequence goes on from JAPQRN010000012.1 coordinate 10,295,109, forward strand.
GCTCAGTATTAGCAAGAGTAACACACAAGCAATGGTAAATATTTGACTGGTGTGTTGATGCAGACAATCTCACCTTACCTTATGACCCTGCTGTTTCCTCTAGAGGCTATTCCAGTCAAGGAAGTCTCTTTGTCTCTTAGATCCTCCTGTCTGGTTAATGCTTTACAGCTTTAATACCTAAATGACTTAATGACTGTTTTTTAGTTTTGTTTAATCACACGAATGGCCCTAATTGATTTGAAGCGCCTTATATTCATAGTTCATTTGGATGTGATCGCAAATCAGCGCCTTTCTCAAACAAACTTCATTTCGTCGTAATTCTGATATATCAAGCAGTTCGAATGAGTCTCAGGAATATGAGCAAATCCCAGCAACCCCAGCCTGATCATACATTTCAATGACGATTGAAATTCCGGTCTAATTTAACAGCTATAATAACACACATACCTTGTTTGTGTGGGAATCGCCTGAAAGATTTAGCGCAGTGAAAATTCAGACTCCTACTAGACAGTGAAACTAGTGGACTGGTTATTCTTTGTTTCGGGCTGCTAAACATATGGTAACCTCAAGGCTCGGTATGTCATACTATCTGCCGGAAAAAAGTACTATAAAACCTTGACTTCTTTTAGTAATGTGGCAGGTTTATTTGTTGTAAAGCTACAACCTCATAAGTAATTCTCCCAGTTTTTACAAGCGATAAATACGAGAAAATAATTTGTCTCTTAACCCTTACATACTGTTCCTCCTGTCAGTTTCTGGTACAGATCAAATGTGACCCAGCCCAAGAATCCCTTCAAAATAAGTGGGCTTTCTATACCAGATTTTGAACCACAGATCTATTTAAAATGTATAAATTGTCTACATCTATTCTATCTATATAACGGGTGGTTAATCCTTAATTTATGCTTCAGAGAGCTGGGAGAGTGTGTTTCTTAGGTTTTACACAACCCAACATTTTCAAAACTAGTTTCCTTTTCAGCACTTCTTGGGCCACTTTAGGAAAAGTCATTAAATCTCAGAAATTATTTAGGATGTTTTTACTGCTGTCAAATGTCTCAGTGGGTCAGATTTGACCCAAACTGCGTGTAAGGATTAAAGTTAACTTTACTTTACTTAACAGCCGTACCAACTGCAGCATCATCAACGGCAGCACCAACCTCGACATCAG
>JAPQRN010000012.1:10321600-10332124 GCA_037367275.1 Coranthus polyacanthus
GTGTTGGAAGAGGGAAACATCTAAAACATGCTGGATTGTGGCCCTCGAGGACCGGAGTTTGACACCCCTGCCTTAAAGGTACATAAAGGCTCTGACACAAGCCCCTGTGCTTATGTAAAGTTTGTATTGGAGCCCGTGTTCTTCACTTTTAAGCTAACAGTAGGTAATACTTCTTAGGTAGGGTGCCACATAAATTTTAATTACATCAGATGTCTTTATTTGTCCAAAGAAAGTCACAAGAAGGTAGCATCCTCTTTCTCCTTCCATTTCTTTCATTTTTTGAAAAAGTCTGCCCCTCTAGATGTCAGTGAGAAAGTAATCTTTTCTATCACAAATTTCCCATTAACTATATCCAACTACTACCAATTCTTGGTAATAGCTTTCTTACTAGCAATATACAACATTTTACACAAATACCTGTCTTTTCTATTACATCAAGATAAAGGAGCTAGTAGATATCAAGCTGTTATCATGGATGTAGGGAACCACGAAAATCCAATAAAAGCTTATTTTTTAAGGCACGTTATGATCCTTTCACACATTGGAAATAAAAAAGTCATTAATATGGGTGCATTTGTTCACATATGTTACATATTGTACCTCTAAAGTCGTCTCACAGAACCAGATCTGTGTTCACACTTGGTTAGAGTTAGATTATCTCAGTGGGATTACAGCGGCTGGCAGGCTGACCCCTTACAGCAGAAGCAGAGAAAAACTACACAGATTTTCGTTTATGAACCAGAGTCGAGTCAAACCATGTTTTTTAAGTGAGAGTATTGAACTGTTGGTACCCCTGCAGCATCTAAACCGAACTGAAGTCATTGAAGTCATATTTGTAATACATTCACATGCTGTGTGTGTGGTGGTTTCTGATTTTTTTTTTTTTTTAAAGCAAAACACAGGGCATTGAATTTTCAAATCAAATATGTGTAGCAGAAAATGTCTTATGCTTTCAAACTTTTATTCCTTCCAGTACAAATCTGATGTTCTGGTCAGACTGGGGTAAGAATCCCCGGATCGAGCGGGCTGACATGGATGGAGCCATGAGAAAGGTCATCGTCAGCACCAAAGTTTACTGGCCCAATGGCCTGGCCCTGGATTACACCACACGCAGACTCTACTTCGCTGATGCATACCTTAAGTATATTGACTACTGTGACTATAATGGCAACAATCGGCATCAAGTCATGGCAAGTGACATGGTATGTTGAGTTTTATTCTGCTTTCTATTTGAAAAAGGAACAAATTTGATGATTTAGGTTTAGGGATTTTGTGGTTTCGTAGATCAGCCCTGTGCATACCTGACTTTTAACAGGTTCTCCAGCACCCACATGGCATGACCATCTTTGAGGATTACATTTACTGGTCAGAGCGCTACACCAGCAAGGTGATGAGGACAAACAAGTTCCATGGCGGCAACGTCACCACTTTGATGAGCAGCGTCTACCAGCCTATGGGCATCGTCATGGACCATCCCATCAAACAACCGACAGGTCTACTAAAAAACACTTTCACAATATTAAATGAATATGAAATGCGAAATATAAAGTGTTGAGCTCAGTGTCAGTGGATCTAACTTTCTTCAGTAAAATACCTAAATGTCAAATGTCACTGAAAGTCTGAGTGAAGGTGACACTTTTCTTTTGTATTTAGCTCTCAACCCATGCAGAGAACACCAGTGCAGTCAGCTGTGCCTGCTGTCAGGCATAAGACCCAGGTACTACACCTGCCACTGTCAGTCGGGCTGGAAACTGGGTGATGACAAACGCACCTGTGTTCAAGGTATTTTTGTTTACAGCAGCTTTTAATGATAAAATCCTGGTACATGTATATAAATCATCTGAATAACTAACTTTCTCATTCTGACGTCATCTTATCCAGAAGTTTGATATTCTCTCCTAAAAATTGGTTTCACTTTGAGTATTGTGCTTCCTATTTTACCTCTGTTAGATGATGTTGCCTTCTTAATGGTGGTGAGAGATTCAGTGATTTTCGGCATTCCTCTGGACCCCGCTGACATTTCCAACAACGCAATGGCTCCTGTGTCTGGTGTCAGCAATGCACGGGACATCGACTTTGATGACCAGGAGCAGTTTGTCTATTGGGTGCAGAATACCGTGAGTGAAGTTAAACCTTAAAAATTGTTTGTAGATTTACTAAATTAAAGAAAAGAAAACTGAAAATGTCACCTACACATACTAGTTAATTACATGTAATGGAAATTTATGGTTAATGAGTGGTGTTCATTTTTTACTGCACAGTATTGGGTGTCTGCAGTTTCTAGACTTCTTTTGATGCACTTTCTCCAATTATGCTTCACCTATCAGGGTTCTATATGGCGAGTGAAAACCAGCGGTACCAACAGGTCTGAGTTTGCCCCGGCTGCTTTCCTTGGCACGCCTTCTGGTCTTGCGTTTGATTGGATAAGCCGAATGATGTATTACACCAATCCCTCTGCTAAAACCATAGAGGTAAACACCACTCTTTCATCTGAGTGTACATCGTAACTGAAAACATGGGGTATATTTAACAGTTCAACCTTTTACACCATCCCTGTTTTCTTTTATTACATATTCAGTTTCATCCATCTTAAATTTCCTTCTATTTCAGATTATATTGGCTGTCTTTCATTTCTTTTTAATGTACAATAAACTCTAAATGAACTCTCTCTGCATTTACAATTTAAATGTTGTTTTCTGCTTTGTCATAGTGCAGATAAGTAAACAAAAATTCACGCTTCATTTAGGTGATCCGTGTGGATGGAAACCAGCACTACAGGAAGACTCTCATCGCATCCACTGGAAAACCAGAGGGGGTCGGAGAGCCCTTTGGAATAGTCCTGGATCCAGCCCGAGGGTAAAGGCTCCGTTCACTGAGAAAGGAAACTTCTGGCATAACATTGCCAGTTGACTATAATATGGTCTATTTTATTTACAGTATTGTGTCTTTTTACACATTGATTTCAAACTTTTGATGCTCGGTATGAGTACTGAGCCATTACTCTCATTTACCTTCCGCAGTAAATTGTTTTGGACAGACAAAGGTTCAGACAATGGTGTTCCTCCAAAAGTTGGCAGCGCTGACATGGACGGAGGCAACTCCAGGAACCTCTATACGGAAAACCTGGCCAACATAGGATTCATTACTGCTGACCTCTCTACCAGGAAACTGTACTGGGGTGTGGCGGGCTCAGGGGTGGTATGCACAGTATTCATACTCAACATGTAGACTAAGAAGAGAGTTTTATGTTTATGAAAGTCAAAATATTATACATTACACTAGTCCTTAATGTTTTGTGTCAGTTAATTCGCTCTTCTCTCTGCTTCTTTGTTTGCTCAGATCGAGTGTGGTACAATGGACGGACAGAGCAAAGTCACAGTGGTCAGTGGGCTATCCCATCCGTGGGGGCTGACCATCCACCAGAACTACCTTTACTACACCGACCTGGACTATGAGGTCATCGAGAGAGTGGACAAGGACAGCGGTGCAAATATGGTGGTGATGAGGAGCGGCATGTCTGGCCTGCGCGCCCTCAAAGTCCACGCCAGAGACAGTATGTGCATTCACTGACTTCATGTTTAGCACAGACGGGTCTGTCCTTTACTTTTTTTCTGTTTTCATTCAGACTGTTACATTATGCAACAGGTAATTACTGCCACTAGCGTTCTCCTGAAGGACTGAACCCAACACGATCAAGTACCTCTTATAATTCTTAAATATAGCTTTTGTTGCTATAATGCTTTTTACTTGTGATATATATATATCCATTCATAATCAATTAAAAAAACAATAATAAGGTATTTATAGGGCTGCACAATTTGGGGAGAAAGTCATATTGTGATTATTGTAGACAATATCACATTTTGAATCTGCAATTATATTAAGCTCTAGGTATGTAAGGATGCACCAATTGTGAAATTCTGGGCCGATAGCAATGTTCAGAATAACAGTTTGGCTGATGCTAATATCAATGTGATTTTCTGTTATTTTTTCCTTCTTTTGTGCAAGGAAACAAAGAAATCATTATGAAACAATAACTGAATGTTTGAAATCAATACTGATGTTTGGTCAATATATCCCTAAAGGTATTTGAAAATAGAGGAATTCCTCCCTTTTAATTTTCTTTTAATTACAACTGATCACAAGAATGTAGGCTAACAAATCACACATACTGGGATTTTGGATTTTTTTAGTCTACAATACATTTTCATACTTTCATACAGATTCTAAAAAGATGAATAGATATTTATATACTTTGATATAATTCTTTGTACAAATATAGCTAAGGAGAAACTAAAACTTTAATCACATGTCTATCTTAGGTGTTTCAACTTGTACATCGGAGATTCTGCAAAACTCAAAATACTTATTATTTTATATAATGAGATAATCAAATGCTTGTAGTTGTATTCGCTGATATTGTCTCATATGATCCAATAATACTTTTTATCTCACCCTCCTTAGACTCAGCAGGAACCAGCAACGCCTGCAGCTCCAACAACGGGGGCTGCCCCCACCTGTGTCTGCCCAAACCAGAAAATCAAAAGACCTGTGCCTGCACCACAGGCTTTTACCCCTCTGCAGATGGCTCCCGCTGCGAACAATATGAATCTTTTGCCGTCGTCTCCACCTCCAGACACATCCGTGGTTTTCACATAAACAGCTCTGACCACTCAGAGGCTATGGTGCCTGTTGGTGGAAGTATGTCAGCTTTACAGTGTTTGATTTTTGTTGATTAGCCTTGTTTTACATATGATATTGCAAACACACAGACTTTTTTTTTCTTTTTGCAGCTTCCTACTCCATAAAGGACAAGGTGGATCTCCATATTGAGTCTGGCTTTGTTTATTGGACTGATAACAGCACCTACAGCTCCTACAGAGGGATCTTCAGATCTAAAACAGATGGAGGACGATACACTGGTGTCATCACCTCAGGCGTTGGAAGAAGAGGCATTCAGGGCCTGGCTGTTGACTGGATTGCAGGTATCGACCCATCCATCCAGCTGTCTTTATGGCTCCACTATCTTTACATGGTGGCATTAACAGTGAGCGTGTATACACATATAACTAAGTACTTTTATCTCAAGTACAAACTTGAGATACTTAACTGAGTTTCTCATTTATTCAACTTTATACTTTTACTCCACTACAATTCAGAGACAACTGTTGTACTTTTTACTCCACTACATTTATTTGACACCTGTATTTACTTTTCAGATTATACTTTTTCATCCCCTTCCCACCCAGTGAAAACCACAAATTTCCAAATGTTTGGCATTTGAATGTTTGTGATAAACTGAGGGATGAAGTGTTCCTTTATGGGTTCTTCTTAAGCTAAATACACTCTTTAAAAACCCTCTTGGATTTGTTGGAAAATGCAAGGGCTGTCTGAGACACATGGTTCTCAGAGAACACAGCAATTCAATTCAATTCAGTTTTATTTATATAGCCCAACATCACAGATCAGAGATTCACCTTACAGGGCTTTACAGTCTGTACAATATACAACACACTCTGTCCTTAGACCCTCAGTTCGAGTGAGGAAAAACTGCCCAAAAAACCCTTGCCGGGAAAAATGGTAGAAACCTCAGGAAGAGCAACAGAGGAGGGATCCCTCTTCCAGGACGGACAGATGCAGTGCAATAGGTGTTGTGTGTACAGACAATAGTAAACAGTGAAAAAGAGCATGCAGACGGCACTGCAAAACAGAATTAGATAAATGCTCATAGCACAACAAAACACAACATTCACACAGACAGGACGAACACGCAGATAACACAGAGAAACTGCGGGAAAACATGGTGCTGTATCCAGAACAGTGTTGGAGGATGACGATAAGCATCAGGCTTCAGGACAGTTGATGATCCAGGTTAAGGCATTACGGCAAAGGATAAAGGAAGGACATGGCGAGAAGGCATATGCTGGTAGAGAAAACAGAGGATTAGAATCATTAAGGTAAATCCTGAGTTTTAAGTTTAGATTTTAAAGTTTTTTTTAAAGACTGTTTGATGGCAGCAGGAAGATTGTTTCAAAGTAAAGGTGCATGGGAGGAGAAGGTCCTGTAGCCTGCAGACTTCTTATGGACTCTTGGAATCGACAGGAGGCCTGTGTTTAGAGAACGAAGAGCACGTGATGGAGTGTAAGGTTTAATAACATCAGATAAATATGATATAATATATTCTAAGTCATCAGAAGCACTTTGAGGTCAGATCTAATATGAATAGGCAGCCAGTGAAGCGAAGCCAGGATTGGAGAAATGTGATCATATTTTCTAGTTTTTTACACTAGTCCAGTCTGGATGTAACAAACATCTGCCAAACATCTCAGCATCTGCCAAAGATAAGAATGACCTCCAAACATATAGAAATAGATTAGATTAAACTATGCAACTGGATATAAAGTAGTTAAAATTAGCTCCGTCTTAAACATGTACAGCAGTAAAATGTAACATACAGATTAATGCAGCAGTATATAGTATAAGTATGGATCCAAAAATAAGTAATAGTAAAACACTGACAGGGATCACTGAAGACTTCTTCCACTACTGTGTATTCATTTCATGTATGAAGAGCATTATGGCTTTGTGTTTCTCTGCTTACTCTCTCTCTCTTTCTCTCTCTCTTTCTCTCTCTCTCTCTCTCTCTCTCTCTCTCTCTCTCTCTCTCTCTCTCTCTCTCTCTCTCTCTCTCTCTCTCTCTCTCAACTCTGTTTATGTCCTTAGGTAACTTGTACTTCTCCAATGCCTTTGAGACTGAGACCTTCCTGGAGGTGCTGGCTATCAACACCACCTACCGAATTATTCTTCTCAAGTCCAGACATGACCAACCAACTGATCTGGCTGTTAGCCCTAAGCTTCGTTACCTGTTCTGGACTGACGCTGGCCAAACCCCCAAGATAGAGCGGGCCCTGCTGGATGGCACCAACCGCACAGGGTTGGCATCAGAGAGCCTGGTGTCGCCTCGGGGCCTAACCGTTGATTACACAAATGATTTTCTTTACTGGACAGATGATGCTCTTGATATGATCTCACGAATGGCCACAGATGGCTCACAGAGGCAGATTGTCCGATACGGCAGCCGGTACCCATCCCCGACAGGAATGGGTATTCTTGGAAACTACATGCTGTGGGTAGATAAAAGACTTGGGAAACTCTTTCAGGCGAGTAAGGACCCAGCCAATACTGACCAGCCAGAGGTGAGACTTAAAGCTCTAATTGTACACACAGCTTTACCTTTCACAACAATTCTGTATTGTAATCTCTATTTAAATAACAATATAGTATGTATAACCTACAGGCTGTGCATATTAACACTGAACTGAATCAAAATGTTCTAAGTGTAATATCCAAATCACAGGTGCTGCAATTTTTTGATAGAGGTAAAATGTGTCAGAACGCACCATTATAAAAGAAGCACTGTGGTGCTGCTGAGATGCTGTGGCTTACAAATCATATTCTCAAAACATTCTTGTTTGTTACAAAAATCACATCATTTTTATATTTTTTCTGTGAAAATTAAATGAAAAAATTGCCACTAAAATCGTGACTCATATGGTACTCGCACGTTTTGTATGTGAATGTGTGTATTCAGCACAGGAGCAGTAAAAAACTGTTAGTATTAATTTGGCTTATTTACACCATCTTAACTATGTCTTAGAATCATCATGTAAAGTGGGAATTTCTCAGAAAAATATAAATTAAAGTAAGAGACAGTCTGACTCTAATGGATTCTTTTGACAGCAGTTATCCCCAAAGAAGACATTCATTGATCCTGCAGTGAACATGGTCTTTTTTTTTTTAATAACAGGTAATTCGAGACAGTCTAGATGGGCTAATGGATGTGACTATCTTTGATGCTCATGTCCAACCCACATCTGCAAATCAAGTGGCCTTTAACCCATGCCAGGAAAATAACGGACGCTGCCAGCAGCTCTGCTTCGCTCTACCAAACCAGGAGAAACCAAAATGTGGTTGTGCACATGGGTCGCTTCTTAGTAATGGAGTAACATGTGGTTATGGACTAGATGAGTTTTTAATTTTCACCACAGACTACACTCTGAATAGCCTGAGGTTGGACCCTGAGGATCACAGCAGCCCTTATCCAACAGTGAACGTGGGCTACTCCTTGATGGCACTGGATTACGACTTCAAAGAGAAGAGAATTTTCTTTGCCCAGTATATGGGGATAGGTCGAAGCAGGATTGGCTACGTCACCACAACATCCATTACCAGCCCCCCTGTCATTATAGCCACAAGTGAGTCAAGCATTAATTGTTGCTGAATTGTCAATGTGCAGTTCCATCTTTTAATATTTTCTATTAGATTTTTATCTGTTTGAATTATTAGCCATGTCTCTTACTTGTTAAAGGCAAACATTTTTCCCCCAAAAAAAATAGACTCATACAATTCTGACCTTCTGACAACATTCTGACCTTGTGTGGTGGTGGATTTACCTGCAGAGACCCTGTTCTCACCTTTATTTTCTATTTTCCTCTTGCTTTGCTGTGTTTGGGACATTTCTGAGTGTCAGCTTTGGGATAGAGTGTTTGTGACTTCAGCATCGTGCAGCGTGTTTGGGCAGAAGAATGTAAAAAAGAAGCGACTCCAGTTCATTCTGCTCTTCTCTCATACTGGGCCAAGTTTGCAAACACAAGCGAGAAATGCTGCATGCTTCACCTTATACTTCAGAATAAATTCTTTCTCGCTCGAGCTGGTTTATTTGCATAATGGGAGATGGTTCAGGGCCACCTAGCAGGAGGATTTTAAATTAAATTCTAGATTTTACTGGAAGCCAATGAAGAGAAGCTAATATTGGGGAAATGTGATTCATTTTTCTGACTCCTGTTAATACTCGCGCTGCAGCATTTTGAATTATCTGGAGGCTTTTTATGGAGTTATTTGGACATCCTGAAAGTAATGAGTTACAGTAGTCTAGCCTGGAAGTAACAAATGCATGGACTAGTTTGTCTGCATCTGTTTGGGACAGGATGCTCCTAATTTTGGCAGTTACGGAGATGAAAGAAGGCTGTCCAGGATATTAGTTTAACATGTGTATTAAATGATAAGTCCTGGTCAAAAACAACTCCCAGGTTCCTCACAGATGTACTGGATGGCAGAGAAATGTCATCCAGGTTCCTCTGCTTCCTCTTACAGCCTAAGAAATAGAGTAGAGGTAACCTGTACCACCACCTTCTGACGACACTGTGCAGCCTAGTTTATGTGCTTCAAACCAGTTCATGGAATTTTTATTTTTATCTTTTTGGGTCATTTCAAAAAGTTTACTTTAACTTCACTCGACAATTCTGGACACACTGCTATTGTTTGTCCATCTTGACCATGACCATCCAATCTCTTCCTCATTCATCCTGTCTGTTTCATTTCCTCATGTTTTTTTATCATCCTATCATTGTTTTGTCTCTGTTCATTTAATATCCTCTCCTCTCTGTTATACTGTTAAGATTTGGATGACCCAGAGGGCTTGGCATATGACTGGGTCAACAAACGACTCTACTTCACTGACTATTATAGTCGCAATGTCCAATCCATTGGGATGAATGGGATGAACCGCTCTATCGTTGCCCATGCAAATCGCCCCAGAGGCATCGTTGTCGACCCCTGCTATGGGTAAAAAGATGAATTAATTTATTTTTACAGTAATTTACTGTAGATAATTATTGGTGTACAGTGTGAACATTCCCTTTAACTGAACTCTCTTGACCAGTTACCTATACTGGACTGACTGGGGCAGCCCAGCTAAAATTGAGAGGGCCACACTGGGTGGAAACTTCCGCACCCCTATCATCAACAGCAGCCTGTCAATGCCCAACGGCCTGACGCTGGACTACGAAGAGAGGATGCTGTACTGGGCTGATTCCTCACTGTATGTAATTTTTGTATATATACAGTAATACAACAATAGATAAGGTAATATTTATTACACTCCATACTGATGGCATATTTTGCTAGCATTTTCCCTCTTGTCATGTCTTCCACAGGGATAAGATTGAACGGGCCTCACTGACAGGTGAGAACCGTCAGGTGATCGTTCAGGGAGTCCAGTACCCCTTTGCCATGACCGTCTTTCAGCAGGACATCTTCTGGACTGACTGGACTGAGAGAGGTGTTTTTAGGGCTGGGAAGGATGATGGCTCTGGCTTCATAGTGCTAGCAGAGGACCTCTCCTACCGGCCAAACGGCATCCATGTTTACGCCGCATCTAAGCAGGAGAGCTGCTCCAGTTCCTGTCAGCAGTTCAATGGAGGCTGCAGTCATATCTGTGTCTCAGGTAAGGACAAACTGATCCATGTAATGATAAATAATGTAACAAAGTAACGAAAGGAGATAATAAAGGTGACAAGGTTTGTTTACTATTATTAAGCTTAATTTAAAACCCAGCGCTTACTCACCACATAACAAGCACTAACTAGAAAAATTGCAAATCTCTTAAGAACTGCAGCTGAATCGTAGCTGAATTTACCTGAAATAGCTTAAATTGGAAAATATTGTCAAAATGTAGAAATAAAC
>JAPQRN010000012.1:10335857-10349900 GCA_037367275.1 Coranthus polyacanthus
ACACACAGTAATGTCACATTATGTCATTTGGATGGATGGATGGATGAATGGATGAATGAATGAATGAATGAATGAATGAATGAATGAATGAATTTAACAAAAACATTAACCATGGTTCAGAGTTTTAGGTTTAACTTAGATGTTTCAACTCATACAATATTTGCATCAACTTGTTTTCTGCCTTTTTTCTTGTCTAGGAGTCAATGAGTGCCGCAACCCATCTGTTCATAAGTGTGCCCAGATCTGTACTGACACCCTCACAGGTTACTACTGCTCCTGCTTGCCCGGATATAAACTCATGCCAGATGGAAAAGCGTGCGAGGACCTCAACGAGTGTCTCAGCACACCAGCAGTCTGCAGCCAGATCTGTGAGAACACTGCTGGCTCTTACCACTGTAAATGTGCCCCAGGGTACATCCGTGAAGCGGACGGAAGCACTTGCCGCCAGAACAGCGGCATTGCCCCATACCTGTTGTATAGTAATCGCTATTACATCCGCAACTTGACCACTGATGGCTCACATTTGAGTATAGTTTTGCAAGGGCTGTCCAAGGTGATAGCGTTAGATTTTGACCACAATGAGAAGAGGCTGTATTGGTTGGATGATGGAGTGGGAAGGATTGAGAGGATGCGTTTTGACGGGAGCGACAGAGAGACTCTGGTGAAAAGCAACATAGCAGGAGCGGAGGGCATGGCTGTGGATTGGGTGGGCAGGTGCGTGAAGGAGAAGAATCATTATTAAAGTTGTCCTGTTTATTCAATAATTATCTATTTAGCACTGAATTGAGGAATGGACAGTTCATTATATAAGCATTGTTTTGGCTGAGTGACTTTTTAAAAAATTACAATGCTTTGCTTCATTGAATAATATCTGAAATTTGTCATGAGTATTAAACAAGGACGGGCAAAACATGGCTGTTAAAGATGTCATAGGACACTTTATTTTGTCTCTTACAGGAAGTTATACTGGGTGGACAGTTTTTATGGCTCAGTTCATGTGATGGAGCTGGATGGGCGCTACCAGAAGAAACTGCTGTCTGGAGCGTTCACAGATGGAAATAACACTTTTGTTATCACCCGACCTCGTGCTGTGGCTGTCAACCCTAAATATGGGTACTGACACACCCACACTCACCCACACTCTAACACACGGACACAGAAATTGCTGCGACTTGACTGGCGATGATGTTTAATATCAAAAGAAACGTCTTGTCAAACTTACCACAAAATAACTGTAGCCATAATGTCCGTACTACTCCAATTAGGCACAACGTTTTGGGAAATAGATGATCAAAAACTACAGTTATTTTTATGGGATTTTTAATAATGGAAAACTCATTCAAATTACACCCGTTTAATCTGTTGTTTGAATTTTACCTGTCCCTCCTTTTCTCTCCCTTCCTGTCTTTTTTCAGATGGCTGTACTGGACTGACTGGGCTGACACAGCATATATTGGCAGAGTTGGCATGGATGGAAGCAATGTCAGTGCCATTATCAAAACCAAGCTGGAGTGGCCCAGTGCTCTAACTATAGACTACACCACCAACAAGATCTTCTTTGCAGATTCTCACCTTAACTTTCTGGAGTGAGTACATTTTGTTTGGACTATGATGTGTCATCCAGTGTTGTGTTATGGCAGTGGAAAACATGGCATATGGACTAGGGTTGGAATGAAAAAATTGCTAGTTATCATACATGTACATTTGCTTATCAAAGGATGGAGAATCTTAACTGCTCCTCTCACCAAATGGAAGTACAGTTTGAGATTCCTTTTTCAAAACAAATCTCTTCCTTTTTTCCACCTGTTTTCTTTTGTTCGAAGGGGGATGTACATCTTTCTTATTTTTTATTCATTTTCAAAACAGACCCCTTTTTACTCATTCTTCCATTGAAAATGGTTTCAAGTTTCAACCATAGTAAAGTGTTTGTTCAATTATGTAATACTGTATGCTGCAAGATCATGTTTTCTGAGAAATATCCATACCGTTGCAACCTTAATGTGGACATTGCAGTGTATTTTTAACAAGGCTTTGAATTCGTGAAGCTTAAACTACTCAGAGTAATAATTGCTGTGAAATACCTACCACTGTACAAACATTTAGCTTTGCAGACATGGATGGTCAGAATCGCCACCGGGCCATTGGCGGTACTCTTCCCCATGTCTTCGCTGTTTCCCTGTTTGAGGACTTCGTCTACTGGACAGACTGGAACACACATACTGTGGAGAAGGCGCACAAGTACACTGGCGAAGAGCGAACAATCATGGGCAACAACACTCACCGTCCTTATGACATTCACATCTACCACCCTTACAGGCAACCACGAAGTATGTAAATATGAACCGTAGATCTTTCTATTCTTTCAACAAACTGCTGGTCAGATTGTACTAATATATTATTTGTATTTATTTTAAATTTATGTATTTTCCAGGTGAAAACCCTTGCACTTCCCATCACCTGACTTGTAGTCATCTGTGTCTGATCGCCCCTGGTGGGCAGGAGGCAACATGCGAGTGTCCAGATCACTTCATTGGCCTCTCAGTGGGCTTCAAAATTCAGTGTGTCGCTGACTGCTCCAGCACCCAGTTCCGCTGTGGGGACAATGAGAAGTTAGTGTGATAAATATATCATTTACATGTAGTATATGTATCACATCATTATAATTTATAATGCCTAATCTAACTTGTTTGTACTTCCTTACATAGGTGTGTCCCTATATGGTGGAAGTGTGATGGCCAGTCTGATTGCGGAGATGGTTCAGATGAACCTCAGACCTGCCCTCCTCGTTACTGCCCCATTGGCCAATTCCAGTGTCAAGATGGAAACTGTACCTACCCCGGCTTCATTTGCGATGGCCACGCAGACTGTCCTGACAGTTCAGACGAGGACGCTGCTCTCTGCAGTAATGACAATTAATTAAAACTGTTACTGAAATTAACTGTGTCAGTGCAGGAAATCAAATTACTGCAACTCTGAATTTTTTCTACAGTTACAGAATTTCAATGAACTTGGAAGAAACTTTTTACCTGGATTATCTTTTGCTGATGAATACTGTAATTACTGTAATTAAGCTGCAGCCTCTTCCCTTTAGGTGACCACAGATGCCTGGAAAACCAGTTTCAGTGTAAAAACAAGTATTGTATCCCTGTGGCCTGGCACTGTGATGGAATAAATGACTGTTCAGACGGCAGTGACGAGGACCCAGAGACTTGTTCTCAGAAGACGTGCCGACCAGGACAGTTCCAGTGTGCCAACGGGCGCTGTGTGCCATCGAGCTACGTGTGTGATGTCCAGGATGACTGTGGCGATGGGTCTGATGAGCCATTTGAAACCTGCAGTAAGTGCGACAGCAAAAGCAAATCAAATACTTCATCCAGATATGTAAACTAGTACAGGTTTGTTACCTTGGTCAAATAAATGGCTCCAGGAAGAACTGAACTTGATGCTCAGATTGCAGGTTAAATTGCCTGATTTCCCAGCTACTTGTGTTGTTGATAAAAAATAAAATGGACACATCTGTAATTGATGATCCTCCTGCCAACAGTAGTGACAACTGTAATGTGGCAGAGCAGAGCTGACAGTTTAATTACAGATTTATTAGTGTAAAACGGTATACGATCAATGTGGAATCAACCATGTTCCACAAGGACTCTGAGTAAATAAATAATTTTTCTTCTGTCGTCATCTCTCTCCCAGTGCCTCCTTTTTCTCACCTGTTATGTTTTTGGTCACCTTGTTACCTTTATTTATTTGATCTTACACTTCTACTTCATTTCTTCATCTTGTCACACATTATCTCATTATCTTTCTGATATCTTATGCCTCTCTCTCTCTCGCACTCTCTCTGTCCAGTGGGTCCAGACTACAAATGCGATGAGGACACTGAGTTTTCATGTAAGACAAACTACCGCTGCATTCCTCAGTGGGCTCGCTGTGACGGCACTAATGACTGCATCGACAACAGTGACGAGCAGGGCTGCGGTCAGTGCTTCTGTGACTGGTGTTTAATGTGACGACAGTGCTGTAATAATGACTTCATGAATCAAGTCAAATCATACCCAGGGCTTGTATAATTTAAGAAAATTAATGTCTTTCAAAATCTTTAAATCCAATGAGAAGAATTCCTTGAACATGAGCAAAGAACATGTAGAAGAAGTTCTGTTCTGATTTGAACCACACAACAGTTATAAATCTATTACACTAGGGCTGAACAATTAATAACTTTATCAAATGAAGTAAATATTATCAAAATTGCAGTTTGGCCCGATATAATATCCAAATCGCAGAAGATTACATTTTTTGTGGTGCTACAGAGATGCTTCAGCCTGCAAATCATATTTTCCAGATGCAAGGTTTGGTACAAACCTCAGCAAAAGTCACAGTGAAATTGTGATTCGTGTCTCAATTGCAATACCCGTTAAAATAATCAAATTATGTTATACAATATTGTCACAATACTATCTGTATGCACATCATTCAGCCTTTTACTGTACAGTGCATGTATTATTGACCTGTTTTAGTGTGGATCACTGTTTTCACTTCATTTATAATTGCCTGACTTTGTCTTCCAACAGAGGAGGTGACCTGTGATCCTGTGGGAGATTTTCGTTGTGATAATCACCGCTGCGTTCCCATCCGCTGGAAGTGTGATGGCAACAACGACTGCGGTGATGGCTCAGATGAGAGAAACTGCCGTGAGTTTTTTGGGTTTTTTTTTTTTTTTATCTCAACTCATTTCAAAACCTTTTCAAACCAGTAATCAATAAAAATTAGGGATTTGTGCCTGGTAAGATCACAAAATTAGGTTTCATCAAATGTGTAAACAGGAAGACCTCACTCTTATCTAATACTGATTATGTGTGTCTGTTTGTGTGACTGTTGTCTACAGAGCCAAGGCCTTGTTCTGAGAGTGAGTTTCGATGTGACGACGGGCAGTGCATTCCTGGAAAATGGGTGTGTGACCATGACAATGACTGTGGGGACAACTCAGACGAACGAGACTGTGGTGAGTGGGTGTAACGCACAAGCTCGCGTCCTCTAAACATCTTTGTCCTAAACCAATAAACACGCACACGCACAAACACGATAACATGCTGCTACCCTTTCAGAGCTGCAGACGTGTCGGCCAGGTTCATTCCAGTGTGACTCAGGTCACTGTATCCCCGCTGCCCTGCAGTGTGATGGCCGACCTGATTGTAAGGATCTGTCAGACGAGACCAGCTGTCGTAAGTAAACAACATGACAACTAATGGCAGACTCTCTGATGACTCACACATTATAGTGTGAGTGTGTACTGAGAGACTTGGGTGTAATTATTAAGGTTTAAAGATATGAAAATGTTTATGTGATAGAGTAAACACCAAATTAACAAAGTTCAACCAATTCATCTAAACTCATTATTTAGACATTAAATTGAAAGACAACACCTCAAATGTCCATTATAATTGTACATTACACGGTGTGACAGCAAAAAGAGATAATCAACAGAAAGTTTAATAGCCGCCTTCACTAATTAACTCATTTTCCCAAACCTTCCAGCTACCCGCTTTCCAGGAGGCCGTTGGTGCCCTCAGCACCTGTTTGAGTGTGGGAATCATCTGTGTGTGAACAAGAATTTTGTGTGTGACGGTGTTGACGACTGCAAGGACCGCTCTGACGAGCAGCTCACTTTATGCTGTGAGAAATGTTTTATATATATTCTATTTGTGGTTCTTTCTTTGTGACCAAGGGATAAGAGGGTTGTAGAAAAATTAGGTTGGAGTCCATTTTAGCTATGTTTTTACCCTCGCCTTGTATGTCTAACTCAAAAACCACAGCACATTTTACACTAGGTGGGTCTATCTCACACCTCGGTCGTTCTAGAACAGGGTCCAGCTCTGGATCCGGATCCAGATTCTACAATTTTTACGCACAAAGCTAAATAACAATATCTGTCAACATAACCATTTTCTTGCTGAACCAGAAGAAAATCCAGAACCGAGCGCATATTTTCCATGGATATATTTTCTGAGATTTTGTTTCCTGACCTCAGTTTTGAACGTGGTAACTACAGATTTGGTTTTTACACTCATTGTTCATTCCTTTTTAATATAAGACCTGTTCATACTCAGTCTGATTATAGAACTGAGAGTATTGATACTGAAATCAGATCAACTCCACCCCAACTTTGAAATAATTGATGATAGAAACATAAATCCAAATCCCGGGACTATGTTTTAATAGTCAAGGAATTGATTTATATTTTTATATGTGTATATGTTTCTTTTAGTGTATTCACACCATAGTGGAATTGTTCATTGTGGTGGACGTGATCTCAGGGGGCGAGGGTCTGCTATCTCTGATTGTCTAGTTTCACTATTTTATCCTCAAATGTCTTTATCTGAATTCAAATTTGTATGTTTTTCACCAGTGAACATCACCTGTGAGATGCCGTCCAAGTTCCGCTGTGCCAATGGCTACTGCATCTACTCTGGTCTGATGTGCAACCAGAAGGATGACTGTGGAGACGGCAGTGATGAGAAGGAAGAACTTTGTATGACACACATACACACACCACACCACACCGCTACCTGTATAATTATATGAGAGATTCGAACATAAAAAGCAAATATGCCAAAATGTACACATACACATTTGCAGTGCTGTTTTTCTGTTCAACAGTGTGTTATCGCCCTCAGTCACTTAATGATTCAGTGTGTGTCCTTGGGAAAAAAATCCATAATTACCTTTCAGCATATTGTAATTCAAGTGGTCTGTGAGCAAAGGAGACTTCTGCACCTACTGTTGGCTGGGTTTTTGAAGCTTTTTGTCTACTCGTAGGTAGGGTGGTAAAACATATAACTGACAGCTATAATTACAGATCACTGATTCCATCAGATGTGACTACCGCTCTACTCCGTGGCTCGTGATGGCAGCTCCCACAACCATGATATTTTGGCTTCACTTTTCCATATATTCATGTCTCTGTATACAATAAATCTGCTGTTGTGATAAATGTGAGCCTGCATGTAAAGTTCAGGTTCAGCAAATGCATCGCTAATCATCTGCTTCTGGGATTGCCAAGGCTTAGTCAGGACAACACTAATGCCTCCTGAACCTTAACCTTAAGTCTAGTGAAATGGGAAATCCCAAAATGACATCAGTGTCTGTACAGAACAAAAAGCCTAAACCGTAATAAAAAAGGGATAAAGCAGTGGTCTGTTTTATGGAATTGTTACACAATCAGATTAAATATCAATCAAAGGAAATTATTTTGAGAGGAGATTAGATAGATGTGTGCAGAGTTTAGGTGAGCATTGGCTAGCTCGCCTTGAATTTGTTTTGCAGGAGGAGGCAGAATAGACGCAGGAGAAGCAGTGGCGAAGCTTTCAGCTGAATAAGGCTAAATACATAAGTATATGCCTACATTTGAATGCCTGAGTGTTTGGGACCATTATCGTGTATGCACACATCAATCCAGACATATGAGCCTGCTGTGTCTCTGTGCCTGCTTGTGGGCAGTCCACTCTCAATC
Organism: Coranthus polyacanthus; assembly: GCA_037367275.1. Classification (NCBI taxonomy): domain Eukaryota; kingdom Metazoa; phylum Chordata; class Actinopteri; order Kurtiformes; family Apogonidae; genus Coranthus; species Coranthus polyacanthus. The sequence continues at coordinate 10,343,371 of JAPQRN010000012.1, forward strand.
TTGTTCTTGAGTTTTTGACAGTTGGTGAGTGAAGACTGACACTGTAGAGAAAGCTCCGAATTGAATCTTAGACTAATGGAGGCGGACGTGTCTCTCCAGACAGGTTTCATACCTACTCAACCTTCTCTGTGTAGTTGCAATGATGATTCACTCTAATTATGTCCTTTCCAGGCCGAGAGCCCCCGCTGCCGCCCTGCACACTGGATCAGTTTAAATGTACCAATGGACACTGTGTGGCCCTGCCCTATGTATGTGATCACAATGACAACTGTGGGGACCGCACAGACGAATTAGGCTGCAGTGAGTAGCACAACAAAACACTTGGTAGTTTACTGGGGATGTCCCTTTATGCATGAGGATGGAATTTATTAGCCCTCTTTATAGCATAGCATAGCATGATTGTTATGCACGCACATGTTTCTCAAACCATTTATGATAGAGACAGGCTTTAAATATGTCTGAACTGTGAGATTCTCAACTTTCCAAGGCAACTTGAGTGGTGCATTTATGGCTATCCAGCCCAGTTTACCTGCATGCAATCATGTGAAACAAAACAGAACTTTGCAAATGACTCAAAGGAGTAGATTTTTTTTTGTGGTTGGTAAGAAAGCACAGGAGAGCATTGTAAAAGATGAAACACAATGTCAAACATGTAGTATTTTACACAAATGTAAGTCAATCTTAAATTTGGCAACAGACAAAAGCTATTTGATTTGTCTAAAAATGCACTACGTATGTGTCGTTTGTCTCCAGATTTTGGCCATGATCGAAACTGCGAGGAGAAGCTGTGCCAGCATGAGTGCACCAACCTGAACGGCACTGGCTTCATCTGCTACTGCAGACCCGGATACTGGGTGGACCCAGACAGCACATACAACTGCCTTGGTACACTTACACGCGTTTTAAATGCTTTATTTAATCAATCTGATATGTATAGAGATGTTTTATACATTCTTCAGCAATTTCACCAGCTGTTTAGTTCTGTTGTGGCCATACACGGGGGGAATTTTACTAAAATGTACAAGAATAAGGATTAAACATTTTAAGAATATCAGTAAAATGGCTAAAATAAATAGTATTATCTAGCAAAATGTCTAATTGACCTTTGATTGGTAGCCATGCTCACCAAGTCTACAGAGCGTATTAACCTTTTGTCTCCATCCTACCTTGCTCTTCCAGATATTAATGAGTGTGAAGTGTACGGCACATGCCCTCAGATCTGTAAGAACACCAAGGGCAGCTACGACTGCGAGTGTGCCCCCGGCTACAGGAGAGTGGGCGACGGCACAGAGTGCGAGGCTGAGGGTAAGACGACTGTTTTTATAGAAACACAGCATCGTAAATTTGGAATTAGGAATCTGACTTGCCAAAAAAAGTTACGTGAAAATGTCGATGTCACCTTCAGGGCCAACTCCGCTGCTGCTTCTACCAGAGAACATTCGTATCCGGAGATTTAACCTCCAGACAGAGGCCTACCACGACTTCCTCCAAGAAGAGGAGCACATCATGGCCCTGGACTACGACTGGGACCACAACAGCACTGGATTCAGTATGTCACATACAGGCACTTTTTACAGCAGCAAAACCAACTGTTAAATACATGTGGAAATATTTTTGTTGATGTTCTTTTTCAGGTATGGTCTACTTCACTGTTGCTGGTAAGAACTCTGTGTCCGGTGCTATTAAGAGAGCATACCTACCTTCAGTGGATGATGCCAGTAACAACATTGGGGCTGCTGTGGACCTTGGCATCAAATACATCACCAGACCAGATGGCATCGCTGTGGACTGGGTGGGCAGGTGAGGCTCCCGCAGTAGGTTTGAGTTATCAGTAACTAAATCGTTGTCAGTAAAGGTGGCATCCTGAGGTATAATAGGTAACAATAAGTAGGTAGCATTTGTAAGAGATATTGGTTGATAGAAAATAATTTTGTGTGTCAAAGAATATTTCATATTTCACTAAATTTCATCTATATTTCTTCTGCCCACAGAAACTTGTACTGGGCTGACTCCAGAGTGAAGAGGTTAGAGGTGGCCTTGTTGGATGGACGATACAGGAAACACCTAGTCAAGACCGAGTTGGGTCACCCATCTGCTGTGGCCGTCAACCCACGACTGGGGTGAGACAGACAGGCCTAGCATACCTAAAATATCATCACAAACAGTATATTACACATATGCAGCAAGTAGGTCATTCTCATTCATTGATTATAAAGCCAATGAATATTTTTTGTTACTTAGTTTCTACATTACACCTGGTGTAACTGTTTTCCTTGGACCTTTTGGGGGTATTTTTCTTCTAAACATGGAAATTCTGTTACAAAGCTTAAAAAAGGTTTGGTTGCTGTTGTATCAATTAGTTACTGAAAACTTAAAAGTTTTTAAAGCCAAAGAAATGCTTGTTGTTTTTTTGCAGGATGTTGTACTGGGCAGATCGAGGGGATGAACCCAAGATCGAGTGTGCCTGGCTGGACGGTCAGGAGAGGAAAGTCCTTGTAGCCGAGCGCTTGGGTTGGCCAACTGGCCTTTCAGTAGACTACACCAACGAAGACCGGATCTACTGGTCCGACTCCAAGGAAAGCCACATAGAGTCTGTTCTGCCCTCAGGAGAGGACCGTAGAACTGCTGTCTACATAGGTAAGCATCAGGAAGATACATTTTATAACCCAATCTATTTAGTCCATACTATAACAAGAAGAGAATAGCTTCATATGTGATTTCAGATATACTGCATCTATTTATGAACGAAGTAGGGTCTTGATTGTTGAAAGTTCATTCAAAATCATCGTATACCTTTCCTAGACGTGAGAAACCCTTTCAGTGTGACCGTGTTTGAGGACAACGTTTATTGGAGCACTCAAGACAAAGGCGAGGTGTTCAGACAGAACAAGTTTGGTCATGGTGTGAAGACTAAGCTGCTGACTGCAGGGCCCTGGCTGACCCAGGTCTCTGTGTACCAGCAGCAGAGATACAACTCCATAACCAGTAAGGAACACACCTCACACAGCACGTCATTACACAAATACAGCACTGCATTGCATTAAGGTTTTAAATTAAAGTATTGCTCAGATAGCTTTTTTATTTTGGTTCATTTGTGGAATAATATATTTTTTTGCTTTATTGTGTCTTTTGCTGCTGTTTTATGGCTGATTCATTGCAATAGTAATATTCAATGCTTTACATGACAGGAAGTATTACCCTTAATTCACAGGTCAGTATCGGGAAATTTGGTGAATGAATGAGACAGAAAATTCTCCTGACAAAAGTCGAACAAAAAGAAGAAAATCATTAATTCACGTTACACACAAACAGTAAAATATGTAACAAATCAGACATTTTAACTTGTTATGTTGATGTGTCTGCAGTGAAGAATCCATGTAAAAAGACTTGCAGCCACCTGTGTTTGCTGCGACCGGGAGGCTACACCTGTGCCTGTCCTGAGGGCACCGGCTTTGTCCTCGGCAGCAACACTGAATGTGATGCTGGTATGCTTCATTGCAACATTCATGAAATATACGTTATAATTGACCATACAATATAGATAGTAATAATAACTGCTTTGTCCTTTGCTATTTTTGGCTTAAGTAGAGAGGGAAAAAAAGGTTGTTGTGATATATGTTTATGAAGTATTGTTTTTCAGGGTTTGACCCAGTACCCACAATGCCACCACCATGCCAATGTCAAAATGGAGGCACCTGCTACTTTGATGACAACAAGGCTCTCTGCAAGTGAGAAATTAAGGCGTTTTCACTGTCAATGTCAAATATAGAGTAACTTGCTCAGCAGAAGTACCCTATTGATAAAACCTTGAACTAATAATTGTATAAATTATACTTTGTAGTAGACGGAGGGATGGATATAAGAAGCGTTTGTATTTTGTTTCACAGGTGTCCTCCAGAGTGGGAGGGAAACCGCTGTGAAAGACAAAAATATAATGTGATTGCATCCTCAGGTACAGTATATATAGTTTGTTTTGCCATAAATGTAACACATTAACAAGTCATTTGTAATGAGTACACTCTTTAAATTATTAATGAGATGCCTCTTCCTTTTTTTCCTTCCTGCTTTCCTCTGTTTCTGTTGCGTCTTCTCAGTTGGAATAGCCGTCGGGGTGACAGTCGCGGTTGTGGCTCTGCTTCTTGCTCTGGTCTATGTTGCCAGGAAGAAGACAAACCTGATGGAAAGGCTACAGGAAAACTTACCCAGCATGCCGTCCATGCCAGCTATGCCCTCCATGCCCAATCTGTCACAATTCAGGTGACACAGAGGACACACAGATGTCCATAGTTTTAGAAAAGCAACAGTTCTTACTATAAAATAAGCAAATGAAATTACTGCACCAAAATGGAGGCCAGACATAAAATTGAATATTGTATGTGCATTTAATCTAGTTACTTACAGTCTCGTGTTACACCTAAATCTTATATACAACCTTATTTTCAGAAATGGTCCGTCTACAACGGAGGCAAATGTAACAAGGCTGAATTCTGAAGCGGTCAGTAGTAAAGCACGACACGATATAACTCTTCAGAAAACAAAGGCCTGTTTACACATATATATATTTTTTCAGGTGCCGTGTATGTCTGTGCCCATGACGCTGACGGACGGGAACAGTTTTGACAACCCAGCATATGAAACTGAAGCGCAGCCCGTTGCTAACGGCGTAACGACGGCCTCATCTGTGCCCAGTGGAACAAACCAGGTCAATAAACTAAAAGTGCATTGATTCTGTTCGGACCTTCTTCTGCTCAGTGGCTGCATGTGAACATACAGACGAGACCCAAGGGCAGAATTGTCAGGATATGAATTTTCCCTTAAATATGTGTCACTTATTGTATGTATTCCATCTAGATTTAGTATGTTACGTAAAATAAAAGTGGTCTGTTAATGAATCTCACTGTAGTATGTTTCCTTCTGGTTTTCAGGAAAATGTTAGTAATCCTTTGTACGTGGATGAGCTTAAAGTTACGCATGAACCCACAACAAGTGTAAAGAATCCTGCCACTGCTGGAAAGGTTGGTTTCACATGCATCATCAATTTTTATTTTATAAAAAAATATATATATTTCTCCAAAAAAAAATTCCTTTTCATTTAAGTATATCATGCAAATTGGAAGAAAATGCAAAGATTTGATCAACAGTTCTATTTTACTGTTGTTGATTGTACTTCATTTTCCAGTGGCCGAGTTTAATGAAACTGAAATGCAGCTCTTCCTTCAATACAACCTCAAAATATCAGTCATTCGTTTAGTGGTGATCCTGATCTTGTTTGAGATTCCTCAAAGTAGATTTCTACTTTCCTTCTGTTTTAGGCTTTTGAGAACACAGCACACGGCTCAGATACACAGGATGCCGACATCTGTTCTGCACAACCAGCTGCTCCCAGCGCACAGGTAGCCATGGAGACAAATGTGAAAATGTTCAATGTGAAGCAATCAAAACGGCAACAAAATCACATCAACAGAAATTTCCAGCTAAGCATCTCAAATACCTCGTCTTCGATCCGTCTCAAGTAGACCGTCTCGGACCGCAGTAAATGGCTTTAAGTGTGTGAATATGTCCGTACGTATGTGCTTGGTTCAACGCTTCATTGTTTTCCCTGCAGCTCGAACCCACTGGAGATGGCTTCATGTCCTTCAAAAACCCCTCATACACGGTGAGTTCAGAACGACAACAAGGCCAGAGGAGAAAAGGTGAAAGAGGCTGCGTTTAGTCGCTCAAACCACTGGTTGTCTTTCTGGGTTTTATAACGCTCAACCAGCTTTGCAGAAATGCAGGAATTCTGTACAGCATGAATGCAACTGGAAAACTAAATACCAACTGTTTTAGTGCTCTTTTTGTACCTTATGTAACATTGTCAGCCTCTGCCTTTTTATTTCTAAACCTGGTATACCTGCGAGATGGTTTCCTATCGGTTTAGATGTTTGGTATTTTGTGGGAGCAGTGTTAATTGTTGTGATCCTCCAACAGGAGCACAGAGATGCGCCTCCGGACCTGGACGTCTGAACCTCAGCATCAGAAATTAGACTGGATCATGGTGCAGAACATAAACCTTATTCATGTCACGGAGGATGGAGAACTGCTGAAATAACTGCTTAGTTCAACAAGGAAAACTATATTTTTGTCATTAACAGGATTGACGTAAATTGCAGCGTAACCAAAGACATTTTTATGTTTAACTTTGATTTAATACCACTGATTGTAGAGTTATTAATGGAGCTTTTGAAGTAATTTAAAACTTATGAATGTGTTTTCATGATTGCTTGTGTTATTTTTGTATCTGTTTGGTAAGTTGAATATTCAAATGGCAAATATCAACATTTTATCTTTTTTAATAAAACTGTCATGATTTGAATACACAGTATATATTCAGCATTATTCGTGAGAGTTAAATGATAAGTTTGGATGAATTATTTTTACTTTTTCAACACTAGTCACTCTAGCTTTATAGTTTTATTTTTTTCTATTTTGTTCCTCCAAGAACATTTGTTCATGAGATTGTTGCATTTCCAAATTTAATACGCTTTTTT
>JAPQRN010000012.1:10350000-10366063 GCA_037367275.1 Coranthus polyacanthus
AGCAGCAGCAGCAGGTGGGAGGTTGTTCCAAAACACAGATATAAAACCCCTCATTTAAAAACATGCACCAATAAGATTTAGAAAAGTCAAAAAAAAAAAAAGAAAAATCAAAACCTGCCTTAATCCAAGAGTCGCTATTATGCATCGCATTACATTCTCAGTTCAAACTCGTCGCATCAGACGCTTCTTTGTCTCTTGATAAACACATGTACTAATCCCCCTTTTCTCTTCACATACTCGCTTTTTTTTTTTTTTTGTTTTGTGACGAGTCTGGAGCTTTCACTGTCCGCAGCCGCGTCGACGGTGGTGCCAGACACCGAAAGGACTCTGATCTCGAGCGATCGTATCTGACGCGCTGAACTTGGATGAAGCGCTTTGTCATCATCCGTTTAATCACGCACGGGGCCAGACTGCGACCTCGGGGCCGGTTTCTGCTCCTCTCTTTGTCCCACTGTCGCGAATGTCTCAACACATCAGGGCCCGTCCTCTCAAATGGCTCGCAGCAACTAGGGCAAAGCAGATGAGCTGAGGGACAGAAGAAGAAGAAGAAGAAGGGTGGACAGAGAGGAAAGATCAGGTAGCGTTGAGTAAGAATAGAAACACCGGAAGGGGAGCTTCTGGCTGTTTCTATGTGTGGTCCACGGTGATTCATAGTTTGTGTTGTTTTATTTATTTATTTATTTTTTTACCAATGGTTCCCCCACAAAGCATCTCAGACCATCAGCCAAATCCTCCAATCCCCTAATTTGTATGTTCAAAAAAAAAAAATGGGAATAACAAACGGTACGGTTTGCGCGGGCTTCTGTGAAGGTATTTTGCGGGGGTCCTCATTTGTTGACGTTAGCTAACGTCATTTTTAAGCTAACGGCCGTCTCGTGCACTGATTTCTAGCACGTGCGAGTTTTACACATTGACCCTTTAAAGCTTTAACTCGCCGTCTTACTACTTTTTTAATCCCCCTACTGTTTGACTGTTGTATAAAAATGTCCGAACGCCCTATTTTCAGCGTTTAGCGTACACCAGCGGCGAAATTCTGGCCTATTTTGAAAGCCTTTTTTTTTCCCCCCCGTTTCGTTCCTTATTTTCCCCGTCGGGTGCGTTTTTAGTCACATTTAACGCGCCTGCCGCTCGCCGAACCCGGAGTCTACGGCGGGCGCTTGAACGCAGCACGGAGCGAGCCGGAGTGAGGGAGAGGGCGATGACTGACAGCGGGGGAAGGGGAGGCTCACCGCGCGAGACACCGGACGGAGCGGAGGAATAACGCCTGACGTGCGCTCGTCGGCGAGAGGGAAGAGTGAGAGACGAAGACAGACGGGCGGAAGAAAGAGACGGGAGAGGAAAAAAAAAACAACAAAAAACACACACAAAACAAGAGGCAGCCCGGGCTCCTGTTGAAACCGGGAGCGCTGTCGGGTTTGGAAGAGGCAGAGTCGGACAAGACGGAGAAACGCGCCGGCTGAGGCTGACAGAAGCCTCAACAAGGTAAAGATGTGCTCTTATGTATTTGGACTGAACTCTACGCGGCTCTTTGTTCCGCGTCTGAGTGTCACAAAACCACAGCTCCGGGTGTCAGTTTCTCTATTTGTCTCTAACAAGCCGGTGCAAAAATAGTTGCCGCTTTAAGTGCATGTGCTCTGTGAAATACACGCTGTTTTATTGAGTCGTTTAAACAGTGAGGTTTCCGGCCGTGTTTTGCCTGTTTACCTGGGCTGCGTGGAAATGTGAGAAGTGTATCACCTGTGATTGACTGGCAACTCAAATGACCGAAATATTGTGGAAGAATATGTTGCACAATGCACCGCATAAGGTAATGGCATAAGTCGAAAAGAGCCGGTGTCTTCCATTCACCTTTCTGATATATGAAATGGGGGAGAAGAGCTGATCAATATTAACTGGGTGACCTCAGTGACAGCCTGCCAGGCCTGTGGCAGTGACTTGGTCTTGCTCCACGGGGTCCTGTTTTTATGGGTTTTATTGGCTTTCAGGACAAATGGAAGAGCCAGAGATTGTTATTCACTGAAGGTCACGGCTATACACGGATTTTTTTATTTTTTTTTTTAGTAAACAAAGACTGAAGGAGAAATGCGCACTGGTGTGTATTTCTGCCAAGTGGGAGGACAGGACAAGTCTTAATTTTTATTCTTCTTATTTTACGCCGTGTGGTTTTTCCTATGCGTTTCTGTCCCCCCATTTCGGACCCTGTTTCCCCCCCCCACGTATTTACACGCATCATCATGAGCTCAGTGGGACTTTTTCGCCACCAGCTTCAAGCTTTGAAGTCTGGCTCAGCACCAGCTAGATTGGCACTCGATCAACAATCACGTCAAGGTCCTCTTCTGCCCCTAAAAACCCGTGCGGCTGTTCAAATTGTGAAATTGCCCGGTGGTCTGCCCGAGAGCGCAAATGCAGGGGTTCCTTTTCCCCAGACGCGGAGTCAAAGCCAAATTCACGCTCCAAACACTAGAAGTACAGGGTAGCCTGATTCTTTATCCTGCTGTGTCTCCGAGTGGGCGTGCTGAAGGTGTTCTGAAGTGATGTTCTTCGTATAAGCCTCTTAAGAGCCGTCTGGCTCCTGACCTCTTCTGCACCACATTTTATTTTCTTTCCAGCATTTTCACCCATAGCGCCATTAAAATCTAAAATAAATCTCAAGGTAGCCGCCAAGATTAACATTTGCTCTTCAGTTAGGAAGCGTGCGTCCTTGTGTCGAGGCAGATTTTGAGATGCCATCGAATACTGAGTAACTTGAGTAATAGGTCAGTGGATGCAGATTAATTTGGAAATGAGAAGCACAGTATGAATCTATATCTTATCCTAATGCCTTTGAGAAAACTACAGCAGGCAACTTTCTTTCTTTTGTTTTTTGTGTTTTAACTGCAATGAAATCTGTTGTATGTCCGATCAGCCATGTGGGTGGCATCAAACTGTAGGTGGTGGATGGAACCGTATCCCACTTGAACACACACACAGAGGGGTGGGCAGATGGCGTTAGCTGCGTGTTGCCGACCTCGCCCCTCTCTGTCTCCCTCTCGGGACCCGTCCAACAGCAAATGAGTCTGGCAAACAGGTGGCGTGGGTGCATGTTTGTGTGCGAGGAGAGAGCACGCTGACATAAGGTTAAGCCTCTCCAATACACTGTCTGTAGAATAAAGTGCTCCGCTAACTTGACTGTACATGGCGCCTAGTTTAGGTGGAGGACGAATAATCTCGTCACCATCCCGGCGACAAAAAAGGCAGAGCTAGGATGATGCAGCGTCAAAGTAAGCCAGTGGAAAACAATCAACCGGCACACAAAAGGGACAATGAGAGGTTTTTATTGTCGGTCGTAAATCTCAGCTCGCTTCATGATCCGCAACATCTGAGGCATGAGAAAGGGCCTGAATACAAATGCTTCCGTGATCCACTATAGTTGTGCAAGATCAGGCTCTTTCACAGCTCGTGTCATGGGTTTTCTTGAAAAGACTCATTCCATTTGAAAACATGGAGCCTTGCAATTATTATTTTTCACTGGATTGGGTTGAAATTTGTACTGAACATCCAAAAAACCCTGAGGATAATTTACAACTTGAATTACTTCAAGTAGTTGTTACTGAATGTTTACAGTAGGAGCCCCCATAGTCGCCACTCCCACAAACAACTAATCAACCAATCACATGGCAGAAACTTAATGCATTTAGGCTATTTTCAATACATTAGAAAATGATAAAAGAGTAAAATATATTGACTTTTTTATATATCAGCAATGAACAACGACACTTTCACATAAAAAAGTTATAAGTAATGGCAGTTCAAATAATCCTTCCTGGGAAAATACAGTCAAAATATATTAAAGCGGGTTTTTAGCAAGATCTATGGCACTGTTTTGTTTTATTTTTATGCAGGAGCAAATAACTTCTAGATCCGAGAGAACTACAATGATGGCTCACACAATCACATTTTGCTCGAAGGAAAGTGAAAACATTGGAGGCATTCATTTTTGAAAATGAAATGGTTTTCATTTGCATAAAAAATGATATATTTGTGGGTCATGATTGTCTTCATTTGTCATATGATGTATTTTTTTTTTTTTAGAGGGATCGTACTGATTGTGTCATTAAATGAATAAATAACAGCCTACTCCGTCCGCATTTGTTGTAAATGGCCTGAGAACCAGTGTAATTATGCTATTTCAAAGAGAGCATTGCATCACTGGTTTAAAGGATTAATGTTGTTAGGCTAGTGAGTTTATTTCAGTCCGGTCATGATTATTATTTCACTAAAGTGTTTGTTTTTAGTCCACTTTAACCTGCAGAGTTTGTAACATGTTGTTTTGCTGCTGCTGAAGAAATGATGACAAAATACCGGCTTCAGACGGTGAAGAATCACAGTAAGTCTGTGAGCCGCTGGTCCGATGTCTGAACTCTGACTTGCATCTGATTCACACAAATGCTTTAGAGTTCTGTTACGGTGTGAATACGTTTCTGGTTCATTATAAATCTGTCTGGTCAAACTGGGCCGCCACAGTCTATGTGATTAATGGGAAACACTGCAGCTACATTTGGGAAACTGTGGACTAGTTTTTACTTCATCTAGATATTGTCAAAAATATTGCAATAATAGTGATCAAAAAAGGGTTTCGAGTCAGATAACAACAACAAAGAGCCATCACACACAGCCTAAGCCTGTAGAAACCAGAGAAAACCATTCCATTTCTGTAAACATTCAACAACTATTCAAGTTGGACAACTCCCAACACAAGTCAGACTCAGACACATCCTTCACATAAGCACATGAGAACGCAAAAAAAATGTACATATTGAAGCTTTAAATCATTCTGATGAGTCCTCTCATTACCTACGTTATTGAGATGAGGAAAAGCAAACAAACGGAAAACTTTCCAATGGAATCATTCATTCATCTTATAAAGTCTGTGTCCAGCTGTTGTGAACTAACTGGACAGACATAAAATGAGCCAAGTAAAAGAAAGACTGACTCAACTTTGATTCCTGAATATGAATATGCTATCCATTAAAGATGCTTTTGTCACACGACTGATGTGTATGTTTGTGCGATTTTGGTTCAATACTGATGCAGAATTTGCATTGACAGTCGTCTGATTCTACTGGTAGTGTAGGTGTTTCAGTCTTAACAGATCACCTGTTAACGTACCAATAAGGATAGATGCCTGTTGAAACCCTGGGTTTGTCTTTCACTCGCCCATTTTCTGATAATCTGACTAATTGATCCGGCTTCGTTTTGTGCATCGTACACAAATCTTGTGGGGGGGGGGACCCCATAATCCATTTCATATCAGTCTATACTGGGTAGAAAAGCTAACTAAATGCTTTTCAGTATACAGCCTGATCTGTGCTGCCATTCAGTTTCCCTTCTAATCCAGCCCTACTTTCTAATCTGCTTCACTGTATTCATTGAAATCCTCAGAGACGCACACAGCCGTGAGCCACAGCCATCTCAAATCAAGGAGGCTACATAATACCACCATATGGCCGGTGGGAACCTTAAGTATTTAGACGATAGACTGAGAGAGAGACGGAGAGAAAAACAGAAATATGCCAGCTTTAAGCTCATCTCAGCTTCTTGTAATTAGAGAGAGAGAGTCGGATGGAGGGGAGAAGAGATGGAGAGAAAGAAGGTCAGGAACGTGAGCCAAGTGCAGGGAGGAGTTCTGAATGAAGGCAGGGAAACACAGGACGATGTTTTTACAAGAACCGCTATCTTTGTTTCTACAAGCTTTTTAATAAGATGCATTATTAGTGTAAAGGCCAGCGCGCAGACCAAGAAGGACTTAATCCTGTAAGAACCGTCTGTATTAAATGCACAGTGCAACATATGCTAAATTTATGTATGTTAAAGTAATGTTTAGTTAAGTCTACAGTGCTCAGCTGTTTAGGCTGAGGCTTTTAAAATAATAACACTTGTTATGCCTCCACATAATGCCAGACGCATTATGTTTTTTGGGTTGTCCATCCCTTCACATTCTCGTGAGCGTGATTTCTCAAGAACGCCTTGAGGGAATTTGGTACAAGCATTCACTTAGACTCAAAGATGGGCCGGTGAGATTTGAAGCAGCCAAGGGTCAAAAAGTCAAACTCGCTGACTGAATTTACATGAACAAAATACTCCAGTTTTTGTTTTTATTCTGAGGGAAAAAAAACTAATTTCCTCAGATCCAAAAACCTGTTGATACCCTCTTTCACGTTTAAAAGTACGCGTGTTTCTCCTTCCGACCAGAAATGTGGATTTTTCTTTAGAGCGAACATCTTTACCAGAGAGGATCGTTGTCTTTACACCAGCTCATCGTAAACAGGGGGCGGTGTCTCTCAAACTACCACAAAACCACAAATGAGATGCATATTTTGAATGCGTTGTATACACGTGCAAAGGATTCTCATAAAACCAGAATAATATCAGCACATCCCACATGTTTTATCCAGAAAATGCTACATTCGGAATGTGCTGTTTACATGGGAATAATAATGGAATCTTAGTGTGTATGTAAGTGTCCTCCGTGTGACCATACAAAAACACATTTTGGCCATAACTCAATCATGATTCAATGTTTAATTTTATTTCTATAGCGCCAATCACAATACGTGATTATCTTCACAAATTCAGATTGAGACTACACAGAGAAAAACAAAAACAGACAAATCCTCCAAGAGCAAGCCCGGCGCGATGGGGGCGAGGAAAAACTTCTTTTACAGAAGAAAAAACCTCCAACCGAACCGGGCTCCGAGCAGGCGGCCGTCTGCCTTGACCGTCAATGTAAACATTCCATATTAAAATGTCTAAAAACAACTAGAGTTATGTTATATATTGTCTTGACTTGTGTAATTATGCAATACTTATGTACACAACAGTGTTCAAATTCAATAGTTTTATTTAATTTCTTCGTATCGTCACATGCCAATGGCGTCATATCCTGTTTATTAACATTTCTTTCATTAAAAGGAAGCAGCATTAACATGAATGTACGTCACTACACATACATTACACACTATACGTACATTGCCTCATCTGTAAACATGACTTGCCCGAATAGATAGATTTCCATCAGCAACGGTGATGAAAATAAGCCCCATGATCCCTCGCTACTTCACAATGCCATCTACCACCGCGTCTTCCATTGTTGTTTTCATTATGAGATCCCTCGCGGCAGGATTCACACACTGTCTCTAATACATTTGAGTAAATTCCTTCTAAGGTCTTAACTATGAGTTTCGACATGGATGTAAACCAGTTGGCGGAGGAGGTGGTAATTCTAGTTGAGTATTTTTCCTGGAGTAGCACCAAGAGACTTGGGTCTGAGTGACAGACAATGAGACGTCCTAATGCATTATTGATTTTGTTCATTTCGTGGTATTTTTTTTTTTTTTTTTAACCGATAAAGAAAATATTAAGTGCTGCCAGTCATATTCACCCACTGAGCTCCATGGAGGAAAAACAAATAACCTTGGCTGACCCAGTTTGTTGAAGCTCTGTAACTCTATAGACGAGGCAAAATGTGTGCTCCTCATCTGATAATGTGCAGAATAGATTTTTTTTTTTTTTTCTTTGTCCGAGTCCTGTGCGAGCGAATGGAGAGACAGACACGCTGAGGGTGTTGCAGCATTAGACCGAATCAATCTCGTGGTATTATTATAAATGCCCGTCACTGACGAGGAAAAGGTGAAGGGTCGCTTGGCGTGATCCAGCGCTGATCCTGCAAAGACGACGTGTAATTACAAGACAGGGCTGACACTCGTCTATCTGTCAACGTGTGTGTATTTACAGAGGCGCAGCAGCGAGATGCACACCCAGGCGTAGACAGTAACATACTGATAGGTAGTTGAATGATCACGTTTGTACCGATGCCATCAGCATCCATGCTCTGCTAACGGACTATACACCACGCCACACCATGTATAAAATGTGGACTAGCACTTCACACAGCAGCTTAAAAAGGTGGTTGTTCATCACCGTTCAGCGAACATTTTACATGGCTCTAACTGAGGCTTCATGAACACTAGTCACCTCTTAACAAAGCTCTGTTTGTGTCGCTGCCGTTTATTCTAATTGCCACTTTGGCGTCGTGCCAGCCTGTCTTCAATCAGTGTTTTTCCAAATTGGAAATTTCCTTACCAGCTGGTATGTTTTGTTTTTTGTTTGTTTTTTGTTTTTTTCTCAGCCACAAGGACAAATTATGACAACGAACCGGCAGAATAAAAAGATAAATTATTGTTTTGATCAAGTTGCCAGAATGTACAAAGGCAAAATGACAGAGGAACAGCAAAGTGTTTAGAGGCAACAAAGCACAAACTGAGCTTTTGTTGTGTTTGCGGCTATAACTGATTTCTGTAAATATAATCGAAAACATGGAAAAATTCATGAGGCTGACAGTTGTGTGTCCTGACTCCAAATGAAAATACATTTAAATAAGGCGTGTCTAGAGATGGGAATTGATAAGATTTTTTTTTGATGCCCCTGCCATTATCATTTCTGCTTGTTGGTTAAATCCCTGATCAGTTCTTAATATTCAGTTTCACATTTGTCAGTCAGTTACTCTGATGTTCGCTGATGAAAATCTATTTTAGGTATTTATTTCTTTGACGTAGAAGTTCCGCTCAACAGTTACACGGTTTCTAATGAAGTGAAAGATGGTTCATAGTTCATTGTTTTCAGTGGGTGGGGGCAGGAATGATGTTGGCCAATTAATCAGCCGGCGGCTTTTTCCTGCTCCAAACTATCTGCCTTTTAAAAATCCACAGTCAGTCGACCTCTATTTACAAACTAGCACATCCTCATATTGCTTCATGAAATGAATGAGCTTTGAACATTTCTTTCTCTCTCAAAAACACATCTCCCCCTTGTTGCAGATTTCTAGCAACATAGACGCACGAGCTTGACATCACTGTTTTTGGAATCCGCAAAACGGTCTGAAAAAAAAACATGCCAGCATTGACGAGGAGTACGGATAAGCTCTTCCAATCTATCCAATCTCAGTGGTTAGTGTTGCCTCACAGAGCTCCTGGGTTCGATTCCCGATCAGAACAGGGTGCTGTGGTTTCAAAAACATGTATGATATTAATATGTATGCTGTTAATTCTCCCCGCCAGTGCCTCTGACCAATGCACTGGTTCAGATCTGGAGCTGGTCCCCGGGCGCTGCTCAGTGGCAGCCCACCCATCATTGTAAACAAACGCAGAGCCTGATTTTTTTTTTTTTTTTTTTTTCGGGGGCAATAAACTGGACTAAAAAAAAAAAATGGCGCTGGTTCTTAATTCCGTTCTCTGGGCTTGTCTGCTTCCCCTCACTGCCAACATGCTGATCATGTTCATAGTGGTGACTGAGGAAGCCTAACACTGAGCCGAGTTGATTTGCTTCTCTTCCTTCTACAATGATTCATGTTTTTACTCCATGTGTCCTCAATGCAAAATTTGAGCAGATTGTCTCTGGGCTCAAAAGGTAGTTCAGGTAAACCACATCCGCATACTTAATAGTTTTCCATATGTATGTGTGCCAGAGCTTTATTTATACACGGAAAAGGATCGCTAGTCACACAAAAAGGAAACCAAACTGGAATTACAGATCAAGTTTTCCCATTTAGAGATATCCTTTTTACTGGTCTGGAAAAAGGGATAAAGAACATCACTGGATTGTTGGAGAGAGACCAGATTATATTGCGAACATAACCTTCAAATGAATACGTTATACTTTGAATAGAGACTGTAAAGATGCAACAGATGGCTGCACTGAATCCAGGTCTACGGCAGGGACAAAACACCATTCGTTTTTTTTGTTTGTTTCAGTATAAAATGGTTCTATGAAAAAGCCCATTCTCTTTGAATCTGATCAACTGACACAAAATGTGAAGTGAATTTGCTATCAGTGCTACTTCTCTAAGCTGTTTTGTAAACATGTAACATGCTTCATGTTTGTGGGCATTAAGAAAAAAATGCATTTGCCAATCTGTTGTTGTTTGATGTGTTTGTTCGTGGATTTGTCTTTGATAGGATTAATTACTGGATTTAGTACATAGTCAAGCTCCTGCATTTCGTCCTGCTTTGGTGCTGAAACCGACGGTCATCGAGAGTTTTAACAAACAAGTAATCCATTCAGTTATTTATTAAGGAGAAAAGTGAGACTGCCGCTGTTTGAATTATGAAGCTGTCTTTCATTATTTACTGATATTTTACAAAGCAAATCTCTCACATAACTGACAAAATAATCAACACATTTACTGGTGACAAAAGTAACTTGATTGCAGTCCGTTTCAGTTTATTGTGTGAACCTCACTGTATCTGACGGTGAAGCCGGAACATGATAAGTGTTCTTTTTTTTTTTTTTCTTAGTCACCATGAATGCATCACATAGGTTTTCGTACATTTCCGCCAGCTGCCAGGCCCTACAGCCTGTGAACAGTGAAGGGGGATATGTGTAGGATGGAGACAGAGCGCACACGCACGCACGCACATGCACACACTATGTTTAGTGGCCTCCTACCTATACACCCAGCAGGTACGAGAGCAGCTGAGGGTTAGCGCGTGTTGGCTGCAAGACCATGCTGCCACCTCATCTCATGCCACCACAGGAGTTCAGAAAAGTCACGATGAACCAAAGATCATGCTGTGATCAAGAGTGATCATATCAGACACTTTTTTTGAAGAAGAAGAAGAACGTGATGCTGAAACTTAACACTGTTCATGAGCAGAGTTTAGGTAGGATTGTTCATTTGCCAGACGTCCAAGAAAATATTTTTGGCGGCCTCTAAATCACAAGTTTTTTTTGGGTCATTAGGCTGTGTGGGCAACGTTGTTTCTCAAAAAAAAAAAAAAACAGATCTTTAAGACGATCGTCCACTAGGGCTGGGTGATAACAGCCAAAACTGTTCCCACGATGAAAAAAATTTCACATCAGTCGATGTTGATAATTATCACGATAAATGTCAAATCATTATTTGATTTCGAGTTTTAAAGCTGATTTTTGGTCCTGAGTGAAAGCTGAAGACACCAGATGGTCAGATCACGACGAACACTTTATTATAAGGATTTAGATTATATATGACAAAATGTTTGTTCAACATTAAAAAACACACGAACGAAATGAAGTAAAACAACAAAACATCGAAATGTATGCGAGTGTTTAAGCTGACGATGTAAACAAAATAAAAATGTGTATCATGATAACGATCATTATCGCTCTGTGGTGGGTGAATGAGGTGATAAATTAGGATTATCTGACCTCACATGCTCTGTTTGACTTAACAGTAGCACGTTTTAATATGAAATTGGTGCTTCACGCCTCACTGATTAATTACATTGAAACTTCAGCACCGTAATGGGCTGATTCATCACTGTCAAAGCAGCTGGTTCTTTGAAAATGTAGCCTAAGTACATTTTCTACTCATTGTAAATGAGGACTCAAGATGTGCTTTATTAAGTGAGCTCTGGGGTCCCGAAATGTATTTGTCTCACCTCACTGTGCTTTGATGAAGGTCTTTATCAAAGGCATCAGAGGTGAGTTAGTTTTTATTACTAGTATGGGAACGGTTTAAAATGATCAATCACAATATGACTTTCAAATATGTTCTGAAGCTGCTTTCATTTTTATAACGCCAAGAAATTAAGAATTGAAGAAATGCAACAAAGGGAAAATAGGTATTTCAAGCCTCTTCCGTAATCGAATTTGCTTTGTGTTCTTCGTTCCCAGTTGTATCTGCGATTACTCACCTTGACGACACGTGACGGAAGGAAGGAGACGAAACATCTGAAAGACTTTTCGTCGGTTGTTTTCCCACCGTCCCCGTCTCCCCTCCCAAACCCTCTTGCCGCCTCTGAATGATTGAAGCCATGCCCATTGTGTCTGCAAGTACAGGTAGAGTCCAACCTATCAAGCTGCTTCATCATGCTCTCTGATGCATTTCATACGCCTATGAATAATGCATGTGCCAGTATATCATGCATTTATTACCGGTGCTCGAACACACACGGTTGAACAGTTTTCTAGCAGTGCGTATAATGCAAATGGCGTCCGTACTGTACAAAAGGCACAGGGCGCAAGCCATCACACGCACATGATTAAAACATGACTGTGTTTTTCTGTGGTTTGCAGGGCTGCATGAGACTCTGGCCCTGCTCACCTCTCAGCTCCACCCTGATGCCAACCATAAAGAGGACCTGGTCTTCCTCAAAGATGTCTTTAGTGAGAAAAGCCTTGGTTACCTTATGAAGGTACGACAGATATGAGATTTGTGATTTCTGGCCAGATTGTAGCCGATGAGACATGTTTGACAAAGGGACTTTTAGTCACAAATAGGGCTGTCGCGATACTGAAATTTGAGTTGAGGATTAATTGTCATACAACTAATTGCTATTAATATTATTGTCTATTCTGTTAACTTTATGCCACCACTGTAGTATAATTCTAATAATACTTCAATTATGCACATATACCTTGTGAAGAACATACGGAATGAATTCTTTCTGTTTACGTTTTCATAAAAATTGAATATTGCAGATATGGCATGACTAAAATACGCAAGGCCCGTTACTGAAATATTGGACCAAGATACAAAATCAACATAAACCTCTGCAGCGCTAGTTCTCCATTGAACTCACAGCAGAAGAAGAACGAGACGCAACAAGATGATGTCATTAAAGAGCGTCAGTCAAACGATGGAAAACGATGTAGAAGTAATGATAAAATATCTTATTTCTGTTGGTTTCACCCAACTGTTTTTTTTTTTTTTTTTTTAACAGGTGAATGTAGACGATTATCACAATTATTTCAAATAACTGATTAAACAAACTCATGTCACGACTTGAGATACTCCTTAGTTTTATGTAAATAGCGACTTGTGGCGGTTCTAGTGTTAAACTTCTACCTGACCTCTACAGATCCACGAGAAGCTGAAGCAGTATGAAAAACTGAGCCCGACTCCAGTTCTTCACAGCGCCTCCTGTCTGGCAGAGGATGTAAGTGCAATCACTAGTTCCAAACTAATCAGAGTTATGTAAATATCAAGTACTGATAATCACTGACTGTAACGTAGCAGATTTCATCGCTCTTGTAATCCCACATTTTCTTTTTTGATGGTACAACATTTTTTTTTTTGTAGTATTTTAATCTGTGATTGTTTTAAATTGAATTCCAAAGCTTGCAGAAGAGCTTCAGAATGGCCCACTGGAGGATGATGAGCGAGAACTGCTCCTCCTGCTCAGCACTCCTCACCTCAAGGTAAAACAGGCTTCCACGCCTTTCATCAGCGTGCATCCTGAACCTGAACACGAACAAACAGATGAACGCACGCCACCGACTTGACTGCGTCGTGAAGTTTGATCTCTTTAATGTCGCTGTCCCTGACTGCTTTCACCCTGAGCCACGCTGATTTTCTTTTAAGTTGATCATCTGCTTCATAACATCAGCGTCAGAGATGTGACGTCTGTGCTCCTCCATCCGTCAGATGCAGACAAGGCGGCCTAATTACTCTTATCAAGTGATTATGTTCAATGTAGTAGCTTTCCGGAGGGAGGGAAAACATGCCTCCGTTCGTCTTTGTTTCTTCTCTGCCTGGTGTGTCTTTGTGTGCGTATTATTATTTTTTCTCCCGCTGCACTCACTTGTCTTTTGGTGTACGTATCTGTCGCTTTCAGCCTCTTTAACCATCACGTCTGTGTATGGTTTCTGCAGGCGGTGCTGTCGGCCCATGACACAGTCGCCCAAAAGAACTTTGACCCAGTGCTGCCCCCGCTGCCTGAGGATCTGGATGACGATCTGGAGGAGGAGTCCGTGAAAATTGTCCGCCTGGTGAAGAACAAGGAGCCGCTGGTGAGAAATGATCAGACCTGAGAACACGACAAAACAAGAGCAGCCCCCTCCCTCAACTGTATTATTTTTATTTTTTTTTTGCAGTACATTGTTTGGAAAAATCAAGTTTTACGTACTGTGCTCCTGCAGCTTGGATCTCATTTAATTTGCAACCTCAGGACATTGAAAATTCTATCACACTTTACTTATAGCTGTCCTTGTTTTATCTGATTCACTTGTTTTGTGTTTTAGTGACTCGTTACGAAGCTTTTATCATGTTACTGAGTTGCCTTTTGTTGTTTTTATTGTCTATTTTCTTTGCGTGTCTTTCACTTGGTTATATTGCAAATGAGACCCTCGTCTCAAATCTATTTTCCGAGTTTAAATAAAGGTTCAGTGGATGTTTTAATGCCCGGGAGCGAGGCTTTCAAGTCCAGGTACATTAACAGAGCAGCTGGGAGACGGTCACCTTATGTCAGTACAGCAAAGGCAGTGACACTGATGATCGAGTTTACAGTCTTTTGGAACCTACTGTAACAGGTTATTGATCCATCCACCAAAAGCCATGGAGCTGCACACAGAGAGCAGCTTTTACCACTCAGTCAGAGGATGGTTTTAACATGTGTTACTGAAGATTAGAAATGAGATTCATTGGTTTGTTTTTACAAGGGAGCAACTATTCGGAGAGACGAGGTGACGGGAGCTGTGATAGTGGCCAGAATCATGAGGGGAGGAGCAGCGGACCGCAGTGGTGAGATGTTCAGTACACATTGGTTGTATTCTTTGATTTTTCTCTCTTTTTTTTTTTTTTTTTAAACCCAGCTGCAACAAAGTGCCAAAGGAATGTTATCTGACACAAAGTAAAATCCTCTCTGTTCCTCTTCCTGCCATCCCAGACTTTCTTATCACTACTAATATTCTGACAGAGAAGTGAGGGGATTACGTTGTATAACCCCCCTGAACTGTCAACAGAGATCAAATCCTTGAGATTAGTGCCACGAGATTGCATATTTTGAGATTACAAACAAGCGTTGCTCCTGGCTGTTTCCATGGTGATGTTATCAACTGCATGTCAACACTAAATTGAGTATTTTCTTCATATTTGAGTCGCACACTCTAAAAGTACTCTCAGTGGTACTGCTACACTTGCTGGGATGTTCCTTTTTTTCTTCATTTTTCTTGGTTCATAGATATGGTTTTAATATGTGTGCGTGTGCTGTGTTTGTGTTTCCAGGTCTGGTGCATGTGGGTGATGAACTTCGAGAGGTGAATGGAAATGTGATAACCCACAAAAGACCAGATGAAATTAGTCAGATCCTGGTAAAAACAAAAAAAAGAAAGCTTTTCCATGCAGTATTGTAAGTTCAGAATCGTGATTCACTAATGAATGACTACTGTGGATACGATGGATAATGATGCGTCTCTGTTTTTTTGATCAGTCCCAGTCACAAGGCTCCATCACCCTGAAAATCATCCCTGCTGTTGCAGAGGACGACAAACTGAATGAAAGCAGGGTGAGGATCATTATTCTGTAATGGCCTTGAAAGCTTTTGTTGATGCTTCGTAGGCTTGGTTTGTTCTCACTTACAGCCTCTCGTTCCCTTCTCCCTCCAGGTCTACCTTCGGGCTTTGTTTGACTACATGCCGTTTGAGGACAAAGCCACACCGTGTCAGGAGGCAGGGCTTCCTTTTAAGAGGGGGGACATTCTTCAGGTGGTGAGCCAGGAGGACGCCACCTGGTGGCAGGCAAAGAAAGTTGGCGACTGTAACCTGCGTGCGGCCCTCATCCCCTCCACACAGTTTCAGGAGAGGTAGTCAAGAAAAAGACATTATTTCAGGTTTCCATTTGCGTAGTACCAAATGGTACATTCTGAAATTTGCATCAGATTTCACATGATGCGTCGCATGCTTTACGGACTTCCACTAAAACCCCTTTCACACATGCACTGCTACCCTGACATTTTCGGGACATGAACCAGACATTGACATTGTGCCCATGTGTGGATGCAGCAGGTCATTGTCGAGAATTAACAGCATGGGTGTGTCGATGATGATTTAGCCTCTTTTTACTCAGTTCTGCTTGCTTCTACATTAGACTGTGCAAGATTGTGTGACGATAGAAAAGCATCTCTTATTTCTTAATCTCCTCTATCGTTTGTATTGTTGTTGTAAAACAGACTCTTTATTTTAATATAGTATCGGTATCAAACAACGTATCTGAACCACATAAGCTGTATTTATCACTTTATATTGAGTGCCGTTCCAAATACCTCTCTTA
>JAPQRN010000012.1:10387728-10403582 GCA_037367275.1 Coranthus polyacanthus
AAAGAAAGAAAGAAAGAAAGAAAAGAAACATGAGTGTTGGTACGATGATTCTGTCAAAAGATCTGTCAAGTATATATACGGTGGGAGGTCTGGACTGCTTCGACAGAGCAGTAAACACCATAAATGTCACCTATAACATCAATGTCCATTGATTTCACAACTAAAAGAACCAAGGCTGAAGTGTTATTGGTCTTCCTGTGTGTGTGTATATGTGCACACACAGTGGTTTGAAGAATGTGTATCTGCGGCTGGGTGCGTTACTGAGGGAATGCCTCATCTTTCATCAACATGCGTGGGCTTTCCTGGTTGTCCATTCGACGTCGAGGACCCATCATGCCTGGGGGGGGGGGGGGATATAAACAGCAGGCCGTGTGTCACTCATTCATCAAATTACTCAGATTTACTCGCATCAGCGCAACAAGGACTGAACAAAGCTCTGGTCCAGGCATGAATTCAGTCAACACAGAGTGGGTTTTATTCTTAAATCATAAGAAACACTAAGAAAGCCTTTCACGCCATCAAATAGATATTTAAGGATTCATTCCAACTTACTGCTCTTATGCTTGAATGATTTGGATCTTCTGGGTGAGTTTGGATTCTGAGAAGCAAAGAGAAAGGGCCTTTTAAGCATACCCAAGAAGAGAAGTTCTGTTGTATAAATGAATTAATCATGAAGATAATAAGACTATAGAATACCCTTAACTGCATTACATTGAAACCACTGGAACTAGGTTTTCATTCACAGATACACAAATAAACACACCCATACGTATTATGCAAAAAAGAACGCCGTTTGACATCAGACTTTTACCTTATCAGATTTCCTTTTCTTGGCTGAAAAATAAAAACGTTACAGTTTAGATTTTAAATATGTGACCGTCCAATCACAAATACGGAGCACCAAAATCCAGGGTCGTCAGAGCAACGTGACGAGCAGACCAGGACATTACCTTTCTTTTCTGCTCCGTAAGACCAGTCGTTATCATTAACGTCATCATTATCCTCTTGGTCACTCTCTGACTTGTTGTTCGTGTTGTTACCAGTGACTATTCTGTAAAGGAGGTAAGATTTCACACACAGTGACTCAGCGTTAGTCATCGCAAGTAACAGAATTTGATTAAAACCAACACATTTTGATGGTTTTTTTTCATTTATTTTAAAGAGTAGAATACCGTACACTAGCAAATACCTCTCTGACATATAGTATGTGTATTAGGAAATTCCTTTCCTTGCATAGAGTAGCCTGTTGAATTTTAATGAGCCTACGAGACGAGGGGAAAAGGTGTACCACTGCAGTTGTTATTTCCAATCTACCTTGCGTCCGATTTTTCTTAAATGCAATGAGATTACACTACTTTTTCCGCCGATCCTCTCTCTAGCCGATGTTTTACTCTCATACCTTCGGTTGGCTATGCGGCTGCTGTTGCGTCCCATCCCCAGACATTTCTCCAGGTGCGGGGCAAACCTTGAGGCAGCGATGCTCCGACTGCAGTTGGGACACACGCACTCCTTGTTTTTCCATTGGTTGTACACCTGGCCAAACACATCCAATCCTGGCTGGTCCACTATTTCTGGAACACAAAGCAAGCAAAGCAGTGAAGCACTGCGTCTTCTTTGGCTTCGCACCGAGTACGTCTGTGTAGAACAGAGTATGGCTTCACAGAACTTGCCACTAACTTGGCGTGGCATAAAACAAATCGACCTGATTTCAGCGGTCGACTAGCTGTGCTTACCGAAGTCCCTCATGCTTTCTTGGTCCGTGTCGTCCAGGAAAAAATAGCCCTGCTTGACAGCCCGATGGACCTCGAAGCAAAGACCCAGGCATGCATCCTCCACCAGGTCAGACAGGATGTCCTGAGCTAGGCCCTAGCAGGGAAACGCCAAAAGGAACAAACACATACAACATAGGCTAAGAGACACTGAGGAATGTCTAGCTGTTCCACTGACAAGACTGGTGTTACTCCACACTTGCACCAAGAACAAACTGTGCGTCTGTACAGGTAACGTGCACCTCCGGGGCTGCTCGAATCAACAGAAGACTTGTCCTTGCTCTACTGTACCTCCAGCTTGCTGTTGTCCAGGCTGGACATTGAAACCTCCTCCATTTTCATTTGCCAGAACTACCAGATGAGCCGACACTGCTGTGGTCATGCTGTAGCGCAGCAAGCATTGGCCAAAACAGGGCTGCAGCAGGAGGGAAACACAGTTAGCATCAGTGTAGGGTCAAACTAGTATGTAAGGATAGAAATAAATGTCAGCGTGCAGCCAACAGTGACGTCTGCAACGTGATGCTGCTACTTACAACTACACGTTGATCACTGCCAGGGAGTCACTTCCCACATTTATAACCTACGAATAACACCAAACAGAATCACTTAGCTGGGTGTTACTGTGCACTGCAACATCACACCGAACAGAAAGCACACGAAGCCTAAAACCCCGACGCCACCACTCTGCCGGGTCCGAGTGTGATCAAAGTAGCTTAGCCCAAAACCTTGCCGAACAAAACAAAGAGCGTGGCTATGAATAGGTTTGGAGACACTGGGGGGGTGAAGTGCGGGGGGGGGGGGGGAGGAGAAAAAAAAAAATGCCAAGGAGGTTGGCACGCTTCATCCAAAAAGCGCCAGGTCAACGGGAGCCACGGCTAGAAACAAAACATTTCAAATGTATCCCTGCGGTCTGGCTGAATAGAATCAATGTAACGCATATGTAGCGGGGCTGAATGGGGTTTTTTTTTTTTTTTTTTTTTGCGGCTGAAGAAATACATTTGACTGGTGCGAGGCTCGTCTCTCCCCCCGAACCCAGCGCTGCTGCACTGCGGCTGTCCGCCTCTCAACTCCCCGTACGAACCGCGGACGACGACCGTGCGTCGTTAGGAAGCATAAACGCGAGGAATACCGCAATCACGGCAACGCAAACGACTAATTGTGTTTATTTACCTATTTCGGCAGGCGTCCATCTTTACATCAGAAATCAGACAGTAGCAATCGATCGCTACACGAGTTTCCACCAAGCGGCTTCCCCTGCTGCACCGCCGGGGCTTCTCTCAGTCAACTCCAACAGTGTGTTATTATCCGACCCAGCACGCATGTGACTGCGTGTTAGCCGGTGCAGTTCACTTCCCTCCCCACGCCGCCGCCGCCACACTCACAAACCATTTGACCAGTGTTTTTTTTTTTTTGTTTGTTTTTGTTTTTTTTTTATACTAAATTACACACAATTACAGAGACGAACACAAAGATTTCATTAAAATTTTTATTAGATCTTTTTTTTTTTTTTTGCCCCCCTTCGCTCATTGATGCGTGGTTTCATCTTTTAGTCTCCGTCTGCTTTGGCCACGAACCGAAAATGACTCAAGTAAAACATGTTGTGGCTTGGGACGTTGTTTTTTTTTTTTTATGTTTGAACCTCTGAGCTGCAGTCATCACACAAAATAATGATAATTAAAAAAAAAGAAGTCCAACCACCAAGTCAGCCACTGAGGAGCTTCATCTTCATGAATCCAGCTCTGAACTTGACAAGTGTTGCTTCTCCTCAACATTTTAGTACATTTCAAACATGTAATCCCCTTCGTCATCCTCTTCTTCTTCTTCTTCTTCTTTTTCATCATCATCATCCTGTGAATCAATGAAAGATTATGATGTAGGTAAATATTTATTTGGGGGGTGTTTTGCACCTTTATTCAATAGGAGGTAGTAGAAAAGAGACAGAAAATAAAGGCAGAAAGATAAGTGAATGTCACCAGGATGGGGAGGTTCATGGCAGCGCCTTTAACCACAACAATCCACCCCGACATATCGTATTTCTAACAGCTGGATGGTTAACGGCAGAATAAAATGTTTTAGTTGTCTAACCTCAACGATGACCACGTCGTCGTCTTCACTGTCTTCAATGTCTTCGTCTTCTGAATCCTGTGTGTGACATAACATTTGTGGGCTTTTACCTGATGACTGTATGTTTACGTGTGGTCATAAAAAATAAAAAATAAAAAAAATAATAATAACAAGCTTAAATGCATTTTTGTCAAACTTGCACCGTTGCATGTCTTGTATCAACATTTCAACTTACTGATGGTATGTATTGAAATACTTCATCGCCCTCATAAACCAGATTCTGTTTGCCATCAAGGAACTGGTGTTTCTGTAAAGATGAGTATTGCTATGAAATCAACAAGACGATACCACGAACATTTCAGAAATATTCATAAAGAAACAAACGAGTGATTCAGTTTTCCAAAGTGCTTACACTGGGGTTTCTTGATCGATATTCGTTCTGTTCTGCGAGCGTCAGGGTCTACAGAATGTACACGGGTGAAAATTTTACAGGACTTTCCAGTTAAATACAAACATTTTAAAAAACGGTTTGGTGAAGAAAACCATTACACGGATTGATATCTTCATACCTGAAACCATCTCCGCAGCCTCACTGAATACTTCAGTAAGGTTTCACATAGTTTCCTTCTGTAGGGTTCCTTCTCTTTTTCGGACAGGTTGCGCCACATTTGCTGAACCGCAGCGAAGCGGTTCTTTGAATTCTGGATCTGCTTCAGATGCTTCATCTGCTCCTTGCAGAAAACTACATGTAGAGATCTGTGAGGATACACTTGGTTACATTTCAACATCTGCTTCACTTCAACTTGACAACCCAGGATTTACAATTCAAAATGAAGAGTATTTTTAAAACTCACCGATATGGCATCTTGGGCTCGCCAGCAAATGTAATCTTTTTTTTTCTCATCTAAATATTGACATAAAAAAAGCGTACAATATAATCAATCCACAGCATTCACAGCAAGACTAAATGATCATGTCCCACCCAGAAGGAAGGTTAATAACATAATTCCCAAATTTTTGATGTTCTGGGTCGGCTTTTTTACCGTTCATTAGCAGAACTGCGCTGCACAGGAAGCATTAAATCACTCCTCACCTTACACAGTTTAGATGTCTTGATCTTATGTTTATTTAGGATCTGCTGCTGCTCCTCCTCTTTAAAATTCTGAGGAACATAAACACATCATCACAGTGTCTTGTCAGCATTAGCTCCATGCTCTAACTGTCTGCCTTCTCAGCTACTTACGCTTAAGAAATCCTTCATCTTCACTGCATATTCGTGCTTCATCTGAAAGAAACAGCAGAACAAGCATTTCATTGACATCATGTTGACGTTTCATGGGCTGATTTTATATACGTTTGTGTGCACTCAAACCTCCTGGCAGCGCCTCTTGTATTCGTTCTTCTGGCTGTTGGATAAATTTCGCCAACGTTGAGCCCACACAACGGTGTAGTCTAACTGGGGGACACCGTCCATCAAACCCCGTTGCTCTTTGCAGAACAGATTGTATGCAGTCCTACACACATACAGAATCAAACAAACATTAACTTTTCTATGAGGTGCTCAGCTACAAGACACCAAACATGCCCATAATTGTAATCTTACCTTAGTTATTCTACAAATAATTAGTAACATAATTTTAGTTTGTTGGTTCTATTATCCAAAAATAACAGGTGAGAAATACTGTAAAAGTTACCTGAACATGCTAAGCCCTCGACTGGACAAATTTCAAATTCCTAAACATACAGTGTGGTATACAAGCATTTTACTGTTCAATTTCTTTCTTCGTTTTCAATGTAAGTGTGTGAAACTTACATTGGGGTTTTGGGAGGAGGGGTTCGGTCGATTGTTTCTTCCTTGTCAGAATGCAACTAAAGAAAGAAATGTATCAGATCAATATAAAAGTAAGTTGAACTTTACCAGCAAAGCTACATATTGCTCTAAACTGGTATAAAAATGTGCACCCATGTGATTTTGTCAGACTTGGGCTCTTGTCAACTCATCACAAAGTGCTATACATATTAGATTTGTCATTGTTTTCAGAACAAAATCCCATCTGTCCATGCACTGTGTACTGTACTGTGTACTATAATCCCTGACTAGCACTGGTTTACATCTGTGACGATACAGACCGTCTTCCTCCGCCGCTTGGACTTGCCCGTAGGAACTGGAGAGCTGTCATATTTTTTCCTAAAAAACAAGAGAATTCGCTTGAAACTGAATCCGAGCAGCCTTTCAAAAACGTATGTGTTGGTATCGCATGTGAAATAATTCAATACCTGAACTCCACCATACTTGTCTTGTAATCTTCACATGCACGGTTGTATTTTTCCACATATTTTTGCTTTGTTTTAGGGGGGAAAAAAACAAAACAACAACAATTAACCATTTAAATCTGAGCCCAAATGAAAAGAAGCAGCGTTACCGCAGTAGCCTTTGTCTAACTGTACCTTCTCTTCATCTGGGAGCTTCTTGTATTTGTTGATTACATACTCAAACAGCTGTGTGGCGCTGAGCTGTGGACACCTCTTCTTAAACTTGGCCTTATTCTCTTCCAAAAAGATAGAATATACAGTACAAGTTCTCTTTGGGAGCTCTGGATGTATCTGCGGGAAAAGATTACAATACATTGTCATGGTCAGCCATGCTGTATTCATAGTTTCATCCACAATAAATCTACATTACATCTACATTTCTGACATTAACCACAGAGACCACAGTCACTTCAGTTGACAAATACAATCTCTCCAGACAGCACATACAAATCAATCATTACATGACATTCATAATACAACCGTGCACACCGTTTATCCTAAAGTCTGACTGAGCTGTACTTACTTTTTTATTATTATTCTGGAAAGGATTGGAAATAGCATCTTCAGCTTCAACAATGAGCTCTGTGAGGCTCCGTATCTTGCGCATCTGAGCAAGAGGAACAAGATTTTTCACACCGATTTAAAAAAAAGAAAATCCCGTTTGTGATTTATAGCATTTCTTCACCGTGGAGGTATGCACATAATAATAATATAATAAGTGAATAATCCTCCCCATTTAAGCCCGATAAAGGATACATATTTAAAAAAAAAAAAAAAGGACTTAAATACTGTGATGCAGGAAACTCAAGACGTGTAATTTTACAGGTAAATGGAAATGTACATTCACAGGAACAGGGCAGCTTCATCTGATGCGCAGGGTCGTTTGATCAAAACTGTGCCTCACCTTCTGGAGCATCTTGTGCCACTCTTCTCGACATTGTTCGGGTGAGAAAGGAGCAAAAGCCACTCGATCCCAGTCTATACCCTTAAGTCCATCGCACCATCTTTTATTTTTCATGTCTTTTGGGATGCTGTCTTTCATCGCACCCAGAAGGGTTTGGAGGTGTGCTTTGGTCCACACTGCCGTCAAAGCCCAGCGATAAAGAGGACAAAGGCAGTAAAACAACAGAGGTTCAGATTTCTAAACAACGGTGATAAACATGAAGTCATTTTTAGATGAAGAAATGTGAAATTAATTCACGTTGTATAAGGAATAGACTACCCAAGTACTTTCTGTCATTGTGAGGGTTTAGTATGATGGTTTAAAATGATACGATACTTTATTTAATACACTTACCGGGTTCTTTAGTCTCCATTTGAGCTCCGCTAAAAATGTCCTTTGACCAACAGATGTTTCTTTTGTATCTCAGCTGGAAGAAAATGGGAAAAACTGTGGTCAATGCATGCGAATCCTGTCAAGCAGGAAAACAGCATGTAATAGTTAACAAGCTTATTATAAAACAAAACAAAAACACAAGAAGAAACAGCTGAAACACGTGGTGTCGGTGTTTATCAGCAGAAGTAAAGATATCCCTCCATTTCCTCCATATCTGGTAGGCGTGTCAGTGCGGAGAGGGGAACCAATCAAATACGAGAGCATACAAACGTAACGCGAAAGCAACCAATGAGACGCGCCGCCTTTCTTCTTCGTCTCCTAAATTAAAATCGTCAACAAGGCTTGAGGATTAAAGACGCTGCACATTGGGCTGGATATGAAATTACAGTGAGGCGGAGGATAAATTGCATTTCTAACCGTATTTTAAATAAAAACTTAAATTAGACAACATTAGAACACGTGTGGACATGTCAGGAAACACTGGTTCCCCATTAAAAGTGATGCCGAGACTTATCTGAAACTCTGCATATCCCATTTTAAAAAGTACAACTAGCATTGGATTATTCATAAAATGAATGTGTGTGTGTTTACATGAGGGCTGCACCGTATACTGTATTTGGAGGTAGTTTTTTATTTCTTATGGATATGGAGATAGCAACAAAATGTGCAACAACATACATAAATCAACATTTTGATGTATAAGTCATACAGTGTTGTCCGTTTGCTCCATCTGTGCTTCCATTTTGCTTGTCTGTTTTTAAAAGTATTTACACTTTGCCTGAATCATTGCCTCAATGTCAAATACTTCTCAATTCATATTTTGGAATTTACATCCTTCATACAAGTAAATACAGTAACTTATACTTATCTTTCATGTCTTACATGATAACATTCCATTAATTGCTTCAGATTATTTTGGCTTTCAACACTACAATATTTCCAATTCACCATTCAGTGTGATTTATTTTCCAGTGTGTATATGGTCAGATGGTCTGTTCGTTTCAAATGCGTTTCACACACCTCTTCCAAATACCATTGAAGAGGTATTCAACATTGCTGCTATATTAGTGTGTAAGACACAGGTTTTTAGAAATAAAATAAATACATTACATCTTGAAAATAATTTACCTGAGTGAGTTTTTCAATGTACAATGACGACAGATATAGTATTTGCAAAAACAAAGTGAAGGATAAAATCTATATCTGCAATTTTATGAAGAAAAACACACGCTCGACAAATATTTTAATGTTTATAGGGGGGCAGATAACACATTCATTTGGGCCGCATATAAATACATTTTTTTTGCTGAAATAAAAAATTGATGGCTGTTGTCACGGAAGACGTCTACAATGGCATCTGAGATTCACAGTATACGTCCTGCCCTGGCTCCTCCTCGAATGTCACTTTGGCATCGTCAGCATCCAACTAAAGCACAAACAAACATGAGGACAAATATGAGGACAATAAGACACATTCAGCAGATACATATATACAGATGTTCAAACACACACACACATTCATAAAAGTCTGTCTTTATTTATTGCTAGACAAGAGTTGACTACTTACACATTTCATTTCCAGGTCGGTGAAGAGGCGCCCGGTCATTAACATCCTTAGCGGGATGGTGAGGATAAGTATGAAGGGAAGTGCAAGTGACACTGGGCTGGACTTCACAATCCACAGAAGTGCAAGGCACACTACCTGGATGGCTGTGAACAAGTGCATTCTCCCTGTGCTCACCTGTATTCAACATATAAAAAAGGTTTTTCAATACAGTAAAGTAGTAAAAATACTCGTATGTATCTGAAATCATATTTGATCAGATAGGACTTTATTACATGACATAATCGGATATCACATAACATGCTTGAATGCACCGTGAGTACATGCATTTTCAGCTACACGCAGGTCATCTTATCATGGGGGGTTTCTTACTCTAGTGGCATAGGGTTCGTTAGGATGGTATTTCTTTGGGATGAACAGAAGCAGCATGCGATCCCACAACTGGATGCCGTTCAGTGACGTTACTCCCATGTAGAGGAAGATCCCAAACAAGGCTGCCATGGGAATCAACTTCAGGATCGGTTCCATCAGAATAGACAGACCTGGACAGTCACACCATGGAGAGTTTATAATCAATTTACATACTTGAAATGTGTTGCAACATGGATGTTTTTCATTATAAGATGAAAGCGGACATGAGTGATGACAGAGCAGCAGAGGAAATATACTTGATATAAGCGATTTAAACAGGACCTACCAACCAGCAAGGCCACCAGAATACCACTGACCCTCTGTTCCATCACCTTCTCAATCACAGGTTTTGTTCCTTTGCTCATCACAGTGAGGGCATTGGCGTGAGTGACAGAGCGCACTGTGGCGGCGCTGAGCCACGGGACACCGAATATTGCACTGAGCCCTCCCATGCCCACTAAAACAAGCAAGTCGAAGTGGAAGCCGGAGCCCTTGACCATCTTCCTCTCAGGTTTACTTATAATTAGACTGGCGAGAGACATAATATATGAATTACATTTTTTATTAGAGACGGCGTGTGGCGGGTGAGGTAATCTGAGTGTTGCGACATAATGACTCACGTTGTGATCTGAGACTCCAGAAAGATGAGAATGAAGACCAGCAAGGCCGGGACACAGCAGGCAAACATAACCCACACAGGAAAAGTCTTGTGCTCTCCAAACGGGTTGATAAGCCAGCCTCTTTTGGCCGGGTTGGATACCATCAGACCCTTTGGGACCACTAGTTTCTGTACAGAAAAATATACTTTGTATTTTAATACAATCCTAATGTAACTTCAGGCTAAAATGAAAATATTCCCCTTGAATTCAGCAGAGGAAAGGGGCTAAAAACTGGGTAGCACAGACCAACCTGAGTATAGGTATCCTCAATGCTGTAGTCCACGACAATCGTGAGGAAAATCGCTATAGGCACACCGAAATCACCAATCAAGCGTCTGATCTGGTCGGCAAAGATCATGAACATTAAATTAAAAACAATTAAATGAGAATTATTTTATATTTGTATTTGTCATTGCAAACTCACCTTTCCAGGGAGAAAGGTGCCATTCTTAAATTGCCGCAGGAAGAAGGCAATAAAGAAACAGCCAAACATAAGGCACATGGAGAGCAGCGCTGTGTTGGGATATGGTGGTTTAATAACGCTGATGACAACACTTGTGTTGCCTGTAGCATTGTCATAGATGACCATTTCTTGCACCTTTGGATGCCAGGGATTTTCTACAGATGCATTTAGATGATCATAATTCAGAATCAGTGGATGGGCCTTGAAGATCTGGAGAAATCAGAACAGTACAAAAGAAGAGTGACTGTGACTATCATACACTTCACTGAAGTCATGGACATAAAAAGATGAAACAAATGTGTTGATGTGTGAACTGGGTGAAGATGGTTTACCCTCCCAAGCTTTGCAAAAGTTTCATAGATGAAGATGAGGGAGATGAGGATGGAGAAGATCTCCTGGGTGAAGCGAGAGATGAAGCGCACCAGGAAGCTGCCCTCGCAGGCCACAATGATCACCACAATGACGACCAGCCACACTCCAACCCACACTCTCCCAACAATGTATTCAAGATCCTGGGACTTGCAGAACTGAATGTATAAATGGCAAAGAAACTCAGCACGACCGTGCACCTTCTCTGGACTTGATGATACAAATTACTTACAGTGAATCAACAAATCAAGAATGTAAAAGTAAAGTAACTCACAGCAAAGAAGGCCTCCTCAAACAATAACAGAGGACCAGAGAAGCCGATGACCAGGACTGGCTGGGCAGCAATGAAGCAGAAGATGATCCCCTGGATGCTGGTGGAGATGAGGAGCTCTGGGACGCCTATCATGTTGTCGACCTTGTCAGCTGCAGGAGCAAAGATGATGCAAAGTATAATTATTGTCTCTACAGGCTAAAACAGAGATGTTTGCAAAACACAGTCATACACACCCAGTAGTCCCCCAAAAGTGATAGCGGGAGACAGTGCAGCAAAGTAGATGAAGATGACAGCAGCAAGGACCTGGGCGTTGAGAGCGTCTGTGATGTCACTCTTGTAGTAACTGTAGCGTCTCTTTATGTCATGAAGCATCCCACCAAATGGGCGACCGGTACGGGCCAGAGGGTCCTCAGGGGGAGGGTCAGCAGCAATGGAAACTGGTGGAACACAATTCAAATCTGGTGTGAATATGGCAAAACCCTCCAAGAAAACTATCATAGCTGCCATATAAGTTCCATTTTTGTACGGCTCAGCAACTCGAACATGCTTCCGTATTTCTGAATCCACCAGCCTTAATTTCTGACTCTTCATTTTTTTTTCTTAAAATGCTTAAAAATACAGAGCTTTCTTAACTTTCTTGTACCTCTTCTGACGACTCACCCCTGCGAGGCTTGGTTTCTAGACGGGGAGCCGGATCAGAAGACTGAAACCTGTCCTGCAGTAGTTTCTTCTGAAAGCTGACGATGGAGCTGAGCATTGCTTCGTCCTGGATCTCGGTGGGAGGGATGACGATGCTGCAGTCCATGAAGTCGGTCAAAGCGTCCGTCAGCTCACGGGCACTTTTTGCTTTAAGAGCTGCCTGATTAAACACCTGAGAAGGACAGAATGAGCAATACGTATACTTTTATTTTCCTTTATAACATTTCATGTCTTTTTCCTCCATTTTTCCTGCAGTAAAGCACTTGAATCCTCTCATCCCTTTTACTATTTTAGATTTTAGATCTTATCCTCTTTTAAAATGATATCATTATCATGTTTTGGGCTTGCTATATTTTTGATATTGCAACTATAGTTCTAAAGATTACGTTGAAGTGGTTGGAGTGTATCTTATGTGGCACTAAAGAAACACTCCCACTCTTTTTGGCGCGTCACGGCTTGCTCCTTGCCTGGAGATCTCCTACCTAACCATCTCGGTCTGTCTGGCTAAAGGGTGTGATGTTTTGCTTGAGCCTTGACAAAATAAAATATGCAATTAGAGGAAGTAATGATCGTTTTACAAAGAAACGGCAGCCTTTAATTTCATATTTTAACAACCTGTCTGTGCTTCCTGAATAAGTCTCACCCGTCTGGTTGATTGTATTAATTTACCTCGTCCTCGTTGCTTCCGTTGTCTGTCTGACTGATATCATAATGTAGCTTTGTAGTAAAAGTACTGTACAAGAGAATTTCATTTACTACAGAAATGTATCTCTCTGTCTCTTTTGAACACCATGATTTGTGATAATACTGGACCTGTAAATCTTGAGGCCATACTATGCATTTCCGCTGATAAAATGTAACAGAAAAGTTATATATTTAAACATTTATGTGTTCCGTTACTATGTGCTGCTTACACAGTATCCGTGGTTAATCAGCTAACTCACTTTGTCAGCCATTAGGGCTGCCATTGCGCGTCCAGTCTCATGGTAGTCCATGTCACCCTTGCTGGGGCCAATCAAAACGAAGATGAAGCGAACAGGCACCGGGGCGTCAAACGTAGACTCAAGTACCACTGCTTCTTTAAGACGCACAAACACAACTGTGTGTTTTTCCAGAAAGTCCAGGGCTCCTGGTTCAGAGAGAAACAGAAGTAGAAATACACCTGCATATTTTGCATACAAACAGCACATTTAAAATGTAAAAGTAGAAGGAGGGACTCACCTACTAGCACCATTGAAGCCTCAATGCATTCGGATTCATCCTTCTACAGGAAAACACAATGTATTCATTAAGTGTGGCTTGCTTGGATATTGTGTGCTTCTGGAATTTACAATATGAGCATCATGGATACATCATGCATATTTACAAAAGAGAAACTGTGTCAAGGTGAGGGTGGGTCACAGTTCATATGAGTGAATTAGAGCCAATGAGCACAAAGCAAAACAATATCGGTTGGAGTGTTAGAAAGGAAGTCGCGTGGTTTTATGTACAGTATCCAAAAAGAAATACAAAAGGGAATTCTTTCATTTTATTCATCTAGACGTCTTTCCAAATAGCCACCGTCTCAACATATAGATGACATTAGTGGGATCACTTACTCTTTCCTTTACTGAAAACCTGTGCAAGTCTACGCCATCAGTCAGGGCTTGGCGCTCTGGGTCAGTTGATTGGCTAGAAGGAGAAAACATTAGTGTGTTAGTGCCAAAATACTGAATGGCTATGATGACAGGCATTTGTTGTAATGCCCTGCGTGGGTGAATGGAAAGTGTTGTGTATAGTATATTCACCTGGCTGAACAGTCAACAAAACGCGTAATTACATTTCAGGCCAAGGATTCAGGAATAACCCTCACACGATAAGGGTAGTTTGACATTTTTTTAAAAGCTTACATTTGTTCAAATTCTAGAGAATTTATTGTTTATCATAGAAGATAAAAACAAACGTGTATTTCAGAGAGGTATAAAATGTACTTAAATTATTAAAATGGATTGGGAATGCTCTGTGGTTCTCTCATGGATTTCACAGCTCATTAAACACATTTCGAAAACACAATAGGGAAGTTTAAAATGTGATCTATGCTTCTTCGTATCTTTACTAGCACAAGGTCACTGGAATACATCAGTCACCTTTAATAAAGACTTAAGCAGACAGGGTAGTTTGGTGGTCAGAGACAGTGATCCGTAATTACAGGTGTGATCCCCACAATAGCTATGTGCTCTGTTCAACTTTCTTTGTGCAAAATACTGAACTGTTAAAGCTTTGGAAACAGCATCAGCTAAATGCCTAAATGTAGGTCATTTATGTTTGAGTCACTGTTGGGTGATGTCTCGCAGGATACCTGCGGTTTTGGAGCAGAGATTTCAGCACTCCTTCCCGGTCTCCGGGCCTGATCTCCTTCTTGTTTACCATCTCCTTAACCATCTTCTCTGTGATGCTGGGCAGAGTCTGCTCTTCACAGTCGAAAATCATCACACCTTGACAGAGGAGCACAGAGTATGTTGGACATTTATAGATGAATATAAAGAGGAAAGCAACTGTGTTTGTGGCGAGGTTTGGGTAAAAGGAGAGCTGGAAAGAAGAGCTGAGAATGCCAAAATGTGCTGGATTAAACAGCCGAGTGCGCGCTTGCTCATGAGTCATTATCCAAGAAAAAGCCATGGAACAACATTACATTAAAAATTAAAGGCCTCCAAGTCTTTTTTGAAGTGACTATTTACATATATACATATTCATAGACATATTCATGACTAACAAACACATTTTGCTAACCGGTGTTCATGCTGCGTCGGATTTGGATGAGGCTCTTGAAGGTGAGGAAGGAGATGTGTGAGGATGCCCACACTCCCGCCTGGGGGTCGAAGCTCTCCTCGTAGCCCACCCATCGGCCCGTCTCCTGCCAGTAGGTCTGCTGCTTCTGGTCCTTCATTACCTCGCTTTGCTTCACGCACACCTGAGAGCACAGGAAACCACAGGATACCCTGGTGAAGACTAGCTAATAAGCACATGAGCACGGGACACAGGTACAAACATTGTGTTTAGGAGACAAGAGAGTGAAACTCTGAACGAACGGGGCAGGTGAATGAATAAAACTTGCACCTCCCACAAGTACCACTGAAGGGACGCAAAGCAAGTGTGTGGTGAAGAGCTGTGGTTTCTCTAGCCACTTTCTAATTATGAGTGTGTGTCAGTGGAAGTGAGGCAAGTATTGTGTTTTTTCCTCAACACGAATTAGCGGAAAAAGAAATCTATATTCAAACAGATTTTCTATTACATAAACATGATTAATTCAAATATTGTTAAAAACTAAAATAAAAATTTGTTCTAATGAAGAGTATGCCTCATTAATGAGATCAAGTGGGAGATAAAGAATACATGAACACAACTATTACATACATTACAATACTACTTTAATTTGAGCTTGTTGTGCTTTTTATCATGTCACGGCTGGGTAAGTCTTTGTAACAAATCCCAGTGAATGTTGCCATTCAGCTATGCTAATATTACTGGTCGTGAAGACCCTTTCGTGATGATTTCCCACAAAGATATCCTCTGTTTACAGGAGGATCAAATAAAAACACCCCCATGCTTCAGTGGATTACAAAAACACTGATGATATTTTAGGTGTTGTTTTCCACTGCAGCAACCTGGCGTATTGCGTGAAGCTGCTGCCATTTCTATCATCTCCTTGGCAGCACCTTGATGGATATGGATCAAGCTAAAGTGGAACGATGATGTCCAGGTGACACTTTGTGTCCATAAGGTAAACATAGTTGTCTTGCATGAACGGCCAGCGGGAGTCAGGCTCTGGGCCACTGCTAGTTTCCGGTGTAGACATGAGTGAAGGATGTGTTTAGAGTGTCAATACGCGACGTGTGCCTGGAGGAGAATAGAGTGTGTGTGTGTGTGTGTGTGTGTGTGTGTGTGTGTGTGTGT
>JAPQRN010000012.1:10406182-10448393 GCA_037367275.1 Coranthus polyacanthus
GGTAGTGATGCTGCCAAAATAAAAACATATGAAGGGACGTATCCAATAAAAGGGAAGGAGACATGGTATGAAAAACATATTACAATGTGATATCGCATTGTCATATAGGTGGAGGACACACAAGAGACAGATTTAGGAACATGGTTGAAAGCATGGTTGAGATAAAGCAGCAGAGATAATGTTACTCAACTGCCTACAACACTATGTTTCATGCAACTTTGTTTTACTAAAATAACAATATGGGCATTTGTAAAAAAAAATACAACTGATCATATAGTCTCAGCATAAAAATACACATAACAACAAAACCCTTGAATTTCAGCTCCACACTCATCTTATATTTTTAGTTCCCAAGTCTAATCCTAAAATAAACCTGGTTATTATACTGTGTCTCCTATTGAAAAGTCAGCAGTGATGACAATAACCTGAAACCCATAGCAGCAAGTCATTCACCCTTACAAAGAGTCAACAAGAAGATGAAGTCACAGATGACCATGTCAGATTCAATACCACGGTTAAAAACTAACATCAACTCTCCCTTTTCTCCACGTCAACACATGAATATTCACAAACATTGGTGCATTTTCTGATTTATTTGTTCACATCAGTAATTTTTTAAAAAATCTTTAAAACATTTCTTTTAGGTGTAAAACTTTTTTACCGGTTCTTTCCACAGACCTCGTTGTGTCTACGTTGTGTCTACAAGGGGAATCATCTCACCCCTCGTACCGTATCAATGCGTAACATTTGAAAAACTCGTCTCGTCCCGGTCTCGATACGCTCTGGTCTCGGCCTTGACTTGTTCTCGGATCAGGTGGCCTTGACTACAACAGTAGTTGAGATGCAGATGTAAACTATGCAGGACAAGTGCAACTTCCACAGTCCGTGCATACATACCGTACACATGTATGATTTATAATCCGTTTGGACTACTTATGTGAAATATTCTTACAAACCGGTTGAAGGGACAAGACAAGATACATCGCTGCTCTGTGTGTCAGCTGTTACCCCTTTCTGTCATGTCATGTTTTGACATTTGGTTCAAGTTACATGCTACTGAAAGCTTACAGTTACGTATACTATATGTGCACTGCACGTGTGCAGAAGCACGTTGGTCACTCGGGTTTGGCCAGTTCTGCATCATGTGTTTAACTGTCTTCAATGGTTAACACTGTAGTCTGCATTTTTTATAAAACTTTAATTGTTTGTTACTCATCAACACCAAATGCATGACCATGACTTCACAGTATTTCACGGTGTCTAATGTACAATCGTGAACTAGTACATGAGTAAAAGTACAAACATAGTAACAGCAAAGAAATAATAGCTGTCAAAAGTCATACCTATGTAGAATGGTTCCTATGTCTTAGTATAACTTGCAAGCAGAATTCCTCACAGTTTAGTTTACTATTGTTACCTTCTGCCACTGCTTTTATCCCCCTATTAATCCAAAGCCAGGTTTCTACTTTGAAATATAGCTGCTTGTGTTCTACACATTCAGAGAGATTGCTTCGCCCTCTGTAGAGTTGTGAGTTTATTCTTAAAAGAAAAGGCACTTTGCCAGGTTAGAATGATACTTACAGGTCAGCAGGCAGGCTGGACATCATCACCAGGCGGTCAGAATTAGGAACGGCAGGAGGCAGACAGAAACAGCTGGACGCCAGGCAGGCAATCCAGCAACAGCATCTGGAAAACTGGGCTCCAATGCGACGATGGAGAGACGATGAGTAGCAGCTGTGTGCGGAGGAGGCTGATGGCGAGAGAAGTCAGGTGTGTGGTGGGCAGGTGAGGCATCACTGTGCTGTGTATCTGGGGCCGTATTCATAAAGATAGCACAAAGACAGAATCCTGAGGTAAGAGTAGATCCTGGTAAAGATGAAAGTCATTCACAAAGCATCTTAACCCTTAAATGAGCTCCTACGGTGAAAAAGTGTTGAGGGTAGGGAGGAGGACTCGTAAGAGGCTTAAGAGTTTCTTAAGCAGAAGAGAAAATAGTAGAAAGACAAAGACGCAGGCTATTATAGTTCATGACAACTAAGTCTAAAAATCCACCAGTGCAAAAGTAATTATGTTAACGGACATAAAAGTTTTGAAAAACACAAAAACTAAACAAAAAGTAAAATAAACAACACAACACAGAGTAAAATGAAACAGAATTGCAGGTGAACTAAGCTTTGTATTGGTTTCCCCCTAATGTTAACGGTTCATGGTGAACAAGTAGAAAATGCATTTGCACATTATGGGACCTTTCGTAAACAGCGGTTTTGTAAATCGCATTTAATGTCATGCATTCTTTGATCCGACCATTTTCAGCTTCTATAAATCAAGGCTTTCTTCATGATGCCTGAAAAACTCAAACTAACACTGAAACTAAACGAAAACTAAACCAAAACAAACCAATTCCTCAAAACTAAAGCTACTTATGTACTTATGTACTATGTACGAAACTGAAAGACTAAATTAAAAACTAATGGAAATTTCAAAACTATAATAACTAAGTAGGCCGTAGTTATACATGTTTTCAAACATTTTATTCACTTTTATACTTTGAAAGTATGGCTCATAATATGTTCAGCAGAAGTGTTCATTATATAGTATATCATGTCCGCACGCTATGCTCCATTATCACATGATCACTTTTTACAAACAAACAGCAGTTCACGAACACTTCTCACTTTTACTCAATACCGTGAACTTGATGGCAGTCATTAACAGGAGTCTTAAAAGGTGGATTTTAGGATGTAAAATTTTATTAAAAAAGTCATAAATACAATTTTGAGAGGTCTTAAACGTACTAAAAGTTGACTTAATTTAGTGCTTGGTTGAAGCTTGTTGGACACGACTCATTCATTCTGAACTTTCTAGGTATAAAACAGTTGCATGTGGAACCGTCCTGTATTCTCATCGGGAGCGTCACTAAAGTCAGACTCCAGCTCAACTGGACAATATTTCATGTCCAGTCTTAAATTGCGTTCATAATGGTATTCAAATTTTAACTTGTTGAAACTGGTAGAAACCCTGATGCATCTCTGATGAATGCATAGAGTGATGCCAAATTGACAAATTCGACATTGAGATAAATGAGTGCGATGCAAATAATACTAATATATCCCTATTTTCCAAATACCTAATATGACATGACCATTTCCATAAACTGCCTTTAGATATTAGCAGAAATTAACTGACAATATGAACCAGCCCAACAGGGGGCAGCATTGCATTAATCCGTGTTGTAACTCACGTGTGTTGAAGAAACAGTTGTTTCCAGTCTGCAGCTCCTTCATCATCAACAAAACTAATATTCTAAGACATCAAAATGAAAATGTGTTTTCGGAGCATCATAAATCATCAAGTCTGTTACAAATAGTTCATTTATTTTATATTCCACTGCAAACATGTCGTGGAGACAAACATATTATCTGTCAGTATGTTCTGGTGGAGGTTCTTAATTGTCGTTCACTTCAACAACCAAACAACATCGACTTCAAAGAATTCAAACTAATTTATTGCCTAAATGGAGAAATTCAGGTCAACGGGAAACAAACTGATCCGAAATAAAAGTGTGGTAAGTGTCCTAAAGACATGAAAGTGAGCTACATCTGCATTTGAAATAACAACGTAATCTGATTTACCGTTCTATACTTTTCAGACTTTTTAAAGAAAATAAAAAAGAGTGACTTTGTTCTCCATTTTTATGCTCTTAGTTCAAGTACAGTCAGGTTACACAAAGAAACGCACCTTCTTTTTTCTGTTCATTTACTCCACAGTTTAGAGAAAAAGCAAGTTTTATTTCAAGTGAATGTAATTTTGCAACCTTTAAACAGATCCCCGCTTTTACTGAGTCACCTTTTAATAACGATAAAGCACGAAACATCCTGTATCTTTTATTCTTTTGTCTGTATAGGTTACTACTGTCTGAGTGCTTGCCCTTTCTTCATATAAACTATATCTCTGTGTCTCTGAATGCATAATGGGCTGCATTGACCGTCAACAGCCCGAGGCTTGATTTTTTTTTTACTCCAGCTGAACTGCATCTGCTGAAATCTGAAAATCCCCTCAAAAAAGTCCCTCTGTTTGTTCTCTTTAGCTCATTAAATATAGAAACGAAATAAACCTTGAATTACTTTTAAAATTTGTTACGTGGGAGAAAAGCAAACACGAGCAAACTTAGTAAATGAACATCACGCTGCATGGTTTGAATAGACAAAAAAAAAAAATCCAACAATTTTATCATGACGTCGACACTGTGGAGCTCCCGTTAGCAGCATCTCCGGGTTCAGGGCAGGTCACAGTTGAAGGGGTCACACCACAAGTTCTTCCACTGAAGAGATATGTCCGATCATTTGTTCATTCATTCATTCATTTAGATTTTTTTTGAGGAAAATTGCCACAGTCATGGTATTGGTACAAATCTGGTGTGCCAACTTTCAAAGAGCTGTAGCAGACGTTTTAGTTAATACATTCAAAATATATTTGTGCATTGAGTCCTTTTACATGTGGAACCAATTAAATGTCTAGAAGAAGGTCTAATTGCATCGAACAACGATGACTCTAAACCGAATGAAATGAATGAAATATATTTCTCACTTTCGAAGCAAAGAATGAACTGAATCAATTTCGGATGTTAGATCAAACAGAAAACGTTGACTCTTAAAGTATTTCTATTATTCTTGTAAAAAGATGTGTCAGTTAATGAATAGAGGGTTGGGGGGGGGGGGGGTATAATGTAAAATAAGGGTAAAAAAAGGTTAGACAGATCGGATCAATACAGCTCAGATGAGGGCGTCCCACGGGTTTGTTGCCATCTGGCCTGTCAGAGGTTCACTCAGACAAAGTGCAAAATGAACCTCCCGTCTGATCATTTCATCCCCACAGCATGACGAAATTAAAGATATCTGCACGAGCTCACGAGCCCTAACCTTTATTGCACATAACGAAGCTGGTTCTTTTTTTTTTGTATTCTAAGTTGTTTTCCACATGCACCAAGAAAGCACCGCCAGCGCCGCGGTACTCTAAAGGTTTTCTCTAACACGATACCACCCTCATGCCAGTTATTGTTGAGTGCTCTCAGAGTGATCCAAGGGCTTCCTTGGCTCGTCATATGATGCCTCCTCCATCTATTACAGAGCATTAGAAGCAAAGCTGGAAAGCAGACCGTGGGTCACATGTGCAGCGCTGTTTGTGCTCCTCTGTCGCTGCCGTATTAGTGACAGGTGCTCTCCTCTTTCTAGATCAGCGTTGGTAAAAGCAAAAATATTACGTTCCCATGTTAAAGGCGGAAATGCAGGCGAGATTAAAAGACATGACATGAATGGATAACTTATCTTAAACGCACACAGTCATTGAAACCTTTTTTTTTTCTTCCTGCAGAGCCGGCCACCTGGAACAGAGTCTTTTT
This sequence comes from Coranthus polyacanthus, assembly GCA_037367275.1. Lineage (NCBI taxonomy): Eukaryota > Metazoa > Chordata > Actinopteri > Kurtiformes > Apogonidae > Coranthus > Coranthus polyacanthus. The sequence goes on from JAPQRN010000012.1 coordinate 10,411,581, forward strand.
CTCGGAACCTGAGATGGGACGGTGAGCGTCTCCTGGACCACCCGTCCTCTGTCCACTCTCTCATGACAGATGGTCAGAGTGTGTGTGTGTGTGTGTGTGTGTTTGTTGCCTGTTTGTGTGTATATCTTTGTAACTAAGTGAGTATCAGTCTTTTAAGTATCCATGTGTCCCCATCTATGTGACAAAAGATAAGTTCACATCCTTTCTGCTTTTTTTTTTTTTTACGCTTCAGGTAACACAAATTAGCAACGTACAAATGCTTTGTTCTGAAAATAAAACAAACTTGTGCGCCTCCAAATTCGAGCTTGGCTCTCTGTTTGAGTTCCCCCGTGACGTCTCGGGACGTTGACTCGTTTCAATAAAATGTCAGACATTAGCAAAGGGAAGAAGTGATTAACAGCATTGCCTCAAAATTATAATACAAAGTCATATAGACACGTCACTATTATCTGCACACATAGCCTCTGTTATAGCCACAGGGAGATGCCTATCTGTGTTTCCGATGAAGAATGACACAAGGAAGCGCTGGACTGTGGTTTTCTTTGAGGATTTATAGGGGCTGCACGAAAAAATAAGATTTATTTTCACTAATTTAATTCTCTGTCTCTGTCTCTCTCGTTCTCTCTCTCTCTCTCTCTCTCTCTCTCTTTGCACTCATGCATTATTTATAATCCCTTAGCCACCCAGCTTCCTCTCCTCCTCCATCCCATGTCCCTCTCTGCCCTCAGCGGCATACGGTCTATATAAATCACTGTTTCACAAGATGATACAAGCAACGTAGAAACATGTTTAAGAAACCAACTAAACTGGAAGTACAGTTTTGGCATGGATGATCTATTTTTGTTTCAATCTATTTAATTTACCATGCGTAAAATCCTTGTGAACGCTTCGACCTGGAAGAAACATGAATGTTATTAAAAACTTATTTCAAACATATTCTCCAACATTGCCTCCCGATCTGCTTTCTCAATCTGTCAAAAAAGATGAGGTAGGATCATTTCGCTGCAGGGCAATTCAGTTTATGAAGCTCAAGCACAAGCATGACAAACTGCAACACAAACACTCATAAACCTGACAACTGTATGTTGTTTTAAATGTACCACTTCTTTTGTGTATCTCAAATTGAACAGGGTGACATGTACAGGACAGGATGGTAGTACTTTTCAAATGAAGTGGTAAGAGAATGTAATTCTGTAATCATTATGAGTCAGTAATCATTCTCTATGCCAGCAATCATTTTGAAGGAGCGCCAAGTGGTTCAGGAAAGAAAGAAAGAAAGATAGAAAAAAGAAAGAAAGAACGAAAGAAGGCTCATTGTCTTTCCGCTGGGAAATTCGGTTCAAGACCAAGCACAAACATGACTGTAACGCAATCACTCATAAACAGGACAACTTCGCCAGTGTTTTACGGGTACCTCTTCTTCGGTGTATCTCAAATTGAACGGGGTGACATGTGTGGCCTGTGTAGATCTGCAGGGACACAAGCAGAAAACGACATGCTCCCCAGTTTATATAAGGCCAGCATTTCGCCTCAGGTGTCAGCTGTTTCTAACAACACACTGCCTCTTCTTATGCATAAAGGCAGCAGTGTTTCTGACAAGAGCAACCTTGTGATTTCACCTAACTCCAACCAGTAAATATGTAGTATTTAACATAGCCCTGAAAAGGATCAGATGAGGCAATGCTGTTTTACATGACTGAGACCAAATGAGGGAGTCGCTAATACCACAGAGACGTGTCATGTGGTTTTGTTGCTGTATGCATGATGATAGTTTATATACCTGTGTCAATAGGTATTTAGGTTAGAGGCGTATTCACACGGTCTGTCTGCCATAACAGTTATGCTGGGTACTGTACATGTGGCTGCTGTCTTCAGGCACCAAACGGCAGCAAAACGAGATCAGTTCAGTTTTTGTAGAGGACAGGCATCCAAGAAAAATACCCTTATCTTGCATCACTTTAAAGTTAGTCAGATTGGGAATAAAAGTGACATTTGATCTGCTGTCCTGGCTGCAGAGAGGCTTATATTCTGTTGGGTCAGAGCCTGTAACCAAGTGCCAAATGGACGATTTACACAAGACTTAATTTGTCTGATGATAAAAACTAAAGAGGGTATTTTTGTCCGAGTCAGCAAGACCACGATAAGCTATTAAAGACCGAGCCAGTTTGTGAGTACGTGTGTGTGTGTGTGTGTGTGTGTGTGTGTGTGTAGTGGGCGTGGATACTTAGATGGCTTTTTCCCTGAAGCCGTTCAGCTCCTGTCATTCGAACTCCAGTGCCAGAAGCGCGCACCGACTCTCTGAGCCGAACATCCCGCGGACCAACCTCAGCGAGTTCACTCACTGATTGGATCTGTCTTTTAGTCAAAGGCGCACTGACTGACGGGAGTTTCCGTCGTGAGTTGGAGAGTTGGGAGAGTTTGTTTGGTTCCCCGATCCAAAACCAAAGAAGAAACGCATGGGCGCAACGATGACAGCTGAGTTGACTTCACTTCGAAATAACTGAGACCCGCATCCGATCTGCGCTGCATCCGATCGTTGATCCTCTGGGGAGATGCCAAAGACGCACAGGATGATTTCCGTTTTGATAACAGTGTTATTCGGAGTGGTGAGTAGACTCTATTGCCATAAACTTTCCTTGAATAGCCTGCTGTAAACGGTAACACCTGATTAATCAGTCACGCATCCATAAAGTGACAAACGGGAGAAAGTTCTTTTGCAGATTTTCTGGCTTTAATCTTTTATCACAAACAGGAAACTACCCCAAAAAGTTGTGGCTTATATCCCACCTGCGCTGAATTAAATGACCTCAATTTACAGTCAGACAGTTTTAAATTGTAAGTGTGTCATCTCCTTTTTGACACTTTGTGTGTGTGTGTGTTAAATGATTTGCCACAGATCCTTTGGAAATGAAAGGCGTTAAATCTGCGTCCTTGCACCTGTCCTGTCTTCAGTCTGACAGGACAATGTAAAGCAGAGCGGATGTATACAGCAGCCATTCAGGGTGATACTCTATAGCTTTAGTTGCTGGATATGTAGTTCCACCCTTCTCAGTTACATGTGGCCCTACAGACAGCAGGACAACAACAATGTCGCAGTGGCCTCTGTGGAGGAGCTCGCCAATAAACCACGTGTTAACGGATGAAGGGTCTGGTGGTTTCACTGAGATTTTCCTCAGGTTTGTGTGAAGGACTCACGAACATGAAAGCTTGAGAGGATGCGTCTCCAAAAAGTCAGCGGCCACAATCTCCCTGATTAATCTGTCGTTCTCTTGAGGCCGTGTAAGCTTAAGAAATTCATTTTTCTTAGTTTGTTTGACAGGACATGATCGGGACTTCACACTAAGGCAGGTTTGTCATGGTCCTGGTTTTGGAACAGGCTGCATCGCTGATACATGACAGCTGCTCCCACTGATGGGTATGCATCCTCTGCTGGCTTAGCGCATGCAATATTGATACAGCCCGAACCATCCCCCTCACTTTTCCTCTCCTCCTCTCGCTTCACACACATCACTCCCCTTCTTTTCTTCTCTCTGTCAGTATCTTTCTCTTACTTCATAAGAGATGATTCAACAGTGTTTGGGAAGGCATTAGCTCTAATGTCATTGCCACTGGTATTCCCCACAGCAGTTCAAGAACCATGTCTGGATTTAAATTAGGCCCAGCTTATTGGAAGGCTGGTATAGTGGAATGCTAATGGCTTAACAAGTGCTGACGGCTGAGGTCCAGAGGTTAAGTGCCTCCAACTGAAAATTGACTGGGGCATTAGTAAGATTGGTTGGAGCTCCGAAGTTATGTGTCCAGATGCTTCTGCTCATTTATTTGAATGCACGTGTGTTCCCGCATATGTGAGCTGGTTTCTGTGAGTGTGCGATCAATCTGCCTTTTGCTTTAGCTGCAGGGAAACAAAAGTTGAAGAGTGCAGCCCTGAAACTCTCATCTAAAACCAATTATAGGAAATGTGCAAGTCGAGCTACGACTTGCTAAGTGTCGAGCATCCTTTCTGTCCAAGAGATGTATGTTCAAATCGCATTACCCTCTAATTCATCTGTATTCACAACTTAGCAGTCATTAGAGATGCACTTTGTCTGAGTTTTCAGTCTTTGAGATGTTTTGGTGTTGCACCCACACCCCGAGCAAGAAGAAGAAGGGTCAAAAATGAGCACAAATGCTGGAACTTGGAATCATTTCAAAGTGTCACTCAGACATTTCAGAACAGGTTTGTTCACATGTGGGGGGTGTTTATGCGTGTGTGCAAATGTATGGGCGTGTACAGTTTATAAGGGGGCAGTTCAGAGAAAGAAGAAGGATGAGTGCAGGTGACAGTCTTCATTCATCTCAAATAGCTTCTTGCATAAGGTTTGTGTTAGGTAGAGAGTATACTGGGGTACATATCTTATATCATATATATCTACACAATGTAGGTCTCTGACTCTATCTTTGCCCTTCTTGAAGATGCTCCGGATCTGGATCAGGATCTTCATTCTTCAGTTTTTTAAAAAGGATTCTTCACCGTTTTGCCATTTTTGCCAATTTCTCAGAAATTTTAAGAAAGGGAGCTATTGCTCTGAAAAAAAAAAAACACAAAACACACGCACATGCTGAATGGCGATCTCGTGTTAGATCAGATCAATTTCTTGCTGATCCTTAAGATGGTTATTGAGAGTGATGGATATGATCTAAGGGGGCCAGGATTTGCAATCTCTGAGATTGCATATGTAAACAACGTATACATATAACATATACATATAACATATGATTTGTTAATTTTTGAAACAAAAAAAAATAAGACTGTGGTTTCAGCAATGTTATGTGACCATAATTTTACCTTAAAGTGGTGCAGATAACAGACACTTTCTTAGTGTTTTGTAAACATTCCTGTTTTAAAGGGCAAACTGCAAATGCTTTAGACGTTATCAGGCACGTGTCATGTATTAATTCATGTGAAAAATTTCCCCACAAGGCCTGTAGGTACCTTTTTGAACACAGACAACATAATTGAATACCAGAAGCTTGACTGTGAATGGGCCGTGACACCATCAAGGGCAAGAGGGAGATGTGTGTGTGTTTTTGCGTCCACACACACACACACACATGTACCAGCTGACTCAGAGGTGCCTGAGGGGACACTTGATGTTTTCTAGAGCTCCTCTCCCTTGTCAGCAGCATTCCACACACACCTGAACCTCAACGCCTGACGATTTATGTCGAGCGTATCGCCTTCACACTAACACGCCCCCCCAATACGCACTCACTAAAGCCTACACTTAAAACCTGTGTTAATAAGTGTTCAGGCATTTAAAAACACGCAAAAATGTTACTCAAACAATCAGCCTGGAGAAAAATGACGAACGTGTTGCTCAAGAGTGGTGTGAAGAAACTGCGTTGTACTTCTTCTTAGCTTTTGTGACATATTAGTGTAGAAGATACAGGCGTAAGAAATAGTTTTCTTTGCAGTCTGACCTGCAGTTATTCTGTCAGCTCTCATACGCAGTGACAGATATATGGCCGAACAGAAGAACAACTCAACCTCGGAAATAACGTTTACAAAAATCAACCACTTGCCTTGTATCTGGAGAGAATTAAAAACAGTCCTCTTGTGTCTCCTTTGTCTGCCAGTGGCCTCAGTGTCTGACAGAAAGAACTTTTTTTATCAAGGTGCGGAGAAGATTAAAATGAAACCGGTGTGAGAAGAACAGATTTAGCCTGATCATGACGTAATGTGAAAGGCCTCAAAAACGTAAAGGTCTCACATAAACTAAAGCAACTCATCGAGGCTCAGGCATGCGAGCCCGAGTGTGCGCGCACACTTTTCCACTGGTGTACAAAATGCATTGGCACACAAACGACTTTTCCTATCATTGACTAAGACATGCAAATCAACAGGTATGCATATGTGCAGAGGAGACATTATCCAGCTCTATCTGCTTTGTGTGTGATTTCGTTTCCTTTTACGGTATCTGTGACTTAAGATGCTCTTGGTACTTTAAAAATAGATGTATTTGATGCTGGATTAGCATAAATATATGTAGTAGTTGTGGGATCAGGTACAGACCAAGGGTTCAAAATGGGTAAAGGGTTGAAATATATAAAAGGAAATATATTTTGTTGCACATCCAATTCGTCAATGCATTGAGAGGAGTTCAGCCAAAGTGTTAAAGTTCTTTTTTTTATTCAGTTTTGAATATTTTCAGTGGCATGAAGCCCCCCCTTGCCAAAAAAAACAAGTCCTGTATTTCACAAGATCATACCAAATCAAAAAGGAAAGGTCTGTGTAGCATTTCAGGCGGCTGAAATCTGCATAATCTTTTTTTCTATCCCATAAATCATCTCACAACCTCTTCTGCAAGAGACTGACCCCTTGGCTGGGAATGGCTGGTTTGGTTGTTCCAAGATAAATCTAGGGGGAGCGAGCAAGAAAAAAAACTTCCTACTCAGGGAGTGTTGCTTATTTTGTCTTTGTATTACTTTTACTTGTGAAATTCTAAAATGACAAATTCATTTAACATACAGTACTACTGTTGCTTTGTTTGAGGCAAGAAATGAAGGTTTTATTCATTTAGACAAAAGTTTTTGGTTCATGTTATGGATGGCACAAAATGTGAATGCACCCTTGCTTCTCTGACTTTGTATGATCTCTTTGGTTATTGGCAGGTTGGGACTCTGGCCAATAAGGACTTATGTTTGTCGGGCCAGTATACGACCAGTGGGGAATGCTGCAAGCAGTGCCTGCCTGGGGAGGGCGTCGTCAAACCATGTGGAGTCACGCAGACCGTCTGCGCCCCCTGCATTGACAGTGAGTGAGCAAATAATAAACAAAAAGTACACCCATTTCTCACAGTATGCAAGATATGTCCTCAGACAAAGCCCTACTGTCACTGCAGGATTACAGACGACTGCACAGTTTAAATTACAATCTCAGGCTTTTCTAGATTTTGGCAACCTTATCTTATTTAAGTACTCCATAAATCGTTTTGTTAAGTTGCTAAAGCATGCCATGATTTAGACTTGTTATGTAAGAAACACAGTTTGTTAGATTACTCAGCATAAAAGTCTATAAAGTCATAAAAGCCTAAAGTTGGAGATGAACGGTTCCGTTTCATGAAAAACGTATTCAGCATTTGATGCATTTTGACAATAGTATCAAACAGCTGTGTAATATATTTCAGTGAAAGATGAAATAACTGTAAAAAGATGCTGTTTCAAGCCTAGCATTGACTTGTTCAGCTGCATGTTTGGAAGTAAACCGAGTCCCAGACATAATCTGTGCTCCAGCATTGCTGAACCTACTCATGGCCCTTACCATGTAGGGAGAGACGCTGTGTTGGTCAGAAAGACTTTATGAGGATGGTGGTATTGAGAGGATACAAGAATTGGACCCTTTCTAAATGTTGTTGCAGAAAGAAAAAAAAAAAGCAGCGGAAGATATTTAGCGAATCAGGCAAGTTGTTATGTCACCGTGATTAAGATGCTAAGCAGTGTATGAGGGATTTAGTAAACACTACTGAGAAGCGCCAAAGGATATTTAAGGTCTGAGTACATCTCTGTTTGAGTGGAGGGAAAAAGAGTCTGTGAGGTCAAAGGTCAGGCTGCAGAGGCCAGGGTTGGTCTATAGCCAGTTCCAACACTGTTCCCAGAGTTGTGGCTATCCTGCAACCAGGAAGTAGTTGTAAACCTCCATGGGACAGTGAGGGACGGCAAACCATGAGAGAAGATGGGCTGCACTCAGAAAATGTTTCAGATTCAGGTCATGAGAGAAGTCAGAGAAGCGATGTGGACATGAAAATGATTTATTTATACTTTTGCAGGACTTCTTTGGAATGTTGTGTGTTTGGGCAAATATGTTTCAGCCGAAAAGTGACATTTTCAAGATGGATTAATTCCTCAATTTAAACATTACACCCTAGTCATCACATATTATCACATACTTTTTTTCTGTATTTTTATTTTTAAAAAAGTAATATTTTAAGCTGAAATTCAGTAATTCAGATTTCAGTAATGTTTGTGGAGTTGCACCGTTATTGCGCAATGTCAAGTGTTTCAGGGTGATACATTTCAGTGTCAGGGAGCTTGTTCTGCTCAGACATGAACAAACACACTGTCGGGCTCTCAAAGCTGTCATAAGGCCAGACAAGCTCTGCACTAACTCATGGAAAAACAAATGCTAAGTAGAAAGCACTCCATCAGATAACGTCACAATGCAGCGATATTTAAAGAACACAACAAACCTTTTGATTTTTTCTGTAATTCAGGCTGACAGAGCTGAAGTGTGAGCGCGCAGAAGCATTTTAATAACATGTTTTAAAGCTTCGGTCATCAGTTTAGTTATTTCTTTTACTCGATGGGGGTTTTGATTCTTCTTATTTTCTCACAGTCTTCTATGTGTTTGCAAGTCAACCATATAGCATCTACACGAGCATCCATTTAAAAGAGGCAGACTGTGGTTTGTAGACAGCGTTCAGGGTTCATTTTGTACAGATGGCTGATTGGCTGGCCTGGCTGATGTGCTAAAAAGGAGGGCCTGCAAAAACATACGGAGGAGGAGGCTGGATGAATGAACAGATAAGTGGAGATGAAACAGAGCAAGTACAGCTGTACAGCTGGAACGTAGACAAGGTGAACTTCTGGGCCAGCAGCTAATTGTTCATCCTCACACATGCAAACATGTACAAACACGTCAGGATAAACACTCATTTAATCACACGGGAGCAGGAACAGAAAACTTAAGATCCTCTTCACTAAAACTTAAGGTCCTCTTTACCAAGAAGCGCACGAAGCTACACACACACTCCAGCTTCCTCCCACGCATGCACCCAACACACACACACACACACACACACACACACACTCCTCTTGCTGCATGTGCAGTAGCCAGAGTGGATAAAGGCAAGGATCCTTTTATGGTTGCTGAAAACAAAGCAAAGGATTGAATGTTAGACCAGAGGCAAAAGCACTGTTATGATATGATATGCTGAGCCAGGACGAGACCGTCTGTATCCACCTCCCTCTGCCTCTATCACCCCCTCGCCCCCTTCTCCATGCTGCAGGCTAGCGTTATTAATGTATTGACTTGCATTATTGATGCATGGCATTATGATAATGGCTCTGAGAGCACTCATGGGGAGGGGAGATAGGGCTAGTCTGAGAGTGTGTCTGTTTAGAGAGGGACGGTGTTACAGAAGATAATGGGGTGGGTGGACATGCACGGGAGGGACAGTACAGTGACATAATTAAACAAAACGATGAGTTTCACACCATCAGTTTGAGACTGAAATGTACAAAAGGATTCATCTTATTCTCAAATGTCAGTCTGTGCCTCCTTTAGTCCCTCCGTCTGTCTCCGTCTCTCCCTTTCAGTATTTATCTGTCCACATCTCTCTTTTAATCTCAGTGTCATCAGAGCATTCACCGTGGTTGGTGGGCCAGTTACCCAGACTGAACATTCGATATGCTATGAGACACTGAGCCTCAAAAAGTCTACATGGAGAGTGCATGCCAAAGGCCTATTGTTTGCTGCCACATAGTTGAGTTTTTAAGCCACCTGAAAGCCATTTTCCCAAATATTTCCCTGCTTCTCAAATGCGAATATTTGCTGTTTATTTTTTGTGCTCTCTCAAAAATATATTGTAAATATATTCCTTTTTCAGAAAAAAACAGGCACTTTAAAGAAGCCAGGATGTTTTTTCATTGTTGTGTGACATGTTATAGAGCTGACGATCAGTTAGTTGAGAAATAATGAGCTAATTAATCAATAATAAAAGCGTATGATTCAGTCCTAGTGTCTGAATATAAAACGTGTGTTGTACAGTATGGTTGTCAATAGATTAGACATGATGATAGTAAAGCCGTGATAACAGTTCATTCTTCACCTCTTTCTCTGTCTCTCTCGCACACGCACAGACAAGCTGCTCTTACAAATGGATTTGTTGCATAATTTAGTGTGTTTCCCAGTTCTCTATCCAGCCGAAATACAATTCCATAAAACAACATACAATACTGATTCTGGCCTTTGCAGATATATTTGTCCCGGAACATCCATTTATGAAACATACTGTGATTCATGTTAGTTCATCCTGTTAAAGAATGAAAACTGCCTGAGTTTCGTGTAACACGTGTCACTGATTATGTATATTTTTAGGATCTCCTTTAATGAAGCAACCTCAATGCTTTTATATTCACTGAAAGAAGAAAAACCCTTATAATAAAATCCCATGTTATCGTGACTTTGGAAAGCCGAACCCTGGTTTCTTCGCAGACACGAGGTCTTCTCAAGTTAAGAAATTTAAGTTTAAAGCAAAACAACTGACACTCGTTGACATAACAGACTCAGACCGGTTCAAATAAAGAAATTACTCTTTAAAAATGTAAAAAAAACTCCCAATTATGCCACATTTTCAAAAGAGTGATGCAAAAAACAATCATTCATTGATTCTAACTGAAACTATGTAACTTCTTATTAAATATGGGAATATTTAAACACATGATAGACAGCAAACACCCAACAAGCTGGGGTCAAAGGTACATAGTGTTTTAACATGATACGTCGATATTTCTTCAAAAGATAAAAGACCACTCTGTAAATTGAATAGGTGACTAAGTGGATATATATTTATATTGCGGGACATAATTAACCTAACCTCCTAAAAAAGAGAGTTCCATTGCATAAATCAAGAACACTAGATAAAGTCATAAAAAGTGATCATCAGATCTATAAACAGAGAGAAAAGTCAGTGGAAAAAGACAAAAAAGCCACTGTAGTGTACACAACTCATCTCTACACCACACGCATTCGGCCTGAGGACATTGAGATAAATGGGCTGAAAGCAGCTGAAAGCAACACAAAACCCAAAAGATCAACCCTTTGACATATCTAAACTTCATTGGCCATTTTCTCCTTTCTTTTTTCAGGTGAAACCTTCTCAGAAAACTTAAGTCACACAGAAAAATGCCAGCGATGCACACAATGCACGGGTCTACTCCGCATGGAGACGCCCTGCACCGACTCCAACGACGCCATCTGCGTGTGCACCTACGGCTACTACCTGGATGGCATCACACAGCAGTGTAAGCCCTGCACTAAATGTCCCCAAGGCCACGGCATGCTGTACAGCTGTGAGTTTAACCACGACACGACGTGTGAGGAGTGCACCAGGGACACGTACTCAGACCAGGAAAGTTCTCGAGAGCCCTGCATCCCCTGCTCCACCTGTGACGATGAAGAGGTGTTGGAAGGATGCACGTCTCTCCGCGATACAGTTTGTCAAAGTAAGACAAATCACTCACAGAGGCTTATAGCGATGTTTACTTCAAGTCCGAGTGTTTACATGTACCAACTTAAGCCCCTGTTATACAAAATGTACTGGCAGATGTGCACGAGGTCCTGTTTATACTGCACTTGGTGTCCTTTCTGAGTACGTGTTCATGCTTGTGAGGTCAGCTCATACACCCCAATTTTCAGATGTATGTGGACCTCCATACAAATTTGAGCAGATGATGAAACGTATCTCAGACAGACCCTTGTAGCTGATGCTCTGGCACTCAACCCTCAGATAAACCTCCAGCTTTTTATTTAATCTATGGTGTGTTTGGATTTTAACACTAGAACCAGGGGTCGTTATATACCTAAAACTGCCAAAGGGTAAAATGTATCCATTTGCTTGGCTGCCGCATTTCTAGTGGACAAAAATGTACTCTCACTGAATTAAGGTATTCTCTTCACAAAGGAATGTCTCAAGTCATGACATGAGTTTGTTTAATGTGTTTTGGTCTCATAATACACCACTATGTCAGTGTGAGGCGGTGTATTTACCTGCAGACACTTTAATTCGTAAACTCTGTCTGTGCTAATTGAAGTAAAAGTCTGTTTCCCAAAATGCTAAACAATTCCCTTAAGCTTTAGGGTTTTTTTTCACATCACACACTCACATACAAGGAAAGAAGGATGCAATATACCTGACCTGAGCCCACTGCTCACGGGGTGGTTTTTGAATTATTAGGAGGACTTTATTTCAGGAAAAAAAAAACATTTTATGTTGAGTTTTACAAATGTAAGTCTTTGAGCACTCGTGAACATGTAGTCTAGGAAAAATTAGAAATGTCCAATTGTACTGAGATGAGAGCAGGAAGCTGAGGGGAAATAAAGCCATCGAACTAGCACTAGTGAACCAGCACTACAATAATCAACTGTTGTAATGTTGAAAATTTCCAAGATTTATAACTTTAAACTGCATGGCACGGCATTCATGATTGTTGTACCCTGTGTTAGTGAGAAAAACGTGAAATTCCTCTAACAAGACAATTAAGTCAGTTGTTCAGAGATTGATGTTTTAGCTATTATGCAAATGGATTTTGGGCCGACCCTATCTAAACACTAGGCAGGCTTATTATGAACTTTTGTGTGGAGCCAGTAAAGTTGAAGGATGGGATGCCTCTGCCAGGGTCACAATGGAGAAGATTTATGTGAGTGCACATTTGCTGTCCAGCACTGTACGGACAGCTCTACACCCTGGACATCTACATTGTGAGCCACATAATCAGATCATCTCAGTCTGACACTATACACATTGTTGGGACACGGACCTAAATGCCATGCCAAGGCTTGTTATATTGTCTGTATGGACTCATCCCATCCAAAGATACAAAGACCAAAGTCTTTGTATGGATTGAGGGTTTAGAAGAAGGTCATATCTCTGAATTTCCTTTATTTCATCAAAACCCTGTGGGTATCACACTCCAAATCACAAATTCCTTATGACTGCAGTCAGTGCTCATTCCAATGACCTGATGCCTTGCAGATTAAATCAACGCTTTTGTGAGATGACAATAAAAGGAGATTGTTGATCAGCTATGCAGCCTGTTGGGGCAGCGGTTTGAAGGATGTTGTTATCACAGTGGTGAAGACAGAGTGAGTCTCGAGCTAAAGGGAGTCTTTTGTGCCTCTCCCATGATCCCATTTGGCCTGTGAGGGCTTTCAGTTTAGCCTTGGGGTTTCTTAAAGGAGCTAATGACTAAAACAGACACCGAATCTAATGTAGATTTCCTTCATATACTTACTGGGTTAGTATATACAATCTGTCCCCAAGTTGGTCACCATCAGACAGAATTTCTGCCAGATCAGCTATCATTACACCATCCATTTATAATTTCATGAAGAACTAACAATTTGGCTGTTTACAAAATACTACATACATAAATACATATTACAAAATCAGTCTTATGATGTGTTTTTGCACTTAGCTGTTATCTGTTATAATCTCTAGTGGACATGCTTTAATCATTGGAGTAGTATTTCAAAATCAGTAGCAGTCTTCACAGAGACTATGATGTAATATAAATACAACTGCCTAGTTTTATGAGAATACGGGAAAATACCACAAATATAGTGTTATTTGATAAGCAGAAGGGGTCACAACATGTATTGATGTCATTCTACCATATGGCCCTGCAGCTTCCATTGAGGATGATGCTTTAATGCAGCTTGAATCAACTTGTGGCCTGAGAGAGAAGTGTACACTGATGATTCATCTAAGATCAAGATATAAGAAGCCAGAGCTTGAACCCTAAAACATCCTTTAGATAACTAACACTGTATGCTTTGTGATGAATGTGAATTTGCTGTATTTCCAGCCATGATGGCTCACAGCCCACTTTTTATAGGGTTCATCATCATATGTTATTCCCCACCATAACCCAATCAAGAGCTCTTTATTTCTAATGTAATCTTTTTTTACCAAGGCTCAAGCATTATCAGCATTTACAAATCTGTAGCACTGCCAGACGTCCATATCCATTAGTGTTGTGGAGCCAGGCGACGCAGGCCTGAAGGCTAAACAGTGAGGAGGGTGAAGGGAGAGAACACGCAGAAGGCCACTGCCCGTGTAAAGACAAGTTGTAACTTGAGACATCAGAGACGTAGTTTAACTCAAGGTAGAGGGACAAGAACATCACTTTGACTACACTTTAGGTTATCTTTACAATGAAAGCTGGATTTACTGTTGTTGGAATTTGGATTATATTTGAGTTTAAACCAGGAGTGAATTTTCCATTGTGACGATTTAGCACCCCTTTATGTGGATACATGCTCAGCTGATATGTGGACTGAAAATCCAATTTCCTTCCACACTTTTTAAGGGACTAGGGGTTTGTTTTTAGTCTTATGTGGGGGAAAAGCTCCCTCTCTTCATCTCTCTATGAAGGTAGAACATGTTAATACGGGCCAGACTCTGTCAGGCTATACCCACAGAGTTGAGGGTTTGAAGGCAAGATGCTTATCTAAAGAAGTGTGATATGACTTCCACTCTCTTGTAGGCCGCCAAGCAAGGGCAAAGGTTGAAGGTCATGGGAAGCATGTATTTGGAGGGGGTGTTTGGAAAAAGATCAAGCAGTATAAGTTTCCCTTGGGGATGTTCACTGAGCAACATGGCATAATCCTCACAATCCTTTCACGGGTCACAACAACACTGGGGCAAGAAAAGTTGATTAAAACTCTCATTATTAACCAGTTCTTGAAAGTGACATGTATTGTGTTATCATAAGATCGAGGGGTGGTAATTGACCCCTATTATAGAGGGGGATCTTTGCTTGGAAATGGCAGGAGTGGGTATGACATTGGCATGAGATATGGCTAATAATAAGATTGGTAATTCTTGTTGAGCCAAGGGGCAACATCCATGGCTTGAAAGTGAAGCCAATATGGAAGTATAATGTGGAAGTATTTTAAAGTGCGATACCGCTGATGGCCACTAGACTGTGGCTCCAAAGAAGCCTGATTCCAGTTGATTTTCATTGAAGTTCTCTCTGGAAAGACTAGAAAGTACTTTTTTCCAGAAATTATTCTGGTGTCAATTGCGGGTTTTTTTGGACCTTCTAATATGTGTACTGGTGGCCGTTATTGCTCTGTTAATAAGATTTTAGTGCTCATAGAAGACTGAAGAGATCTGTCATGTAGTTTTTGATTCTAGGTGTGATTGACAGTTCACTCTCCTGCTGCATCAGACTTTTGAAGCTTAATATAATAATAATGATAGAATAAAACGTATTTATTTCCTGACAGACGGCTCTACTGTGGTTTTGGTTACACTAAACAAGACTGTCAAATGGTTTTGTTAAGCAAATGTTTCAGGAATTGTAACATTTTACTGTGTCTGTAAGTTAACTGTAGCATTTCTCCACCTCTTTGTCTAATACGTCAATTCCAAATTCCAGGCTTCAGAACTGTAGTCCATAAACCACATCACGGTGGTTGAATCCACTTCTTCCGCTTTCAAGGCAGGGATTACTTTAAAAACTCATTATCAATAGGGGTGGCCAGCCATGCAAACAAACTCTGACAGGGCTTTTTCATATCATGGTTAAAGCTGAATGAGCAATGCTTGAGTTTGACAGAGTGCTGTAGTCGCTGCCTGTTCTTATCAGCCTGAGGTATTGGTTATGAGCCCTCAGAGTTAAAGGCCCTCACCTTGTTCTTCCTGGATTGGCTACACATATGTGGGCTGACTCTGACTCTGTATTGAGGTTTCTGGTCCTATGTCAGCAAAAGCAAAAGGTTGAGGCTTGAGGCACACGGGCAATTATATTATTCATGCACATACATGCACAAAATGAAGTTTAAAGGATTACTCTAGTATGACGTAGAAGACACACAAACAGTACATGCAGGTGGCTCGATGCTCCCGCTCTTACCAACAGATTGAAATCAATAAGATGATTTATTGAACACTGCAGATCAAGAGACAGCATATATAAGGACGGAGGTCATCTGGGTATGGTAAACAGGAGGAGGGGAGAGTGATTTGGCCAAGTGCATTTGGTTATTGAATTGATAGGTGAGTAGAGGGCTGGGGAGCTGTTTCCTTCCTGAGTTTGGTTGACCTTAACGATCGACAGGCTGCCCTCCAGAAATCAGAAAGCGAAATCTGCTAACCAGACCCACGCACACCACTCAATGCCTGACAACGTCAACTAAATTAAAAGAGAAAGACAGAGGGAAGGAAATGAGGAATGGATAGAAACAGAAAGGGGAAGGGAGAAAGTAATGAATGAGGGGGAGGGCTTTCTTTTTCTGCTGGTGAATGGTACACGTGCACTGCCGGCGAGCATTTGACAGACATATAAAGGGAGGGAGATTAATGGGGAAAACAATAAAGGGCAAAATGCCATCAACATTCCTGATTTCCTCTAGCATTCCAGCATTACCACATTAGTAGCTGTGAAGTGTCTCCAATCTCAGTCCGACTAAACAATTCACTGTCTTTGTATTGCACAGTCACTCATTGTGTGGCCATAGCTTGTTCTCTGCACATCTACTGACTTATATCTCTACTGACTTGGGCTCTACGGCCACAACTGACCTTCTCTTTTTAACCCTTTTGCTCCCTGCTCACAGTACGAGCATTGTCACGATGAGTGAGGTTCTGAAGTTGTATGTCGCTGCCTTTCTTGCTGCCAACCATGAATTGTCCCCTTGTGGAGATGATTCGGTCTCCTGAAGTCGCTTGCCATTCCACTGGAATTTGCCCCTCGACATTCCAGGGGAAATTTTTTTTGGAGGTGATTTGGCATGTGTGAACCTTTCTGGTCCAAGGGTGACCACAACACTTGTGCTTTTGCTCGTGCCGTTCATTAACTGCCAGAAGTTCATCTGAGGGAGTCAAGGTTTTGTCCTCATGAGGATTTATGTCTGGAGATGTGTAACTGTGCCAAACCAAACCTGTTTCTGAATGATTATTATCTTTTTATCTGCCATAGCTGCCTTGAACTGATTTATTGCACTTTTGCAAAGGTAATTTCATGAAATTTTGAATGATGTGGCTCTTTATTTCTGTCATGGTGAAAGATACTTTTCAAGAATAGATATATATTTCTCAGTCATTTCAGATAGTAATACAGTAGTCCAGAAGTTAAGTTGCAGAAATTTGCAAGATGCAGCAAGGGGCCATGCATGCAGTTTATAAATATAGTTTAAAATTATGTTTTCAAGTTGTTAAATAAATACCTGGCTAAGCTGCACCTTAGCATTTTATACTCAACTCTCGTTACAAATGAAGAAGTGAGGAAAGAAGAAACAAGAAAAACAAAATACACCAGTTGGAGAAGCTAAATCGTGTACCTCAGAATGAACTAAACTACTTCTTCTGAAAATAAAGCACAATGACAACAGTACATAGAAGAAGAAGTGATGGAAGAGGAATAAATTGAGAGCTGCAGAAAAGAATAGAGACGAAGAAAGCCTGGAAGAGCAGAGAGAGGGAACAGATGCTGAGAATGTGCACTGGTCGATAAAAGCGATGGAGTTACTCCTCTGCATTCTCGGGTTTCTCTGGTTGACCTCTACGAGTACTGATCACATTCTGCCGCAGAGCAGACACACACATACGAGCACACACACACGCAAGACATAGGCACAGGCGTGCATACACATGCACCCCATACAAAGTCACAAACATGAATACAGTGTGTTTAGTGTACAGCATGTGGGTTTAAAATTTATAAGACTGATGTAAAGTAGGAAAAGAGCCAGCGGCTTCTTGGAAAACAGAAAGAAGCACAAGAAGAGGGCGTAGATATCAAAATCATCAGAAGAATGATGGCAACAGTCATCAATAATCCTCATAATCCCTTCACTTGTACTTGTTGTAACAACATATCACTATAAAAGATTTCCCTTACATCGAGTTTTATTTTTTGGGCAGGTCTTGGCAGCAGTCGTGGCTGTGCTGAGGTGTAATGACATATTATAAAAAAAAAAACAACGCTTGCTTGTGTCAGAAGCCCCTCCTGTCCTTTGTGTTGAAATTCAAAGATAGTATTAAAGTATGTGGTGTTGAAACAGCAGCAACACCTGTTTGCAAGAGTCGGCAAGAGGTTGGAACGGTGACTCAGGTGTGGCTTCTGCAGGTTACCACACACACACAAACAAACACACACAATTACACACGCTGCCACTGTATACTTATACACTCATATCACACAGAGAGTGAAACGGTCTTTCTTTAATGTATTGGCAGATACACGTGTGCCCGGATCTCTAGTAACAAGTTAATCATTAACGAACAAAGTCAAGAGGAAAATTCCAGTAAATCCACTAACAGCCAAATAGTGCCCAACAATAATTACAATACATGGTTTGTTGACAAGAGTTAGAGTTGGCTACACCTATAAGGACAGGCTGATGGAAAAGGAAGTAGGAGTGAGCAAAGGCATAGATGGCAGCAATATGTGCAAGCAGAAGACTGACAGATGAAATTATGGCGAGAGGGCATTTAGGCTGGACAAAGAAGATCTCTGTCAATGAACGGTATCTGGTTTCTAGTTTGTATGTGTGTGTGTTGCAGGGGCAAGTACAGCCCAGAAGGGCCAGACAGACAAGTCATGGTGGTGATGGTGCTGATGGTCATGTGTGTGTGTGGTTATTCAAGAGAGGAGTGTATATTCAGAAGCAGAAGTGGGTAGTAATGTGTTACATTTACCCTGTTACTTATAATTAAGCAGCTTGTACCACGAAATTGTACTTTACTCAGTAGTTTTATCATACTTAAGAATTTTTATGACGAAAAAAACTTTAACTGTACATATTTGGTCGCACTCTTTGTGTTACTTTTGATTTTATCTGCTTGAATTTAGCGCAGATTCAGTTTTTTTCTCTCATTGTCCAACCTCATGGTCCGAGCAGCCATAACCCCACACTCCCTTCCCATGGTTTCACCCAGAGCAGAACATGCCAGAAACAACAACGGGAGTAAATTCATTAAGCTACCCTATCTAAACGAGATAGAGTCGTGCTAGAATGATATTAAAAAGTGGCCTTAAGCTGCACCTTCACCATCCTGCCAAACGTGGGATGGAGGCTGTTTTTCCACAACCGTGCCTACAGTTAATGCAAGCGGATCATAACTTGCTCAGACTACACTTCAGTCTGGAGTTGCAGGCTTTCCATCAGAACATCAGCTTAGCTGTGTCAGTATATACTGTACACCAAAGTGTTCAGATACTGGTCCCGCTCGTTCTCTGATCATTCAAAAGTCCAATTGAAAGTAGCCTAATACTGAAACTGGACTCAGTAGAATTAAGCCTTTATGGTTATAGCATGGCATAATCATTCATAACAATGATGCACTGGGAAATGTCAAATTAAAATGAGTCCAATTAAAATGATTAGAAATAATACAATTGATGAGTAAATATTGAACTTGTTACTGTTAACTATTTCTTCATAGGATATGATTGAGGGATGGATTGTATTAGAAGGTGCATATGGCTGTTTATTTTGCCATATGCACCTCTATTCTGAAGAATAAAGTGGAAAGTGAAAGTTGCTCACCACTCAGGTAATCTTTTTAATCGATACTTTCTTACTCTCACTCGAGTAATTATCTTGATGAACACTTTTACTTGAGTTACTATTATCATGAGTAGTACAGTCCCACCTCTTATCAGAAGTCTGCTTGAATCTATTTTGTGTTTCTTACAAATTTCATCCACAGATATTAAACTAATTAGAATGAATTCAATTTAAATCGGGCTTTGAATTCCAACCCGAATATTAGACTTATGTGTGAATGCTATTTCTACATAATATCTCAAGTCAAATAAAACTGGCACCATGAAGTAGATAACCCTGCAGTGAACATCTTTCCTCTCAGGGTACGGGGCAATATGACACCAGCATCATCATAAGACAAAGTATTTTTAGTAATGCTCAAAAGAAAATCAATAGCCTTAAAGGTTGAGGATGAAGAATAATGGGCATCCAGCATAATAACTTCTTGCAATGCTCAGTATTGCATTTGTTTTACCCAGTATGCCATGAAGTACTTATGACAAAATTCCTTCACCTAAAAGCCCCAAGTGCATCCATCTAAATAAGCTCTCATTAAAAATATTTTCGCCTCATTAGTGTAAAATGGTTGCCTATGGCTCAGTGGCTCTCCTGAGGTATTTAAAGGCCTTGGAAGCCAACAGGATGATTTCCTGTTGATGATGTGAGTAACTGTAAGTAAGTGACAGGCGAGGATAGGTTTCCACATCCGCGGTGAGGAGTGAACATGTCCGCTTAGCGTTAATGGTCGGGGAAAGTGGGCTGGACTGGATGGACAAAGTTGCTTTTAGCCTTGTTAATGGCTCCCTGAGGAGGAGGGAAATGACCAAGTGATGTGGGGTGGTGGGATGTGTGCCATCTGTGTGTGTGCATTAGTGACTGGTTTATGTGTTTGCAACATTCATGGCTACACTGGCTATGCTGGAAAGAAGAGAAAACAGCATGGAGCTTAAAGATGGGAATCTCTCAGGCAGAGTAGGTGACAAAGTCTGCAACCCGCTGGGGAATATAGTGAAGGATTTAGACATTTGAGAGCCAGACATTTTCTGCAGGAGTTGGTGGAGACCAAAAATAGAGGTGAAATTAAATTTAGTGTCACAATTTTTCAAATAGTTGACAGTTGAAATATTGTAAAACTGTGTCACTGTTGTGTTGACTTTAAATTCTGGTGTTTTTACATGTTCAGAAAGCTCATGCAGCACTTCTCCTCATATGTCCTTCACAGGTCCGCCTTCAGTCTCTCCAGTACCCATCGGGACTTCCTCCATGCCCACGGATAACTTTTCAGACGACCCCCCTCCAGACCCCCCCACAGACAGCACGACAACCACAACTGACGGTGATTCCAGAGAGCCAATTTACCAAGGTCTGAACGACAAACTCATCCCCATCTACTGCTCCATCCTGGCAGCTGTCGTGGTCGGCTTTGTGGCCTTCATCATCTTTAAGAGGTAAGGATAGACACGAGGTGAAGTTTAATAACACAGTTAAAGGAAGCAGTCCTCTTCTCAGAAAGACAAGAATATGTTAATATGTTTGATAAGAACAAGTCGCTCTTTCACTGAAAGTCATTTTTAAAATGTTTGTAAAGTAGGATCATCTGATCTGGAAGATTACAGTCATGTATTCTTAATCAAGTTCTGTTTACGAAATTATACTGAGGGGAATTACAAGAGTTACTGAAAATATGAAATCTAAGGTTTTTTTTAAGTCACAGAATATGGGCAGAAAGAATAGTTCTTATATCGATTTAGATCTTTTTTTTCTGTTAATGATTTTAGTGGTAAAAAATATCTACAGCACACGTTGCAGAGTAAAAAAAACTAAAAATAAACCCTTTTATCCACGTTTAGTATCATTATTGGTCTGTGAGGTTATACAGGTTAATTTGAGGTTGTGACTTGAAAAATGACTTGGACTGAAGATCCTCACAGTTGCATCCCACGTTATCATTGTGGATTTCCTGCTGTTTTCTTAACTGATTAATATAATGTGTCTACTTGTCTTTTTCATTTCAGGTGGAACAGCTGTAAGCAGAACAAGCAAGGGGCCAACAACTGCACAGCCAACCAGAACCAGACACCGTCACCTGAGGGCGAGAAGCTGCACAGCGACAGCGGCATTTCTGTGGACAGCCAAAGTCTGCAGGAGCAGCAGGGCCAGACTCAGGCACAGACAGGTAACACTGACACACACTAATGCCTGTACCTACACAGAAGCCACTCCTTTTATAACAAGAAAAGCAGTAGCCCTCATTTATCAAACTTTTTTGAACTTAAATTGGGCGTAAGCGCATTTCATCACTTAAGAAAGTGTTTATCTAAAGCTAAATCCCTCTGATAATGAATTTCCTTCTTCTTTTCTTCTTCTTTCTTCTTTTTTTCCTTTGTTCCACAAATACATTAAATGCCATAGATAGGAAACCTGAAATTTTGGGTTGCTTTGAATTTAAACATAGGCTGCACCCTAAACTGTCCCACCATGTTAGTCAATAGAAAAGAATTTCCCCTCAGGAATAAGACAACTGCTGGCTTTACCAACTTTACCTTCAATACCACCTTTCAGAGTTACTGTAGCAAATCAGCAAACAAGGATTACAACAATGACAGAGTTGCAACATGTGATTGTTGGCAGCACATGCTCCTGACAAACCAGTTTTAGAGAATTTAGAACCTTTAAAACCACATGCTTGCACTGTAGAGGAAAATAAACTAGTGCAAGGAAAAGAAAACAGTATTCAGAGAGCAGAATTTGTGCAGGTTGACATCTTTTACCAAATCTTTGATTGTTTTGGTCAGCCACAGAGACTGTCACTGCTTATTTACCCAGTGATTCATTTATTTACCCCAAACTGTTGATGCTGCAGGAAAAGTACATGTTTACACCCAAAGTGAAAGATTAGGAACAGGAAGTAGGCTACATGAGTAAGTCACGAGGTAACTGTAATTGTGCCACTATAATTAAAATATATAATACATGTAAATGCCCTGAAAATGTTTCCCTCCGCAGTCGTCACCATGGATGAAGAGCCTTGTTTGCTCCTTCCTCTTCACACCAGAGAGAAAGTAGAGAAGCTGCTGTTTAGAGGAAATGAAGGAGACAACTGCAACCACATGGATGACAGTGACTGGTGCAACCTGGCGGGCCTCCTTGGATACGAGGAAGAGCGGATCGCAACCTTCCGGCAAGAGGAGCATCCGGTTCGCGCGCTCCTATCTGACTGGGCAAGCAAGGACTGTGCCAGCATTGACACTCTGTGCACAGCGCTGCGCAAGATCAACCGCGATGACATCGCCCAGAGTCTGGTGCTCAGCCCAAATGCTGCGAAGCCAACTGCCACTTCTGTAGTGTGAATTAAGTTCAGAGATCACTGCACCTGAACCTTAACCTTGATATTATTCCATGGCCTCCCTCAGTCCAAAATGCTCGAACCACTTTAAACCAAATACCCTTATCAAGCCAGCACTGAAGGTGACGATCAATTCCAGTTCAGGCATTTTATGTTATGAGAAAACAGGAACATACAAGAAACCAGACAAAATCTCAACCAATATCAACTTCCCTAATAAAGGCAAGGCAGTTCACTCAAAGGAAGCCAAATCTTTCACTTCACTATCAAGATGTTCTTGTAATTCATTTTCCCATCGATCTCTCCTATAAAATCATTCCATTTTGAGCCTTGATGTCCACCTGCCTTTCCACATGATTTAAAATCCAACCTTATGATGACTTGACTAAATACGGAGCCACCGTGGGCTTGGAACTGACGGATACCTGGCTCTATCATTTCTACACCCGCGCTTTCTTATTTTCATTCTTAAACTTGCTTAGTCAGTGCTGCCCTTATTTATAGCATTTATAAGCCAGTGTTGTACTTCTAAGTGTCACTTTCGAAATCTATGCTACCAAAGAGGAGTGAATGTCTCCACGCCATACTCGACAAGCAACATTATTCACATGCCGTGGTAAACTTTTCGAAGGCAACAAATGGCTTGTGTCTGTTACTGTCACAAGAGGAGGCATGCATGCCACAGAGTATCTGGATCTTTACAAATATGACAACCTGAGAAGGGATGTTTGCTTGGACTTGTTTGAACTCAGCTATTCGTTCTTATTTTACATTAGATTTAAGACACTAAACTGCAGGACGCGTCGAAGTAAACTCCACCACAGACTTCTCTTAAGTGATTTCTGCAGACTTTTCCTTTTTCCGACAAGTGCTCTAAACCTGCTGGCTGGACTAAGGGGCCAACTAGGTGGTCTGTGGGGCAGGTCATTGACCGATGCAACATGACTCCGTTCTGTGCTCGGGCGTATCTGCATAACACAGGAGCTCCCACACTGATTCTCTCATAGTGACCCAGAAAAGGAAGGACGTGGAATTGAAACTTCCCTCAGTAGCGAACATGTATACTCTATGTACATAGGTAGACAAGTGCGCATACCAAATAAACGTATGTACTGCACATACAAACACAGACCTACAGTATGTAACCATTCATGCATGTACTATACAAACATACCACACATACACACACATACACAGAGATCATGTATGCGTCAACACTCTTAAGAACCTGCCATAAACATAGGGGACCATGTACTGTTTAATATTATGATTAGTAGTCAGTATAAGGTAACTCTGTGTATAAAAAGTATGCCTAAGATCATATGATTTGCAGTGTTAGTTACAGATGGTGAAATACTATCTCAACAGTAAACAGCATGCAGAAACTAGCAGCTCATTGCGAAACAGTGCACAATATCCAATAAAAACCACACTCATATACAGTATGATTACAATATAAAACAAAAATCCAGGATTTTCTATTGTGTTTGTTTGTTTGTTTTCCTCAGGGTATCTCGTAGTAACACAATCAACAAAATACTACACTCTGGATTGTCGCTATAATAACTATAACTGAGCAATCTATAGGAGACACTGTATTTATCCCGAGCAGTGATTCTTGCGACTGACAATCGTTCAAACAGATGAATAAGAGAGGGAAATGGGCCAGAGGAGGAAAAAAAAAGAAAAAAAAAAGAAAGGGGTGTCTCGTTTCCTCATTGTTTGCAACAATGACCTTTGAATGAAAGGCAAGTCAGTGGAGACACAAGTCAAAGGATGTTGGATGGATTCAGACCAAAGGAAAGCGGAAAAGAGTGGATCTGAAATGCAAAGTTTTGGATTACTTCGGTGTAAAGCTGAAACCCAGGAAACTGCATCTGCATTAATCAGCTTGTTTAAGTGTAAGCATGCATTGCTCTCCTCGTGGCAGTGTGTGTTCCTCTTCTTGATTTTATTCCGCTGTCTATTTGTTGGACATTATTTGAAGGAACAAACACTTCATCACGTTAAACTGACCTGTATACCCAGTCTGTGTTCAGAGGACAGATTGTCCATCGTTACTAACCACTAGTGTACTGAGCTTCATGCAGTAGCTATATTTTAAATGAAGGTATTCTTACTCTGCTCTCTAAGGGTTATTGTATTTTAAATCCCAAGTAACAGCTGTAAATTGTGTTATATTTCTATTTTATTGCCATAGATTGTAGCACTTAAATGTGTATGCCTGTCTGTTTTGCATCATAAGTGCCTGTGAACTTTTTTCAGGTGTCTGCCGATGTTGTACATTTATGTTCTTAGCTCCTTTTGTAATATAACTTCTTTAGTTTTAGTTTTATGATTGTGATTTGTAAATAATTTAATTTTCTATTTTTTAATTTAGTTCAAGCCTGGAAGGCGTACTGTACAATATCTTTGTGAAAGGGACTTTGTTACAATATCAGTGCTGTCCTGATTTAATACGGCAAGAAGGGCAAATGGAAGGGAGGTGCTGTTGTGAGGTACTTGGTACAATTAACAAATTATGCACCCCAGTGTCAGGTGTTAAGATTTAACGTGTCGTACAGAAGACTGGACTTTAAATAGGGAACGCAAATTTAAAATACCGGTAATGCCCAGCACTGTAAGTCAACTTCTTTGCTGTATTAAATGAAAAGCACCCCACATGAATTTACAACCCCTCATAATATGTATACCGCTTAGTATTCATACATTATCTTTCACATATGCATAAACATATTGTTCATACAACCTACTAATTTTTCACCCAGAAAATTTAGCAAGTTGAATTGAGATCAAAGTTTTGGATTGTCATGCATGTCTGAAAAGTTTGCACCAGCAAGATGTTAAATCTCTCATCTGTGAGTTAAAGTTCTTTTCGGTTGAACCTAATCTACTACTGTGAGTACAACGGTACCTCTTTATAATAAGGGTACAGGTCGCATACTTCTGTAAGAAACGCTTACAGTAACTAACACGAGTCATGATGACTTAATGCACGAATTAATGCAAAATGTGTCATGAAATCCAGTCATTGATCATGAACTGATGATCACGTCACTATGACTTTTACGTGATTACGTTACACTTATTGGATTATCAATTAAGGACTGTTTATTCTCAGTCACTTCATACATTTATTTATATCCCATCGAATTAGCAGGATTCCACAGACATTCATTTCAGATCCATGCATTGGAAGAAGAGCAGTTCATTTTGTAATATAAAAAAAAAAAAACATGTACAACTTATTTAAATCAAACTGGTCATCAGAGTCAAACATTTACACACTGCTGCTGCATCAGAATATTTGTTTTTTTCTTCAAATGCATGGGCCCAAAATAAACGTTTGTGGAATACAGCTAACTTGTTGGTATTTCAATTAATGTATGAGGTAACTGTGAATGAACGTCCCATCAGTGATGATCAAGTAAGTGTGAGACGATCACATAAAGTAACAGCGACCTGATCATTAGGTCACGGTGAGCGACAGGATGTCATGATACAGGCTGCATTATTTCATGCATTAAATCATCGTGGTTCATGCATGAGTTGTAATTGGTACCCTTATTATGAAGTGTTACCACTACAGTGTTGTGTTGGAGTCTTCATATGACTTTGCTGTGGTAGGTAAAAAGTTTTTTTTCCCGGCTCCTGCAGGAAGCAGTGCAAAGGAAATGTTATTTTCTTTAAGGCCTCATCTCTTTGGTCTGTGATGCTTAAGAAAGTTATTTTGGTTTAATTTATCTGTTTATTATATGTATCATT
This sequence comes from Coranthus polyacanthus, assembly GCA_037367275.1. NCBI lineage: Eukaryota > Metazoa > Chordata > Actinopteri > Kurtiformes > Apogonidae > Coranthus > Coranthus polyacanthus. Next base: position 10,438,007 of record JAPQRN010000012.1, read on the forward strand.
ACCATAGAATGACCTTCCCTGAACGCCCTGTAATCATTGTACTATAGCTCAGTCAGCACTGTATCTTCAGAGTTTGTATTCCGACAGAAACTGTGATTAAAGACGGAGGCTTTTCCTTGGATAGTATTTGTTTATTTTGATAAGTATCGCAGATGTAATCACATAACGATTACTAGACATTGAATTGCTTGTACATTAAACCCAGCTGAGGTGAACATGTCATGTTATTGCACTTGGGTAACAAAGTAATCATGCAAAAGAGGTTGCAGGGGGACTAAAAGACTAAAATGAAGCCCATAGTGACAAGACTGACTGTGCACCAGGACTGAACCGTACAGATCTATGAATATACTGAATGTTCCTTCTACTCGAATACATATACTATACTATAGTTAATACATCAGACAAGCAGTAAAACCAATAATAAAGCTCTTAAATCCACTTATCATCTGCATTGATCTGCCACACAAACCCAACACTGCATGCACTTCCATACACAGGGCAGTTTTAATGCACAAACATGCATATGTACATATACTGTATGTATGATCCAACACTCCAAGTATGGTTCGGTCTTGGGCTCCTTCGTGGTGTTTTGCCCTTAGGATGGGGAAAGCCTGTGCATTTTCCTCAAGCTTCTCAAATCCTTCTGACATGTAACCCAGGCCAAATGAGACAGACTGATTACTGGAGGCTTCGACAGTTGCAGCACCAGAAGGGATGGAAGAGGAAGAAGGGGTCGAAAAGTGGGAAAAGTAGGATGGACTAGCTCCGGTTTGGCTCTTTAAGCCGACTACATGGTGTTACATGCGGTTATTATGCCAGAGAAATGATGGTCTATTATGATAGGGTATTAGACATAAACAACCTGTCAACGCAATTTGACATAGTCTGGTGAGTGATACGGCAAGGTAATGATGCATGAAATGACACATTGGTTCCCACTGGTTTCACATTTTAATGTGCTGTGGGGTTTCACACTTGTAGCATTACAAGTGTAAAAATATTATGATGGATTAGTATACCTCACAGGCAAAAGGTCAATATTTTTTTTGCCATGTGTGTGGAAGGACACATGGACGTCTGCAGAGTTTTAAAAATTAATCTCGGTGTAAATGATTTTTGTTGTCAGAGAGAGGCTTTGTCAGACTGTTGCTCTTTCTGTAATTGAAAAAAATAATTAGCATTTTATTTCCCAAATGCAGTTAAACTCTTGCATAACTTACCACCAATCTTAACATAAATAGACGGACTCCGAAAAAATGGACAGACAACACAAGTTACCCAGTCAATCAGAGCGATGGAGACCTGACCTGCTCATGAGGTGAAGCGGCACATGTAAACTTCCACATAACAACTCTATATTAAAGCTACAAGGATCTGTTTTGTACTTTTTCAAATCAGAAATGGCATCGATAGGTTCTGACCCAGTCCCAGTGACCAAGATCAGTTTCTTAAATGAACCGTGGTTTCAAATGGAAAACACATTCCCCGGCAAACTGCTGCTAACCTCCAGTGAGTTGTTAGTGAGGAATGTTTGATGTGTGAAGGGAACCATGTGTCTAGAAGTGACATGTGGTGGTGAAAGAGGATAGGCCATGCTAAGTGTGGGTGACCGGTTGAGTTTTGGCTTCATGTTGAAGAGACGTTTGCTGAGTGACTCCAGTCATCAGAACTATAATGCCACTTCTTATAATTTGTGTTTAGAGAACATTGAAATAATCTTCAGCGCTTGCACATGCGGGGTTAAAACCTGCCGTGATGAAAACCTGCTGACATTGTTGGTGATTAATGGCTACTGTGGCACATACTGAAACATGGATCTGAGGGCTCCAGAGGATTTAAAGGCTAGCCACTATGTTAGGTAAAGCGCTTTAATGTCACTCTTCGTTTTATTAAAACTGATGGAGGTTATGAATGAGAAAGGTAAGGTGAAAAACAGATCCTTCTATTGCAAATCATTACAAAAGAAAACCCTGCGATGAGTGTTGCAACCTGTGATCTAAGTTTACTGTTATATTGTGCTTTGAATTAAGTACTGTAGACTTTATTCATTCATTTTAGAAATACAATGAGCGTGTTACACGTTTACTTTGATGAGTTTTCAACATGTTTTTGTCAGTTTTATGACTCGGCCTCAGCGTGGTGTAAGAATAACATGCTTATTTACTCTACAAATCACCACTGGGATAAAGTGAGAAAGCAGGAATGGGATTCCCTCAGGAATGTCCAGAAATGTGAGGCTATGAAACCTTTCCCGTGAAAAGACCTTTCCACGGCTCTTGCATAAAACAGCAGTACAAGGCATAATAATGTGAATTTGACCGTTTGATTCAACCTTAACAGACCACTTAATCTAACTGAGATAAAAAACCAACTGGACCTTAACTCAAAATTAAATCAAAAAGTAAAGTGGAAAGTGTAACTGCTGGAATTTTGATTGTGAACAGAATTCTCTTTTTGTGCTTGTAATTTGACATCACTCGACAAAATAGGATAATTTCCCTCTTTTGTATCCCCTTTTATTGAGCTACGGTATACTTTATAAGAAACCAGTCCTATTACTGCAAAGTCTCAAATGCTGCAAACACTTGACCCTGATCTTCTGACCTCCATGTTTGTTGTGCCTCATACCGTACAAGTTAGCAGTGTTCTTTAAAAAAGTAATCTTTAAGTTGAGGTCAAAGGTCAGAAGCATCTTCCAAGTGAAGAACATCTCTCTGAGGAGCTCCGTAGACGTTCATGGTGATGTACGACTAACTGTAACAAGTCTGCAGATGCTTCCAGATGGGGGTACACGTGGTCTCTTTAGTCATGGCCAACATCAAACACCTGGCGCAGCCTTTGAAAGTAGCAAAATAGAATTTTCTGGGTGGAAACGGGAAGAGAATGATGCTCTCTAAAGTCAAAGGTCAGTGTTTGACAAGTTAACAGAGGCAGGCTGTTTTTTTGTTTTGGGGTGTGTATTGTGCATGCATGTGTGTGTCCTCTAACAGTACAGTAACAACTCTGATTAGGAAAAGTTCACGTTTTAGCAGGGAAGCGATTAAAAACTCAGCTCAACTATCAAGTCTTCAAACAAGCTTAAAAAAGAGGCAGGATGTTCTTTTTTTAGGTATGGGGAATACTGTCAAAAATCAGTTACTCTATCAATAAATAGAGCTTTAGATGAGCAAAAAAAATGTCTCATCTGCAAAAAAAAAAAGGAATAAAGTTTGATACGTTTCCACATTTCTTCATTTCTTTCTCCACCTTGTTGTGTAGCACCTTGGATGGCACTGTGTACACTGTCTGCGTTGACCTATTACTTCTTCTTTTCTTATCCCTTTGCTCAAATCACCCTCAGGTTGCATCAACATTTGATCAGGTGTGTCTGAAACCTCATATGTGACTCAACAAGTAAACCAATTATTTGACTAATTATTAACAAATTACTGTTCATGACAACACAGTGATAAGATTATGACATGCAACTTTAATATAATGATGTAACCGCATTTCACTTTCATAAACTTTTTGGATCCTCTACTGGGTGCAGGCATCTGATTAGTCTAATCTGCAATTTTCTTCTTTGAAATGACTGTAAATGTGTTTTGTGCCATATCCTGTTTGACACAGCGTTGCTCCGAGATCCCACTCCGAGCTGAGCTGTGTTTACTCTTTGATACTCAGAGGGGACCACGTAGTCCATCGCTTTTACAAGCTGTCCATCTATAAAAATGAAGTGATGTGGTTTCCCACTCTGTCTCGTTCCTCATCTCCCACCTGCCTCTGTTTTGCTGAAACAGAGAGTGAGACACTGCCAGCAATGCACACAATTAAGTGAAGAGTGATGAAATTATATCTCTGGTCAGGGCAAATGGAGGGATGAGAGCGACGAAGAAGCAAAGTGGGAAGGAGGGAGAGTCCATTCTGTTTCCCTCTGGGGACAGAGGAAATTCTATTAAGTCTATAATAGAGCCATTTTTCACCTCCATTCACATCAGTCTATTATACAATTCCTAATCTTCTCCTTTCCTCTTTCCACTCTCCTCTTTAAAAATGGTACAGCATCATTTAAAGTCTCCTCTATCTTATTTCTCCCTGGAAGCCCCTATGCTTTTCTCTGAACTGCCTCCTATTACTTGGCATTGCACCTTATCTTTCCTCTCAATTAAATCCTTCCCATATTATTCTGGTATCTTATTTTTGTTAGGATAGAAAGTGTCTTTCTTGCTTTGGCCTTAAAATGGTGCAATAATCTTTTAAAATCAATAAAATCCCGTTTACTGTTCAGTGAGTCAAATTGATCCAGTAGTAAAGCATTCCTCAACCTATCTTAAGCCTGTGGCCTTAAAGCAGGTGATTAAAGCTTAATGACAAGAATGTGCTCTGGAGAGAAGTGGCTTTTATTGTCCACAATCAATCCATGTTCATTAATGATAAAGCTTTAATGTGTTTAGCAGGAAGTGACAAAATGAGGAAAACTGACACGGCATCTCTTAAAAGCTCGTAATTGTGAGGCATTCGGTGGCTTTGTGGTGAACTAGACAGGATTTATTTGTTTGCCGTAGGTCGGTTCAGAGGGAAATGACATTAACTAGCTGACATTGTAAAGCCCTGTTTCTATTCGCGTCTCCTGTCTGCTCACCAGGTGACGGGCACAAACATATTCAACATTTCCATCAGAGAGTATTCAGTGAAAGTCTGTTCGTCACTACAACAAGTTCATGTGAATATTTTGAGCAGACTTCCGCCCCTTTTGATTCTTTTGTTACCTCAGCCTGACAAGTGAGTCACTGAACCAACAGAGCCTTCATGTCATAACAGAAGAAGGTCTACAGTAATAGTGACAATTGCACCGACACAACCAGGATACCTCCAGAGCCCAAACTGCACCTAGAGGTACAAATACACTGCTTGAGTGACACTGATACTCGAAGCCAGCTGCACATCTCAAATGCCTGTCAAGAAAGACTGGCTTTGAAACCTCGTAACCACTTAACATGAAATGTGTGATCTTTTTACACTGTGTATGTTCATAAATCATATCATATTATGGACACCTGAGCAGTAGCGAGGTATGATGAAAAATACCACAATCTGACAGAGTTGAGGAGTAACTAGTCACACGTAGCAATGACATGTAATTACATTACAAAATAAAAGTCATTACAATCTGTTACAGTTACTGAGGAAAAAAAACATGTAATTAAATTACAGCTACTAAATCAAAATCTTGGCGATTACAAGGGGATCCCATCCGAATATATTCTTTTCAGTAAAACATTTAGGGCCTGTATGTGGAATAATGTATTATTCATTATGTTGCTTTCATAGACTATATATTAGAAGTGGATGGAGTCACCCATTGGTTTCTGACCTTCCCTTTCGAAGCCAGGAGTTTGCATTTTGGGTGTTGCCATCTTGGCTTTTTGGAGCCAGAAGTGACCATATCTGGACAAAAGGGTGGAGCCGAGGGGTGACGGGTGAGCTAATGCTAAACGCTAGCTCACAAAGATAAAACGGTAATGGTCTTCTTAGTGTAATATATTTACCGCAATTACAGTCAAACTATCTGTCAGGAACAATAATACATTTTATTCAACGAACAGAATCTCCTAAAGTCCGATTCGACATGCGAGCGAGCTGTCAAATCTGTCACTCAAAGCCCAGCATGACAGACATCAAAACCTTCCATTCACCCTGAAATCATAATAACAGAGGAGTAAAGAATAAAGATGGACCACCACACTTATTAGAGGGTCCAATAAGGCGAATGAGACAAAAATGATTGACTTAGTATTTCGAGAGAGTTCAATGTAAGACTATGGGAGACAGGACTTTTTGTAGCCAGCATCTAGTGGCCGTCGGTGGTATTACACTTTAAAACACTTCTGCTTTGACTTCACTTTCAAGGCCCTTGGTTTCTCTGCATCTTTTAAAATCAGAGAAGGGCTCTAACATTACTGCACAGTGTAAAGATTGATTACCGGCAGGGAAAATGTTTTTACAGTTTTATAGCGTAATTGAAAACATTTGTTAGAAAAGTAATCAAATACATTAAGTTTCATTACTTTGGTGAAGTAGTTAAAATAGTTACATTACTATTTAGCTTTTTAATATGGTAGTAATCGTAAACGTAGTAAACCTATTACGTTTCAGAAGTAACCTTCCCAACTCTTGGGTCTGAGGTGCAAAAGGTAGAGTTTGCAGGTCTTTTCTTACATCTGCAACCAGGGCTGGAGTAAATATGTTAATCTCTACAAGACATATGTGTTATTTGTGAGACATCCACTATATCTGGTATCAGGACTGTGTACAGGAAACTGAAACTCTGTCCCCATATTCTGCTTCATGAAATCTGATTAGCCTTCAGAATAGACAAGGACAAGCGTTGATGTTCTGCATCTCATATAATACACAGCTTGGGTTTCAATCCCAGCCAGCCGTCTCTGTGGTGAATGCAGGTATAGAGTGATGGTCATGATGTCACATTGATATGGCCTCTAAATAAAGGAGTGATGTAATGATGCACTGTAGATGTGGAAGGAGACACGACGTAGATTATTGTACTCCAAAAGATAATACAGCTCTCTGTATAGCATGGACATTTCCCACATCTATCTAGAGATCTAAGGAACTGAGAGCCTGTGGGTTTTGCTACTTCATCACTGTTTTTTTGATGTAATGAGGACACTGATACCATGGTAAAGAAGAGATTTCCAATAGCATCTTGGGAGTAAAGGAAGATGCCAGAATCTTTTGTGGAAGATTACAAATGATCTTCTTGGCCAGGATACTATACTATAGACAAATGACAATGCAAAAATGACAGGGAATTTTTTATTGGTACCTAACGGGTTTTAAAATAAATCTTTAATTAAAGACAAAAATGAGAACCACAAGATGATAACCACTAAATGGGTTTATTATGTAATTATTTTGCATTAAATGTGACAATACCCCGAGATACTGTAGTTAACTAGTCTTGAATACGATCCACTGTAGGGAAGAATCCAAAAAATCTACATTCCGGGTTCTTTCCACTGTATTCTTCAGGCACGTCGCATTGTTTCTGATGAAAGACAGGGGGCCAATCGGTCAACGTCAGTTTTAGTACTGACCTGAGGCAGAATGTGTTGCAGCTTGTCTGTTTGTGATGTATGCAAACTACATTGGGCTTTCAGTGAATAGAGAATGGGAGGCACGCCTTTAAGTATTTCTAAGAAAAGATAAGCAAACACAAAACACCTCTGCAGCTTCACCAGCCTGCTTAAGCGTATACACAGACACAGACACACTTTGTTCAAATGGCTGAAAGACAACTGATTCATCAAACACAAATACAGGGAACAAATGTCTTTGAACACACCATATACCCCTAGGGATCTTTAGGTATAATCAATTTAATTCAGGCAGGCTCAGATTACTGATGGCTCTACTCAGCCAATAGCAGCGCTTTGCAGCTAGTTTTGATGGGGCCCATCTGTAGCACCTGTGGACGGTGGGCTGTTACAGTTCAAATGTCCCTGTAGGAAAAACAATAGCAAAACTGTAGAAATAAGATGATACATGTCTTCTGGCACCTTCTAAATTAATTCACTTTGCTTAAATGTGAAGCAAACACAGTCAACAAAACACAGCTAATCAGTATTGTCTACGATGCAAAAATTGTTCGTAAGTAAGTCAAAGTCAAAGCGCAGATATTCTATTTCGGTCCTACAGACAAATTCAGAGTCTTTTGGCTTTGGTCACAAATGTTTCACCACATCAGACTTTGTTTCCCCAGGTGGCCACTTACACTATTAAGAAAAATACTAATGTTGTTCCTGTCTGCTGAATTAAAAAAGCAGCTGTTAGATGCCACACATACATTATTAACTTTGTAAGGCATTAACATGTCAATGTTTTAGTACAGTCTATAAGTAAACTACTTAGTGATATATAAGGGATTTACAAATACAGTTAAGGTATTAAAACACTCACTCGACAGAGAACACACCGGCCTTTATCAGACAACTGGGTCTTGAAACAACCTGTTTGGAAATCTACATTTTCTACATAATCTAGATAATCACTGCCTTAAGCCAGTCCTCCAGGACCAAAACCACCAAAACATTTTTTTGTGTTCCATGGCTGAGCGAGTAAGATACTGCCTGTGTTTGAAGCAGAAAGGGGCTTGGGCTGCAGAAGCTCATTTGTATTTAAAGCAACATACATTGAAACAGTCCGGAATAAGGCTGGAAACCAGGAGTATAAAGGTGACATAGAATGAGCGATCTGTGACGTATTCTGAGCTGAAACTTAACACGTGAGACTTGGGATGCACTGCAATATGTCCTGTTTAATATTAAAATCATGATATGGGCTTTTCCTGCTTGTTGCTGTCACAATACAGCCTGGAAAAAGACTAGGGTTAGTCTTAATTTGTTATGAGTTTGTAAATCAAACACAGTGTTTAAAAATCGCTGTTAAACTGTTGTAAATCGCAATTATTTTTAACTCTTAAAAATCCTGTTAAAAATCACAATGATTGAAATTGGTGGTTAATGCCAGAGTATTGCTGTCTACACTTCATCCAAAATATCAGCGCAACTCACAGATAAGAATCCTTTATTAATGATGATTCTGATGCACAATCCAACATTATGATTATTTCAGTCTTACATTGTGAAGAGATGAAAGTGACACTCGTTTACCCTCTGGGTATTTCTCCTCTTCAGTAAGGGCCGTGACCTCTTTGGCTGTATTTAAACCAAGAGGGTCGCTGTGTCTGTCTGGCACACAAAACAACGAGATACTTTGCCATTCCCCCATGCTCTTCTCAATCCCATTCTCCTCTTCCTAGTCCAGATTTCTACAGAGGCAACCCCGAGTGTCAGGTTTAGCTACAGTATCAGCTGTCGGGGATTGGAGTCACATCAAAGTGGGACAGTGAAAAGAGTGAGATCCACACCCCAACTCCTGACCGTACAAAGAAGCTAAGGAGCAAACCCTGATCCCCTGGGAGTTGTAATGGGAGCGGTTGATTACCCCTGTGTACCACAGCCATTTGGACCAACCCAAGGAAGCTACAGTGGAGGGTAGCATGCAGCCAGCGATGAGGCCTCGCAAGGATAAAGACTCAACCTCTAGTTAGGAGAGAATCTATGACACAGGAAATCTGGTAGTAGTGGTAGGTTGACTTCCTAACAATATATGAGAAATGCTAAACACATGTCTACACAACTGCTGTAATGACCATCACAATATACTGTATATATATATATGCTGTTATTTTAACTCATTTGATTGCAGTGCATCGTACATCATCAGACCCAGATTCCCCACATCCTTGTCCGTGTCAATCTGGTGTTGTTCGTGTCTGCTGCATCACAAAGAACTTTCCTCCTCAGCCCCCTCACAAGCCAACAGCAAACTGAGTTAGGACCGATCCGCTGCCCAATTTATCTCAAATCCTCGCTGATGCAGATCTAATTTCAGCCTCTTAGTACCACAAACAGGAAGAAGAAGCCAGTCGATAAACAGCCCACGGTCCTTCTTGGAGGGAGTGAGGTGGTGTTGGTGGGGTTAGGCAGAGCAAAGAGAATGTGGTGACACAGTGGAAAAGGAAAGCAGGAGACTTGTCATTATCTTAAGTCCAGCCCATCACTTTGTCCATCAAACTCTGGCACTCTGGTTCCTGTGATAAACTTAATTAGAGTCTTTAGGCAAATTATCATTTTAAAAAGTGGTTCAAATGACTCAAAAACTGGGAATGAGTCTCTAGTTTTTCTTACCGGCATTTATTTCTATTAGCATTAGACATTTAAAGGTTCGGTGTGTAGCACTTAGGGGAATCTAATTGCAGAAATTGAAAATAACGATTCATAACTATGTTTTTATTGGTGTATAATCACCTGAAAATAAGAATAGTTGTGTTTTTCTTACCTTAATGAGGGACTTTTTCTTCTTCTTCTTTTCTTTTTCTTTTTTCTTTTTTCTCTTTATCTGCTGTGTTGGAGTGAGGACCAAAGTCACGGTATTTCCTCAAATACAAACTGGGAGTCAAGTACAGGCCCTGTCTCATTTAATGACTGGGGGTGTAGTCAATATGCACAAATAAAGACCCCAAAGGTCCCCACATACAGGCCTGGGAAAAAATAAGGAATGCACGTTTTTACTGATTTCATAAATTCATCAATATAATAATGCTAGTTTCCATACTTGGTGTTCTCATCTAAAGTGTTATTGTCTGATTCAGTTACTGCAGAAATACACGTGTTAATCATATGTCAGCCAAATGAGCCAAACTCTAAATTGTGTTAAGAAATGGCTACAATCCACTCAACCACTAGAGAGCTTTTAATTTGAAATGTTTACAGGACGTAATGCAGGAACAGAGCAAATGGGAGTGGATCCACAA
>JAPQRN010000012.1:10448493-10459176 GCA_037367275.1 Coranthus polyacanthus
GAGGTTGAGGGTATTCAGCTGGTTGCAATCTGCAACTTCACCACTAGATGCCACTAAATATCACACAACGAACCTTTAATGGGAACGCGAACGAAGAAAAAACATGCTATACAGTGCTCCGCAAAATCTAGTCTGCATCTTATCAACAAAGAGATTCCTGAGGTTAGAAACTTTACAATTAAAGCCTGAATGCTAAATGTCACTAGAATATAAGACCTGATTTTGCAGCATGAACCATGAACTGGAAAAAAGCCACATATGAAACTAGCCTCAAGGTGTTGTACATTTTGATTAATATCTAAACAATACTGCGGTTATCTTGTGAGAATATATTTTGTAAAAAAAAAATGGCGAAAATGTTCACACTTAACACAAATATTTAGCAAATGCTTTTTAAGATTTTACAAATGTAAAGTGAGTCACCAGAGAAAGCAGTCATGTTTTTTTTTCAGCAGAACCAGATGGTAAGAGGAAGCCCTCTGGTAAAATCTCTGATCTAATATTTCAAATGGAGGGCTGATTGAAGCAGCATGTCACAGACAACGTAATTCATAATTATGGCATCTTTATTCTAATGGATTTTTAATGAATTAATCAATGTATGACCGCAGACAACGTAATAGCATACCTGTAATGGGAAAGGAGGGCTGATAAATAATGACTGTTACTTGGCTTTACTTGATTTTAAAATGAGACATAATGTAAGAGTCAAACGGGTTAGGGTGTTTGATCATCAATTTAAAACATGGATTTCATTTTTGTTTGATATACTGATTAGGAAAAGAAAAAAGTCACTGTACGTATATTTAGTTTGACTAAGTGCTGATTTTTCACACATGGTTTGCTGAGTCAATTTCATGACTTCTAGGATTGCAGCTACACTCCCCTAAATGCTGAACCTTCTCAGGAGTATAGAATTCACCAGGGAAATCTAATTACTCCTCACAGTAGATGGCCAGACATGTCTTTATCAAGAAAAGTCCTATCAAAACAAAAGGCCTGTGAACAACAAGAAAAGCAATGGCTGCTCATGGGCACTAAATACATTCAGAAATATTAAAACTTATCACCTATATTATGAATAAAATATGTGGCCATGGACATGGGATTCATCTGTATTTTTAAGTTCCCAGTGTACTGCTGATTATTCTTATTACTCCTATGTTTCAGTTAATTTTTTCGCGACAGTTTTTTATGTTTGCAACTCTCAGCAACACAGCAATACTTTCCCCGCATGCAATAGTTTGCAGATTAACAGAGATATACAGCATGCTTTCTATTTTTAGCAAGCGAAAACAAAGGACACATTTTAATTACATATATTTATATCTTTCTGTTTCAGTGAAAACAAGACCAACTTTAGTTTTATCTATAATCTGGTACTACAAGATTACAGCTGAATTCGGGATGGGTAATTAAATTACTTAAATGATAATCTATAGGCTCTATTAATTTAAATGTATATAAATCCTCTCAAAGAGGCTGTGCTCTTGCACAAACTGGCTCAAGTTCAGATGTAATTATGCTCTGGGGCTGTGCTGTATAGTGGTCAATGGTGCTGACACAGGGAGCCGTATTTAGGGAATAGGAGAGGTCAAACATCAGATGGGACCATTCTTGACCTCTCCACCACACCACATAGGGGACTTTATGAGGGAATCCAATTTGGCCACCAAGGCCCGCGGCATCTTGTAAAAGTCAACAAGCTGTCACTCATATTTCCCTCCCTTTCTCATCCACTACCTTCTCCTTCCCTCTCACCATCTTCCCCCATATTTTGTCTCCATTCTGACCTCCTTATGAGGCTACAAACTCCCCTGCCGTTACACTGGCCTGCTTTTAAAAACAGCTCAGCTCTGAGTTTGAGTGATGAGATGGTATATGCACGTCGGAGATCCTCGGTAGACATATCTCACCAAGAGAGGATCATGTGGTTTACCAGTTTGTCTTTTAAGCCATTTAAATTTAATGTAGGCCACTCAGGAGATCTCAACTTCAAAGAGGACAGCATGGCAATTTTGTATTTTTTTTGACAGCAGTTTACAAATGAAAGATAAGGTATGACTTGCCACATATGGACGCTGTTAAATTTGACATATGTGGGTGGGTTCAAAAAGGTGAAACAAAAGCTGTCAAGCTTTCAAAACTGCATTTAGTTAATTCAATTTGGTACACGATAGGTTAGTGAAAGGAAAGAACAGAATAAGTGGGATTCAATAACAGGCATTTCTGCAAGATTCCTTTGGATGTTTGATTTTAGGAGACATTTAATTGTTAATACAACTGGGAGCTTGCAAATGTGGAATATGCTGCAAATCATTGAATGAAAATGAACTGAGAATACACCAGCGGAATACTGCACATCTGCAAGGAGATATAGGGCTGCTGTGAAGTGTACTGTGTCATCTACGTTTTGCAGATGAACTACATTTCATTTAAAGTCCCTCTCCACTCAAAAAGAAGTGTTTTCTCTATGTTGGTTCAAGGTCATTTTTGAGTAAATCACCAAAAATGGCCACAAAATTCAAAATGGCAGACTTCCTGTTGGTCTGGTATTTCGGACCCCCGACCTTTTTTGTAGATCTCGGTCTGATGCACATGTGTAACGAATTTTGTGCCGATTGGTGAAAGTAGCTGGGTACAGTGGTCTTTAGGGGGCGCTACTGGGCCATTTTCAGTTTCGTGTGCGAAACCTGTAAAATATCGCATTTTTCACCACTTCACTGTGTTTCATTGCACACCGAGCCCCTCGAAAACTGGCTTAATGTTTTTACATGGATCCAAGCAAAGACAACAGGGCCTCCACCCACGCTACGTGTGACTCAGGCCCTAAAAAAGTAAAGGAATATAGGCACCAGTCACTAAGCCTCAGCCCTGTCCACCGCCAGCTGTAAGTTAGCTATAAATAACTGAAACATTTTGTGTAGGCCTGTACATGTGCAGTGTCGTGTCTGTCACTCCAGCTGACTCTTGCTAGATGTGAAGCTTAGACACACGGTCTGATTTGTTGTGCGGTTTTCGCAACAATAGACGCCCACTACATAATGACTTGGAGATATCAGTTCCACTTTGAATCCTATTATTTCTAATGAGTGAGTCTCCATTTCCTTCTCTCGGTCATGTTCACACATTAACAATAAAAGCCTGTAAATTCCACATAAATCCCAGGATTAAACTCTTAAAGGTACACTGCTAGAGAAGATAAACTCAGTGTTGTGATATAAGTACTTTCACTTAAGTAATGTACTTAAATACAATTGTTTATTACATTTGTCTGACAGCTTTAGTTGCTTTTCAGGTTATAATCTTTCGTCCCCTACCTGTGCAGTGGAAACCACGTATCTTCAGATGTGTTGAGTTTGACTGTTCCTTTATGGCTTCAGAAAATTAGCGTCCTTCTTAAGTTAAAGTCTTTAAAAACCCTCTTGGATTAGCTGAAAAATGTATTGTCACAAAGCTGAAAAACAGGCCCGAGCCCATGACAAGCTGACTTTTTAAGTGATACATGGTTCACAAGACAGCGACGCTACATTCATACATGATTTTATAGAATACGATGCATAGATTAAACTCCCAACAATGTAGTTAACCTCATACATCTACAGCAGTAAAATGCAACATACGTGTAGCAGTAATATGAATCCAAAAACATATATACTGTAATAGTAAAACACTGACAGGCACAATTTTACTGCACAATAAATACTTTAACTAAGTACATTTCACTGATAATGCTTATACTTTGACTTCTGGTGGATTATTTTCACAGTGTGATATTAGTACTTTTACTTTCACGTAAGGGATTACATGAAGGTATTACATGAGAAACACTGATAAATGCTAAAACAAAATCATTTCTTCTTCATTCTTCACAGGCATTTTGAGTTTCTTTGTCTTAAACAAAGATTGACGCACATACTTGTACTTTTACCTAAACAGATATTAAAAACTGAATATTCAGCATTATGGACCAAGTGGTATTAGTACTGTATGTCCCTCGCTGAAGGTTTTGTACAGTAGAACACCGGTGACAAATTACATGTTGTGGGTGTACGGTAAGTACTGTTATGTCTACTGCAGAACTTATCCCTTTCTGTTAAGAACACACTCGCTGACAATGATGAATTTCGGCCTCAAGAAGAACACACGGGGTTGTCGGCTCTGTCTGTCTCGTTATTCGGTTCAACAAAGGAGGCTGAGCGCAAGAGAGAAATCTGACCTCTTGTTGCACTGGCAGGTTCTTTTATGTAAAATGAGAACCATCCTGTATTAATAGTTTGGACTGTGGTTATTATCGTATTAGTATTATTGTTTCAACAAATAACTCCGAACCTTATTGTACTTATGAATATTGTATTTTCATGAAACAGTATACAAACAAAGCTCACGCATGATTTTGTGTTTTTAAAACAAATCAATGTTCCGTTCACTAATGTCTGCTTGGAAGCTTGGATTTGAAAATGTGGATTTGATCCTTTGCTGCCCTCTAAAGTTGAAAAGCAAAAACTTCTTCAACATATGAAAATAGAACAACTCGGCACGGCTCTGTGAGACCAATTAAATTTTTCATTGAATCCGAAACACTTTCATCTCTATAAAACCAACCTCTTTAATCACTGCTAATAATGAAGCTACTGCAGAATGATTCCTACACTTTGGTCTAATATGTATTTACATCTTTAGTTTAAGTAAGTCTGGAAGATGATAAGAAGCATCATCAGAGTGGTCTGATGATGGGTTCACTGCAGAGGTCTTCACTCAAATCCACTGATCTGTCCTGTACTATGTGCCATCTACAAAAAGAAGTTACCTGGAATCAAGACTAGCGGTCCTAGTGAGATGGTTGCCATGTCATGATATGAAAGATCCCTTACAACTCTGGTGTAGCAGTGCTGCAGGAAAATAGCATTACAGGGTTTTAGCCAAAGATGATATTCTTAATGACTTACAGCAGTTGCAGCAAATTATGAACAAGATGATCCAGGCTCTTACTCACAAGCGAAGTGGTACGTACAGTTGGGCAGCTGCTGTGTCTCATAAGACACAGGTGGACCTGGTATCGTAAACAGATGAAAGAAAAACTGTAAATAAATAGTAAGTAAAAGTGAACATCCTGAAGGAGAAGTGAGCCACAGTGAACCAGCTCTAGGACGCCATCTGCTGGATTACGACACCTGGATAAAAGTGAGGGTTGTGCTTAATAGACAGACTGTATATGAAGTTACAATAGAAACATGTATGGACAAAACTGAAGAGCAAAATTACTAGAAAAACACTATTTCTTAGATGCTCTTTGTCCAATATATTGTGCTTTGATGCAACTCAAAACTGAAAAAAGTCCAACTAAAATGTAGTCTCACATAGCCAGACCTTTCTCCACACTTCGTCAGCACTGTGCCAGCGTTGGAGATAGGTCTGGTACCATCCACTGTTATTCTGGAATAATGAAAAAAACTCTCTGGGTTGTGTGGATAGTTTGCATTTCTTTAAGCAAATCAGGCTGGTTTTGGGCACTGCTAAGCACAGGACGCAGTGACGGTGACAGTGACAATGCAGAGTATATAGTGTGGGGAGTTGCTTTGGTGGGACGTTTGTGTGCAGGGAAGCAAGTTGTAGTATTGAAATGACTAATGCCAAACAGAAAGCAGCTTGGAGGTTTCCAGTACGCACTGTGAGCCAAACTATGGTGTATAACTCTTTGAAATAAGTCACTCTTTATAATAAGTTGTATTTATTATATAATATATTTATACAGTATGTGTAATGTCTTGATTCAGTTTACGATGTGACTTGTGCCCCATCTTTGATCGAAAGCTGTTGGTTTTGTTGGGACATTGACAAATGAATGCAGCGAGTTTGATCTTTCTTGTTGGGCTTGCGTTGTGTAACAAAGGTACAAGTAGAGTGACTAGACTTGGAGTCGGTGTTGACAAACTGGAAACTGGACAAATCTCCTGAAATACCAGTGTGTTTTAATGACAACCCTTTATTATGTTCCACAGAAAAATCTGGACAGTCTTATACACTGACGGGAATTTAAAAAAATAGATAGAAGATAGAAAGATAAGACATTCTTGTTTTGAATCAAAATAAATTCAGAAGAAACAATTACAGAAACAATTAAGAGCAAAAAGTAAATACAATCAATCAATACAATTTGAAATACAATCTAATGAAAAAGTCCCAGTCCCTGATTTTAAAACATTTTATTTCATATTTTATGATTCTGTTCAGCTTATATATTTTTACTGAGAGGATAAAACATAAGTTCTTGAATCTACACTCAGATATTGATTATGTATGAAAAGATTTATGCTGGATTATATTTCATCTTTTTAAAACAGGATTTTGGCAGTCAGCAAACAGAATAGATCATCACCAAGGACATCTGACCTGAAGCACTGCTTGTCTTCACCGTTTCTGCAAAAGGAGAACCAACATTTAAGAAATGTGTCTGTCAAACATGCATGAATACAAAACTAGTGAAAAGATAAGTGAGATGTACCTTAGATATGGGTATTGCCCAGCAGTCCTAATGAGATTTCTGCAGTATCATGGTAGGAAACATCTCTTCCAACTCTCCTGTGGTAACCTGGGTAGCAGTGCTGCAGGACAACAACATTACAGGTATTTTATGGTGATTTTACTACTTTCTTCTTTTTTTTATCATTCTAAACATAAACCACACAAACACATGGTGGTACGTACAGCTGTGCAGTCGTTGTCTCTCAGGAGACACAGGTGGACCTTGCAGTGTAGGTAGATGGATGGAAAATGGGTAAAAGTGAACATCTTGAAGGAGAAGCGAGCCACAGTGGAGACGCCATTCTGTACCAGCTCAACTGTGTTATCATCTGGGTTGGGACACCTGGAAGTAGGTAGAAGTTACAATGTTATCAGGTAGAGTGTAAAATAAGGCAACATGGTTGAGTTGCAAAAAAAAGTTTTTGCAGGGTGGTTTCCAAGCAAAACAAAACATTGTGTGAAAAAACTGAAGTTGAAAGATCTCTTTTACTCTTCACGAATGAGATCCCAGTGGACAGGGTAGTTGGCGATGTTGACGGGTGTGGCCCAACAAGAGTCCAAGACGGTGGAGAGCTGTCTTCCATCAACTCCTTCTGTCCGCACCTCAATGTATAACCTCTGGTCAATCTCCATTTCTATGTCGTTGGTACTGGTGAGGGGGAAGCGGAAGCCAGCGTCCTGGTAGGGAATCATCCTCAAACGATAGTGACCCTGGCCAGCTGGAAGCTTCTTGTCCACAATGCTGTAGAGAAACACATAATGTGATTAAACTAGTAACAATTTAGTATAAAACTACTATGATATATCACTGTGGGCAGGTGTTCACTATAAAAACAACTGTTAGGATTTAGCAAAACCTTTATATTAAAAAAATCAACTGCAGTAAATTACGTAGGAGAGACGTGTCTGTCACCTTTCTACGGGGTTGATGCCCACTTCCATAGACAGAGCCTGTACCAGAGGATATTCACAGCAGAAACGCAGATGGATGTTCCTCTGGCGGCTGATGAGACCTTCATGTGGGTCCACGTCACCCTGGATGGTGTTCTCATAGATAAAATGGGTTCCGTTGCTCTGAAAATCAAAATGACAAATTCATATAAATTGGTTATACATATGTCTCATGGAGAACATTTATGTTGACATTATTGTCTTTAATGAACCGTACTCTGAGAACTGTTCCACACAGCTGGTCTTCATTGTTAAAGTGGAACACCAGTCGTCCGTCCTGTAGAGTCCCATTACAGGACTGTTCTCTGAGATGAAGGGCACTAGAGTAGAATCCAGCTTCAAACAGCTGGCAGCGGGACACGGACATGGTGCCTGAACTACTGACACAACTAATGGACGAATCTATGAAAAAAAACCCAGAAATTATATATATATATTTATATATATATATATATGTGTGTGTACTTTAGTGTTTTTCAGTTTGTTGTCTTGTTTTTTGGCTCCTATAATGTCTACTCCTTATCAAAAATATGAGCAAAACTATTTCAATTACCTGAAAAATGATCACTTCATAATTAAACAGCTCCCATCCTTACCATAGCTCTGATTGTTGGGCCGATGGTGGTGCTCGTCACAGAAACAGCCATAAACACCGTCCTTCTCACCACACCACTCATAATCTGTACAATCCAGATGTTCACAGGGGTCTGACTCGGCTATGAAGTAGTGGGTAAAGGAAAACAAAATGTAGATTAAACTGAACCTCAAAGGTTTTCAAAATTCCAATTTTCACAACTAGGACAAACAGCAAGTGTTACTTGCTCTTTCATTATATCTGTCCTTTTGTTCAGTGCAAACATACCACACTGCAAAGCAGAGCGCCACTCAGGGATGTTCAGACCCAAAACAGAGCATGTTCTCTCATAGGCTGAGACAGCTGAACACAGCATGCCATTGGCTGGAGTGTAGAGACAGAGATCGTACACACAGGAAGAGAAAAATGGCTGAGGGTCCGAGTGCAGGTGACATTCACTGAAGGGGCCACTGGTGTTGGTAATGACACTGCAGAGTTCAGAGTATTCTCCCATGAAGGGACAGTCATTCAGACCACCACCACTTCTGTCATCTGTGGATCCACATCTAAAAAAAAAAAAAAAAAGATTTTTAACACTCAGGTTGTGTGTGATGTCTAAACTGCAAAAATACTTCTTTTAAATCAGTGGAACATGTTAAACTGACAAAGTTAAAAACCCTATACAACAGCCTACCCTGATCGGCTTGTCGATGACTTCCAGCCGTGTCCAAAGTCATTGTCATTTTGTACCAGTGTGCCATTAGGCAAGGCTTTGTCATCTGCAGGATCACCATTGAAGTTACCACACATCCCTTTGACTCTGTTTTGCCGGTTCTGGCCCACTCTGATCAGTAAAGTGCTACGGCCGTCAAACTGGATAATCAAGTCAATGGCATCAACCACTATGTAGCTTCCCTGTCTTAGCACTCGAGCTAAGGATCCTGCAGTGGTGGGGAGAGACACCTCAGTGCCATTTACCTGAGAGGATGAGAGATTACAGAATGATTGAGTAGGAATACACTGTTTAAAGGATAAAGATACAGCACTGAAGCTGTTCATTTAAAATATTATTATCATACTATTTAATATTCATTATATAAATGTAAGACTTTTACCTTTACTCTCTTGTTAGGTCCAAGTCTGACAGACACGCTCTCTGGTTCATTTGTGAGGTATATATCTACTGCTGATACAAATGACACACGGTTGTTGCCACGGTGATTGTTGGTCGCCACTACCTTAAAGTTGGTTTCATTGATCCCTGGGTTCACACTTTCAGTGATGATGTAAGAGCATGTTCCCTGGAAATGGGCCAGTGTCCCATCAAATGTGTTGTAGTGTGGGTCACCCCACACAGTGCAAGTAGACATTGCATCATAACAGCCCAGGTGGCCATTTTGGATGGTGCACTCTTGTACAGGGGTACAAGATGAAGAAGAACAGCGCAGGTCATTGGGAGCATGGCATTCACATCGCTGAGCGCAGCCTTCTGTCCAGAAGGATTCACCAGCCTGACATGACAAATAATATAAAATAAAATAATTTAAAAAAAGGGATGAATGAAAAATTCAGTATGAATAATGAGACAAAATGGGAATTTCCATGCTGTACATGACACATTTAATGCAATGTATTAGTATCTATGGTTAAACAATAGTTAGATAGTTGAATGTTTCCTGGCCAGTTTCCTGAAATTCAATCATCACTTGTACTTTCAGCTGTAAAGATAAGCGAACAAAAGCTTGAGACATGTTATACTTCTTGGTTTCCTTCTTACTGAATGGTTGCTGTGTTTGCAGAGGAGGGCTACTAGGGTCCAGTACCAAACTGTTGTTTACTTGCCAAACCATACACCATTCCAAACAATACAATATTACTTAATTAGTTTTCATAGAATTTTGAATAAATGCCACTGGTTCACACCTGTTTGGTCAAACATTTTGATTTATTATCATAGGTCATTTATTATGCATGTATGGTGGCCGAACTACACTGTTAAAAAAACAAGTAACAGAATATTTTGCTGATATTTGCATAGGAATATGTATCACTACAATTGATTTTACTTACACCATAGTAGGATCCATCATATTGGCAGCCACAGTTTTCCACTGGGACACACCTGGTCCCACTCCTCAGGAAACCCTCATCACAGAAACATCCTTCAGAGCAAACATGCTCACAGGTGGCATCAATGCTGCTGGCACAGGTGTGGCTACAGTCAGTTCCACACAGCTCATAATGACTGTTGGCTGGACAGTCAATTCCTTAAAAAGATAAGAAGGATATTTTGATTATTTGGTAGGAATAATTATTTATTGATAATGCTGAAAAGGTTTCTTTTCTTTCAAGAGATATTTTGAGGAAAAACATCACACATTTCTGGTTTTGTGTATACTTAGTTGAAAGAGGCATTAACTTTTTGACTTACTACATGTGGTGTTTTGTCTCCAAGCGTAGATTCGAACATTAGCAGATTGACAGGCACTGACATATGCCTCAATGGCTCTGCACAGAAGATCGTGGCCTTGATTTCCCGACACACAGACATCAAACACACAGTCATTGAAATATGGTGTTGGGTCCACCTGCTGATGGCAGAAGCTGAAGGGGCCATCGGCTGCCTTAATCAC
>JAPQRN010000012.1:10468121-10481149 GCA_037367275.1 Coranthus polyacanthus
GTAGTGTGTTATGAGAAAATCAAAGAGATGCTATAATTGTAACCCTTGGGTTTCATGAAAGGCATTACATACATTTTACCTATTATTATTATTATTATATGGAAATCTAATATGTTTTCACCCAGGCTTGGATCTTGATAAAACTCTTCCTAACTCAAGTTGACACGTGGAGAAGAAGACAGTAGGTATATTTATCTATATACATCTAGCTATCGTTCTAATATTTTCACTTTAAACAGACCTGGTGGAGTTACAGGGGCTGCCGCGAAGCTCGTGAAATATCCTTGATGACGCTCCATTTAGCTACGTGGAAAATATATTAATCTCGCAAGTGACAAAACATCCCACGTTCATAGAGACAGTATATACAAGACTAGTAGGTTAATCCGTCTCACTCTGCTGTCTGCAGTAAGCAGGTCAAACAGGAGAGGTCTGTGTGACAGATGGGCTGTGCAGATAACTAGCCGTGCAGACAACAATGGCACAAACCGGGCTGCCTGACGTCCGTTCTGTTCGGCTAAAGGGGCTTCGCGTCACCTCATAGTACAGTATTTGAACTAAAAGACGTCAAAGTGGTCCCGTCACGTTAACTTATAAACCGTGGCTTATGCGGATTCTGTCACTGGCTTTTGACATGCTGCATGGCTGCCGGGGGCCACATGAGGCCATCCAACCGGGCGGCGCTTTAACAGAGCACCAACGCTTACAATGAAACCCAATTTGGCGTGACCTTAAATACGTCGAGGGGCTAGCGGGTAACGCTGACTTGGGTCCTGTCGAACTTCAATGTCAACGTACAGTTAACCGGCTACCATTAGTGTCACTAAAACGGCCCTGGTGTGATTTAGCGATTCCCAGTTAGTAGTGTATCAACAGTGTCGTGCAAGCTAATGTTAATATAGTTAATGTTTCCATGACAATACACGCGCGGCATTAGTTCCTTTAACGTTGGAGTTGTAGCTAGCATTAGCTCGCCAACCAGGCTCGCGAGAACGAAATCTCACTTACCTCGAATATTGTGTTACGCTGACTCATATCTCAGAAATAAACTCGACAAAATGCAGACAATCGTGTGGTACTTAGGCCCCCGCGTGTCTTCTTATACTAGCTCTCGTCGGTTCTCCTTAGTAGACTGGACGGCACAGGTCTGACATACAGAGATGTGTGACAGGAGGCAGCAGCGCTGATGTTTTGGTACGGCGGCGGAGTGCCAACAGTGCCGTTCCCCCAGCAGCCGGCAGGGGGCAGCGCTGCACTCAGGACCATAGTTTCTTACATCTATGATCGGGACCGCTTTGTACTGTGTTTCTATGGTTTTGTCATTCATTCATTCTAAAAATCACACAGTCGTGTAGCTAGCAGTGGGTTTTGTCGAGGCGGCTGTCATTTCCAGTATCGCACGTGGCCTTGCTTGCTTTTAATTACGTTAGTGCGCTTGTGTCTATAACACTGTGGTTGGTTTAATGGCTCACAATTAATTCTGTAATTGTGATAGTGTTTTTTAAACGCCGAGTAAACAATCAAACAAATAATAAAATCTAGCCAAATGCAGCTGCAACGTGGTTACAAGCAAATATTTTTTTTAAAGTATTGCCCATGGTCGTGGGTAAAGCGCGCCCTCAGCTGGTTGTTAAACTACGTTACATTTTTTGTTGGACCGTACCACTGCGTTATCGTGTGGGGAATCGATTAATACACATCATATAACATTATAGCACAGCAAATTATGCGTATTAGATTAAAAAAAATTAAAATGAAATTACATTCGACGGTCATAATCACCAATCATTTGATACATACCTATATATCGTTTTTTTACACCGGTATGGATGCTCACCTATGACGATGGGTATAATGGTAGATACTCAGTCGTTCTATTTCCTTCGTTTTCTCCAAGCTAGTAGCCGCAGCCATGAGGTGAGTTAGACGTCTGACTTTTAAATATGTGTTTCTGTTCAAAGCAAACGGACAGCATTGTTGGTTGTTTCTACGTTAAAAACCAGACGGAAGGCTCGGGATTCGTCTTGACTTCGAGTAAATCGCATAAAACCGCTATAGCGCACGCAGGGCCTGTGTTCGCGTGCTAGAAACTTAACACAGACATGTCACAACACAACCAGACTGCGCCGTAGGCCGGCCACGGTGCCGTCTAATGGCTTTGTGGCCGGTTTATCTCCCAAATCAGCTGAAATTCAACACCTTATCCATAATAAAATCACTTTTCCTCGGTGTTCCCGTGACACGGTGGCGTATACAGTTAGCTAGCGGCTAGTGTTTCTATGCTAGCCAGGGATTTGTTCGTTGGTCAACTGTTTCTCATTAAAACATACAATAGGCCATTAGACTAGTGAAATCTGTATTTAGCAAAGTCGTATATTGAGCCAGCAGTACCTTAATGTATATTTACATTGTACTGCAATGTTGTGGAGAAGCCCAACCAGGGACTGGAGTTGAGAATTAGCACTAGCTGTAAACTCTATATGCATCACATCAGCTGCAAGCCTGTAACTGTGTTTGACTGCATTGTACATGTCAATTAAATAAATAAAAAGAATTAAAGTTTAGAAAAAGGTAGCGTCAAATGGTACTTGAGCATAACGTGTAAAGTCCCCCCCCCCCTAACTAGAAACAGAATGATGCAGGTGCCTAACAGGACCTGGATATACCTGACATATGTAGACACTATATTGTAAATGTTAATTAAAATCAAGGTGCATTTACATCAATTTTGTTACATCAGTGTTAGTGACTACTGAAATGTATAATGTGCATTGGACACCTTTTACACATTTTTTTGTCATTTACAGTTTTTAATCTTCAAGGCTGCCACTAACATGTTCTTTTTGTGCATCCAGCATGCTCAGGCTCCAGAAGCGCTTGGCGTCCAGCGTCTTGCGCTGTGGCAAGAAGAAGGTGTGGCTGGACCCCAATGAAACCAATGAGATTGCCAATGCAAACTCCCGTGAGTAATCTTCTTTGCATTAGAGTTCTCTTTAGGTAGATACGTGTGGTCAGGGCCCTGGCAGCCAGCACACCTGTTTGCTTTATGTCATGTTTTTATGTTGTGTGTAACAGGCCAGCAGATCCGTAAACTGGTGAAAGATGGACTGATCATCAGAAAACCTGTGACTGTTCATTCCCGTGCCCGCTGTCGCAAAAACACACTGGCACGCCGCAAGGGACGCCACACGGGTTATGGTGGGTAGTTGATGTAAAAATTGCAGTTTTCATTTGTGGCTGAGGCATCATGGTCAAACAAATGACTGTAACGCACGCTATTGGTTTAACATGCAACTACCAAACCCTTACAAGCAACATGGTATTTTTCTGTGAATAATTATTTGAATGGTTTCCCCAGGTAAGAGAAAGGGTACAGCCAATGCTCGTATGCCAGAGAAGTTGTCATGGATGCGACGCATGAGAATCCTCCGTCGTCTGCTCCGTCGCTACAGGGAGTCCAAGAAAATTGACAGGCACATGTATGTGTGAATTTCAGCAGTCTTATTTGGGTTAGCAAGCCTGTGTAGTTTAATTTCAAAGGAATCTTAGTTTGTTTAATTTTCAGATTTATTTAATTTTATTTTGTTTCTTCCCCAGGTACCACAGTCTCTACCTAAGAGCCAAGGGTAACGTCTTCAAAAACAAACGCATCCTGATGGAGCACATCCACAAACTGAAGGCAGATAAGGCTCGCAAGAAGCTCCTTGCGTAAGTTCCTACTCATGATTTCCGTTTTATGAAATTTATGAGACGATAAGCATTTGGTCTTTTAAAAAGTCTATTTTAATGTAACTCATTTATGACATAGCTTTTAGATAAATCTCTGAAAGTAATTGCCTTTTATTTCACTTCCCATTTACTAAAGAAGCTCGACAGTCCAAGTTTTTACTTACATATGCAACCTCTTGTATTATACTAAATAAAAAAAACATTTATTGGTGGTGGGATCAGTGTAAAAAATGTCGTCTTATAATTTGCACTAACATTAAAGAGTGAGGAAATACTGTGTAATTTTGATGAAGGATATTTATTTTAGCTCTCATACTACGCCAAATTAATTTTCTCCTACCTCCAAACACTTAACCAGTGACCAGGCAGAGGCTCGTCGCTCAAAGACCAGAGAGGCCCGCAAACGCAGAGAAGAGCGCCTCCAGGCCAAGAAAGAAGAAATCATCAAAAACTTGTCAAAGGAGGAGGAAACTGCAAAGAAGTGAATCCAAACCAATTTTTTTCCTTAACAGAACCTCCATTTTGTTGTTAATAAATTTGGATAAAACACCTTCAATATGTTGTAGTCCTTCATTGTCTTCTTGATTCTAGCTGTATGTGATATTAAAAATAACTTGAATTGATGAGATGTAAATGAGCAGTGTTATAGACTTTCTAGTATTAACTTTTGGAAGAGTTTTTCGTTCTGTATATTTTGGCTTCTTTTCTAATCTTAAGCCTCTTCTCTCTATAGTCCATCAGGTGGCAGCAGAGCCCCAGGTTCTTAAAAAGTAGTCCAGCTGATCTCTAGAATATTTTCAGTCATGTATTAAGATAATAAAGAGCCATTGTCCACGTAATCAAGTTTAATATAATAGATCGGTACCAGTATACAATGCAGAAAAAGTAGATGCAGTAATGCATGCACAGGATAAGCCCAATGACGGGCTCGTTAATGGAAAATAGTGACAAAAAAACACCACAAAAATGGCAAAATATGTTACACACAACAGCATACAGTATGTAAATGAATCTCGGCGTCAGTTTGCTCTAGTTCCGGTTTGTTTTTTTTCCCCGGCAACAATGCAAGAGCAACAGTTTTCCACTTTGTACCAAAATGCATCTTTTATAAAGTGCTTTCAAAAACATTCTTATTTTGCTCAGTGGGGTGAAGTAGTAATGGATGAGTGACCGGATGTCGGCCGAAGTATAATTTTTTTGGAATTGTTTTGCTTCACTTCACTTATGGCAAACAAGGTGATGGTGTTTTTGTTCCACTACGTTTTTTTTTTTTCTTTTCTATTTAGCACACATGACTTGACAGGTTTCTGCCTGATACACAGACACACTGCCTATGTGTTTGGCTTGGTGCCTAATTGTGTGTCTGTTAGTTGGTCTTCATGATAATGTAAGGATGCTCTTCATCCATGACTTATCAGTTTATCCGCTTGGTCACTTTGAATTCAGCTCATGTGCTAATTGCAGTTGACATTGTTACGTAACCCCAAAGTGAAGAAACTATATGTTTTTTGACTTTTCAATGGGGACGGTTCTTTTTTTTTTTAAGAATCTTGAAAAGCATGAATCCCACATCTACGATTAACAGCCCCAGTTTTCTTTTATAACTTATTTCGCAGTTCATGAATAATTTTAATCATAATTTATTTACTCACAGACTTACCTAGAGGAAGCCACAGCATCCAACGGTTAAATCACACCTTCATGTAAATATAACTACTGGTAGTGGTGGAAGCAGTGTGTGTGTGTGTGTGTGTGTGTGTGTGTGGGGGGGGGGGATCCATCTTACAACCACTGTCAACCACATTCAAGGCGCTGCTGGTCTAGACATCCAGTCATTTTCACTTCCTAGTTGGGCCTTGAAGAATTCCTTCTTTTATGATCCCCCTGGAAGGTGTGACTGAAGTGTTGGCAGATGCAGCTCTCGCTAACCGGGACAGACAAGCTGCTGTGTGCGTGGATATGAAATTGAGAATTACCTGGAATCTTCTCAGCTCAGCGCAAATATATTCAGCAATCTCAGATCGTTTCTGAATGGCACTGGGTTTTTTTTTTTTAGTGCCCTGAATTTAAAGGAGTGTTTTTGTATGATTGGTGAAGCGCTGGCCTGAGGTCTGTTTACTTTAAATCAGATGAATATATGGATACGATGCATACTAATAATGTGGTATCGCCATGAGTCTAGTTTTCCTGTGACTTTTCAGAGACTCAGAATAAAAGGGCTGAGCCTCGTCTCCCACTATTTTTCTTCTAGAGTTGAGTTCCCGTTCACTGTTTTAAGTCTAAGTTGAAGTAGCTGCTGCGTGTGGATCAAGTACCATCATGCATAAACAATCGGACATCCAAAGCCGTACAGGCTGGCAGTGTAGAGCCCTTATATTTTTAAAATTTGGGTTTCAAAGGCCTTGAGGGGTTGGGATGAAGGCTTACACAGCACAGCTATATCTGCTTACCCCGGCATCCTGATTTAATTTTCGTACACGCCAGCTTCACACCCCATACTTTCACTAATGTGCTATTTAAATGTATGTAATGATTATTAAATGGATCTGCTGTATATATAGAAAGACAAAACCATCTAGATGAATAAATGCGAGATTAACAGCGAGATGTCACAGGGATTACTGAAGGAGAAAACAGGCTTTGTGCAGTGAGGCCATTTTGAAGCTTGGTTAATGTATTTCTTCATTACCAGGAGGCACTCCTATTTCCTGAAGCGTGAGTCTTAATGGGATTAGATAAGGAGAGGAATATGAGCAGAAATGAAGCAGCGCCCTTTATTACAGTTGGCCTTCAACCTGAGCAAAACGAATGGAGCACAGTCAAGAGTTCAGGAGATCTTTTGTAACAATTGAGATGGGGAGATGAAAGTAATTAAAAGATTATTTTCAAATCTGAAAACACTTATCTAACATTTTAAAAAAAAATTAACCCCACAGTTGTCAGTTTGATAACATACATTTTACGTTTTTTTTTTTTTTGGGGGGGGGGTCATAATGAACCGTTGTTGTTCATCCTTTCAGCGGGTGTGTTAGCCTCATTCCCGAACGACACTTTTTGCTTGAACATGTAGTAGATAATTAAGGTCTGAATATTACCAGGTATCGTGAGACCTTTTTGGATTCACATTTTGAATAATTGACTGTTAAATGTCAAGAGGACTATGAATGAGATGCAGCTGCAATCTTAACCTAACAACACAGCCGCCTGCCTAAAAAAGTGACATATCAACCTCATCCTTCCCTATCATCACCTAGTTGTTTATTTTGTCTCATATTCTTATTCGCTTATCCGTCTTGTCTCATGTTTATTTCACTTACGTCGATCAGATTTAATTGAGGTCAGTGAACCGTACAGTACATGTGTGGAGGGAAGCTTTAATTCCCTCTCTCACGTTTGTCTCTTTCAAGCGATGAATGGAAAAGGGATTAATAGCCCTCAGTGATGAGGATCATAGACCGATTGGATAGATGTCACTTCTTTCTACTAAAACACATCTAAAATGAAGGAAAACACAATAGACGTTCACATATACGTTGGCAGAAATGGGTTTAAATTACTCTAGGTTTTATGAACATCATTCATTATGATTTTTCTCCATACATGGTGCTTAGTACATAAGGTTATAAGTTGAGATGAAATTCCTCAGTCACCTGATGCTCCTTAAAAAAGACAGGTGAAAGATTCACATCTCCTTGATTCTCCTAGGTTGCCCTGTGTATCTGTCAGATCACAACACATTCGGCCTCAGGCTACTGTCATTTCTTGTATTGTTCTCCTCTGCCCTGCCTGTACATATATAAAGCATGGAGCTATAGGATAAACTGAAAGTAGGATCATTCCTATCTGCTACCGTTACGTTACTGAAATGGCTCTGTACCAGATTTGATCAGCAGGTCATGATGTATAAGGGCATTTGTCCATTGTGTGCGAACTCTACAGCTATGCTATACAACTATACAATACAATAACCTCATTGTATGGTCTATTTATTACACCCATCCCCTGTGCTGCTGCTAACAACCCACCTGGGGACCTGTCAAGGTGTCTGACAACACTAATCCAAACAAAAAAGACAAAGAGGACAAGTAAACATATGCTGATCCCTCCAACAACATATGTTTTTATGTTTATTGTGCTGCTTTTACAATATTTGAGCCTAAAGCTTTTCTTCCTGTGTCGATGGCGGTGTTGGGTGACATCCTGTATACCGAGGAGTCCGGTTAGGGGTCAGGAGGAATCACATGGCGCTCACCTAAGTGTAATTTGATGTCAGACTTGTTTTTCATGAAATAATGATACCCCTGTGGCAATAACTGTGTCAATATGATGCTGTATAAGACCACAAACATGCACTGTACCTCACTGGTACAGATGAGTTTTACGGCAATAGCTACATATGCTACCTATTCAGCACAAAAAAAAAATGACTTCTTGATGATCTTCTGCATCCAGTTCACAAGCTCACTGTGCACTAAAAACATTATGAACAACTGCATTGTGTAGTTGGGTACAGTATATACCAGGTTTCTTCTGGGTAATGTTTCCGTACTCCAGCATTCACAGGCCAGGTCCCTTGTGAGCAGCGAATGCCGCCCTCCATCCTTCTTTGCTTAGCGTTCATGATTAACATTTCACTTTTAGTCCTAAAAGACTTAGACTTGTACAAATACCGTTGTCAGTTATGATTTTGAAAGCGGCAGCATTTTTTTTTTTAAAAGAACAGGCCAAGCTTAACGGCAAACACAGCAAAGTAAATCAATACAGTTATATCCGGTGCCAGATACAGCAGTAAACTACAGTAAATGCTTCATTTAATAATAAATGAGTCAGCTAGACTCATTCATCAATAACAAATTAAAATGCTAAATGAATCTCTTTCCTCTTGCATGATCAGATGATTCATTTTCTCACTTTTTGCAAAAAAGTGTGTGAAATTGATTAATATATTCAGCGTTTGGATAGAAGATACAGAAGGAATTAAATTGTTTACTGTGATTCTTTTTGTCAACCATGACCGACTTGCATCTTCTGAAGTTTAATCATTAGTACGCAAGCCCCGAGCATCACTCCTCGCATTCAGGGTTACTTTAACATGCATGTAAAAGAAAAAGCAAACAAAAAGAACCTTGTTTATGCGCCACATTTCATTACGGGGTAGCTACAATGCACTCCTTAGCAGAATGTAAACAAATATAAAAGTACAATTACATTCTCTTTGGAAACTCAAACAGGGCAGAGATGAAAAAAAAGTCGCTGAAGAGGGAAGTGGAAGAAAGGGAAAGTTGAAGAAAAGGCCGAGCGCAGTGCTAGATCACGGGAGTTTAAGTTCATGGTCTAGACAATCAAACAAACGTATTTTTAATGTGGACTCAGTTACACCAACTCACAACCGAAATACTCATGCAGTTACGGTTGAATTGAGAAATGCATACAACAGAGAAGAAAAAGTCTCTCTCTTCACTTACCTTAAACATCAAGATGTCGCTCACGTTCAAACAAACGCTTACACTCATCGTCAGCGTTTTCAGGTACAACACAAACCGGATGAGCTTCGAGGCCAGATGGGTTTCAAAGAGAAAGACATCAGGTAAGCAAAACCAGTCTGATTCACGGAGGGCCATCTGGTTGACATTTTCTATGTCTACTTAATAGAAGAAACCAGTTCTAATCATTAGAGAACACGCAGAGTCATGACGGTGTAGATTTTAACCACAATAAACAGATTTTCTTGAAAGCAATGGCAGTTGCATCAACAGGAAAAATGTACCAATACAGCAGCACTTTCTGTTGTGTCTAGGAACAGATGGAGAAATCAAAAATTCTTTTAAGGTGAAGAGTCATGTGTGTTTAAAGCTGTAAATGTGGTCAGGTAGCGTCTACTGTTTATGCAGTGCAGACAGTTTCATTTCAAAGTCCCCTATCAATATCTCATCTATGGGAATAGAACATATTTTTAGTCTAATCTTTCTGATATGTCTTGTTAGAGCATTTTCTTTCTTTCCCCTTCCTCCCCTCGTCTATGCTTGTTCTCAAATGCTTGCAATTTTCTTTGTAAGACCCTACCAGCAAGGCAAGACTTATTACCAACTCTTTCCCTATCTTGCTGATTCTTCAGTATGCTGAATATTCGGCCTTTTTCATCTCTCTGTTCGTCATAACAGAGTTGTTGACTTGGGCGGCAGGATGAAAAAAAAATGTAACTTCAGCTGATAGCAAGCAAAGCATCTTTTCCAAAACAGAGCAGACCCAATTATCCTCTAATCCCTGCGCCTTGAAGGCAGAGACCCCAAAGTCTGTGACACACTTCAAACTGAATGGATCAGTTTTGCATATCTTCGAGGACATTATAGAGGGTCCACTTGCGGGAGTGTGACTTAACAGAGGACTTGACTGATTGCAGGCTTTAGTAGGGAAACGATGGCCAGATGCAATATGCACACACATGCAGTGTGCACAATACATATAGACTGGGGAGAGAGCAGAGGCAAAACGGCTGAAAAATTAATATCTTCAGATCCACGAATGCCCTGTGATACGAGCCGTGAGGAGAGGGCGTAAAGAAAACCTGTCCTGTGGATTTCAAATCCTTTTCTTAGCGACTTAATGGATTTTGAAGTACGCTTTCAAGATTTTAGAGCGCGTTTGGATTTGGAAACCATCTAAGGGCAGGATGGGCCGAGGTGAATCAAAGAGGGCCTGGGGCAACACGCTCTCTGATCACGTCTGCCTGAAAGGAAGCACACAGCTGCCGAAAGGATCTAAGAGCCAAGAAACACTTAAAAAAAATACAAATATTACAACACATGAGAGAGCCGACAGGTACAGGATCTTGCCGGGTAACCGCAGCCTGCTTTGAGGCTGAGTGCACCGGATTATGAACTAGACCGAGTAAATGTGTAACAAGAAACCAGCAAGTAACCAGGAAACCAGCAAATGTAAGTGACAAAAAGTCTGTTCGTACACAGTCAGAAAGATGGAAACTCTGTCTTTTTGGTACACTTAACACTAAAGCAAACTAATCATCTTCGAACCCTCTAATCAAAACAATGTTCAAATCAAGCAGAGACCCTTACAATGCTTCGCCGTCAAGCCAAGAGCCATGTCCTCTCGACCTTGCTCCATACTGTAATTGTGCCACTTGACCTCTCTTCATCAGCCCTTTGCAGTCAAGCCGAGAGGCCAGCTATAACATCAAAGATCCATAATGGCTGAAAGGTTAAAGGTGAAGTGGCAAGAGAGGAAAAACATATAGATAGTGATGGGTGGGGGCTTACAGGCTCAAGGAAATGAAAGCAGTGAGAGCAGGTGTGAAGGCGTGGTGGATCTGCAAGGCTCGAACTCACTGTCAAGTTTTCCTGAGGTGTCACGGGCTTAATTAAGTGAAACATCTGTGATAACCAACGAAACAGCTGACATCTGACATTTACAAGACATAGACATTCACACTGGGTTAAAAGGGTAAGATTTACTTTAATCGGATCCAATTAGGCAACAGCATGCATACCCACTTTGTCCCTTTTTCAGCATTTCATGTTGAAAATGTAAACTGCGTGATTCATGTGAATTGGCGGTGGATTCCTTTGAACAGCTAGAAATGGATGCTGCCATTTGTGGAATAAATGCCCAAGTGTGTGTTTTTGTTATTATGTGAGAAAAGAGCTGCAAGTTGATTAGGCCCAAAATAGCATTAATCCAAGCAATGACAAATTCAGAAATGCTTCTTCAAAGATCACTGTATAGCTGTCCCATCAATCACGCGATTTAACGCATCACTTAGCAAATTAGGGTTGCAACAAAAATGTGTCTTTCTGAACCAGATCCAGGCTATAAAACCATATCCCAAATATCATCTGATTTCTGTAATAATTACATTAATGCTGAACGTAATGCAGGAGGCAGCCCAATCTCTTGGCTAAAGAGCTAACTTGGCAGCAAGTTTCTAGTGTCACACGAAATTATGTTTTACTTTTTGTACAATGAAATATGAAATTAAAACTGAGTGTAATTCTTTTTTTAATATTACCTTTTAAATATTATTATTATTATATATGAAATAATTCTTACGCTAGAAACAAATTTCTGATAATTAGCCTGATGGCATTTCCCAGCTTATGCCAAAGGAATAAGTTAGTTTGCAGTGCTCTCTTCTGTTTCTACTCTAAGCATTCTTCTCAGATATTATGTGTATTATAATACTAACACGTCGATCAGTGTCCCCTAATACTCAAGCACAGAAGCACACAGTATGTTGTTTCTCAAAATGCTCATTCTCAGCGTAGCATGCTTCAAAGGAAGTTGAAGAAAGTGTCAACCCTGGGGCCTTTTCCCCCTGCGCCACTCGACCTCCATAGATCGACTCAGTTGATATGCACTGACTTTCCATTATTCAGACTCGAAGCCATGGAAAAGAGTGTCCCATCTTTTACCTTTGGACTCGGCTACGTTGTGCTTATTCTTTTCACTGAAAGTATGCTTGTGCAAGCAGCATCCTGAGGAAGCAGAGATGAGACCATGCATTAAACATGCCGTCTCTGTGTATCTTCTCCATTTTTAATAGTCCAGTTGGCCGTGGGGTCTAGAAGAATGTAAACATAACTGGAACTTGAGGAAGGTGACAGCGTACGACAGGAAGGAGGAAAAGATGAGCAGCAGTCCCACCACCAAATCCTGTTGAAACCCAAAACTCAGGTTTGGTCATTAAAGGCTTAAGGTGGGACTTTTGACAGTCTTTGTGTTTCATTATTCATGAACCTTTTGGATTTAAGAGCTTTTAATTAAGAAACTGCAGACACACCAGTGGCTCTTTGAAACCGTGTGGCTTTAAGCTGAATCAGGACATCAGCATACTTTAACCCTTGTACGGTATTTGTGTCAAATTGACCCGTTTCGGATTTTTAGAAAAACAAAAAAGGGTACAAGTTTATTTTTTTTCTGCCTGAAACTTGACGGCCTTCAGCTTATTTTCTGTGATAAACATGTACAAAAAAAAATTTGAGCACACATGCTACTATACCCCACACATTTACATCCTTCATATGGTCTTTGGGTCAGTTTGACACAGGGACACACAGATAATGTTCCATTGTTCTAATCTATTGTTTGACGTCACTCTTTACCCTCTGTCATGTGACCACCTTCAAACCCTTGTTTACAATGTTATTCCATAATATTCTAAACATCAAATGTTTTCTCACACTATACGCCTCGCACCTGCACATCAAAGGGGGCGGGACTAAAGAGATAAAAGAAATATGACCCGTTTTTGACCCAAGGTAAACCAGAGGATCTCAAAAGTAAAG
>JAPQRN010000012.1:10495833-10510423 GCA_037367275.1 Coranthus polyacanthus
GGCATAGCACATGACCGGGGGGGAGGGGGGGGGGCTGATAACGTGGCTGGACACAGCTCACCTACCGTGAAGGTATTTAGTATCATTATAAAATGCAGAATTTAACTGCACAGCTCACAGCAGAGACAACAGGTACAGGTGATGCAGGTACGTCATCAGGTAAGTCTGCATTTGTGTGCCTGTCTACACTACGGTGCAGCACCAGCAGTGTTTTCCAAAGTCTCCGTTTTCAGCAAGTTAAAACCCCGGAGTTGTGTGGATGCAAACGCAGCAAAAAATGATGCGTTTTAAAACAAAGGTATTAGCCTGAAAAAGAGTTTAAATATATTTTAACTAGTAGTGCAATGATAACGCACAGTGAAAATGTCTTGCAGGGCAGATCTTATGAATTAAAACTTGCCAACAAATGCCACGCAGTGATAGACAGTAGTTAAACAGGGATCATATTGTAGTTAATCTAAATACAGACACGTTCATCTTTAGCCAAATGGCTTAGAATCTGAGATGCTTTTTTGTTTTTGTCTGATTTTGCTTTCGTTGCCGTTTTTGTGTTTCTCATGAAGCACTTTGTGACAAACAAAATAAAAGCGCTCCGCAAATAAGCTTGGCAAATGTTTCACTGTGTGTCAGATTATGCAAATTAATGAGTGACAATTGGCCTCATCTCCGTTACCAGTGCTCCAACTGGAAGCAAACAAAACAACAAAACACGAGCTCAGAAGTGGAGGGAGATAAATGATTTCATTACGGATCTCAGGTGACCGTGGAGCCTGACTGGACGGATCTTGAACGGGTTGACATTTACGGGAACAGACAAGCTAAAGTTTCAAACTCTGTGCAGTTTAGAGCCGCAAGAAGCAACATTAGACTGTGGAATAAAACAGGGGAGAGTCGCACAAAGTCCAGTGAAGATGAGTGCGGAGTTTTCCTGCAGAGGCGATTATTTTGTGCAGTGCTCAGCAGGCCTTTTTTCTTTAATTAAACTGTAATACATCTTTACATTTAATTAACATTGATTCGTGAATGTTTGTCAGGATTCCAAAGCAATTTAAGCTGTTTGGTTCGGAGGATATTTTAAAGCAACTGGTCATATACTGTATGGGTGCACTCAGCAAATGGGCTAAGCACAAGCCAGTGGAAATGCATTCATCAGTATTCTTTTTTTTTTTTTTTTTGTAATTCACTGCTTTACGTGAACACCAGGTTCTGCATGAGCAAGTTTCAACTAAGTTCATTCAGAGTGATACTAAGATAGCCTCCTCTTCCTTAGATACTTAACCAGACTATATTACAAGCAGCCCGTTTGTCTCTCCTCCTTGAAGCAAAAACATCTCTGCTCTCTCTGGCCTGAAATCATCAAGAGTCTTCAAGACTTCACCTCAACAGACAAACTTTCTCTTACAGTCACGTGGATTACATTTTGATGGGAGGAGGTTGTTCAGCTGCTTCTTTATGAAAAAAGGGACATTTGATGGCAAAAAATGAGTTCCGCCGTGCATTTTATTCAGTTTTAAATGTGTATGATTATTATATAATAAACAGTGTTGGAGACTTGTCACGTGTAATGGTGTAATTAAACTAAAATGAATGTAACCCAAAAACCCACCGTTTAGAACACTAAAGTACCACTTCCGGTGACCCTTCCAAACTAAAAGTTGTCTAGCGTTTCAGACGACAGACCTCCCTGTTTTTGTAACAACTTATTGTGAAACAGGAAGGTGTTGTGGAAAACTCATTGTGCTGTCATTTTGGCAAATACTATGCCAAACTCTGTTTATAAATCTTGATATGTTAAAAGTTCCCTCACTTCATGTCTCATATAAAGGCCGATTTTTTTTTTTTTTTTTTTTAAATATCTACAGTTCGGCGTTACTCTTGAACTCTCTGGGCCTGAATGTCTGGCAGTTTGCGCTGCTGATTCAGCTCTCCTTGTACTTCAGGTCAGTCAAACAGTGTACTTTTGTGTTTATCGGGGACGTCTCTTAAAACAACTGTGAACTGTGAACTTGAAGGTGTGTGCTTGTGTTCATGTGCTTTAGTGACACTGAAACATGCTAACCTACCTCACTCGTATAGTTATTTTACTTTTAACGGGATAACTAATAATCAATAAGCTATTACATTTAAACAGCAACTTCTCAACACTGATAATAAAATAAAAATCACAGTACTTTAAGTGCAGTCTAAATAAAAGTTAACCAGCCACCTATTTGCAAACAAAACATTAAATTATACCAGGATTTTATTTTAGCTGATAGTAAAAAAAAAAACCTAGGTTCTTAAGTTACATAGATCTATGAGAAGTAACCTCAAACTCCATCCATTTTCTGTAAAATGCCTAATCCTTGCTTTGATGAGTGTGCAGTGATCGAAAAGGACACTGCCGAAGGCTTGGCGAGAGCCTGCCGTGTCACATCCTCGAGGGATTGTGCGCGCCTCAAACACACTGAATTTCACACTGAATTAGCCAGACCAGCTGGTACAGGGAGATATTGATTTTCCAGAGTTGAGAGGGGAGGAAGGAAATGTAGCACCCAGACAAGAGAGAGGAAGAGAGGAGGGCGTTATGTGAGAAGAGCAGCACATGCAAGAGGAAGGACAAAAAGGCTGAGTGAAAAAATGTTGGGACTTGGCCACTGAAACTTTATCAGCGTCGCTCTTCTCAGCTTTTGTTCCTCTAATGCTATTTATAGTTGGACAGTTTGATCCCACTGCTACCCTTTAACACATATCCCAGTGTCTTAGTCTACTTTGCATAGCTTTGGTCAATCTACACTCCATTTATACCCCTACCTTTTTGTCTCCGCTGCTTTGAAAAGGGCTTTATCCTCTTTTAACAAAATGGGGACTTTGAAGCTAAGCATATTACCAGGACTAAAGGCTACAGCATATCAACTGAATGAGAGAGACAATTACAGCTTCCAGATGCTGTTTAGCTCTGCTGACACAATGCATTCTGTGTTAGTCTCTGACCTACAGAGAACTCATGCATTTCCCATAAATTCCTAATAAATATACAACATTATTTTGTGTGTAATGTCAAACATTTTTCACCGTGTTAAGCTGGACCACTGGGCAAAAAACACTCCTGCAAATGAGCAAAGGAGGTTAGGGGGTTGGACTTTATTCCTGGTATGGTTTAGGTCATAAACCCTTAACAGATCATTAATGCGAAACTAACATGACAAGTCACCTATAACATTAAGGGCCAGATTGGGTTGCACAAAAGGACTGCGCGAGACAAATGAGACAAAAATATTGCATGTAATGGAAAATGAGGGAATATTCATACATTTGGTGTCAAAATCATCCCCTTTCTATTCAGATATATGCCGATAAACCTTGTTGCAAAAAAACGTCTATTATATTTATCATGTATACATAAGTCACTGATAAGGTTGTAAATCTAGGCTTTGCTGGAGCACCTGAGGCAGATTTTTACACCCCTGTTAGCATTAGATGACTCAATATACCTTGAAAGCCGGGTGTCATATCTGTGCCAGACACTTTGTGTTTCCATTTATTTTATGTGGGCATTAAGGTGTAACTCACAGGTACATAAAAATGCATAGTGCATGGTAGAGCTATAACAACTCAGTCCGAAGTGCTCTTACCTTCCCGTTACAAGGCTGCTGGGAGAGCTCTGAGGAGCACCAGAGGTGAGCTGCCAGCTTACAGGCTTTACAACGCAGTCCCTGCTTGGAGTTCCCTGTAAAGACACCGACATTGAAGATACCACACTGTTATCCTGGTTAACGGAAAATCTATTACAGACAGGTGAAGACAAATACCAGCTGCAAATGCCATGTGGTTTTATCAACAGTACAAATGAATAAAGAATGTGATGATCACTCAATGTGATACAATCTGACTGTGATTCATTACAGTCATAACAAACATACCCTAGGTTTGTATCTGATCTTTAAAATTTAGATTGTATGTTTGACATTGCATGATTGAGTGTCAAGGAAAGCAGTAAAATAAAATGAACTGAAATCTACTCATTGTTTAAGCCAATACATCGGTCAATTTACAACTGACTGATGAAGGTGCGTCCTTTCCATGAGTGCAATTTTCATGAAGTAATTGGCTTATTCTCTTAGATTTGTCAAAGCAATTGAGCCACTGCTACACAAGATTGACCTACCTTGTATCACATGTTTGCATCGCTGACAGCTGGTAGGCCTACGGAAGACGTGTTCCTGGAAACAGTGGGTCTTGACCGGCAGCACCGGTTGGCCCTGAGACTTTGGCTGGGTTTTGGAGGTCAGACACGTTGAGGGACTGATAGAAGGTGAGTGCGATGACAGCGAGGGATTCGGACTGATAGATGGGGAAAGGGACGGGGAGCGCTCATAGGCCAGAGGGGACTCGGAGACGGGGGGAGGAGGAGATGGCGGAGGTGGTAGTGTGGTTATAAGGGCTGAGGGAGGGCGGGAATCGCTGTTGCTGTTGCGCTGAAAAAAGTTGTCCACGCTCTTGCTGCGCATGACTGATTTGAAGGACAGGGAACGCTTCAACCGCTGCAGCTGAAAGGAAAAGCAAAAATACATTTTAGGTGTTTTTCTACAATGAGGAATCATATCAAATTACAACCAGCGGTAGGAAAGCTGAGATTGTGTTAGGTAAGTGTTAGTCTGGCTCGCAGGAATAAGGGTGAATATTGTGTCTCGTAGTCATTTTCTTTTCTTCTGCTGTCTATGCCTTATCGCTTTGAAAGTCCCCCCTCGCTACGTGAAAGAACAACAACAACTACACTATCTACTTCATTAGATTTATATATTCGGAATTAGGTGATTATTATTGTACTCCTTGGTAACCACTTGAGTCAGGAAATGGAAAAAAATTAGATTGGAGTCAAGCAGTGTTTTTCCCTCTCAGCCAGTAGTTTCTTGAAATATGTTCAGTAATTTGACAACATTGAAGTCAACAGTTTTTTGTCCTAAAATACATTGTGTTGAAGTAAACAGCTTGACTGCACTGGGTGGTTGTGTGGATGGTTGTTCGTCGTTAGAGCATCAAGCTAAGGCTTCATACAATGGAATCACAACAATCATCAACCCTGATTTGGAAAGCACTCATGTCTTGGTATGCTCTCCACCAGTCTTTCACATTACTGTTGGGTGCTTTATGGCGCAAGAGGTTCAAGTCTGGAAATAACAGAGGACGTCTCTTCCACTGAAGTGTTTTAACTCTCGGAGGATCTAGTGCAGTCTTTGTAAAATCAGTCAGTTTAAATACAGTCTGTTAGCTCTAACCTCTGACTGTCCTTGCCCTGCCACGCTGGCTTTTGATCTTCCATCTTCGGCTTTTTCCACCCTTTTCTTAGATCACAAATTTGCCATCCCCTGCGAATCCACCGGAGTCAATACCCCTTAAAATTCATCTGTGATTAGTTTTATTGAGCGGCCTGCACCTTCACATTTGATGCAGCCAGTGATGCACAGCAAACACTGTGTTTGTCTTTGACTCTGCCCGCCTCTATTTCCTGAATGCTTACCATCCACTGCTCTTGGCCACAATAAATTGGCACTGATGATGACAAACAATTACAGGGACTTAGGAGCAATGGGATCCAATATATGGAAATAATAACTAGTGTGGGCTCATACATCAAGAGAATGGCCTGAGGAATGAGGGCAAGGATGTAATAGGTCCCTGAGACTGAAGCGTAACACCTCCATTTACACAGAGCTCATTATCTGTCTGGAAAAGTGGGTGGCAAACATTTTGTTTTGATAACCAGAGTCTTGCCTCTGACATAGTTGGACATATATTTATTTCATTTTGATTTGTGTTTTTTCTTTAATCTGTGGAACAATTTACTTTTGTTTATTTTGTGCCATTAAAATGTTCCTGCTTGTGGCCATGTAGCAGAAGGAGGCACATTTTTTTCACTTTGTACATCAAACAGCAACAAAGTACAGTTCTTTTTTTATTTCACTGTGTTTTAATGTGTATGTGTGAGGAGGTAGCGTCCTCATCATGCCTATTGCACCTTTGAGCTTTGAAAGCTACTAGTCACTCATCTGCACTCCTTCGCAATCAATAGCATTGAGCAGGTTGCCTTTTTTTCCTTCTTCAAGCTACAGATTCACAAATGCCAATTAGTTTGAGTGATGAAAAGAGTCCTCTCTGTTGACCCATTAGTGAGTGCCTCTTGTAAATGTTTTCTACAGGGAGCTGAGTCCTGCTTTCCTTAATGGCCTTTTCTTGGCTCGACTGGTGGCCCATTCAGTAATGGATGTTCCTCCCTATTAGATTTTTAACTTGTCTGACTTTCTTAATCTTCGCTGTGGTGAAGGCCCACCTTTGTTCCCATTTTAAGGGAGACCGAAAAGTTTCTTCAAGAACGATCTAGACACTTGACCGGGTGAATCAATAGCGTAATTTACATTTTAGAGCTTTTACAGGTTTGAAGAAATAAAGACAGAACAGGAATTAAACTAAGACACTGTAGAATAATAGCTAGTTTGATGCCAAGTGTAGTTTGCAATAGCTGTGGGCAATCTGACAATGTTATATGGTGTTCGATTTTATAGATGTCCACAGTCTGTCGTTTTGGTGAATTATAGAGATCGTGCCATTTTATGTCGCCCTATTGTTTCCAAAGTTCACATAACTTCAAAGAGCAATGTGCCATGTCAAAAATCCAATCAGAGCTGTACGGCCTAATATATGGTTCTGCTGACTGAACAAATGACTACACATAAATGTAAACAATGCAATCTGACTAGCAGCATGGCGAACAGTTGTTACTGAGCATTTTGAAAAGTCAACGAAGTATGACCAAGGTAGCAAAAGAGGTCAATGAAGCTGTCACTTTTTATTTAGCTAAAGACACGATACTGCTTAAAGTGGTAGAGAACATGGACTCTAAAATGGTAATACAGACCCTAGATCTGCGATGTGACATGTCAGTTCTGTCTTCTGTTTTAAGTCAGTATTTCCAGTTGAGAAGCCTAATGTTCGCTATCGGCCACTATTGGATGCAATTTTTGGGGAATTTAGCTGCCTTGGCAGAGGTTTTCTAATTAATGTAATATTGTGATTTAATCATGCAAACAGAGAAATCCATCAGCTGTTTCAAACCTGTCTGTACTCTACGCATTACACAAATTGTGGATCGTGATTACGATTAACAAGCTCATATGACCTTTTGGCCAGATCGTCCACCGCTAGTTTGGAAGTTGGTTTCCAGGGCTGAGTTATTATAAGCGTTAGACACTACTCCTCCAAACTACCATGTTAACATTACTGATGAATTAAGTATTTACTTAAATCTTAATATCCTTGTAATGTGTGTGGTCAACAGGATTGTATGCAAAAAGCAGTAAATAAAACTTGCCTGGATAAAACAAGTTGGTGGTTTAATACAGAGCTGCACAGCACTACAAGGTCTGACAGTTTTATATTCAGGACCAAGGAGAGTTCTCTTTCATAAATGTTTTATCCTTTAACACACTCTGTAAAATCACACTGTAATTTGCAAGGACTGCATAATAAACCATTGACCAATCCTAAAGGGTCTTGGCAGGCTCATTCTGAACGTCTAAACCAGGATGTTGCACATTTCACTGTAGTGCAGTGAGTGGTGAAGTCTGATGATTATTGTTAAGGAGAGATCGATGATTGGCCATGACTGATTATCAGATCTAATGTTGTAATGGTTTTTTTGATTCAATACCTGATAAAATAAAAGTTGGTCTAAAGTCCCTAGTTGTTGAT
Source organism: Coranthus polyacanthus (assembly GCA_037367275.1). Lineage (NCBI taxonomy): Eukaryota > Metazoa > Chordata > Actinopteri > Kurtiformes > Apogonidae > Coranthus > Coranthus polyacanthus. The sequence goes on from JAPQRN010000012.1 coordinate 10,503,562, forward strand.
TTCACACCACACGCCTATGCTCACTGAAATGAGAAAAGAACATTTATTAATGTAGGACTTCATATTTCTAACCCCTCCAGCTTGATGTGAACACTCACAGAATTGTACTTTCTTTATTTGATTTGTCAGCTTAAAGGCATTTCAACAAAACTTTGTTACAAACACATGTATATCAGTTCCAAATACCAGTTACTAATAATCAGTGTTTTATCAGTGCTAAAAAAAACATATCAGTCAATCCCTAAAAGTTGCAGCTGCCTGAGTTTCTCTAATATATAAATATACACAGTAATTCTAAGGCCTTCATATTCTTTATGGGACTTGAGACAGAATGTGTTCATAAATATGAAGAAAAACCAGCTGCACTGTGTTTTCCTGTGTCCCATAGCATCCTCTGAAAACAGAACAGAATCAAAAACAGAATTCTAATGAATGCAAATCTCAATATTCCTCCATGGCTCTCTTGTGTCTCTCTTTAAGATTTAAGAAGTCTATTTATGGATCACACTACTAGGAACCCATCACACTCTGAACTACTGACAGCAATTAGTTCATCATAGTGAGAGCAGACTGGCGTACTAGGAAGGATTGTCGTTTGAGGAAGAAATTACTAAAGAAAAGTATGAGGGCAGTCAAAGAAAGCGAAAAGAAAATAGATGAAATAGAGAGAAGAATCAGAGAACAAGACTAAAACAAGAGAGTGAAGAAAGAGTACAGTGGAAATACAGCATCTCCACTATATAACCCCAACAATGCATTGAAGCCTTTCTTTATGAACCCTCTTAGAGTGGAGAGGCAGCGGAGACGTCTGGGTCTTGTTCTTCGGCCGTTTGAAAATGAGCACAGAGATATTTGGTGAAAGCTTCTATAAATAGGCCGTTGTGAAGAACAGCTGGATAAATTAATGATTACGAAGTGGGGAGTGGGTGTTCACACAAGATGCCTGCTGCCACTATGATGATGTTGCTGCTCTCCTGTGTTTTTCTACACTGGCATTTTGACAACAGAGAGGTGATGCAGTGGGGTGACTGTCGAAGAACAACATCATAAAAAGAAATGTGCAGAAAACAAAAAAAAAAATGATGGAGCTTTGCATGCTTCATGCTGTGACCTGAGGTTTACAGTAAAGGCGACCTCATTAGGCATTGTTCCAGCTGTACCTTGTTAGATTATAGTGCACCAAAGGAAAAGACCTTTTGTCCGAATTAAAAGTTCCAGGTTTTAAGAAGTTTCTTTTACACACGTTTACAGAGTACCTTTTTGTGTAAATTCTGTGGAACTTTTAGAAATCAAATTCAGGCATAAAAGCATTCCTCTCAGTTAATATGTTTTCAAACCTGTTATGATAAAGTTAATGAATGAAGTTTGAGTTAAAACACAGCTTTTAGAAGTGTCTTAGTTTCTGAAAACTGACTTTTGAGGGGGATTTTCCAAATGGAAAGAGAGCGTGGAATAAATCACAAGACTTGAAGGTGTCTCATTGACCTGCAGTACATGTGAATTGTCGAGGGCTATTTTCATCTTTCTTTTCTTGTGGCATTGACTGCTCTCTGTATATGGCTCCCCAATATGTCACTGTTGTTTTAAGGGCTGTTTCCTGGTGATGCACAAGCCTCTTGCTAGCAAAGACTCGCTGGCTCACAAGCTGTCTGCTTGAAAAGAAGCTTGCATTTCCAAATCCAGCCGTTTAAAAGGCTTAACTGCACAATAAGCTTTTAGCATTAGGTGAATGCCACAACGGCTCTTTGATGTGTGTGTGCAGCAGTAAAAGGACAACACTCACTGAAGTCCACATTGTAGGTTGAATACTGTGGGATTACATTAATTACAGCCATCTTTTAATCAAAACAGAGATAGAGCTTTTATTTCAAAGATGAAATACTACTTGGTTACTTACAGATATCATCTATCACACAATAAGACAAGTGACTCATATTATCAGTTTCTGTATTTATATTTATCTACATTGTTTCTTTTTGCTTCTCTTAATGTTACACAGTCACAGATTGATAAGATCAATGCTTTTAGAAGTACCTTCCAGGCTGCAATTCAGAGCTGATGATGATGATGATAATAAAACTTGAGTTGAAGCTTGACATTTTTCTTTTCCGCTAGATCAAAAGCGTCGCCTTTCAGAGACAGGATAACCTCAGAAGTTCACTGTCACTAAAGCGGCAAACTGAGGTCAGTACTGAACAAAGGATAAAATAAAGTCCACACTTATTCCCAGCAGACCGTGCTCTTACCCTGACACTGCACATGCTGGATCAGCAGCGTTTTAGAACTCAATCAAGGGCAGTAATTCAGTGACTTCATCGTTAATCAAAACAATGCTGGGTCAACACTGGGCACATAAGACTACTGGTTACGCCGTGAAGAACACAAACTTCTGTTTATGAGCTTGTATTTTTTTTCAAAGCTTTGACAGTGTTGATGTCCTATTCTTTGTGTATTTTCTGTTGTAAATATCCATCTATCTCTTTTGTCTCTGTCCCTCTCTTCATCGGTTTTCTGTGCAGACTGTACTTTGTTTCAAAGATCAACAGTCCAGTCAATCATTCTGACAGGAGAAACAAACACATATCATGGTCTGTCAGAAGTTAGGTGAGTGATGTATCCTCCTTCTAACAATGATGTGGAAGAAACAGATGCTGAGAAGGAGAAGACACTTCAGAAATGTCATCTACATACTGTGAATTGCATGAATGATGCAGACACACGCTGATGCACATGAATTAAATAACAAAGTCGTATTTGCTCGGAAACAAAGTTTAGTTACCAACTGACACGTAAATGAATACATTAACGAAATAGAAATTGACTGAACAAGTAAAAGCAGCATCGTTCCCCAAATTACTAACTCTGATTAGACATTTGTTTGTAATGGTTTGTTTTGTGAGATGTAAAAATGTGATAAAACTGAGCCCCTCGGTCTCTTCAGAAAGTGAAGCAACGCGCTAGGTAAAAAAAAGGGACAAGAGCGATATAAAAAGGAGCAGAGATATGAAGCGCAGGTTGAAATGTGACCAACCTTCAAGTTCTGAATATTTTCACTGAAATAATAAGTGTTAGGCAATGCAATATTTACTGAGCGAGAAATTAATTAAATGAGGAGAGATAAAGCATGTTGATGAGTAAGTTAATGAGAAGAACAACAACAGGAGGAGGAGAGTTCTGAGTGAGTAAAAGGCAAGAGAGACAGAAACCTTTGCCATGATTTTGTCTCATAAAAAAAATGTCTTTGCCTTGGCTGAGGATGTGATTGGCCTTGTTTAGCCCCTGCGGACCGTGGCTCAGCACCACCTTGCATCATCAGCATTTACACTTCATATCATCTGTGAAAATTAAACTTGATGTAGCAGCTAATATGAGCACAGCTTGCATTTCCTGCACTGGAGTTTAACCATTGCTCTGTCTCTCCAAACTTTACCTTATCAGCCACCTATACTGTACCTCACTGAATGCAAGATACTCGAACAGCACATGCTCCAAGTGATTGGAGGGTATTAATAATATTTTTGGAGCTATCACCTTGCCCGTAGGTGGAGGAGGTTTAGTAGCTATTTGTTCCACTGTCACAGCCTCTATTCGAAGCCCTGTTGACAGCTGGTAGGACTTGTAACAAATACTCTAAGGGACAGTAGAGAGGCAGAGTGAGAGATGAAGGAGAGCTGGTGATGAGATGAGAAAAATTGCAGAGAGAGGTGGTAAGTGAACCGAGAAACACAAGGAGAAAGAGAAAGAGAGAGAGAGCGAGATGAGGGGAAGCAAAAAGTTGAAAACCAGGTAAAGCTCTTGAGCAGACCACTCTAAAAGAGCACTTCACAAACCCAGATGTAACGCACATTCAATCTCCCCCCCCCCGCCTTTTCTCTTCATTCGTCTTTTGTGCAATGTGGTGTGATCGCGGATGCCAACAGGGGCTTGGCAAACACAGAGCTACGCCGCTGACGCAGCTTGGAGGATTGTTTCCTCCCAGTTCTGTTTTGTTTGGACGACCATTTGTGTGAATTATGAGCCAGCCCCTAGCTAGCCACAGCAAACATCTGCCATCTGATTGGCTCATAAATTCATGCAGCACCTCAACGCCCACCATCCGTTTGTGTCGTCTGTGGTCAAATAGAAACAACAAGTCCGGCTAGTGTTGTTCCAGGTCCCTATGGCGATGACCAACAAAAGAAAGTGGCCTGTTGTTGTTGTGATTGCTGCTGCAATTAAGGCTGGTCTTTTTGTGCTTGGTTAGAAAGGCTGGAAAATGGACGTTATGTGGGAGATTTAGGACAGAGAATTCACTTGAAAGAGTCTCAGCTTGAGATCAATCAGCAAGTCCATCGCAGGGCTACTAATTAATAAAAATGTTCTCTAAGGATTATGCAAAACCAAGACACAGAATCAAGCAGGCCTTACAGTTCGACCTGTTTTACCTACTGGTCTTGAAGAGGGTTGCGTGTCAGAATCTATTACATCAGTGCATATTTCTGAATTAATCAAAATATCTCTGATTAAATGTGGAGTCAGATAATATTAAAGCAGAGTAACCTGTATTATTATTATTTTTTGATAGAGGGCAAGAGGAATGTGGGGCCTTAATGGGCCCAGCAGCTCACTTTCCTCCTTGGGCCCCATAATTAATCTGGTCATGTTTCTACTATGTTTGTCGTCCTGTGTCTTGTTGTGGTCCCACTGGATCTCTGAGACACGTCCAGGCACATACTCACCCATTCAGGGACCGTTTTGGACCAGCCCATATAAGATACTGACAGCCCAATAAACAGCAGTCTTCATTTACCTCCTCTACCTTTACCAGCATCTCATTCACTGACCAATTCGATTAAATCAAGATGGCATTTAGCCGGTCGCAATACGTTTCATCACTGGAGACTTTGCTTGAATTAGTGCCTCTATTTTCAGATTCACTACAAGACGCAACATACACGCACCTTGATGTAATCTTCTGCCCTTTAAGGTTAGTGTAGTTACAAGAATTAAGCGGATTAGAGTTGTTACGCAAGACCCGCAGCCGCCAGAGTTAACCTCGTAAGAAACGAAAGATAACTTACTCTTTCAAAAATATTTAAGCAAAAAAAAAAAAAAAAAAAATACAAATAAAAATAAATACAGATTGGGGTTGAGAAACAGTTCCCTCTCTGTTGGTTCATCATTTACAAAAACAAACAAACAAACAAACAAACAAAAAACGTAAATACAGGTGTCTTTACCTTAGATTCAGGTTGACTAGGAACCGTAGCCTGTGGACGGTGAAGGTCCCGGTTTTGTGGTTCATTTTCCTTCTCACTCATTTCCGTCATCTCGGATCAAAAATGTTCCTTCGACAGCAAAAAGCAAAGCTGGGGGGGAAAAAAAAAAACCAAAGAAAAAGAGATAAGTCCACGGCGACCGAGGCTTTGGAGAAACTATGCACACAGAGGTCTAAACATCGCTACAGTCTCTCATCAGTCTCGGGAGGTAGGAGCTGGTTTGGACTGTCAAGTCATCTCTCATCGGCAGAATCCATCAGCGGAATTCGCTTTAAGTGCAATACAATATTCCGGAGAAAGGTGCTTATTGTTTTCGCGTATCGGAAGTTGAAACGGTGCCCCCTCGACTCAAATAAGGATAGGTTTTGGTGAAAGATATCCGGTGCCAGCTGCGCTTCTCTCCGCAGCTTTCCTTCTGTCTCAGCCACCGGCCAGTTTTGCTCCCCTCGCTCACACGCGCTCTTAGAACAACTTTGATTTCATCGTGACAAAGTGCTTGGCTCGTCCTGATTGGCCCAGGCGGCTTAAAATCCGGCAAAGCGACCGGCGGACGCGTCGCGATTGGCCGAGACGTGATGACGGTGTGAAAGGTGGGGAATATAATTCCCAGGTGAGCCAACCGCTGAGGTTCACAAATGTGAAGCGATGCAGCTAAGGTTTTCCTCTGTGTAATACGCGACAATAACGAAATGTTGCATTTCTTCTCCGGTATAAAGTCACAGTAAGGTGTGAGGTCACCCTGAGCTTCGAGACCTGAACGCTCTCCTAAAAGATAACCCTCAGTTTGGTGTTTCATTCACTTACTTTAACTCGTTATATGCTTGATTTATCTGTAGTTGCTTGCCAAGATATGCCTTTATGTGGGACGAAACATATGATCAAGAGATTTGAGATCTTAATTCTTCTCCCACCGCCATCTGCGTCTATCATCACTTATTTATTTAAATGTTTATTTATTTCACCGTCTGTACCTGTAAACATCTGCTTTACGATTATGCTAGGAGCGGCAATACAATGACCGAGGGAATGTATTTGCAGAACGTGGTAAGGCAAGGGTAGGTAGGCGCGTTTCAGGGCCAGTACCGAAAATAATAAAGAAATTGGGAAAAGTGTGCACTGTAAAATTTCACAAACAAACAATGGAGATGTAACACAGTGTCTGGCAGCCACGTGGCAAGTAGACAGACGAAACAGTCCACGGAGAGCCCATAGACGAGCATGGGTGGCTGATTCAGCACCAAGGACAGTTCCTCTCTGCCTGCCTGTGTCTCTGTGTGTGTCTCACTAATTAGCAACCATCCCAGCATGGAAAACTGGGCTTATTATGTTTATTTTCAATGTACATATAGAAATGTCAGTTTTGCTTCTGGCTTTAATGGCCTTTGTACAATTTGTTGCACCACTCTGAGCTAAGTATAGCAACAAAGAACGAAGAAATGGCACCGACTTCTAATGATTTCAGCTCCTCATCCAATGTACCAATCCTCACCCATGTGTCAAGTTATTCAAGTCCACAAAATACAACTCTAATTCTATCTATCTATCTATCTATCTATCTATCTATCTATCTATCTATCTATCTATCTATCTATCTATCTATCTAT
>JAPQRN010000012.1:10512696-10531144 GCA_037367275.1 Coranthus polyacanthus
TCTATCTATCTATCTATCTATCTATCTATCTATCTATCTATCTATCTATCTATCTATCTATCTATCTATCTAGCTATGGTGTGTGACTGCTCTTTTTTATTTACTGAAACACATTAGGGGATGAATGTAACAAGTAAAATTTGCGTAGATTTTTCTTTTTCTGCTGAGCAAGATTTATTCTCAGAGGTAGACAAAGTCTGTACAACATGTCCCAGTTTTTTTCTTCTTCTTTGAGTCAGTTGTCTGAAACAATGATGGCTGGCCTTAAGCAGCTTGACAGTGCATTGAAAGCTACTGCCACTCTTCATCACTGAAACAATATTGTGTTGCGTTACAGCAGGTAATTATGCAAATGAAAGACTATATTATTTGATCATAAACGTGTAAAAAAAGCTGATGAGGACTTCTCAAGGGCTTCTCACTTTAATATGTCAGAGAGAAAAGTGTCGGCGTTAAAACTTAACTGCAAAGTGTAACTTTGACCTTCCCGCATAAATCCTGCACTACTGCATATAGACACACAACCGTCATGATACACTTGGATGTTTTCTTTTCTTTTTTGTATGTCACAGTTTGAACGCGTGCTAATTTTGCATTACTTATCTGAAAATATCATGGAGTTGACCACACGATCATTTGTGCATTATATATGTGCGTTCTATAACTACTGGCCAAACCTCTGCACACATCTTTTAGAAGAAAACAAAGAACAAAACAAATAATACAAGAAAAACAGACATATCCTTTGCTGTAGAGTCATGTCAGAGCTTTGGCTGGTATCCATTTTGCAGCATCATCTTTTATTAAATGCTTGGGGGAACTTTTTTTTTCGCTCTACTTACTATACACTACCCTTACTCTGTCTCTCCCCTTCATAAACACACTCATGCTCAAACATAGACAGACACACAGCACATTATCTGTTATGGTTAGAAGGACAGTTTTCAAAAAAGGCATTTTAAATTTTTGTCTTCTTGTCTCGTTTCTCCGGTATTTTTCCTTTCCCCTGCAGCTCCAGGTGTCTTACTGCATTTTCACAACTGTCACCTAAAATATACACTGCACCAGTCACAGTGCACCATCCATAGGAATGTGCATAAGAGTGCTTTCAATATATATGTGTCAGTTGGAGCTGCAAGGAGCAGGAAGGGGGATTAGGGTCCTGCTCTGGAAGGCAAGCGACCTGATATGACTCTATTTAATCTCCCCATCCATTCAAATTAGCATAATCCTATTCTTTCTGTTTCTTCTTTTCCTCTCTCATTTTTAAATCTGTCACTCTACACCCTCCATCTTGTTTGCTCGTTATCATTTGCCATCTATGCCAATTTTGTATCTCATCTATTTCCAGTAGAAAAGGAGCCATCTCACAGCAGGTAGTCTGGTGAGACAGCTGACGTCAGCTGTTTCTCAGTGCAAGGTGGCCAGAGATTTTAGGCTTTGTTTTGAAATGCTTTGGTAAGACTCTGCTTGGTTTGTGGTTTATCTGGAGCCTGACAAGTTCCCAGAGGGCTGCGTGCTGTTTGGGCATAAATCAGCACACAGCCCTCTGAACAGCAATAATAGAGGGAATATTCATGAGTGACTGTTTAGGACTTGTGGTGCATAGGGAAATGTTTGCTGTCAATGGATATTACCTGATGGTTAACTGATTCTGTATTGTATTTAGAAAAACAGTATGCCTAACAATTATTATAGCCAATTGTTGAAAACAAACCACCACATTCCTTGAGTAATGGTTTGCCTCATGATGCAGCATAATCCAAATGTTAAAAGGGTCATCTGGGCTGTAGATGTATATAAAGAAGATATACGCATAGAGTAAGTGCATGAAAGTGCATGAGTGTAAATGAAATATGCACAATCTAATCCAGGGCCTGAGGATGTTCCCTGCATACAGTTCTTATTAAACAAAATCATCCACAGAATTCATCTGGGTAGCATTAAGTAAATAAATGTGTGTGTCAGCTGCTGACCTTGCCAACCCAAATATGTTATTGGTCTCACAAGACAAACTTCAGATCAACATGGTAAATTACTATATTCTGAAATAGTAACTGAGTTAATAAAGGTAATATTACAGTAGTGAAAACTGCCAATAGTGACTCCAGTAATACCAGGCTTTTCTAAAAATGCATCTGAGAGGATGCAAACCCTGCGCATAAGCAAAAGCGTCGTATTTATTCACTTATATTCACTTATGCAAAATACATACTAAGTTTCATAACGATTGATGCATCAGTTGGTGAGTTTTAGTGCATTTTGACACAGAGACACACACAAACAGATACTGGTGATCACAATACCCTGTTAGCCTTCGGCGTGCAGGGTAATAATAGCATTTTTCCAATAATGTGGTATTCCAGTAATACCACATTTTAACGGACTCGAGTGGCCAAGCCTGCCAGACACCCATGTTTTTGTTTTGTTATGAACAGTAAAGTGCGAAACAGACTAATCCCAAGTTTGTCAAGACAGCAGATTTTGAATATCCCTCTAAATGTGCTCTAGTCTGTCCAAACTTTGACCAGGTCGCTGAGGATGGTCGCCACATGTTATCTCGTCATGTGCAGCAGGGTTTAGGATGCAAATCTCTTCCCTCTAAGCTGAGCCTAGACGTAGCCCGTTGCATTTTGAGCTTTATGAGTGAAATCTCACTAAATCTATGTGGAATCCTGGAACTGAAGCTGATTTGTGATGGAAACATAGTGCATAATCTTCAACAGTGTGTCATTAAATGCACATTGGTGGGAGACCAGAAGGATGTGGCATACTCAGACCGTGTTGTTTTCAGTTGGTAAAATGTTCCTCTGTTTGCCTTTGTACAGCAGTAATAAAGCTGGACATTGCGGCTCAGTACGCTTCCAAGTGCAACATGCTTATTAAGATTAGTGAGAGTGAATAAACAGGTCTGAGGGATAAAAACATATTCTCGTTGTCTCATGAGAGTAGAAATCTTCAAGTCACTCAGCCTTAGTTAAAACTAAACCCACTTGGTGGAAAGTGTTATTTTAAAGGTCCTTTTCTATTTAAATGAGAAAGCTTAATTTAAACTCTTTGATGTAAAGAACAGTCACAGATCCCCACCGTATCTGGGTCAAACGTTAACCTACAAATTCCTGATAGGAGACAAATCTCTTTCATGATGTAACAAGCAAACGTTTGCTCATGTGTGAAACAGCCTTGTTTTTTTTTTTTTATTTATCACTTTGAAGAGTTTTTTACCGTAAGCGCGTCTCCGTGTGGAATACATGGCCCACTTTTTTTTCTCCATGCATTTGTTACATGTAGTGCGGTGGATCTGCTGTTTTTATTCATAAGTTCATGTGTGTGTTTGGCTTTTTTTCTATGACAAGCAAGAACCAAAACATGGTGTCAGAATCTAATGACAATGTGAAAAGTAAGCCCCTACTGCTCAGCTGATGTTAGACCCTTTCCACAAGGTTAGCTGTGGCTAATGAAATGTAAAAAGGTGTGAGCTATCACAAAAAAGAATAGTGTGTTTCAGGGTGTTAGGAAAATGTGAGGAGAGAGAAAGGTATAAAATAGCACTGGTTTTTGATGAATTAAAAGTCCACGAGGGATCCAGCTGTAAAAACCTGGTTCAGTTCAAAACCATCCAATTTTAGAGGACTTTTTAGAGGACTTTGAGGACATGTATGAGTTTATCTGTTTATTTTTAAATCAGCTGCAACCCCTGCAATGAAAAGGGGCAGCCATATGACATGTCAGACAGTTAGTACAAGCAGTATGTTATGCAATATTTATGCAACAGCATTGGCATCAGAAAACCATGAGAAATTCAACATACCGCTGTAGAAAAACATTAAAAAACAGAGGGAAAAAAAAAAACACAGGAAGAGAAAAGAAGAGTCTTATATTGGTTTTGTGTTTTTAAGAGCGAACCAGCAGTGAGGTGCAGTAGCAGGTGGAGCAAACACAGCCCAGACCTTAATCTCATTAGAAAATAAAATCATTATAACTTGATAACTACATGAAATTAAATTGTCTGGCCTTAACCTGATTATATGAAAATGATTCTGACCTGATTACGGTAAGAAAACATATTACGTGCTGCCTCACACGCTAAATAACGTGGATCATTACGCGCTTAGTGAGTAGTTCGAGAATGATGAATATGTTGTTCAGCAGGAAAACATGAGATACTCTGTTCTGTACATGGTGAAGTATTTCACAGCACACACAATATGTGTTTAAAGTAAATTCAGAAACGGTGTGTTTTTTCCACGAGGCTTTGTAGCATTCTTTAAGTGAAGCGAATTCAGCATTGATGGATTTGTCTCCCAACTTTAGGTTACTGTGACAAGGAAAACTGTGCCTTGGGTTTAGACTTATTCACAACAAAGCTCTGCAGTGCGGCTTTAAGAGTAAATCACACGCCAAAAAGCAATACGGATCAGTGTTAATGTCATAATCCATTGGACAGGAAGCCAATAAGATCGCATCATCACCATGTTCTTGAGAAATTAAATACATTAAGTTTTAAAATTAGATTTGCTGAATGAAAACTCATCTATAAATGGCTGCATAATCAGGAACCTGGTGCTCGGTGACCTTGTGGTTCAGGCTCATTAAGCCGAGGAGTGTTCAACTGTAAGGAACTGTGAGGTCCCCTTATGTACATCCTCATTTGGACAAACAGCTTTTCCTGGATCAACTTGTGGAACTCCGTACCTTCTAAACTCGAACCAGATCCTGACTGGGATCATTTTAAACTGGAGCTGAAACAGCTTTTAAAGAGGAACCCGTCACGTGGTCACGCGTGATCTGCTGCCTCTTGTCATGTCGTGCTTTTATAGTATTGTGGTTTGTGTCCTGTGCATTGTCCTGTTTGTACATCATGTTGAGTTAATGTATTAATTGTTGACTTTGTGTATGTGTTGTCTAGTCTGTCTATCTAGCAAATTAGCTTAGGCTATAAATGCTTTGGTGCGTAGCATCACTTTATGCTACATCCTTGTCTCTATACAAATAAACATCTAAACAAATGTTGAATTAAATTTTGCACAGTTTGGCAGTACTTGTACTTTATTTTAGCGTTTCCATCTTTTATTCCAGTATTTTACCATAGCTGTTACTAGATAGTTTGTTGATACATTTGACTGACTCTAAAATAAATAATACATAAAGGCAGATTCACACAGTTGCAGATCCAGAGTCAAAATTATTTGCAAAAGAAGTAGGAGCTATATTTAGCTCCAGAGGCAGATTTGATGTGCCAAGTGGTGTCTGCTCACAGACTGTTGGTGTCTGGTGATATGTGTGTGTGCCAGAACATATGGCTGTTTGTCATTGATTTGCAAAAGCTATGGTCTAAAACTAAAACTGCTACATGCCAAAAAAGATAAATGGAATGTTTTTGTCACCTTGTAAGAAAAGTTTTAGTCCTTGAGGAGGAGGGTACCGGATCAGGTCCTCGTTGCTTAAGGGTTAAAGTTGAAGAACACAGTTTAAAGTCAGCTCTGCGGATGAATAGGCACGGGGAAAAAACTGTGTGCGAATGTGTGATCAGAGCAAAACAGCACCTACTCATGAGGCGTTTTCACATTTTGTGCCTATATACAGTACATTTACAGTCTGCCACATGTGAACTTGTGTGCATTTGTGATTGTATTTAAGATTAATGGAAAAAAAAAAATGTGAATGAGTGAAACCTAGCGTGGATTTATATTCGCTGGCAAGTGAGAGCAATTTGGATAGAGACAGGGCAGGATGCCACAGTACAAGCCAAGCCATATCTATGTCACATTGCATAAGACAGCATACACTGTCTTATGCAATGTGACATAACGTATTAAATTACAGCGCAAAAATATCAAAATGCATTTATGGCAGCTGTTTAAATTATATAGCTGTAAACATTGTTCCGTCACACAGATTCTCACTTTATGAAGTTTATCACAGCTCCACTTCCACCCCAGTCCTTTGGGAAAAAAGGTGTTTTTTTTGGCTAATGTAATGTTTTAGGACTGCTTGGTGACAGTGTAAATCAAATTAATTAACCACCTCTCACTGTCAGGGTAATGTCAAATGCCCGAGCTCGCTTATAGCACTCTGTTTTTAAGCATTCTTCCAATAAGTAACATTCTCAATTAACTGATTATGAAGCTAGTTAACAGTGTTCAACACAATTCATTTTGAGGCAACGCACAAGTGTCACAGCAAAACTAAAAGCTCCTCAGGAGACTTAATCCAATAAGGAACAATGAAGTCACTGTAAACCCACAGTGGAGCGGTGCACTCGTATTACATCCCTAAAATTTCATCAGGGGTAATACGGTGATATTTTTTTCCGCACAGAGACATTAGAAAAAGATGGATTATCAGCAGGAGCGATTGTGTGAGACAGAGGGAGGAAAGGAAGTGCCAGTGGATGACAGAAAGGGAGAGGAGTATATGCAGAGAGGATGGGCAGGTGGCCAGAATGACATTGGGGTTTGTGTTCAACATGCCAGAAGGGGTTGGCACTGCCGTTCGCTGACTCACACCCCGGCCCCAAAGGGATTAGAGGGACAATACACTTCCATTTCGTTTTAATGAGTGCTTCACATAGCCTTACAGACATATCACTGCGCAGAAATACAGCTACTGACAGGAGAAACGATGGAGGACACAGGCCAAATGACCCCCACTAGTGCAGATACGGATTTTTTCTACAACAGGCCTATAAACTACTGCCCGCAATTTGGTCTGGATGGTGCATGGCGTGTAGGGAAGCATATCATTTCTATGGCTGTGGAAATGTCCTGTGACTTGACATGACGCGCTGTATAAGAAGTTATTGCAATGTTGTTCCCCAACTCGAGGCTTAGAAATCAGTGGAGACTTGCTAAATCAATAAAACACTAAATGATGGATCTCCTCATGGCATAAAATGGCTTGACATCGGATGACATGAAGCATGGTGTAAAAAAAAAGGCTCAGGCTACAGTTTTCGAGCAACTCTCTTGCTGTTTAACTCTGAAAGGTTCAAAAGAAGGAATCTACGGTGAAATGTTTACACTATAGCCACGAACTTGTGTGTACCTTCACTCAGTTCACTTCAGTTTTGCTGATGTTTCGCAAGCAGTACAGTTTTACAGTCACTTACTTCAGTTTGCCTCAGCATAACTCTAAAGCCTGATAGAATTTGCCTCTGCACAGCATTTTAAAAAGATCTGCAAATACATTGGATTATATACTGTTTCCACAAATCACACGAGAACAAAATGTGAGCGTGCCTGTTCGTTTTCCAAGCGCAAACTATGTATTTTAATTGTTCAAATGTCAAAATTCAAGGCAAAAATGAAAACAGGGAAGCAATTCTTTCCCTCAAAGGAAAAAAAAAAAATAACATCCACAATTTTCATGGTTCAGTAGCAGAAGGTTGTGAATAAAATTCCATTTCAGTCTCAGTTCAGTCAGCTGTGGTTGCTATTTTTTGTCACCGCAATTATTATTCACTGCTCTGTACTGTGATCGACATTACTGTACAGAAATGCAAATTAGTGGCACACTGACACCATTGCACTTCGATGGATGTTGACTCAAAGCAAGAAAATTAAAAAAAAAAAAACCCAATTTGCTCACACAGTAACCTTCAGGTAAAGCAGAAATGTTCCAGTGCCTGCATGCTGTAAGCTGCTGCCTTAGTCCACAGAGTATAAGACAGAGATTGTCTGTGGTGCACTCTAGGTATAATAATATCTTTAGTTAAGGATGAAGAACTCTCAGGCTGAAAATACATCTCCACTCTCTCCCGATCCCTCCTTCCTTTGACTTTTTTTTTCTTATTTCCTCTCTCTCCTTTTCCACCCCTTCTACTCTCCCTCCTCCAAAGCTGCCTGTGTGCAGCCATAAAGCTTAACTAACTGGCAAATGACTGCCTCCTTTTACTTGCTTATCTACGGGATAAGCTGGGAGGTTATTTCCATAGTATACAGCTCATCAACAGCCACGAATTGCAGCTCTTCCCTATTGCTGAAGGGGAAGACTGCAATTCACTGAACTCAGCTTGCATCTCTTGTGTAACACAATCCTGAAATGCACACCCCAAATATGTGACTTAATGACTGGAGGAAGTGACCACATAATATAGCATATGAAGTAAATGAGACTGACTGCAGCTCCTTTTTTTGCTGACTTGCACTCTCAGCCCTTGAATCCATCAGGGCAGAAAAACCAGAGACCGGTGCCTGATAGAAGAGGCTTAATACAAAGTAGAACAAACCAATGTAAGAACAAATATGTGCTGCAAAGTACAGCAAATTGTAAAAAGAACTTACATTTAATCTTTAAATACTACAAGATCAGAGTAAAGAGAATTGACTTTTCATGCAATTTGGCCAAAGAAAAAGTGTGACAAGCCAAATGAAAATGAAGAGAGCAGCTAGTGATTAAACTTGACAGATTTGGCAAATATTTTGTCTTAATTGATAAGTCTGGAGAAAAAAAAGGGAGTAAAAAAAAAAGATGAAAATCTTACTGAAAATAACAGGAGTTGTGACACTAATTGAAAACTAAAAAGTAAATCAGCGTGTTTGTCAGCCCGTCCAAATCTGAAACCGCTCAGTAACATCACAGAGACCTGCGGACGGCCTCGGGCATTTGTTTGAGCAATGATGAAAGAGGATGCTCAGGATGAAAGGATGAGGGAAAAGAGGAATAACGTGGATATATTCCAAGCCGTAGGAGTCTAAAGCCAGGCGGAGCGTTTGAGTGGCAGGGCCGACAATAGAGAAATTAGCCGTGCTGGGGGAAAAAAAAAGAGCCGATCAGCAGTTTGAAAAGGTTGACAGGCAAAAGAGAGTCAAGGAGCTACAGAGAGGAGAAATGAAGAGGAGCTTGCACTTTCAGGCTTTCTTTTATTTTCCTGGCATTTGACAAATTGGTTGGAAAGGCCTGGCAGAAATGAGTACACTGACTGTAATGAAGTGGCAATTGCTTGGCAGCATCGGCGTGTGTTCTTGCATAGAAAAAAAAAAAAAAAATGCGTTCAAGAATAAATTAAAACTCATCTAATAAAGCTTTTTCTGTCAAAGCTGTGGTAATGTGAAACTACAGGATAGCAGAACATCCACAATATTTACCTAATAGGTTTGGCCTGCGTGTTGTATTTTAACAAGGACATAATCACGCTGACGACATCCAGACAAATTGCTGCGGTGTTTGGATATTTAGCTGAATATGACTCTTTTCAATAACCTCCTTAGGGTAAGTTTGTACATACAGAGTACACAAGGTTAGATGACCTCCCTCGGAGGGCCTTTAGACGGGGGCCCTTTGGGAATGGGAAGCCAACCATCCACTACACACCTGGTTTAAGCAGCCGTTGTCTATTCAAGTGTACACGTTAATGATATGTGTGTGTGTGCCATCTAAGGAGATCTTAACGTTTCTTCGAAATAACCGAATCCATGTAAAAGAGCCCCTTCATTATAAAAGGACTCCCATCATTTGTATCGGCTAAGCAGAACGGCAGGGCTTCTGGGACTAAAACAACCAAGTCAGCAGAGCTGGAGAAGATTGAGGTGATGGGTCACAGAAGATCACCTGACTAGAAGGCTTGAAGGTTTCATGTGTTGTCACTTGGGAAACAAAGGGGGGTGGCTCTTTTGTTTTTTTCTGTCTACACAGGACTATACATTATTGATTCCCAGCTCACAACACCCACTACCCCATCTTTTCATCTTTTTTCCACTGCTTTAATTGGTTGCTTTGATTTGCTACCATTTTATTAACCTGTCGCTAGTGAAAATGTAACTCCTTATAGCTGGTGCATTGAGAAGTTGTGTTATTTAATCATTCATTTTTACCTTCAAGAATTACAACACTCCTGGTAACCATCCTGGTATTTGTCCCAAGTGCTGTATCATGATTGTACTAATTTCTGTGTATACCTGTGAAAAAACAGTGTGAAAACTCATTTAACCCCTGGGCATTACCTCTGGGAGTGTCCCAGTGTATCTTAAGACAGCGCCTTGTAATTTGGCTTCCAGTGGTGGAGCAGCCTGTTACACTGCTGCCACCTAGTGTGGGCTTGCAGTTAAGCTAAGGTATCAACTCCTTTTCTAATTCAGTGACCAGTTTAATAAAGCAAAAACGCTTAGATAATTACATTGACCTTACTTTTCTTAAATAAAAGGAAATCTATGTAAAACCCCAGAAGAGAGTGCATAAATAGACAAATGTGGTAGTGAGTCTTTTCCAGTACTGAAATGTTTATTTCAAGCTTCCAAAATTTCTACAGTTAAAAAATTACCAGCATGACTTTTTTCCTCCATTATCTACATCGTTATCTGTTGCCGTTCTCCTTCAGCTATACTAATTTACACATAAACAATTTCAAAGGTATCAAAACTCCCAGTTGTGTCTGAAAAACAAGGCAACTGAACACTGTACCCTTCTTGCATTACAATACTTTTTGTAAAACATACTTTATATTTATTTTGACAACATACAGTATTCTGGTATGTTTTTAACAATGACATATGAAGTCCATGTACTACATACGGAAAGATCATGAAATAACCAATAACATTTCTGACATTTCAAAAAAGGCTTTACAGGAAAAACTAAAACTAAAAATAAATGTATCTCTCTGAAATTATACTGTTTAAAGCCACTTCCATAATGAATATTAAGGAAGTTGGTGTTCTGGAGTGGATTTAAATGACAGTGTAGCAACCATATTCATAAAAAACTGGCATCCGAAACCCTTATATATTGATAATCAAATGGTGAATTATGTTATTAAAATACAGCTTTAACAGGTCAAACAGCCAAATACCCTTAAATGCAGTTCCAATTTGTGGCTGAAGTTAAATAAATAAGAGTTTAATTTGTATGTTAAAAAGCATGTATTAAAAAGGTGTCTGAAATAATTAGTAAAATAAGAGGTTTTCCAAATAAAATTAAAGGTTTCCAGTAAGGGCTGAGTCCATGAGGTCGTCATCTTCATTTCTCATATACATTGGACTTGGCCGGGATGGACGCTCTGAACCCAGCATGGACAAAGATGAATCTGAGGCTGAGATCGGTGACCGAGACCAACTATCTGCTTTTATTGGATGTGAAGATGGCCCCATGGACATGGAAGATTTCTTTTTCTCTTTCTCCCTGTCCCGATCTCGGTCTCTATCCCTTTCCCGTTCCCTCTCTTTCTGCTTCTTCTTCTCCTTTTTATGTTTTTTGTGCTTCTCCCCTGAACTGAGAGGGATCGAGCTCATGTAGTCCTGAGGAGGAAGCGGGCGCATGGTCTGGTCGTCATCTGAGCTGGGACTGTTCTGGTGGGACTTCTCGGCCACTGAGCTGCTGCCTGACTCGCTCTCGCTGTCGTGGTTGAGTGGGGTGTATCCTGGTGAGCGGCTGTGGCTTGGGGAGGAGCGGTCATGCTTGGGGGTAGAGCCACTGAAAAGGGGGGAAGCTTTGAGGCTAGAAATCTGTGGACGCATAGGGTCTCCAGATCCTTCCCCTGATTTCTGAAGGGTCACTTTAGCCTTGATGCTGGGTGAGCCACCATCAGGTTTGCTAATGATAATTTTGGCCAGACCGGTTGCACCCACACCTCCTGTTTTTGGGTCCATCAACTTTTTATCCCCACTGTTTCCCCCTGAAACAGAAACTTTTGCTTTTGACTCTTTATCAGACTTCTCCCGCTTGTAATCTCCACTTTGGGAGGAGGTGGCATGCTTGGAAGATCCCATGTTTGAAGGTCCACTGCTAGGAACATTTCCAGGACCACTGCCGGGAGTAGATCCTGAACCAGGTCCCCCCACTGGCGGCCCTACCTCACAACCGTCTTCCCCCACTCCTCCTCCACCTACGCTCTTCAATTTGTCTATGACGGCTGTAAGGGAGGGTTTTTTGTTTCGACTCGGGGACTTTCCTTTGGCATTTGGATTGTTTGCATTGTTCTGACCGGCCCCACCACCACTTCCACTGCTGCTCCCACTTCCTCCACCTCCTCCCCCTCCACTACCACCTCCACCTCCACCTCCTGCTCCTCCGCCCCCTCCACTTCCACCGCCACCACTCCCGTACTGAGACTGCGAGCCTCCGGTGAACGTAATAGAACCAGACGAAGAGGAGGAGCTGGAGGATGATGAGGAAGATGCAGAACCAGAAGAGCTCCCACCCATTGGCTTCTGGGAGCTCATACCTCCACCTGAAGAAGACTTGGACCCTCCTGAACTGCTACCTCCAGAGCCCATAGGAGATTTAGCCTTTGAGGAAGGAGGTGTTCCTGGAACTTGGGACTGCTGCATTTTCATAGGGGAGGACATTTTGTCACCAGAGCTACTAGAGCGGGAGTGAGATGGGGAAATGTTGGGCTTTATACTAGGATTCATAAGAGACCCAGGAGGCTTGCCACCCTGAGGTTTATTTTTATTACCACTTCCAATGCCACTTCCACTACCTCCTGGCCCAGACAGTCCATGCTTGGTGATTGGGGAGGATCCTGGTTTGCCCACACCCATTCCCTGAGAGGAGCCTTTAGACTGTGACTGCCCACCTCCAACTCCTACTCCCCCACTCCCTGGCTTGGAACTGCTGCCTTGTGTCACTGAACCTTCCTTGCTCTTGATCTTCCCAGAAGAAGAGGAGTGTGAATGGTGACTTTTGCTGCTACTTGTTCCCCCTCCTCCTCCTGTGCTGCTTGTGGCAGAGCTGCTGGATGTGTACCCGCTATGGGATGAAGTTTTCCCCCCAGTTATGGTCCCTTTTGGAATTTGAATTGTGATTTTGGGTATTGGAGGGGTGGCACCACCAGGAGGAGTTTGTGAGCGCCCTGAACTACCAGGTGATTTGGAGCCTCCACCACTGATGCTGCCACCAGAGCCTGAGCCACCACTAGGGGGAGTGTAGGGTCGTCCTCCTGAACTGTGGGAAGGGGACTTCCCCTCAGGATCCAACTTTTTGCGTTTGGGGGGTTTATCTTTAGACTTTCCCTCACTGGAAGGGGTTCTGCTTCGTTTTACCTGTTTGCCCTCCGTTGAGCTGCTTCCCATTCCCATCATGGAACTGCTACTTCCACTTCCCCCATTCTCATCCTTTGGCCGCATAAGTCCCTGTTGCTGCTGTTTCACTTTGGGCTCTGCACTTTTAAAGTCACTGCATGTAGCCCCCAGACCCATCATGAGAGGGCTCTGGGAGCCTCCACCATGTGTATCTCCTAAATCGGGAGCTTGACCCAGAAGTGGTTTACCTCCACCACTGTTGCCTCCAAAAACAATACCCATATCAAAAGGATCCTTCAGAGAGGGCTCTGGGGTGCTTTGTCCGTGTGGTGTGGGGTTCTGAGGTGTGCCTGATGGTGTATTCTGCTGGCTACCTCCTCCAAAACCTTTGACCAAGTCCATGTCTCCATCAGCACTTGGAGAGCTGTCATCAAAGTAGTTCTGCGAAAAGCCATGACCAGAGGTCAGCAAGTCAGGGTTAAAGTCAGCAGCATCAGGGAAGAAGTTGGTAGAAGAGGAATCACTGGTGGGAGTGGCAGCAGTTGCAGTTGCCTCAGCAATCAAGTCAGCAGCATCTGTAAAAGGGTTTTCATTGCTGTTGGTATTGAAAATGTCTGCTGAATCAAAGACTGCGCTGCCCTGACCTGAGCTAGAGGAGTCACGTATGGGGGTACCGAGTGGACCTCCATCATCCCCACCGCTGCCCATGGGGTGCTGCCCATGACTTCCACCACTGCCTTTACCTGTCTGCTCTGGCAAGTCTGACAGGATTTCTGTGATATCAGGTCCAATGCTATCAGAGCTAGAGAGGCGCACCATACGAGGTGGTACAGTGCCTGGTGGTGGCTGTTGCTGAGACTGGACATGAGACTGTGAATAAGGCATGCTGGGGCCAGAGGGCGGAGTTCCACATTGGCTGGGAGCAGGAGTAATACTATGGGGTGTATCTAATCCATCACCAGTCAAGTTTACATCAAAGATAGAATTCTGAGAAGCATCCACATCCATAGAGAGGAGCTCACGGTGGAAGTCATCCTCATGTGTGACTGGATGGTGCTGGTGGTGTTGCTGCATAGAAGAAGCCTGCTGTGTTTTCATGCCTAAACCACCTCCTCCACCGGCAGCAGCACCAGGCAACACACCACCCTTTTCTGTCCCCCGGGGGCGCTTCTTCTTCATTTTTGTGTTACCTCCAGGGCAGCTTCCACTCATTCCCTCTGTACGTGGTGAGCCAGATGATGAATTCTGCCTCTCTAATGGACTAGAGCCATACAGTGCAGCAAAATCTTGGGTGGGGTTGTCTTTCAACAAGTTCATCAACATTGGATGATTCTTGGTGTTGCTGGCAGGTGAGGATGTTGGTGGTGGAGTTTGGTGGGGTGGTGGTGCATTCTGGGAGCTGGGACTAGAACCTACACTTCCAGTTATCTGTAACAGGCTTGTCAGTATTGGATTCTGGGTAACTTTGTTGTAGTCATCTGAATGGCCTTGACCTGCTTGTTGTTGCTGATGTTGCTGCAACTGTTGCTGACCGGCTGCCCCACCTTGGGCTGCGCACTCTCCTCCTTGGGCTTGCCTGTCTGATCGGGACATCCCATACAGTAAAGTGATGGGACCTGCAAAATTTGGTCCTCCAGGGGGTCCTCCTCCAGTAGGTGTGTTGCCCCCTGTGAGCCCAGGCAGTCCCATGGAGTCACCTGCTGCCATATTGTACGTAGGACTACCAGAGGGTGGCAGGTTATTCTTCACCATGGTTTCCACTGTTTGTGCAATCAGTGAGAGGGCTGGAGTGTCTGCCTGGATGGTCTCTGCTTTCCTCCGAATGGCCCGCATAGTCACAGGGATTGACATGCATCTGAAAAGGGGGAAGAAAAGATTATCTACTCTTCTATATGCATTGGAAAACAATTTTATCCACTCTGTTGGAAAGAACTAACTCACCTCTGTACTACTTTGGTTATGAATTCATCTGTGCAGATAAGGGCATCTGACAGTCCTTTATACAGTTTGCAAGATACTTGTATGGAATCAATAACCTCCATTACCACTAGAGGAAAAGAGAGAGGACTCAGTTCCGCAGTTTACACACTTATATGATATGTGGTAATACATCGCAATGATTTTGTTAGTAACTCACCACAGACTAATGATTCATTTACTGGATGCTGGAAAGAGACGCTAAAACTGGAGTCAGTGAGTGGGCAAACTTCAAACTGCAACAGGCCTGCACTGTCTGAAAACAACATTACAGAGGCTTGTTAAAAATAATTTGGCATGAAACGATATTACATACACAAAAATCAGAAAGTTCCTCTTCTTCATTGACCACCTAAATTAAAGTCCAGATACTCACCCTCTTTGATGGAAGTTTGTTTCACACAGCTGCCAATCAAAGTATTATAGGCTGCCTGGTGCCGGATGATATCCAGCAGGAGTGGCACCTGTGCTGGGTGGCGGAAGGGGATCTTGGACACCAGTGCTCCTTGAAGAGAATGACCGTCCTGCACTGGTGCGTCACCATTCAGGAAGTAACAGTGTTGCTGGTCTGGCAAAACCTGTGAGAACATTAACGCAGTGTGTTTTAGCATGGTTTCTTATAGTGATTTGTGTGAATTAAGAATTATCATTTTGATGAACTGTAGGTTTTTTTTTTTCCTACTTATTCAATGTCAGAGAGAAAAAAAATTATAGACTAAAAAGGAACGTCTTAAATAATTTTAAGAAATAATAACATACGGTAAAAGAGGTTTTGCTTGCTTACTGAATAGAAATGCATGTTGTGTGATGGTGGTGGTGTGGAACTTCCCTCCTCCAGGAGCTGAAGCTGGCTTTGAACAATTAACTGGTAGAGAGGAGAAAGGCTGGGGGGACTCTCAAATACTGGGATTGCTAGTGTGGGAGGCATAAAAAAGGAGAAACATTGGGGTTTCAAATAATTCTAAGATGCTAGCATGGCAGTTGATGAACATATCTCTAAATTACAAATATGTCTAAACACTTACAAGTGGCATTGCCCATCCTTTGAATAAAGGACAATGAGAAAGGCATGGGCCGGTTCATCTTGAGGAAAAAACAAGCTGGCAGATCCACACAGTTGGAGTTGGTTACAGTGGAAAAGGAAGGTGTCCTGAAACACACATCATATAAAACAATCAAGTACCTGTTTCTGAATTAAACTGGTTTTCCAGATTTTTCAGTGGACGCTCAGATGACAGCCTCATTATAATAATAACTGTGCATGAGTATTGCTACGTTTATTGCTAAGTTTAACTAATCGCAGTTTGCTTCTCAATACCTTCTTAGTTCTTACAAGGTTATTACACTTATTTGGTAAAGAAAGGTCTACTATCTCACCCCTTGTTGTCCACCGGGTGGGATCCAGTAATGAGTGGAGCAATTGGAAGCTTATAGACTGCAGATGTTCCCTCAATTGTCACAGAGACACTGACACCCAGTGAGCGTGGCACTGCAAAAACAATTATGATAATAGAATGAAAATAAGGTGTCTGCAGATAGAGGGAAAAGAGACAGCCGTTTAAAAGGCAATATCATTGTGTAGCTAACACAAATTAGGTTCTTAATTTCTTTTTATGCACTTACCACTGCTGTCTGTTAGGTTGAGCTGTGAACCCGCTCCCTCCTCAAATATGTCATAAGGGGACACGTAACACTGAAGAGAAACAAGATGTCCACCACTCCTGGCTGTCAGCAGACCCACACTGCCATGAAGAATAGTCTCCGCTGTATTAGCATTGGTTGCTAGCCTAGAGGACACACAAAGTAAAAATAAAATGACTGCAAAAACAGATGCTCAGATCATCCTTATTCCTTCTTTTTTTATTTTATCTGTTTTTCAGCAACACAAAGGTATATTTACCCAGGAGGGACACCTCCATTACCAATGTTAAATTGTGTTTGAATTGCTGATCAGGAGATGATACGGCAGGTGCTGATCACTAGATTCCTTCTGGCACTGTGACGGTAACAAACTCTGCACTAAGCGAGTCTTGAAGCCATTCTTATTTAGAAAGACTGTTTCTATGTGTGTATCTTAATGAGGTAAGAGCACGCAATCACAGAACAAGTGCTCGGAGCCAAAACACTCCTAACACTACCTGCCTGAGTGCTATGAAGACCCACTGTGGTCAGGAAAAATTACTACATGAAAGCTTGATGGAAATCAACTTACCTGAACATGTGCATCATCTTGGTGAGGTCAAGCTCTAGAGACTGTAGTGCTATATACATCTTGGTTTTCAGCTTACTGGAGAAAGAAATGAATAAGAAAATAAAAAAGAAGAAAAGTAACCAGAGCTTCATTTTTTAAATACTGTATTACACAGATATCTAAAAAAAAAGTCTTCCAACAGACTCTATTGGATTCATTAGTGAGTTAAAGAGAGATATCATTAACCTTACATAGAAAATGTGACTTTTTAATCATTTAACATTTTTTGTGGGCAAATATCAACCAGACATCCCTATAGACATCCTACTTACTCATCCCCAGGGAGCTTGTATAATTCAACCAGTCCCTTCAGATGTTTGGAAAACTCTTCAAAGTTCTTCTCTCTGATGGAGGGCAGGAACATTTTGGGTTAGACAGTTTTCAGACAAAAACATCTTTACATCACAAAAACAAGAAAACCTACACTTGAGTTTGTGTATACAGTGAATTCTGATTTTTGTTTCTCACCTTAGGTGCTGAATCAGCTCAGGACAACTCTGTGACCAACAAATCAAGAAAAGATTATATCAATTTTGTCCAGTTGTAACAAAACATGTTCATCAATACCTGTATTACAACAAGAATCTTAATGAAAGCATGGAATCTGCATGGATTATAAAAGTCTGCTGCATCTTCAGAAAAGTGCATGCTTCGCTCTTTCAGAACATGCTATAAGCAAATAGTGAAATGTTTGACAAGCAATGCTCATCTTGTCTTTTATTCATCTCCGCTTGAGTCGTAGCACAATGTCAAAGTTACACTGACCGTAGGGTTTTCTCCCTGATGAGCCACCTTGACGTCCACTAGCTGGCCACTGGTGTCCAGCTGCACCTCCACATAAAACATGTCTGATGTGATGTAACACTCGGTCCCTGATGGGCTGAGGTGGGAGCCCAGCCTGCAGGGAAAAGACAAAATAAAATCCATACTTTTTCCTTTGGTGTGTTGTGTTACTTAAGAGCTTTTGACCAGAAACCTCGTTCCACCTTAAGACTTAAAACTGCTTCAAAAACTGTCAAAAAGTAAATACTGATTACACAAATTTGCATTCTGAATTTTGGATGATTGGTTAATAAACACACAAACAATGTAGATATAAACAACCCACAATCATCAAGCTGAACTAAGACTGTTCATTGTGCATCCTGTATGTCTTGTGCTTATGGAAAAGTCCTAAATCAAATACTGCTGGGATCAACACAGTGAGAGGACAAGGACACGTGAACAAAATGAAGATAACTCACATATTTTGTCGAGCAAT
>JAPQRN010000012.1:10557878-10572302 GCA_037367275.1 Coranthus polyacanthus
ATATATATATATATATATATATATATATATTTTAACTCAGGCCAAGCAGTTACAAAGTGCAGAGTGCACATTAGCGGCCCCAAGTGGTGGCATTAGAACACTGCTTCAGACAGTAATACACTAATACATTCTATTGATAATTAATCTAATAGACAGTTTTATGGATATAACTTTGTAATCCTATAGATTATCAACTACAGCTCTGTACTTACATAGCACATACGAGTGACTGTGATGCATACAGTCACATTTTAATTTGCCTTTTTTTTTTAATCACTAGAGGGCACTAACTCTTATTGTCACACCTTGTGTCAGGTGTGGCATATGTTGTACAGTCCATATACTCATATCATTTTTCAAAGACATCAGCTAAACTGAAATGAGACAAAACCTCTAAGATGGACTATACTTACTACAAGGAACTATTTACCAGGCCACAGCGAACAGAGACCTGTGTTTCTTCATGCTCCTCTGTCTTTCCTCCCAGACGCATTCCTTTTTAGTTCTTAACAGAATGAAAAGAAACCAAATAAATGTAGCCTGCAGCATTATTAAAGGAATGCAATATTTCTGTGTAGCTCCATCCTGTGGACGTATTGCCATTTTATGAAAAGCGGATCAGTCAATACACACACACTGACACGTGAATACACATTACGTTATTGCTTTCCACAAAGCTCAGTACTCTGAAAGGAAACTGTTGCCATAGTAATGCACTTCTCCTTTTGATAAAATTACAAGTGCCTCCATATACTAATATATGTAGCCGCTGGACAGAGAGCATAGACCTAACATTTTATGTAATAAAGGGATTACACAACTACTGTGTGATAAAGACGGATTTATGTTCTCACTATCAACAATCAACCAGAAGAGAGGGAGGTTCAGATGATTACTTGTGCACGGCCGATACTTTTGTGCAAATCCTGTGTGAACCATTGTCCTTGCAGTGCACTTTGTTTTAACCACCAGTCACAGCTCACTGAAGATGAATAACATGCAAGAGCAAGATTTCCTATTATTAAAATGAAGCTTCTATTCCCCTTTGGTCGTATTATGTTTAGTATAACATATAACTAAGAGTGATTTGCCAAGTCATTTACTACATTTGTGCTAATGATTCAAAAGGTAGCTATAGTCTTATTTTCATTCTGGCAAAAAAAAAAAAAAAAGGGAAAGTTCTTGTTTCAACATCCGCGAGCGCTTTAAATTCCGACAGCAACTGAAAGCATCACGCAGCTTCACCACGCCGCTCTCCCCACCTTCACACGTCTCTCCTCATCACTCTTGACACCGGTCGGTATCAGCGCAGAGGGAGCGAGATAGTAACAGATTACAATAACACAGAGAGAGACAGAGAAAGAGAGACAGAGAGAGGGCGGACGTAAAAGAGGCGTGAGACAGAAGGAGGGAGGCGAAGCTGACCAACGCAAAGCAACTCGAGACTCTAAACGCACCAGAAGACCAGTGGGGCAAAAAAAAAAAAAAAAAAAAAAAAGGATGCCGGCGGCAACTCAAATACTCTAAACAAAAACATAGCAGCTGGCATTTCACTTAAGACACCGTCAGACACCGAGGTAAATCGGCGCTGGTTCCCGTGTGGACTTGGAGCTGGACCTTCGCGCTCTCGGCTGTGGAGGCGACAGGCTTGATGCCATGGACCCGCTGCTGCCCGCAGACACGGAGCTGATGGATCGAGAGGCAGACAAGGACGCGAGGAGGAAGATCCAGTTCTCAGTGCCTTCCTCCGTGCCACCCCAGCTGGACCCGCGACAGGTGGAGATGGTGAGGCTACGGCGAGCAAAGTGTAGTCGATGATGTTATATTGGTGTGTGTGTCAAGGAGGTCAAATGTGGGGTTGTAAACTGTTCCAAGGCTGCCTGAGACTCAGGAGGGGTCTGCCCCCCCCCTTTTTTTTAATAATATAGAAACACACACACACAAACAACAACTCTTACACTGTGAGGTTCAGTGTGCATGATGATGGTCAACTTTATTTTGTGGACTTTTTAACCCAACTCACGCTATCCTATAACTTTTTACACAATTCTTCCCACCATTACATTAAAGTAGGTTACACAGTGTTGAGTGTTGCCCTCTTCTGGGGCATGAGAAACATCCGGGCCGTGGCTTGACAGACAGTTACATAACTAGTCTAGCACGACTTTGCAAAACTCTGTTTTGATGTTGTGTATTAAACTCTGTGGGCAGCAGAATATGGACAGCGCTGGGATTAAGCTGAGCTGTGCAGCCTCAGATTTTGGAGAAAAGTGATGAGGCATCTCTGCCCTTCAAATGGAGTGGTGGAGGAGGAGGAGAAAGTGTAGGGAAAAGCACTGTTAGTAATATTAGGAATTAGATTGAGTAATACAGCTCTTACCGCATTTATGAAAAAGGGTCACATTGTTAGTCATATATTGGGAGGAGGTGGTGAGTGCTGTTATGTAAAATAAAGCAACTATAACTCACTTATCTTTATCTTATACTGAACCGTTCCAACCCCAACGAGGGCAAAACATGCTGACCTGGTGGGACAGAAACTATGCCAGTGAAATAGTGCAGTGTGAACAGGAATAATGTTGCAGGATGCAGACCTGACATTTTGCTTGGCAGCAGCCCATAAATTCCATCAGGGTTCTAAGATTTGGGCACAGTTCACCCTAGAAATGGCAGCCAACGGATTCTCTCCAATACTTCTGCTCTAAGGCATCATGTCTTAATGCCAGGCTGTTCTCTATGGGAAATCTGACTGGAGTCCAGGTGCGGTGTCGCTGACTGCTTATTTCCTACAGATTTTCAAGATTTCATGGGACATCTGCTTGGAGAGCTTATTTCGTTATGGAGTGTAAAAATGAATAAGTCAGTAGTATAAGGCGTTCGAATATTTCTTACACATCTGTTGCTTACATAGAACTCGCAGTCTCTGGGGCTTTGGGCTACTTTCTTTACTCTTTTAATTTCGCAGCCATTTCCTCATTTGCCTTTCTGAGCAGGCTCATGCGTCTGATTTCACGGAACTATATCAGCGTATTTCTACTGATGCGTGGTTTACATTAATCAAACTCTTACGGTAATTAGTTTCTTTAAATTATCCAGAGAAAGTTCAAACAACTAGTAATGCTAATCACAACATCTGGTAACTAGTCATTTCTATAGTCTGCTATTATTAAGATCATTTTATGTAAAAGAAAACTTCCACCACTTAAAGGCTCAGTCACTCAGCATTTGATAAAAAACATAAGCTGATTCCGTTTTCTCTATAAAACACTCAGTCAATTTGCCAGCTTAGGACCAGATTATTTTCAATCTTTCCCTATGGATACGTATACAGGGAATAAAAGCTCTAGCATTCCCTTGAAAAGCATGCAAAAGGTTTATATGGTTGTCATACTTGAAAGCGACTGTTGCACCTTTGCTGTAATTCATTAGTTACAGTACACACTGTCTTATTCAAGCAGAGACACTTTGAAGGAAGAATCTGCAAAGTAAGTGTTCAGGTTACTGTTGGTCAAGGATGTCTCGTGCTTTCACGCTCAATGTTCACACTTTAATGAAAGCCGTGGGAATTCTTGAGCGTCTATATGGAGATCAGTCAAGTTCTTATGTCAGGAGAAACATTACCAGAACACAGGCATCACATTAGCATTGAAATGGCATGCGGCGGCACAGAAGCCGGGGCAGGTCGTGAGGTAAGTAGAAAGAGTGTGAAGGAATGAATAAAACAAAAAGGATGGGAAAGTGAGGAGGTACAGGAGGAGGGGGAGGGGGGGTTAAGATAACTGACAGAAGGCATGTAAGAGTGAGAAAAGGAGAAAAATCATCAGCCAAGGAAAACAACTGATTAAAACCAAAAGAGATTAGCTGTGGATGACTGAGGCCTGATTCTGAATCAAGGACAAGGGCAGTTAATGCCAAGAACAAATTTGCACCGCAGCACAGCCAAGAGCTAAACTCCAGAAGTGCCTTACTCAATTAACAATTCCCTCTTGTTATTAGTTTTACTTACAAAGTGGTATGAATAACGAAAAACGGTTTAATGAGCTCTCTTCAAAACCGGGTCCAGTGACCAGCTGCGAATGTCCCATGAAGGGAATGTGAAAAGGGCACGCTTACTTCAGCCACTCCAGTGGAGTCACTCTAGTGGATTTCAGAGGATTTCACCG
Source organism: Coranthus polyacanthus (assembly GCA_037367275.1). NCBI lineage: Eukaryota > Metazoa > Chordata > Actinopteri > Kurtiformes > Apogonidae > Coranthus > Coranthus polyacanthus. The sequence goes on from JAPQRN010000012.1 coordinate 10,562,042, forward strand.
GACATTTCTCACTTCCAAGTGCACATATGTTGAGTGGGTGTCTGTACTGCGCCCCCATCCTATCTGTACAATGAGAATCCAGGTTACTGCTGCAACCAAGGCTGTTTCCAGTCAAGTCACCTGGTCGTCCAAGGGTTAAAATTGGATGTAAGGTTCTTTAATGAACAGGTTTTCAGCTCCGTCTTTGAGACATTCTCCACTGCAAAACAGGAGGTGAAATGACTCTAGTGGGTTGGATTTTTCTTTTCTTGAACACATCATGGCGAAAAAAAACCTTACAAAAGATTATTCACAGAATAAATTGAAAGCACTGTATGAACCCAGTGTGCGTTGTCTATCACAGAAGGGATTTATACTTTCGCCGCATAGTTTCTCTTGTTACACAGATAGGATATTTCTGTCCTAAGGGCTCTTAAGGACACTGTGCCCACCGTGTAGTGTCATTGTGCATTATAAACATCCAGATTAATGTACGGAAGTTTAATGTTAGGTAACCAGGAAGGTCATTAACTACCAAAATGAGGTGGGGGATTAATGATTTAATATGCAAGCGCTACATTGTCCTATTTTTTTTGAAGAGCTACACTCACAAATCGCATGAACGCAGACTTGGACACAATAACACATTGTTGTTTGAAATGATTTATTTCTAATTTTGCTGGACAGTTCCTCAAACTGGAAATAAAAGATGAGCAAAATCAGCACATAAAACTGCACAAACACATTAGACGCGCACACTTGGCGCACCGTTTCATCCAGCTGTCCTCACTTTCACTGGCAATGGCATGGTGTTGTGCGACTGGTTGCGCCAAAATGGATTAATGTTTCTGCCGTCTTTCGCTTTGCCTATAAATCCTCATATTTTATTCATCACAAATTCTTTCTTATTGTTCCTACAAACTGTATATCCGAGCACCCCCTTCAGACACCTCGTGATGGTGCAAAACATTAGGTCCGCTTTTCATTTTTAAAAACAGGTGCCACCGTGATGTTAAAAAAGAAAAGAAAAAGGAAAACGGATGTTTAAAGAACTTTGTGGCCTTCACAGAAAGGTTAATCTAACAGCTAACTGGTAGCAGATTAGTTAATCTAGTTAGCTGCATTCAAGCACTCTTCAAGCAAATCAAATTGGTGAGAAATGTGACAAAATGTGCGCATTTAAGGCTTTCTGTGTAGCTGCGCTGAGCTTCTCCATGCGTTTACAAGCCTTGCAGGAGCTAATTTTAATACCCTGCTGCCTGCTGGTGACCTTTTTGAAACCATGTTAGCAAAACCTTAAGAAAAGGTCACAGTGCCTCTGAAAAGGCTCCCAGCCAGGTGCTTGACCTGTGGTTTGTTTTTCTCTCTAGTCTGGTGTGAGTATAGCTGCTCATGGTAGCGAGACTGTTACGTTCAACTCTTCATGGTGACACTTCAACCTCTAATTGAACGTCTTTTATTTAACATTTACATTTCTACACCCACAATGGCCGCTGCATATAGAATTGTAGTGTGTGAGCAATGAATATGTATGAATCCTGCCTGCAGCGTGAAACAGAAGCAGTGAGAGTTACTCCACAGTGAAAGTCACCCACACATTTCATGCCCACACTCTTGGCTTAGTTGCCACTTATATCTACATCTACAGTCTTATCAACATAACACATTGCAAACAGAGACAGGAATGAATATGTTGTGATTTTTGCATCTTAGTCAAGTAGCAACCATAATTATGATAAATTAAAGGTTCGTGTAGATTACTGTACGACGAACCTGTTAGCGTTAAACTTATTCCCGTTATAACGTTCAGGCTTCGCATCGGTTTTAGAAGCATTTCAGTCTAGCTCGGTTCAGTCCGATTAATTAAAAACAGGCTCATCCCCAAGAATTAAAAGAATAAAACAGTCTCAATTAGAAAAAGCAGCATTCAATGGGGGTGTTAACAGTATGGGGAAAAAGTTGAAAATGAATAGTGGACTGGTTTTAACTTCCCGACTCGTTTATTTGAGACATAAAACGTACATTCAAGCAGTTTTATAACAGTTTGTTTGCATAACTGAGTTTCCTTCACACATAGAATAAAGGAATAACCTACAAGAACGGAGGACATCATTGTACCACCCACAATGTATGACCTGAATAGACATCAGTCTACAACTACAGCAAAAAATATAATACACCGGAAAATAATAGCTGCAATTATGAAACACCGGAGGATGAAAAAACCTAAAAAAAGAATCAACATTTATACTCCAAACCTGGCCCTTCATGCTATTCAGCAGTATGATGTAAGACTGTCCAAGAGGGTTTAAGTAGAAGTTGACATTCTTCTGATGAACATGAGTGATGAAGATTGGACAGCAGATTTAAAACACCTAAATGATTATGAACAGTGCAGGGAACATGCTGTTGTATAGTAAGATAATTTGAGTAATCCATCCATCACTTTGTGGACCGGGAACTCCCATCTATGACAAGATGTAATCCTGATTCAGGAACAGTCTGGACAACAATCTTTTGACTGGTGTTATGTAATGATATGCATTATCTTTCTGCATAGTGTTAACTGAAAATCCACTGCAAACACAACGTACAGAGCCACGCTAGAACTGTACACTACAACCTCGACGTTGTATTTGATTCTCGCATTCTCTCTCCTTTAGATTCGACGTCGGAGGCCGACACCGGCCACACTCTTCAGATTAACAGACCCGCCTTCGCCAGAGGAGGACGGTGGTCCTCATCAGGTAGATCGCCACTGTTTACTACTTACATGAAAAAAAAACAAACAAAACAAGTGCGTACACTTTGGAACAGCATTTAATGTCTGAATATCTTTTGAATGAGGTACAGTCTGATACTCAGTAGTCTCAAAACAACAAAATATCACTTCTCATCATCAAATATGTCTTTGTTCTTGTTCAGACTTGTTCTCCGGGAATTGTAGAAAGACATTGTGGTAAATATTGGACCTTTGCATTGAATCAGAAGTTTATTACTATGTGTAAACCAGTCTGCGCACACCAAAAGTAAATTCCCCTCTGAACTAATTTTTCATCTGAACTTGATTAAACCATGAGCGACGGTGCTTTGTTGAGGTTTTCTTGAAGTGGGAACAAATAATAGGTAAAAAAAAAGAAAAAGAAAAAGAAAAGAAGAACAGGTGTAAATTATTAAAAGGTATTTTGCAATTATTTGCTTTGTTGTATTCAACAGTAGAATGCATGACCTGTGCTGACGCGCGTTTGTTTTGTACAAAACAATATACAATTTCACTTTACTTCTGCAGTGGATGCTGGCGGAGAACGGAGCCTTGAAATCCAAATTGGTCAACACGATGACCTACCAGCCGCCCTCGCTCAAAGGTAAAAGCTTTGTCTTCACTGTGCATTTGGGTTTCACATTTTTGTTTTCATTTATGTAACAAATACAAGAATTTGGACGATCTAATTCTGCTGTGGCAGCTGACATGTGGTCCGTATCTGTTTAGAATATCCAAAAAACACAGTGAGGGATGTGTGTCTGCGTCTGTGTGTGTGTGTGTGTGTGTGTGTGTGTGTGTGAATGTGTGTTGTGTGAGATTAGGAGCAGAGACAGCTGTGAGTCTCTCCTGGATCATCCTGGATTATGGGATGGGCACACAGCTGCAACATGGTCTCTCTTTCTCATACACACACAAACACATGGAGACAAACACTGACAAAACCACTCATACTCACACAAATATAAACATAGAAAAATGTCACCATTACACATGGATATGTCGACAAAGGTGTGTGTTATTATTTGTCTTCTTGTTTAGATTTAATGCAGGAATTGCTGTTGCCGTTTTATCGGCGTGATATGCCCCATGGCAACATAGTCATCATAAGATGTGTATGTACTTTTCTGTAACAAGCGTATCTTCATCTCGTACGTGAGATTACCAGAAGTCACTGCATACAACCAAAGCCAGAGTGACGGGGTTGAAGACACAGGGGTTGATCAAAACCCCAACCCCACAGTGTGGAAAATGCAAATTAGAAAAGAAAGCAGTGATATTAAAATTGACTTTGACTTGTATTTCAGTGTAGACAGTATGAACACAACACATTTCATGTTTTGTCTGGTCATCTTTGTAAGTATACATCTATTCTTCACATTCAGGCTGAAACACAAGAAAGGAAAAGTTGGAACAGGGACAATTCAGGGCTAATAATGACTTAAAATAATGACATAACAATGCGATTTGAAACAGGTGATGTGAGCAGGTGATTGTAATCATGTTTTGGTACAAAAGCACCATCCAGGAAAGGTCTAGTCCTTCAGGAGCAGAGATGGGCCGAGGATCGACAGTTGTGTCAACAAATGTGTGAGAAAACTTTTGAAAGAACGCTAGGAAGGGATTTGGATATTTCAGCCACTACGTTGCAGAACGGGATTAAAAGATTCAAGGAATCTGAATGTATTTCAGTGCGTAAAGGGCAAGGGCACCGCGATCCCTCAGATGACACCACATCAAGAACCATCATTCATCTATTGCGATAGAACCACATGGGCTCAGGATTACTGTGGTAAACCTTTGTCAAGCTCTACAATATGTAGTTACATCACTGCTTTCTTTTTTAATTTGCATTTTCCATACTGTGCCAACTATTTCTTATTTGTGGTTGTATTTTGTTATTCTTTTAACATGTAATTTATCTAATCAATAAATCACTTTACTTTGATAGACTTGTATTTACTGAGGGGCAAGTATATTAGTTTTTTTTTTTTTGCCTTTCACCAAACTGCCCTTACACCAGTGGTGGAAGAGGTATTCAAGTAAAAACACCAATACAGCAATGCAAAAATACTCCGTTACAAGGAAAGGTTCTGCGTGAAAAACCCATATTTAAGTATAAGTACAGAGGAAATAAGTAATAACACACCCATTCAGTTTTGCATTTTATGAATGGGTTTCTAGTGTTTCAGGCTTCTCTTCACATTTCAGTAAACGCAATAGTTCATAATGAAAGGCGCGGAGATGGAAATGGAAATACTCAAGTAAAGTACAAGTACCTCAAAACTGGAATTAAACTATACTGACATGTTGTGTAAAAAAAAAAAAAAGAAGCCAGCAGCGTCTTTTTCGTCTGAGGAAAGTAGCCAAGTTTGAGGTTGACAAATCACTGATGACTCGATGGTTTTCGTCAATCAACCTTAAACAGAAAAATGCTCAAAGGTTTGCAGTAAGACTATAGGCGCTCAACAGAAAAGTCAGTCTGAACTGTACAACAAACAGCTGTTAAAGAGTTTCAGATTTTGGCCTCAGGTTCCTGCTACAAATATCCACTATCCAAAACCAAAAGATACAAACACTCCTTCATCCCCTCAGCCAGTACACTGCTAAACTCTAGGAAGAAAAGGTAACGTCAGCTAAAGATAAAGGCGCGCTAAAGGTTATTTTTTAAATATTTCTTTTAAACTTTCAACTGTCTTGTTGATTTTATTCCTTTCTATTTTTCCTATCACTGAACTTTACCTTCTTTCTGTTGCATTCAGTATCGTATTGCATTGTTGTGTGTGACTGTGAGTAAGTGATGACGTGTTGTTGCTGCAACCACAATAAAGTTGTGCTCACTTATTACATGTTAAAGGTTCAGTGTTTAAGATTTAGGGACATTTAGGGGGGATCTAATGGAATACAGTAGTCATAACGGTGTTTTCATTACTGAAAATCAATCAACTGAAAATAAGAATCACTGTATATGTTACCTTTAGAATGAGCTGTTTATATCTACAGAGGGAGGAGGTCGCCTCCGTGTCGCGCCACCATGTTTCTACAAGGACAACTTCTTCTGTTTTTTTTCTACTTTATGGCAAGTGACGATACCGTACCTACTATGTCTGAGTTAATAACTCCTCGACAAAAAAAGCCCAGAATGGACAAAACACACATTAGTTCTAACAAGGGCCTTTCGTGTTTTTATTTTTTTTGTTTTTTTCAGCAGCTGTAGGAGAGGGTGAAGTGATGTGCAGAGCAGTGCAATCTGTAACCTCACTGCTAGATGTCGCTAAATATTACACACTGAACCTATAAGTGCGGCGCTTGAATAAATGCACTCGAGTTACTTTCCACCACTGCCTTACGTAAAACATAGAAACCTTTATTCGACTGTTTTCACAGACTGCACTGCTTTATTATTTTTTTTGCATTGTCAGTTGTGCAGAAGATGGCGCAGGCCCACCTGTCCTCTCTGCTCTCTGTGGACAAAGATGACGACTCTTCTGAGGAGGAGGAGGAGGAGAAGGGAGAAAAGGAGGGCCACCAGACAGACTCATCAAAGGGTGCGTAGAGACATTACAGCCTTTCACATTATGTTATTTTCCTGTCCCACTCTGTCGCATACATGGACGTTACTGAAAATGTAAAAATCCCTTTCTTGCTAGAGCTGAGTGAAGAAAGAAAACCACTTAGGGATGAGCCTGCCCTGCCGGAAAGTTCGAAAGGAAATGCTGATCTCAGCCATCATCACAGAGCTGAAGAGGAGGCCAAAGAAAGAGAGGAAGAAAAGGGAGAGTGACGAACAAAGAGGACTCTGACGGAGGCAGCGTTTAGAGAGGGTCTGACGCTGCCTCCATCAGAGAGGAAGAAAAGGGAGAGTGACGAACGAAGAGGACTCTGATGGAGGCAGCGTTTAGAGAGGGTCTGACGTGGCATGTATGGGCCATGCGTGGGTGTGCATGGGTGTGCGTATGAATGTGTTATGTGGGCCTGTGTGTGAGTGCATGCAGACAACAACAGGGTTGAATGTGGAAAAAAGAAAGAAGGAGAGAGAGAGGGGGGGGGGAAATGAGCAGACATTGAGGAAGGTCAGAATAATAATGAGCAGGTATGAGGGGAAAAATAGACGTCACCGTCAGCCAAAGAAGAAGACAGGGCTAAATTCCAATCAGCCAAGGACACTGCACAGAAAACAGAACTGCAGCATTTTCCTCTTCGACAGGATTGAGCAAGATTCGACATTTTCACATACATTCTGAGACTCTGCTCTTTTTAACAGGGTTGTCGTTACATGATCTCAATGTGTAGAAACAGGATACGGAATCACATTTCTTTGCTAAGTGCATACACAGTATCGTACGGTGTATCCAGTACATCGGTGCTAAAACACAAAGCTCAAAAATGATCAGATGTACACACCTCAGGATGTGAGCTCCATTTGATGCGAGGGGACAGTTGGCGTGTTGTTGACAATACCTTATGTATATTGTACAGATACACAATTATGTTTTGTATTTCAACATCATCTGTAGATTGACAGAGTGTGGCTGCTGCAGAGGAGTATTGCTTGAAGGACCAGGTAAGGTCGCTGTTTTATGTGACTAGGGTCCTTAGCTAATATAATAATCATGATAGTATGTAATGTGAGAGTTTTCAACAGTTAAACTCCAAGACCTTGTAGAAGTTTGCATGCAGGGTCAAAAAAAAAAAATCAAAGGCGGTTGGATTACAGAAGATTGGAGCACAGTCACAGCCACACTAGACCACATTAAACTATATCAGACTTATATGCTAATATCGGCTAATCATGATAACACTGTGCAACCTTTCTGGTTTGATATTCTGAAAGTTATTTTTGTAACATGGTAATTAGTTTATGATGACAGATTTGTCGGGTGGGAACTGAACGAATATCCTTTTTCTCAAAAGTTGTATAAATGATGAGCATGTTTGTATAAAAACAATGTTTTGTGTTGCTTGCTAATAAATCAAATATACTGGGCTTGCGTATGTGTGTTTGAGTGTTGAGTAAATGTCATGTGGACAGTTCAAAAGGAAATGCGCTGCGTGTTTCATGTGTTTTCTGTTTTAAAAACAAAACAAAACAATAGAATGACAAAAGGGCTCATTTTGATCACCTTCCCTGACCAATTATTAAACAAATACCATGGAAAACATCAAAATTAACATGTAGACTTAAGATATTGGATTATTTTTAACTACCTTTCTACAGAAATATGCTCCCAATCACACACTTTATACCTCAAGCGTCATCATCAGAACATGGCATGTCATAGGATTGCTTCTTTATTCACACTGGCACAAATAACAAAACGCAACAGATAAACAATAGACCTTTTAACTTAACAGTCTATGGATAATATGTGCCTCAAAGTAAGGACGTTTACTAGAATACAGTTCATAGTCAGCTGAAAAAGGCAGGTTATCGATAGAGTAACTTCAACATAAATGAAAGCATTTTTTTTTTTTTTTACATGAAGCAAAGCTTTACGTTCTTAAAAGTGCAGTAGCTCTGTTTGAACTGCAGGTGGCAATGTGTAGTTACATTTCTTACACTGATAACTCTTTTTGGCAACACAAGAGAATGTTGAAACATTACCTGCATGTATTGGACCAATAAAAATATATATGTATAATAATAATGTGCAATATATGTTTCACTTGTTTTCAGCACTTTTGTCTAAATGAAAGATCACCATAGCGATAGTTTGACCAAAAACTAATTGGATAATAATATATGGAGCATTATTATTATCATTAGCAACATCAGTAATGTCATATTCCTTGTAAGGCTTTTATTTCTTGCTGTGCTACACCACTAACCTAGACAACCTAGATAGTCTCATACATCTTGTCTTTAACAGTTATCCACCTTTTTCTTCTCTCACACTCACATTTTAATCCTTCCTTGCTTTTACAAAAAACACCCCAGTCACATCATCAACCCCCACCCTCATGTCCTGTGGCAGAGTGTAAACCTCCAATCTGATCAGGGTGAATCCGCTCTCCTGCAGACTAACACAGACCTGAGCCTCATTCAGTGGGACCACGGGGATCTTTACTCCAGGGCCCCCAAAATAATAGCTTTCTCCTAGAGCTCCAATGAGCAGGAGGTGACCGCCGGGCCGCAGGAGCTTCTGGATGTGTCCTAAAGCCCTTGTGAACGCAGCCAGGTCAGGGCTGACACTCTCCAGACAGAAGCAGGACACCAGGCAGTCGGCCCCAGCTGAGGGAAGGGCACCTGGGGCCAGAGGCTGAGGCCGGTGCACGTCGATGGGGACAATGTCGGAGATGACCTGACGCAGCTTGGACGCTTTCTCTGTCCATTCTGAGGGCCTGGTAGGAACAATATGAATGAAAAACAAACACAAAAACCGAAACTAATCTGCACTAGTGTTTCAAAATGATGTTTGATGATACAGAATCACAATGCACAACAGTTTTACGAGTGCATGAGTAGCTTTAGTTTTCTTTTGAGGAATTATCGGTTTTTAGATTCGTTTTTTATTTAGTTCTAGTGTTAGTTTTACTATCTCCGGTTTCAGGACTAGTTTCAGTTTTAGTCTTAGTTTTCGTTAACGACAATAACTCTGATTCAAAATTTAAGTAGTGCTTGAAATTTCAATCAAAAATGAATCGTTTATTTTCTTGTACCTCCGTCCTTCCAGCTTGCAGACATGCTGCAGATATGGTGTCCAGTCCAGGCTGCCTCTCTCTTCTTGGAGCCAGCGCCTCAGCTCCTGCCTGTTGACCTCCAGAAAGTCTGTGAGGAGTACTTTGTTGAAAACCTCACAGCCACTTAGCACCTGGTACAGTGTGGGGCCTGAACCTATGTCCACCAGAAGATCACCACTCACATCGCCTGAGTAAGTTGGAGTAAAGAAAATACTTGAGAACCAAGGCGTTAACGTGAGGTAAAGCTTTGAAGTAGTGGGTAAGAATGCATAAAATATGAAGAGATTGCAAACCATAAAGGGAACATTTTTGGAAAGATGTTTACATGGTCCTTTACTCGATTCTCACCTTCAGTGAAAGCTCTATGCAGGCATGCTAGTTTCCATGGCACAATGCTGTCCTTTCTTTCAAAGTCAGCCCGTGGTGGAGTATAATTATACTGCAGATATGCTGCAGGATCAAACCTCTGGTAGCAGGCTGCCATGGCTGCCACTCCATTCTCTGTTACTTTAACTTCCATTCTACCCTTTTCTTTGAGGCTCTTGTCGTGGAAAAAAAAAAAAAATCTTTTAGTAACACAGTTTTTTATATTAAAATACAGAACAAAGAAATGAATATTCACTGGTCGGTATTAGTTTAACATGTTTAAGCCTTGGTCAAAACAAGTAACAAGATCCATATGAAAACAAATATGAAAATTGTAGCTCACTACATCCTGGTTAACCTAGTTGGTTAAGGCTGCGAAGGCCCTCCAGGCTGACTGACCTCCAGTTGTTTCAGCACACGTTAGGCCGAGATACTGTGGTTAAGCTCTAAATAAATATACATATATCCACTTTC
>JAPQRN010000012.1:10572402-10635334 GCA_037367275.1 Coranthus polyacanthus
ACCTCCAGTTGTTTCAGCACACGTTAGGCCGAGATACTGTGGTTAAGCTCTAAATAAATATACATATATCCACTTTCTGAAAGATAAATGAATATGCAAGCAAATGATTAAGAATAGACAAATAAAGTACAAGCTTACTTACATACTCTATCCGACGCTTTGGTTTTGGTAGTCAGTCCTCAGGTGCACTGCTGCCTCTTAGCCCCATTATATACCTGAGTATGAGCGCATGTGTCATCGTATGTGTGTGTCATTGCTCCCAAAGTTTCGTAGGCAGAGATAGCGATCCTGCTTTTTGGCCTGATAGCATTTGCTTTGTTCATTGTGTCTGCCCTGAGGGACTGATGCCATCAGAACAGGGGGCTTCCTCCAACGCTAGACCCATTAATGGACTCCACATATGGCTTTCAAGGCCTCCACCCACCTATCAGAGGCTCTTCATATCGCTACAATCATTCTAAAGGGCCTTTTCCACTCCAGCGACAGGCCACTGTTTGTCAAACTGGTTCAGAAAACGCATTGTTTGTTTTTGTCTGATTGAGTACTGGTGAGCACTAACGAGGGAAAAATAAAACTGTTCTAAGGCGACATTAAATAATTACAAAATCATACAAAATCCTGGGTTTGTGTGGATTGTGTTGTGAGAAAATCTGTGAAAATTTCATTTGTACAAAACCTAAAAACCACTGTAGACACTGCCTGTCTTCTTGCAGCCACAGTCACATTTAAATCACGTGAAGTGCTGCTTTTGGTCTATTTACTAAAAAAGGTGAATCGATATAAGGTTTAGATTGGATCGCATTGGTTTAGATAGTTACAGTCTGACTTTTCGCTTTATTAAAATACTTTTCATTCTTCTCAGTGCCGATGTTTTCCTTCTATTCTTTCCACTGTCTCTTTACATTGCTGTGATCTCTTCTTGTTTACTTCTGGCAATCCTTCTCTTTGAAGTTTGTCAGAACTTTTCCACAAAACAATTTTTGCTCTTCAAATGACTCCATCCTCCATCGAGACAGTACACCTCTTCTGATCTTTTCTGGTTTTCTTCAGAGGATAACTGCTCGGCCTGATTGTGTGTGGGTTTAGTTTTAGGCGCACTGTTGAACAGACTGCACAACGTGGGATTGGACAAAAGCAACATTTGGTCACATATGTCATACCTCGACAGTTTATTATTTCTAGATTCTCGGCATTTAATATAGTAGTTTAATATGCCTTACATATGCTGTATTCATATTTATTAATATTCTTTTTGTGTTTATTATTATTTGTTATGAATTTGCTGTTCGCTTTCTCCCTAGCCAATTATGAGGTGAATCGGCAATTATGAAAATTCGGATATTCAGGATGGAAATGAACCGAGCTGCAAAAGTTAAAAAAGCTTTTTTGCGGATGTACACACAGACACACACTCTCGCACGCTAATAGTAAGGGATTAGTGGAGCCAGGAGCACGGTAAGGGTCAGTTCTTTCCCCTGAGTCAGATTGATAGATAAAAGATGAAAGAGGAGGAGGAACACAGAAGAACAGATAAAGAGCAAAAGTGAACAACAGAGAAAAGAACAGGACAGATATAATGGAATAATGCACATTTAGCCAGAGCTACAGAAGCCAATTTAGTTATCTGCAGTCCTAGGGGCAGTGGGAGTCCAACAGTGTCAGTCAGCTCTGCGTTGGCTTACTTTTCATTTTGTCACAGCAGGCCAGTGCAGGTACAGACCACTTTTATCGATACTTGGCCTTAATTTTCCAACCCCACGGTGTAAATAAAAGGTGAACAAGTTAGTAAAGTAAGTCATTTTTGGGGCTGGTGGGTTTCGGCTCCCTGTCAGTTTCAGATTAAGCGAAGAACTGGGACTCAGTTTGTTTGAATCTATCCATCTGTATGTGCATACTGCATCCGCTGAAACTCCTGGTAACACAAACAGATCCTGATACATGTGGAAAATTGGTTAAGAAGCGCTGTGGTTAATTCTGAGGCAGCCTTGGATGATTACGAAGTGACGATACCTGAAACGCTGCTCATCATCTCTTTGACTATGTTCTACATATTCAATGTTGTACATAATATATGTGTAAATGTTCTGTATATAATAAATGTTTAAATGGAGGGATCCCTCCTTTGTGGCTCTTCCATTTCTTTCCCTCTTAAAAGTTTTTTTCAGGGGGTGTTTTTGTGTTTGTCATATGTAGTCCAGATTGAAGCCCCCTGAAACAACTTTGTGATTTGTATTATTGGGCTGCAGAAATAAAATCAACTTGACTTGAATCTTTTTAAAACAGATAGAAATTCAAGAGGAAGAGGTGTGGCTATTGATACAAGAGCTTGTTTTACTTGCACTATTTTTAATGATGTTACTGTGGGAAAATGTTTTGAGTTTGAGTGAGAGAAAAGTGTATATTGTGTACAGAAATAATTATATTATTGTGGTTGGAGTGTACAGACTTGATTTTAGCTCCATATTCAGAGATGATAATAGGTGATTTTAAGTTGAATTGGTTGAGTTCTGTCTCTGATTATTTAAAACTTATCTGTGGGAATATCAGTCTTTCAAAGATGATTTCCAGGCCAAATTTAAAAGACTCCTTTAAGTCATCACTGGTTGAAAGACAATTAACCCGGGCGTTTTTTGTGAGCGTTATTCATTAGTTTGCATTAGAGTACCAACATGTAAAATAAATAAATCTAAATAAAAATTAGGTCCGTATACGTTAAGATGGAATTTCAAACATACTGATGAGCAAACCTTCTTGAATGATCTTTGGGCAAGTGATATTCATGATACTGCTAAAATCCAAGTACCAAGCAAACACCTTTAGAAGACAAAGAAGACACTTTTTTGTGCTTCCTAGTGATAGCAAAAGCACAACACACTAATCAGTGAAAAACAGTGTCAAACTTAGTCAAATCATTCTACAGCAATATCTGAGATAAAAGTGGACAAGATACAAACCTTTTTCAAATGTTATGGTTGGTAAACTTGTTCATTATACTCAATAACATTTGTAGTTTGATATGGTATACACATTTGACAAGTTTTTAGTCCGTTAGGAAGTACTCATTTGAAGAATTTAAAGAGGGCGTAAAGGTCAATCTGAAAACCTCACTGGGCTGCAGAGAAAATAGCTGCTCTGATAAATCTTCTGCACAGTGTGTGACATGTAATGCGTTCCTGCGCTTGTAAACTAAACGTTTACCTTTGAAAGCTTGTGAACTGTTTTTGCGGCATTTCACCGGCCAGCAGGTGCGACTGTGACAGAACTTTCCTACGGACAGAAAGGACGCTTGGAAAAATGTATAGAGCTACAAAACGGCTTTCATCTGCCCTGTCTTGTTTGCAATTTTGCACTGCAATGTTCGGGCAATGAAATAGAAAGAGATTCATGCTTCGTTACACATTGGTGTTATACAGTTAAAACAGCGGCTAAAATAAACCTATTGTCCCAGTATGAGGACATCAGTGTTTGTTTTTTTTATTAAATGTATTAAAAATGTACACAAAACAAACATTTGGGTCTTAGAGTGCGAAGATGATTAGACATTCAAAAAGGGGGGAAAGGGGCGGATGTGAAGCCAGCTTTTAACGTGGTTAAAAATATGATGCAAAAAGCATCTTAATTTTAAAAAGAATTTTATTTTGAAATACAAAGCCGTAAAGACTACTTCCGCTGCTCTTCCGCATTTCGCCGGCCGGTTCTAACGTCACTTCCTGCCACTTCACCGCCAACTTACGAGGCTTTCTGCGAGGCAAAGCACAATTTTATTTTCATGTCAGTGGATCCGCAGGTGAGTGGCTGCCGCTGCGGGTTAAGACGCCGCTTTATTTACAGGATGAGAGGAAAGCTTCGCAGGACGGACGGTTTGCACTTGTTGCAAACTGCGGTGACAGTTTCATCAGCAGCTCTTTGATTTAGGGGAGGAGTCGAGCTCCTGAACGTCCCACCTCTGTTCAAACTGTCTGTGTGATAAATGAAGGAATGGCTGTGAAAAGAAGATGAGCAACACTCTGTAGAAGTTACACAGGGCAGACACAGGACAAAATTACTGGGAGTCAGGAAGTAAGAACAAACGGCTTTAAATGCTTTACCATGCAGGGAACCAGTGTTTGTCTTTTGACTGTACACGTGCAGATATGAAAGGGGCCTTGGCATTTAATCACAAGACTTACAAATGATGCTACAGGAAAATACTGCAGTTAATTCCTTTTGCTGATGTCTTGCTTTTGTCTCTCCTGTGATTGTGTCTTTTTCAGACAAAGGAGGCAACAAACTGACAATGCTGCTACGGAGGCTGGCCCTGTGTTCAAGGATCCCTCAGGATTCCCAGAGACACGTCTGCCGTTTGTTCACCAGATCACTGACGCAAGGCAAGCACTGCTGCAGTTTCTGGTCAGGCAGCGTTCACATGGAGTAGATCTACATTAGATGGGAATACGTAAACAAAGTAGAGATCATGCAGCCGTGAAGCATTTTGTAATGCGGTAAAGTAAAACAACTTGTGACCCCAGATCTTTCCACTGAAAGAGAGAAAATGCTGTTTTGTTACTCAGGTGATTAGCTGTCTGTCAGCAGAAAATAAAGCAGCGGTTCTGATAAATAAATTAGCCTTTAAATGTAATAATCACTGGGTGCAGCTTTTCTGATGTGCTTAGTTTCTGCTGTGTGTTTTTTTTTTTTTTTTTTTAAATATCATTGTTAATTGAAACTGAGTACCTTAACTAAATAAGCAATTTAAAAATGTCATATCGGACTCCGTTTATAGACTTTTTGTGTATTTTCTTACATTGTGTAGATGATTATCATATAATCAGTTAATTAATTAAAGGATGGGTGTGCGATTAATCTATAATGTAAATAATTAGTTGCAGTCTGTAAAGACTTATCTTTTCATGCTAAAGGTAAATACTGAAGTTTGATTTTGTCGCGTCTCTATCAACATAATCAATACAATACGTGCAGACAGATGTGCGTTTCTGTGCTCACTTTGAGATATTTTGCCTGTAGGGGCTTTTCTGACCTACTGTAGTCAGTACAAGATGTCATGGGCCTCTTTCTCTCTTGCTCTCTCATGCGCCTCATTGCTCCAGAGAGATGTGTAATGTCAGCACGGGCTTTGCTGCTTTGCTGCCCTGCTGATGTGGCAGTTTAAAGACCGTTGATTATCTGTTTCCCAGGTTACAAATAGACGGAGGGGAGGGCTTCAATGTGCTTGCCTCGGTCACGTAATCAATGAAACGAAAACCCAGCAAAACATGCTTGTTTGCACGCTTAAGTTTGGAAACTTTGTGGGGAAAAGTTTACTGTGTAGCTGCATATTGATACATTAGGAGACGTGTTAGTCATAGCTGTTATGAAACTGTGAAAGTTGTCATCTACACCACCTATGTCGTACATTTTGTCAGGTTACTGGCTGTTTGCCCTGTGTGGCAGACGATTTTAGAAGGCTGTGAGGCCATTTTCAGAGTCAGTATCATTATCAAATTAAATGAAAGCTAAGGTTTGACAGAAGAACCTTGGGTCGGTTTCGCCCTTAGTAACTGCTGACGGTTATACAGCAATAAAATGGTTACATTTCTTGTGAGCAAAACCTTTCCAATTAAATGTATCTTCTTCCACTCATGCTGCAATTATATTTTTACATCTTGCATCGTGCCAATCAGTAGTACTGAAATGAGTGATGAAACAGATGTTCACAGATGACCTTAAAAATAACATCTACTCCCTCTATACAGTTCCCCAGGGGAGGGCACACAGTGGCTCCTTTGCCCATCGCAGTGAACTGCGTCAGGCTAAGAGGATTGTTGTCAAGCTTGGCAGTGCTGTGGTTACCCGTGGTGATGAATGTGGCCTGGCTCTGGGCAGGCTCGCCTCCATTGTGGAGCAGGTGAAGGGCACTAATTACTTACACCAACTACCAGCATAAAACAACTTTTGGGTCTTGTGAAAAAAATGTTGGATGAGGATGAAAGTCAGCAGCAAGTACGAGCTTTAACAGCATCTTTTTCCTTGTCTTGAAAAATAAAAAGCAGAAATGAAACTCAGTAAAATTATTCAGAATAACTACGACATAGTTTTGGGGAAGGCATGCCAGTGATAATGATGTTTCTCTAAATATATTATTTGAGCACTACCAGCAAAGTTCGAGGGATCTCTCAAAGCTTGGCCAAATAAAGCCAAAAACATCCTTGGGGGATTTATGTTTACGGACCTAT
Source organism: Coranthus polyacanthus (assembly GCA_037367275.1). Taxonomy (NCBI): domain Eukaryota; kingdom Metazoa; phylum Chordata; class Actinopteri; order Kurtiformes; family Apogonidae; genus Coranthus; species Coranthus polyacanthus. The sequence goes on from JAPQRN010000012.1 coordinate 10,578,615, forward strand.
TAAATCTGTACACTTTGTGGTTTTTGAGCTAAGATGAAAACTGTGGGCCCAGTTGCAGTTCACGAGTCCTAATTGGTTATTTTGTTGTCCAGGTGGCAATGCTGCAGAATCAAGGCAGGGAGATGATGATTGTCACCAGTGGAGCCGTGGCTTTTGGCAAACAAAGATTAAGACACGAAATCCTGCTGTCCCAGAGTGTCCGCCAGGCCCTGCACTCCGGACAGAATCAACTCAAAGACATGGTAAGAAAACAGAAAGGGTAGAGAAAGAAAGGCAGTTTCAGGTAAAGATTTGGCAAAGATTAAAAACCAAACCAGCAGCTGCCCCAGTTTTCTGTATTTTAGTGTAGACTTGACACTCTGTTGCTATAGTAGGTATAACCAATATCACTAAATGCTTCTTCTGAGAATATTCATGGAATCGAATTGAAAGTAGTTTATTGTTTACAGAAGACAGACATTTATCTTTGACTTGTGAGTGAAATATTATTTTATTTAAAGGAGTGCATTGAAGAAGCACAATATATAACGCAGACTGGACACATTAGAGGACATTTACATCGAAACATCATAAAACCGGCATCAGAAGAAGAACCAGGAAAGTGACGGTGATGGATACAGGGATAAACACAAACAGCGATACCTTTGATGCAGATCAAAACAGCTCTGGTATTTTGAGGCTTAACTTGGTGTGACATGCTATGATTTTTTTTTTCATACAGTTTAAATGTTATTTTATACAGTTTCAATTTACAGAGAGAGTCCACATTAATAGGCATTTCTGTAAATGTCTATTAATACTAATGAATGTAATAATATCCACAAAATAAGGAAAATACATTCAACTTTCAGTGTGTAATATTTGTTGACATCTAGTGCCGTTGGCTACAAAGGCTGTCGTTAGAGCCAGTGTTTGTTTTATCTTTTCTAGGCTTTTTAGTTGAGGGAAAATAAAACACAGTAGGTGGCAGTAATGTACCTTAACACAGGATGCTACCCGCTTTAAAATGGGGAAAAAAAAGGAGAAGAAGAAGCTACGAAAGAAAAACGATGGCACAACACGGCGGACTCCGTGGAGGCGACCTGCTCCCTCTGTAGATATAAATGACTCATTCTACGGTCGGGTGATCATACACTGCTGACAACGTAATTATGAATATTATTTTCCACTTCTGTAATTAGATCCTCCTGAATATCCGTAAATCTTACACCTTTAAAACAGGAGCGTTACTCTTCACACCATACGCGCTTCATAAAAACAAAGCATGCATCAAGTGCTAATGCATCTGTGGGTGGTCAAGATGCTTAATAGATTGTCTCTCCATTGTATTTGTTTTACAGTCCCTGCCAGTGTTGGAGGCCCGGGCCTGCGCTGCAGCAGGACAGAGTGGTCTGATGGCCCTGTATGAGGCCATGTTCACCCAGTACAGTACTTGCACTGCACAGGTACTCATGTTTGACAGTAAATCATGCGAGCATTTCAGGCAGAATAACGGATCTTTTTTTTTTTTTTCACCCACAGCTGTTTCCTAATCTTGTCTTTCTGTACATTGAGGTTCTGGTGACAAATCTGGATTTCCATGACGACCAAAAGAGACAGAACCTGAACAGCACACTGCAGGAGCTGCTGCGCATGAACATCGTGCCCATCATCAACACCAACGACGCCGTGGTACCCCCGCCGGAGCCCAACAGCGACCTGCAGGGGGTAAATGTGGGTACAGACAGCGGTGGGGGGGGTGGCGACGCTGGTGGTGGTAGCGGGGGTGCTGACGTGGTTGACAGAGACGTTATGTAGAGTTTTTACAATATAGAGATAATAGTATTCATTAACTACATGATTATCTGTCATCCACAAGCTAAAACATCCCTGCTACACTGCCTCACCTCACCAGCTCTATCCTCTAAAATTAAAGCATGTGCATGCAGTCACTGGGGTGGAGGTGGAGTCGAAAGAGAGCGCGACTAAACCTGTGGAGGTAGACGCCTCCTATTTTCTGTTCTTCTGCCAAATTCACTAACAAGTCTTTTTTTTGGTCATTCTACTTCCTTTTCTCTCTGTTAGCATCCACTTTTTAATGATATGCTGCCATGATATAGCTAGAATAGTATTTAATTTAGCATTTTTTGGAGGTATTTGTGCCTTACTTACCAAGTTTCCCATGTGCTTTTTCACAAAAAAAAAATAGTTTATAAAATGGTGGCGCACTAATCTGCTCAGATGGGTGAACGGCAGATGGCTTTTGCCTACTCTTGTCTGCCTTCGTGAGCTTACATTTGCAATTTTCTGGTTCTGTAGGTGATCAGCATTAAGGACAATGACAGCCTAGCAGCACGGCTAGCTGTAGAGATGAAGGCTGACCTGCTCATCGCTCTGTCTGACGTGGAAGGTATGTGTATTACCACAACAACATGTCTGGGTCAGCTATTAGGTAACAACACCATCTGCTTGTGCTCTTCACTGTAAAAAAAACTGCTCTCAGGGTCAACTTAGTGTCATATGATAGAAGCAAACACAGACCTTCTGCCTTCATGTTTGAAATAGATGCTGATGGGGTTGACACAAGGAGTGTTTTCTTGTCATCTGTCATTGCCATGGTTCCATCAGTATCAGTAGAGTAGATTATATAGAAGATTTTTGTCATAAATTAAATATTGGACCGCTCTGGTTTGAAGATTTTATCTGTTAAAAACACTGGGAAGTATTTTTGATTTGTCTTTTTATATAAACAGATAAGTATAAGAGTTTCTTATTGTCATTTTTTTTTTTTTTAGGATTATACAACAGCCCTCCTGGAACAGATGACGCCAAGCTTATTGACATCTTCTACCCTGGAGACCAGCAGTCCATTACCTATGGTACAAAGTCCAGAGTCGGGATTGGGGGCATGGAGGCCAAGGTATGTTTACGTTCATATTCAAATGTTTATCTCCGTGATCATCCAACTTAGATGGGCCAAGTAATTGACTTGCACTATGGATTTTCTGTAACTTGTTATTTTTCTTTTGCAATACTCACAGCTCTAGGAGTTTCACGTTTGACCATTTTTTGACAACGTCCTTATTTTAAAGTGATATAAAGGAACAAAAAATGTCCTGTCTCTTTATGCTATACTAAAAAGTTTTGTGTGCTTACATTGTATTATCAAAGTAAAGAGAATGGTTTTTTTTTTTTTGTTTCTGCAGGTCAAAGCTGCCCTCTGGGCACTGCAAGGTGGGACCTCAGTGGTCATAGCGAATGGCACCCATCCCAAAGTGACTGGTCACGTCATCACTGACATTGTAGAGGGTAAAAAGGTGGGCACATTCTTCTCCGAGATCAAACCTGCTGGTGAGTTTACCGGAGATATATGCATCCTTTTCAAGATTTTTTTTTTCTTACGCTGGTATTGCTACATTCCCACAAAAGCTGCATGTTCTGTCCCTTTATGCTTTGACTGAAGTCTCTGTGATCTGTTAACTTGAAACAGGCCTGACTGTGGAGCAGCAGACAGAAATGGCACGCAACTCTGGAAGGACCCTGGCTTCTTTGCAGCCGGATCAGGTAAATGAAAACAAAAAATATTATTTTATTTTTATTTATTATTATTATTATTATTATTATTCAGTACTGGGTTGTACAGTGATGTCTGCATTTTAACTTTATTTTAACATTTTTACTTTCACCACAAAAATACATATAGGTTGTGAAAACTAATAACACTGAAGTATATCCAAAGAGAAACACTGACCTCTTGTGGATGAGTGTGGTTCCTGCTCATCTTGTCCGTAAACCTTTGTGTGTCTGGTCAGAGAAGCGAGATCATCTGCCAGCTAGCAGAACTGTTGACTGAAAGGAAGGAAGAGATCCTGGCTGCCAACAAAATGGACATGGACCTTGCTGTCAGTGCAGGTGTGGAAAGCCACTCAGATTGACAGAGACAGAGACTGACGAAGTCCATAATATTGTTTCAGTGGACTTTTCCTTTCTGATGTTTTTTTTGTTACTACCTGGAAAGATTAAGGAAGTAATAATAAAAAAAAAACCATTTCCTTGTCATATATAGCCCCAGTTAATAAAAAATCAATGCAATGCTACTCTTTCCACAGGCCACCTCCCACCTGCCATGCTGAAGCGTCTGACCCTGTCACCGGCCAAACTCAACAGTTTGGCCATAGGTCTTCGTCAGATCGCCGTGGCAGCCCAGGACAGCGTGGGTCGCGTGCTGCGCAGGACCAGGGTGGCTCACAACCTGGAGCTGGAGCAGATCACTGTGCCCATTGGGGTTCTTCTGGTCATCTTTGAGGCCCGGCCTGACTGCCTACCACAGGTATCCAGCAGTCATGGTATTTTTACTTCAGTACTGTATTTAAGTAAAATTTTGAACTGCTTGTACTTTCCTTCTTATGCAGCTTTATACTTCTACTCCACTACTACTCAGAGGCATCGTCCTTTTAAATATATCTGTCGGACAGCTTTAGTCATTAGTTACTTCTGAATGTTTGTGATAAACATGAAGGATTAAATGTTCCTTTTTGTGGTGAGAAAATTCTCCTCCTTCTTTAGCATATGCTATTTAAAAACCCTCTCGGATTCGCCGGAAAATGCATTGTCACAAAGCCGAAAGCAGACCTGTTTTCTGTTTCTCCTCATCTCTTTAGAGATACATGGTTCTCACAGGACAGTGACACTATAAACAAATGATGATCTTATAGAATATAATGTCGTGCTGTTGATTAAACTAAACAACAGTGTGTAAAGTAGCTGACACACTGAAACTGACACGACTGACGACGACTACTTTTACTTTTCATACTTTAAATACATTTTGCTAAATTAAAGGATTTTAATACTTCCTCCACCACTGGTCCGGAAAGAACCTCCGCTGAACTGAAACATCTTTTTATTTTTTATTTTTGGAGATTTATAATATTGGCAAATGAAAATAACAGAATGTTCTAATAAGTGATTCTTTAAACAAATTAAAGGTCCAAGTAATTTTGAAAAGTATGAATAGTATCACTAACCTACTGTGCTTTTCTTCAGGTGTCAGCGTTGGCCATAGCCAGTGGCAATGCTCTCCTGCTGAAGGGAGGTAAGGAGGCAGCAAACACCAACCGTGTCCTCCACCAGCTCACCCAGGAAGCCCTTGCCATACATGGTGTTAGAGAAGCTGTTCAGTTGGTAGGAGTCATTCCCTTTTCACAAGGCAATACAAATTTAATGTAACGAATTTGATAGACAAGGGACGCTCGTATGAAAGGGGAGCGAATGAATCACATCAAACAATATTTAGAGACCTGACATATGCATTGATGCTCCTCAAAAAGTATGGCATATGTGTCCAGCTGCTCTAACGACAAACATGTATTCGTCACTAGGTGAGCACTCGTGAGGAGGTGGAGGACCTTTGCCGACTGGACAAAATGATTGATCTCATTATTCCACGTGGTTCATCCCAGCTGGTGCGGGAAATTCAGCGGGCAGCCAAAGGCATCCCAGTGCTGGGTCACAGTGAGGGAATCTGCCACATCTATGTTGATGCAGAAGCTAGTGTTGACAAAGTCATTAAGATTGGTAAGAAAATTCAAAGCCTCCTGGTGATTATTGACTTCTGTTGGAGAAGGTTCGACAGTCAACAGTGGGTTAAATTTACTCTCATGTCTGATTCAGACATGAAATTCATTAACGCACCAGAGATTGAAACATACTCAGTATCTCAAACAGCCTCCTATGATTGATCCTTTTCTTGTTTTCTTTTTATGTTACTGTGAACAAACAAATGTGACAGTAAGCGACTGGCATGTGGTTGTTTTTTTTTCATTCTTCAGTCAGAGACTCTAAATGCGATTACCCAGCTGCTTGTAATGCTATGGAAACGCTGCTGATTCACCGGGACATTCTCCGGACTCCACTGTTTGACCAGATCATTGACATGCTGCGCACAGAACGGGTGAAGCACCAAACACTAATCATCGCATTTGAGCTTTTTCTTATTTTATTTTAATACGTATTAATCTGCAGACGACGCATGGTCCTCTGTTTCTGTTTCCTGTGTGGTGTCACCAGGTGAAGATTCACGCAGGCCCTCGGTTTGCTTCCTACCTCACATTCAGTCCCTCAGAGGCAAAGTCCCTGCGGACAGAGTATGGAGACCTGGAATGCTGTATGGAGGTGGTGGACAGCATGCAGGAGGCTGTGGATCATATCCACAAATACGGCAGCTCCCACACAGATGTTATCATCACAGAAAGCGGTAGGTACCTGAAGAATGAGCGCAAGTACTAGTATCTAAAAAGACAGTAAGAATTATAATGCGCCAAGGTTGTACGTTCTCAGAAATGCATGAATTGGCACTTGCACTTGTCCGTTTTGGTCAGTCTTGTCTTGCATCATATATCCTCATGTAATTCGACTGTAGTAAAGTTCCTTTCCAGCCCATTTAAATGTAGGGCTTATCCCTATCAACACAAACTATTTTGTGCAGGGGCTACGGTTATGTTGCCTGTGGACAGTATTGAAAATTCCGAAAACTTAGACTGAAAAAATGCAAGGAAAATCTTAAGCAAGAAAAAAGAAGAAGATACAGATGCACAGAAAATTTTCCTTCAGGTCAACAGAAGGAAATCGTTGAACAGTGTGTACAAATTGCAGTTCACAGTTCTACATTGAGGATTATTGAGACCTGCAGTGGAGGGTGTGCAGCTGCCATCTAGTGGCCACATAAGGTACCTCAGTCATTATAATTTCATGGCTGTCTCAGTGAATCTCAAAGAATTTCAAAGAAAGTCGATGCAAAGAGAAGAGCTGACTTCTTTGAATATAATTTGCAGGTCGGTAGACGTATAGATACAGTATGACACAGATGTACTGAAACAGGTGAACGAAGAAAGAGTTTTTCAGGTCATCAGGAGAGAAGACACAATATCTCGCCAGAAATCATAGAATTACTTTTTGCATTTTGAATTTTTGCGTGGAGGTTCAGTAACGCATTTTAAACACTTAAAGCACTGGGTGTGTTCTAAAAAGGTAATAGTGATTGCAGTGGCAATAACGAATTCTTACAATATATGGCTGTCAAACTGCAGCCTAGTTTATTTACTTCATGTAAGTGCCTGAAAAGCTGTTTGATCGGAGCTACAAAGTTGTGATTAAGTAACATCAATAGGCTATCATTCATTTACACAGAGGACACAGCGGAGCAGTTCCTGCAGCAACTGGACAGTGCTTGTGTTTTCTGGAACACCAGCTCCCGGTTTGCTGATGGCTACCGCTTTGGACTAGGTATGTCTTGTTTATTTCACCATATTGTCAGTCTTCATATTGTCACCCCTTTCCTTGTGAATTTTTTTTACAACACGCTGTATTTCTACCTATATTCTTTTCGGTATCCTCTCTTAAACAGATAAGATACTGTTGCCCATCCTCACTTGCTGCCTTTCTCTTTTTCTTTTGTTTCTAGGAGCAGAGGTAGGTATTAGCACAGCGCGTATCCATGCCCGGGGGCCTGTTGGCCTGGAGGGGCTGCTCACCACCAAGTGGGTCCTGAGAGGTGATGGGCATACAGCAGCAGACTTCTCTGAGCATGGTACCATGAAGTACCTTCATGAAAACCTGCCTGTTGGGCAGCCGCTAGCTGGTCGGAGGGATAGCAACTAGACCAGAGACACTTGACTAACGTGGGTTGAAATGGCTTACAGTGTCCACCAGCAACTCCCCAGGGTCTTGTTGCAGGGAAGTGCTGATGTCACTGTTTAAACCTCTGAAGCACACGGCGAGAGAGATGCTCGACACACCTACGGCCCATTTTATCAACACAACCACGCAGTCTCTGTTGACGTATACTGTTTTCAAAGACTAAGAGTTTACAAAGATTAAAAGTCTACCTCATACTCTGAGTTAGGTTACATCACATTGAAATAGAAACTGAGAAAGAAGGCAGTTGCTCAGACAACGTACATATACATAAGTATAAGTACGTACGCACAACTGATGAAGGTTTATTTTATTGCAATCTCAGGTTTTTTGAAGAATACGATTTTAAAACTGACACTAATGTTAAGGAATTACTTTTTCGGTGCGTCATGAAGTATGCATATGAAATGAGAGTGTTAAACTATTCTTTAGTACCAGTACCAAACATACTTGCTTTTGCTTTCTGGTGTAAAGCTTATTGTAATCATCCAAACCTTTGTCTGTGGTTAAAGATCAGCAAGGAGAGAATTTTCTTCCCAATAAAGACACAGTATTACAACAATGGAAATTCTTTTAATCTTTTTTTTTTTATTATTTGATCAACTACATGTGTATCATTCTGTTGCTAGTGCAGTGGCCTGTATTATTACTTTTTAACTTCTTGCAATCAATTGTAATTGTGCAGATTCCATTTGTTTGTTACCTGAAGTTTGTCCGTTGTACTCCTTAAATGCTTTCTTTGTTGTGTTATCTTTTTTTTTTATTTTTTTATTTTCTTCCTGTAAATCCAAGTTGTATTTTATTTTTTTCTGAATGTGCATGCATTGCGATTCGATGAGGCGCTGGTCATGGCGATTTCATACATGGGTTAATGATGCAAGGTTTGATTATGCACATTTCCCTTCCTTATAGTTTAACTAAAGCCCAGTGCGCATTTTATAATGACAAAATTATCAGAAAATACCAGATTTGTTAAACAGTTATCTTACAAGTTAAAAGACACTCCTGCCTTGTATTCACACATTTTATTTACTGTGTTTTTATTCAATCAAAGTTGCTCTCATTTTTCCTTGCTTTGCTGCTTCCCTGACTTTTTCCTTGTGGCGCCTCTGTCAGAGCAGGATCAGTAATTGACAAGCTGCCTCCTTTAAGCTTGAGGGGAGAACACAACTGCTTTTAAATTAAAGCTCTGTACCATTCCAGCCTCTGAGCGCCTATCTGATGTCTTGCAATGCACACTTAAAGATTGGTTTGGGTTGTTTAATAGCAGTATTGTAGAATAAAAAAATGTTGAAAAAGAATATTTGTATATATTTCCTACTTTCTTTTGATTTTTGGAGTTGAAATGTTGAGGATTTTTTTTACACATATGTTCGTCTCTGTCCTGGCACCGATCTTTCTACTTTCACAAAGAACACAAATTAATGGGGAAAAAAAGTCGTACTGATCTGAAAAACAGATGTCTAAAAACGGCCTTTTTAAAGTTGCCCATAGGGGAATTCGCATTGCTGGAAGTGGGGCAGGGAAGATGGAAGACAATACTATAGAGGTTTAATTATCCAGCCATCAGAAATGAAAAGAGGGAGAAGGAGAACTGAGACTAATAATGGAATCACAGGCTTATGTTCTGAGTTTCTCTGTTTCTGTTTCTTTTTCTTTTCTATCATCTAAAGAATTCATTCTCTAAAATGCGCTACTTACCCTTCAATCAGCCTCCCATCACCAAGTCCAAAGGGTTCAGAGATGAAGAGAGAGACAAAACTCGGATCTCACTCTTTTGTCCTTTTTATGTGTGAAGCGATTGAAAATATCTAAATGACTTGAGGTAGGAAAGGAGCATTTCAGGGACACTGAGTATTGCCTGCATAGTGTTTTATACAACTGCATTTTCAATATCCCATGCATCAAACTTGCAGCTATTCAGGTACTATTGCATATACTCTGATGTATGATGTATTATCAGTGTACTGCTAAGTAATAAGATAATGTAGATCATTTGTTGAAACAATATATAATAATATTGTAAAAGCTCCCAGTTCTCCTGCTTCCCACTTCATGAGTGTTTTCTTTTTTAAACAAATTTGTCAAACAGCTAATTTTGCAGTTACATATATGTTGTAGTAGCAAAACTGTGGTCCCACTGTATATATATATATATATATATATATATATATACATATATGTGTCCATTTAAGATGTTGGTAAGCTCTCTCATGCTCCAGTCAGCAGCTGAAAAATCCTAGACCCAAACATTTATCTCAAAGTTGTGCAGAAAAAAATCGACTAAAAATGTTCCCACTATTGATCCCAATGGAGGATGGCCATGTCACGAGAAAACATACTGCACTGTTCTCTTTGATTACGTCTGTTCTGTGCTTAATGTATAATTTTTGCAAATTTTATGGCTCCTAAGAGAAATAAAAACAACCCGAACTAAGAGGTCAGATGTCACTGGTAATTTTGTACGTGTTGAGCACAGAAAGTTCTGAAAGTTTAAGCCAAGCTTTTACGGTTAATGTGTACAAAGTTTGCAAGGTCATGACCATAGACTTGTTTTTTTGTAGTCTTGTGTAAGTTTGCTTCTTTCCTGAATTTGTTTTATTATTTGAAACTATTGCCCTTTCATGACCTTTGATTAACTTTTAGCATTTCAGCAGCTTGTGAATCTCTTTTTATCTCTTATCTGGTGTTGCCCCCAGACCCCAGCTGAACAGATCCCATGATGCACCCTGTTGTTGGTGTGTTGTCTGTTGGGTATTGTTGTCCGTAGATATAAAAAGGATGATGAGGGCAAATCACTGGACTTGTACTGCAAAGCTGACAGTCCTTTAATTGGACATTACTCAAGGCCAAAACTCATATTTCTTGTTGTGCTTGATCTTAAGAGACTCTCAAATGCACTCCCCGCTGGGCTAAAAAATTTTTTTGAATCAATAATTAATGGTCAAAGTTATTTATTCATGTGTATCTTTGCCAATTACGCAGCATCTAATTAACAATTTCAATAATTGATATTTATTTCTGAAAGGGCTCAGTATCTTGGGCTGATGAAATATGCATGAGCAGGGATGTGGACTGGGTTTTGTTTTTTGTTCTGAGAGAGCTTGATGCTCGGGGCTAATACCAGGCCACTTTGACTCCAACTCTTTGAGTTGGCACTGGCCCTGTGATGTGGATCTAATATGGGCATCTTTCATGGACCCAAAGCGCTTACTCTGTACCATGTGATCTCATAAAGACTCCTACATGCCCATCCTCAGATACCCTTTTTCTGGTCTTTAATATCGAACTTCAAAGAAAAGCCTCTGTTTCCTTGATAATATTTCTTTGTGTATGTGGAATGTCGATATCATGGCAAACTGTAGAAACTCTTGGTCTTGCTAGGACCTTGTTGGTTATACTTCTACATCTAACTCTGTGGCCTGATGAAACTAAAGTTCAATCACCATACTAAAAGAGAAAAATCTCCCTTAGATTTATGACAAGCCGTATCCCCCTGATCGTTTGATAGTGACAGCTGTAGTAGTCAGTAGAAAATTAACAAAGGCTGCCTTTAGTTGACTTTCATCAAATTTTCGTTTATTGTGATTCCAGTAGGACAGAAGGTTAGGGACCGGCGAGGAAAACCATTTTGCTATGGGACAACCAAAGCAAAAATACCATCACTATTTACTGTGAGCATTGCTTGAACACAGAGTTGAGGAGAAACTTTATCCAACAATGCAAAGCCACCCAACAAAACCAAAATCCTACATTAAATGCCTAAACCCTCATCATTAAAATGTATGATTTCAGGTTAGGACACCACAGTGTTGAGACCACACTGAAACAGTGTAGGTATCAGGGAAACATGAGGGTTAAAAGCTTTACTTTGGGGATCAATAAGGGTAAAAAAAAGAGCTAGGAATCAGTTGATCTCAGTGACACGTCTCAGGGAGCCAAAGGTGGGGCTGGAACTTCCCCACTCAATGTGCCTCCTATACTCGCCAGGACGCAAGAAGTATTGGCGTCCCCTGTAATTGGGGTGTTCATGCAGCATCCAGTAGCCCTCCATAACATTCACAGAGGAGATATCACGGGTGTGGAAACGCTCATGCAGATCTGGGCAGTCATCCATTAGCTCCAAGTTCTGGCCTCCAAAGTCAGATCGCTCAAAGATCTTCATCCTGTAGTTCCCATTATACTATAGGGAAGAAGGAATGAGGATGGAGAATAAGATGACATGTGAGGTAAAGATTTTCACATCACTGCACTCAAGTAGGAGTAATGATCTACATTTATGTTTTTAATTTGACCTTTTATGTACTGGACTGCTTTGTCAAACCAAAAAGGCATTTTAAAATAGCTACAGGTGCTGGCACTGAGTGGTGAAAGAAGTAGAACTAGGCTTGAGAACTAAATCATCCATAACTGGCACTTGAACAGAAAACATTTAGTGGGAACACTATTGCAAGCATAGGGCATCAGTTAAAACTCACAGGTGGCACCATACGGCAGGAGCGGATGCAGTCATTGAAGCCTGCCCAGCGTTGGTAATCCGGGTATTCGCCCTTGTGCAGCATGTACTGGTAACCACCGTAATTGGGCTTCTCATAGGCCACCCAACAACCACTCTCCACCCTTATTGAGTTACAGCGAGTGAAGTAGTTTTGCATCTCAGGACAGTCACTGCTGCACTCATAGTGACGACCCTGGAAGTTCCTGTCTTCATAAAAGATAATCTACACAACAGATGAATGAGCGTTATTACCACAGAGCTATGCAAAATCAAACCTTATGAATTGTTAACTGTCTTCTAGTTGTTTATGCTCTTTTAAAAAGACAAACTTCAACATATTAGTCTGCTTGTTTTTTCTTACAATACATTTTAGTACGCCGTACCAGGTTTCCAAGTTAACTTTATTTAACAAAGGTCTCGCATAGAATAATGGAGAATTATAGAATTTATTTTGGAATAAAGGCAATTGAGTGTGTAAAAATATTCCAAAAGATGGAGGCAAAGTTGAATAAGATACAGAATAGCTTGTGGTCAATTCAAAAAGTTTCTGTCAAAAGCTTTTGGCCTATTTTCATTACATTAAATTGAACCATTGCATTTGGTCGCTAACCTTAACTGAAAACAAAGACTATAGAAGTTTGTGTTTTGCATCTTTTACTCTTCATATTCCCCTTTTTAGAACGATTTGTAGTTTTAAGTGCTAAGTATTACATTTATACACACAGTAAGTATTGCAGAGATTGTAAACAAATTCCTTTAGCTACTAGCTAATTGAACTCAGTTATTACAATTTTAACTAAACTCCACAAGTTATAACTCATTATTTTACCTGGCATAAATGAAGCATTAGTCAGTGGATCTCTTTAACATTTCTAAATGCAGCTACCATTTCAGATTAATGTATCCCTTTGATACATGTGATCATTATATCACACATAAGACATCTGAGTTGCTATTACTATATAGATTTTAAATTGTATCCTTACCTTGCCCATTGTAACTGTGTTAAGTTCAGACCAGACCAGATGCCGGGATGGTCCAGACCTCTTTATAGACCCTGCTGGGATCAGGGCTTTGTAAATGTGAGACAAAGCTTTGTCGTGTCAGCACAGTACGCTCTATAGAGTGCAGAACACTATAGGAGTGGTGAGTTGCAGCAGCTGCTTTGTCTCTGTCAAAGCTCTGTCTGTCTATGGAAAATACTGTACAACTGCACTTTCTCAAAAGGGTACAAAAAGAGTTGCAACATCTGCCTTTATTGGCATGAATGCCAGAAACCTACGTAAAGATTATGGGGATACAATACTAGTACGAAAGATCAGGTTCATTTGATGCATTGGGTATTTGACAGTAATTGAAGCTGCATTAGAGTTTAATAGTTTAAGACTTACTTTAAGCAGGAAGTCAATCTTTTTCTGGGCTGAGGAGTATTCTTACATTTCAGAATTAGTATTCATATGTTGTATGGTTTTGCTTAAAAAAAAAAAACGACAACTCAGATTTTTATTTTAAAATCATTCTTTAATGTTCATTCAAGCTGCGCAAAGGTGGAATTTACATCATAGTCCTCATCCTTCTGAAAGAGCCCACCATGGGGTTGTGGCAGCCCCAGTCGCCACAGGCCCTGTACTCGCCAGGGCGCAGGAAATACTGGCGTCCCCTGTAGTTAGGGTGCTCATAGAAGATCCAGTAGCCCTCCATGATGTTGCAGGAATAAATGTCACGGAAGCGGAAGCGATCATACACATTGGGGCAGTCATCCATGAACTCCATAGTGTGTCCCATCATGTCAGGCCTGTTGTAGATCCTCATCCTGTAGGATCCCCTGTACTGTGTATGGAAGTAATTGGAACACGATTATTATGCTACTTTGGTAGGTGTGAACACTAGAGAGCACTTTAAGGGCTTTCTGCCCAGAGCTGAGCACTTTGAATTCTAGACAGTACTTGGTTTCTTTAAGTAAGTAACCACAGATGAGAATGAGCAACAACTCTTTGGGAGTTCTTTTTTTTCCTCCTTAAACTGCCAGAAACACTCAATGTGACTAACAGAATTAAAATGAAGGCACCAAGTCTTATGGGGGGTGTATCATATTCCTTTTAAAGGCTGACTAGGTCTCCTTGTGGGCCTTGCAACAGAGACTTTTATGCTATGACCTGCCTGAGTATTTGTAAATGGCATCAAAAGGCCAATGATTGACATCCATTTCTAAAGCAGCATTTGATGTACAAGGTGAGTGGTGGGGGTTTGGGGGGACTACCAATCCTATCTGTCCGTTTGATTGACTTACAGGTGGGAACATCTGGCAGGAGCGGACACAGTTGTTGAAGCCCATCCAGTGGTGGTAGTCAGGGTACTCGCCAGGGCCGAGGATGTACTGGTAACCCATGTAGTAAGGCTTCTCATAGGCCACCCAGTGACCGCCACTGACACGGATGGAGTTGCAGCAGTTGAAGTGCCTGAAGGTGTCCATGCAGTCATTGCTGCACTCCCAGTGGCGGCCCTGGAAGTTGCGGCCTTCATAGAAGATGATCTTGAATGAAAAAGAGACAGAAGCATAAATCACTCAAGTTAGTGTTGCAATACTCATGGATGGGCTGTAGGGGACACTGCTCTCCCTTAAAAAAAGATACATTTCTTTCTCATGACTCCCTCATATGCACAAGCCTTTCCAGTCTGCTCTATATTTCTATATTAACTTATATACTTGACAGTTTAAAATCAAGGCAATTAACAATATGTTTTTGTATCCATTTTATGGTTGGATGGCTTTCTCCAATTTAAGGAGCCAAAAATGATTGTCATACAAATGTATGACTATGCTGTTGCACAGTATATGGGTACTAGTTATTTGTTGAGCTTTCACCTAAAAAAACAAATCAACCCACAGTCTAATTTTGTTCAACTAGTGTTTTTAACTACATGAGTAGTTTTGCCTCTCATACCTATTTTGCTGTATATTTAGCTTCCCTGTCACAACAACACTTTCCCAAATCATGCCATTTTCTTCCTTCAAAACTGTTGCCATGTTGCATGTGAGTTCATACCTTTCCCATGGTTGCAGGGCTGTGAATGTTTGCGCACCGTAGACCTACACACACTTGCAGGTCCTTTTATACTCTCCCACTGACGTTGAGGCCTCTGACACGTCAGGAACTACTACTCTTTACCTTTTCAGATGCCACTACTGTTCCCTTTGTCTCGCAGGCTATGGTTAACTTATCTCCTGTCTGCTAGAGTTTACCTATAGAATTGACACCCCCTCTGCCAAAAATGACCTCCATACAAGTGCTATTCTGTGTTTGTATGACCCTTGTTCAGCCATGACCTTGTGATGCAGCCTTTTGAAATGTCAGACAAAGGCCGTTAGGTATGTGGCCCCCCAACAACAAAGCATTTAAAGTGTACAGTGGGTTAGG
The DNA here is from genome assembly GCA_037367275.1 of Coranthus polyacanthus. Classification (NCBI taxonomy): domain Eukaryota; kingdom Metazoa; phylum Chordata; class Actinopteri; order Kurtiformes; family Apogonidae; genus Coranthus; species Coranthus polyacanthus. Next base: position 10,594,206 of record JAPQRN010000012.1, read on the forward strand.
TCATTTTTGGGGGGCATGTCCAAACTAGTACTTAACCAGGTCATGCTTTTCATTTCATTCTTGCTTAGGTGAAAAAGTGCAACAAAAAGTTACTTTCAGCCACAGTTTAGTTGAGTTCAGATTGGCGCATTCCATAAGTGGCACAGGTCACAATATAAATGTTGGTGAATTCCTCATCTGGTAATTGAAGCTGATACCATGGACAGAGTTAAGCTTTTCTGTTGATGTAATCTACAGTGATCTGTTGTCTCTTTCTGCTTCCATAGCCTGCAGTTGTACTATGATGCCAGACGGGACTGGTCTGTTTGCAGATGTACAGACAGAACTGCTCAGTGTGTGTGTATGTGTGATATAAAAGAAGGGGTTTAGGGCATCTGTGTGTTTGAATCTTTGTATAAAGTGATGGTTGTTTGGACTTGAGTCTTTGGCTTGTAAGCATAGCCCAGAGCTGAAGGGGAAAAGGCCAGAAAGAGTTGCCGCCATGCATTGTGTTCCCAAAGCCCAGCTGATGCCAGAAAGGTCAGTCTCATCCTTTAGCCTTTCATCAGGATAAAGAGCTTGTGCCCCCTCTCCACTTTGTGTGCTTTTTGCAGCTTCAACTCTGTTAAAAGGCAAATGTTTTCAGAAAACACAATAGCCATTATGTTCCTGGGCAAAAACACAGCTACTCTGCGGTAGTATATCCACAGCCATATGTGACACTGTTTCAGTGTTAAGGAACAGCGTTGATAAGCTTTTGCTTCTTTGATCATTCATTGACTTGAAACTCTCATAGGCTTCAATAGGTTTCATGTTTGAAGCTGCGCTCTTTTTCTATGACATAAGTAGATCATTGATATCCTTTCATCACACCGTGCCGCGTAATTGCAGCAGATTATCAGCTGGGATGTTGTTTTGTTTTGTGAGTTTCGGGAGCAAATATTTACTCGGAGAAAAGGTTTTATCAAAACATATAAGGAACAAATGTTTAGATTTCCCTCATATGTTGTTTCATAGATTAATCATTTCTTTTATCTCAGTTATTAAATGTAAATTCTTTTTAGTCAGTCTTGACGCAAAAGGGCAGCAGAATGACAGGAAAAAAACATACTTTGGGTGTAAAACAGTTGCTTAAGCTCTGTGTGATAGAGTAGCTCTGCGAAGGTGTCTTTGAACAGATCTCCACCAACTTCAAACCTGCTGTTCTGTAGCTCAGCCTGACCTATGACCTGTATACTGAGACTTAGTGTAAAGGTGCAATGCAATGTCTAAATCAAATGAAAAAAAAAAAATCAAATTGCCACCAACATTCCTGTCATTGTTCTGGATTTTATCACTGAGAGGCATCGACTAACCCTAACTCATTAGCTGAGACCGTGGCTTTCTCCATCTCTCTGGCTTCCAGAGGGGAACCTTGTTTCACAGGCTTCTCAAATGATCATCTTTAGCTTTTCTACAAGACATCTCCTCCCCACCCTGAAGGGAAAGTAACATCACAGAGGCCCTTGCCTGCTTTCTCAGTTCCCCCCGGAGGAGAAGAAAGCTACCCGCTGTGGAGCATTCCACTCTTCATCTCAGAATGATGGAAGAAAAGGAAAGGAGAAGGGAACAGAGTGTGGGGCTAGATTTCTAGCTCCATTGTGTCCGAGGATCTCATTGTGCAATCTGTGTAATCGCACGGGAGATGACGACACAATCAGCCCGCAGAATGACTGTCATTTGGGGACCTCTGTGATTGATGTGCACCCCACAGAGATAGGAGAAACTTTGACAGATAGCAACCCCAGCAGTAGTTAACTTGCAACCTTTTTCATCTAGCAGGCTTCCAAGAGAGAAACCCATTCGTGTAGCTGATACCTAATTAGAATGTGAATGTGCAATTCACTCAGTAAAACACATTTCAGGTCAGGGGAGACATCTTTCAATTCATAACAAATCATGTTCCCTTAATCCAAACCATGGTCTCTCTGACCCTGGTATATACAATAAGTCTCACCCCTGAAATGTTGTAGGGAGAGATAGGAAAGCAGCCGTGCTTGCAGTGCCTCCAATGTGCTCTTTCACTGAACAGTCATTACAAAAACACTATGTTACTGAGGTGTAAACAAGGGGGTCTATGCGAGTTTTGCTCCTGAGAACTGGCTAATCTGGTGCTGAAAATGTGGTATGATCGGAAAGCGCTCGCCAAAAAGCCTTGCACGCCGGGAGGAGAATGAGGACCTCTCTTTTGCTGAGAGATCATCCTCTCCATTCTTTCTGTCAGAAAATCTCCAGGCATCCTCCCTCTCTTGTCACTGCCAGCGCACAGGCTCTATCGGGATTGCCAGACGCAGGAGCCACTATGAGCCTGTGCCAGGGCCAGGATTTACCGCGATGCGTCTGATGTGCTCCATCTTTTTGCTGGGGGATAATTAAAAGAGGAAATGGTGTTGGAAGAACAGTGGAAAAGCAGGAGGAGGGGGCTTGGACTGAGCAAATGGATGCAGCTGTCAATTATGTTGAGTTGTTGATATGTTGTTTGTTTTGTGGCGATTTTATGTTGAACCGTTCCCCATCAGGATTTAGTTTTAAAGTTTGTTGTAAATCTCAACTCCCTGCATGTAATGTATGTAATTAAAAAACACTTAGGCTAACTAAGAACTACTCTTAGCAATGCAATCACCATGAAGATTTTCTTTTATTTTGATTGTGATGACCTGCAGGTGATCATTAAAGTTCAAACCTAAAAGACATTTCTGTGCGCAGTTCAAATTGCGCTCTACATCTAAGACCTTTTTTATTAGATTTGCTGCTACAGAAAACATTATCATGCTACACTTTGCACATTCATCTTTAAATATTTAAGTCGCAGTTCTTCCTTTCTTCCTCCTTTTTATTGTGTGTTCAGAAATTAAAGTTAAGCTAGGTCGACAAAACAACCACATTCTTGTTTTGATATTTTCCTCAAGACGCGGCAGTCGGTAGAAACTGTCTTGGACTGTTCAAATCATTCATATATCTTTCTTGATTTGTCTAAATCGATTTGAGATGCTCCGCCATACAGCATGACCTAAACTCTATGAAAAGCAGGACAACTCCTTCGTCTCTCAGCAGACACACTTGGGGGAATGATGGCTTTTAGTTGATCTCACTCCTCATCTCCACACTCTGTTTTGACGTGGCATGTCTCCCATGCCCCAAAGCTTTAAAGGTTTAAAGAGCAACTTTTCACCCTGTAATCCAGGTGCCTTTCAAACAAGTCACGCTGTTTACTGACACATGACAAAAAGTTCAACCCTCTCTCATCTCTGCTTACAAGACTGTAACTCACCTCAGAGCCTGGTAGTCATTCCTCCTGAGCGCCCTGAACAAACAGAGCCTCAGTGAGAAGGGGCCCCTGCCTTTCACCTCTCACTAAATTTGTAATCAGATGTGATGCTGTTGTTCACTTCTTCAAATTTGTCATCAAAGCAAATGTGTTCTGACAACAGCTAGTGACAAGTGCACCAGAGGAGAGGCAGTAAATCAGCTTTTTCACACCGCATATCAATTATTGATCATGTTGCCCCCCCACCCCCACACTCCTGCTACCCCAGCAAGTACACCTTGTGATAATGAAATACATCAATTTAAAAAATAAATAATGAACTGGGGTCGACTCCATTGTTGCAAAGCTTTAAGAGCTTGATTGACTGCCTGCACATTTTCCTCATTGGCAGTCAGGAGATCAAAGGAGGGTTCCTCTTATTGCCCAAGGCCACTTGCAATTTATTTAGAGGAGCTGTGCTGCTGTCCCAGCAGGTAACATTATTGGGCAGAGACACTCAGGATAATCATAGCTTTGAGGTGCTTCTCAAATCCCACCTCTTACTGACTCTATCATCCATGTGCAAAAAAAAAACAAAAACGGATATGATTTACAAAAACCCTTCCTTATTATATTAAATTAAGCAATGACTATGGGATAATACACTGATATGCATTATACCTTATTCAACCTTAATAGATTGGCTTTGGCTACGTTTGTCAAGATGAATTGGATTGGATTTCTTTCCTTATAAAACGTATTGATGTTTGATTTTGAAGTAATTGAAGGCGTCAAAGTCAGTCCGTTTTTCGAACAGTTTACAGTATTCTCGCCGCGCAAAATTTTCTTGGCTGTGAACACTAAATATGCTAAATTATGGGGATGCGTGACATACAAAAGGTTTGATGTAACAATTATTCAGTTACTCAATTGAGCAAGTTCCATTCTTTGCCATTTTAGAGGACCTGTTCCTGTGCACTAAATTAATAATGTACCTCAGATATTTTAATATTGGGTCATTTCCTTTTATTCCCCCTTTTTTTGCTGACAATTTAATTTCTTTTTTTATGTATTAGATCACTTTCCCATAAAACCCAGATAAAACAAAATATTGCTCTGATTGAGCAGATCTATAATTGTATTGCATGTATTTTTATGTCATCATTTACAACGTGACTACCAGATTAAGTTTCATCATATCAGTAGATTTTTTTTTTGTCAGCCTAACTATCGAAATCTTAGACAGAAAGTGAGGGTGCGCGTTAATTGTTAGAACAAATAAGTTTGTTTTGTATCTTGACAGCCCTTGACAATAATAAAAAAAAACAACACACAATCAAGAAAGTTTTGGTCTTAGGATGATCTTCATTTTGTGTTACCGCAGAAACCCTTTGTGATGGGCTGAATATAAAATGAAAGCTATGTATTTATGTAAATTAGTTTGATTGATCTTATTTTAAAGCAATTTGATGGAAATCTACAGATAAGAGATGCTGGTAATATTATATGAAAAGCACCTTCTTTTAAATCCAGCTCTGTAAAAAGAACATCTTGTTCAAAAATAGTGACTTTTATATTTAAATGTAGATTTTAACGTATGGGATCATTCTTTGAATACCCAGATATTAACATCAATTTATATGAAATAATAATTGTAGATTTTATTTGAATGCATAAAATTAAAGCCATGAAAAAAATACTCTTTAACAGATTTTGTTTGCTCTATTCTCCTGAAAAATAAATATGCGCAATACAGAATTTACATTTTTAACATGGTTGTTAAAAATGCCCAAAGTCTTTTTTTTTAATGATAATTTGTTTTTCTGTCGAATTTCTACGATATATCCACCCATTGCGTTACTGACATCTGATATCACTTGTAAGGAAATAGCCATGTTTATCTTGAGTAAAATCTATTTCCTAAACTTTTTGTCGAGCATCATGTATATTTGTTCTGTCCGTTAGCATTGGTAAATTCCAACAGCTCTCAGTTTGTCTTCACAGTTGGCCAGTTTCAGGAGATATCTCAGTTAATTTGCCAAGTAGATCCAAGCACTAGAGGGCACTAGAAGCCAAAGCATTGGCTGCCTGGAGGATGGCTGTTTTAAGTTCTTTATACCACAGCCATATCTCTTAGCACTTTGTATGTGTTTGTTAGCTTGCATGTATACATAAGTAAGTATGGAAATAAGCTTCGACACACATGTATATAGATATGAGGTAGACAATGGCACACATTCGTGTTAGGCTTGATAGGACACACCGTATGGATCTGTGTGTGTTTGTGTTAGTGCCATGCTGCCTCTCTGTACTGAAGCCTATCGGTGCTCAGACATAGTTTTACCAGGGGAGAAGTTAAAAAAAACAAAAAAAAACAGGCACTAACAGGCTGACATGACCTGTGTCCCAGCACACATGCTGCTTGTCCACTTGTTTGTAGAACGAACACACACATTTGGTTCACACGCAGACACACACTGCAGCGTTAGAGTTGTTTTTAGAATGCTAGTTTCAAACAAACTTAAAACCAGAGATACACACATTCTGTACAGGCACACACACAGCATGGCCAAACAAAGTGTCAGACAGACAATGAACAGTTAGCTTTGTAGCAGTTACAAGCCAGTGTGTGTATTTGAACTGCAGATGTGGATGCTGACTGAAGGATCAGTGCACAAACTGCAGGACTGCAGAGATGGCAGTTCTCCCATAGGGTCTGGCACAGCCCGGGCCTTTGTTTTATACCCCATTTACACTGTTCATTTAGCCATGTTGAAGAGGTGGTGGTGGTCTGTGCCTGTGTGCTGAGCGGGCGATCATTTGAAAGTACATCCTCAAGCCTGTGTGCGCACGTTGAATGCCATATGCCATTTGTTTGCTTGTGGGTAAAGGTTTGCAGATAGAGGTTTTACAAAGATTTCATCCTCTCTCGCACAGGAAAGCCGGGAAAGAATCTAAATTGAGTTGTCGGTTTTTGGTCAGTATTGGAAGCTACACATCTTAGATTTATGAATTCCACAAAAAAAAAAAAAAAAAGGCTTATCTTAGTGGCAAGCACTCGTTTCCATTTCTACTGGGAATTAATTGCACAACCATGAAGCGAAGGTATGCGGATGGAATCAAAAATGTTATTAACATTTCTGCACAGTTGTTTTGTGTTGAAGGATGGGGTAGTGAGATGCATAAGAGGCATGACTTGATCTGAGTGGGGCCTCAGAGGAGCAGGAGAGAGAGACTCTGTCCCTGGACTGCTGTGAGAACAGGCCTACTGTAGAGTCCCTGGAAGACCGAAAGCTCCACTCAGGGGAGTTTCAACCAAATTAAAAAACAATGATCCTCCAAGGGAGAATCTAATGCCAATTCCCATCATCAAGACCCACATTCTTCACGGTTTTGCTTTTAACTTTTGTTTTTTTTCTTTCCCTCTCTGTCTCTAACTCTCTCTCTCTTTTCCCTCTGCACTGTTGTTTTCTAGTTTGTTTTCCACCCGTACTCCTCTGGCTGTCGCCGAGCGCTACAGCCACTTTCAAAGGCTCGGCTGTCACGCGCCGCCTTTGAGTCCCGTTTGAAATTTTAACGTACATGTTGTCAGGGTGCCGTCAGGAGTGATTGACAGGTCCGTCCCAGAGCAACACCGGGCTTGGCAGGCTGGCTGTCTTTTGTCAGAGGCAGCTGAGGAGAAGCAACAAAGGAAAGGAGCAGAGGAGGAAAAAACATACATAAATAAAACAAAACTGCTCTTACCCATTTCTCAATAAAGACCAAATTAGATTAATCTTAAGGCAGAGCAAGGCAGGCAGGCAGTTGTGGAAAAAGACTTGATATTTTCTCTGGCTTTGTTCCCTGCCATTGATGCACAGCTTAGACACCCTCTCAACAGGACACCAAAGGCAGCACAGCAAGAGTTGTATAAAGAGCCAGCTGTACATATTAATGTTCATTATCACCTTCCTTCACTGCAGAGAAATTCCAAAGTACAGAGTTTGTCCTGGACCCACCTGCTTTTAAAATGTAGATGTGATGTTTGTGGCCTTGTGAGCTGCGTGGCTTTAAATAAAAACCAGTGAAATGATTCGAAATGCACCTACCTGCAACGATGACGATGACGATGATTGTTATTTAACCAAATTATGAAGACATGATATGAGGGCAAAACAAAATGATGGCTTTGTATACGTGTACATGTTTTTGATACTGTGACTTTACCAGCAGCAGATTCAGATACAGTATGTGGTTGTCAGAGCTCACTTATCAGCCCCCCTGGTGCGATTCACCCGCTTATAAGAGAGTGACAACACAAAACTCTACCTCTACTCAACCTTCATTGCCAACTCAATACAGTTTGTTCTCAAGCAAGAAAATAAACAAAAATAAAACTGGTATTTTTTTTTTTTTTGCGGTATATTTTGTACTTATTTGAATAAATGTTTCGATTATATTCTTTTAGTAATTAACTTTTTCATTACATTATGAATATTGTAATTAGTTTTATCATTACACTGTGAACACAGTGTCAGGTCACCTTCAGCACTAAAACCATAATCTGTGAAAACAGTTCATCCCTGCCGGCTTCAGCCTGATCTCTGCCCTCCCTGTCCAGCGAGCACAAAGATACTTTTTCTGTTGAGAAAAAAAAATTACAGATAATGAGAACAGAAATGTAGGTTTATATGAAAGTTGTGAAAAAGAAGTTTATTTGAACATTGCAATAGAGCAGTAATGATTGATGCTGTGGCGTACATGAAAATGAGGGCATTAACAAGTCTCACTGGTTTGAAAATCAAGGACACTGCTGTCCCATCTCCATTTTCTTACAAGTGCGGCTCCGTGTGAAGGGAGTTGAACAACACCAGCCACAGGAACTGGTACACCAAACTACAACTGTACATCCAGTGTTGAGCAAGCTGTTCTTGTCAGTCCGGGCTGATAATTACGACATGAAAACTGTACAGGCCGTATGTAAACATGATCCAGAGGAGCGAGGCACGCCACAAAAAGACCTTGAAGCAACTTTCTATCTAAAAGTGACCATGAATTGAGGGAAATGGCTGTTTTTGTGAGGAATACTTGACTCGGATGACTTCACTTTGAGTCCCACATTCTCCTGTGCAATACAGGAAATCTCCTTTTTTTAGGTTATGTGTAAATGTTACATTTTGTCCTCTTAGCCATGTTGCAACTCACCAAGTAAATTATTTTTACTGATCCATCTATTTCAGCTGAAGACACCTTGTGTCAACAACTATGGATTCGAATCAGAGGAAGAAGTGTAAGCCTTGTAAAGAGCAAGGGTTTTGCTTGGGTGGAGTACCGCACATGATGGGATGAGTGACTTCCACTCACTCGCTGAAAGGTTAGGCTTTTCCTTCTGCTGGGATCCTTTTAAAAGAAAACATGTCTGCAGTTTGATAACTGCTTGACATTTGACAGTCTTTTCAGACCAATCAGACAAGTTTTTTTTTGGCTTTTATGTTAGCCGTCTCACGAAGTAGCAACAAGGAAAAAACATACAGCATTGTCACTTTTCTCAAGCCTTTCAAAGGCAGTCTTTCGCCACAGCTATCAACATCAGATACCGCTGGTGCTGTGCTCTTTTTTCTCTTATTTGTGTTTATTTTTTCTCTTTTTGGCCTAACCTACTCTGCTGAGACCTCATCGCTGCCATCAGAGCTGAAATCACTTTCCAGTGTCAAAAATGTCAACCACCTAACCTTATTGCAATGTTGCCACAACGTGAACCTTCTCCTCTCCACATCTCTACAGTTCTCAGAAATAGCTCAGCTGGGCTGCACTGAAGCACCCTGTTTTGTTCTCTGTGGGGCATTGTCGCTATATCTTTCTTTATAGTTTCAGAATGTGTTCTACTGTAAATTATCAACTGTATGTTATCTTGGAGGAAAAGCGAAGAGCAAGAGGGAAGCAACAAAGCCACCAGTCTCTCTGGTTACATAATTCATGTCAGCCATATTCAAATAAAATTTATCACATTGTCAATCATCGAGAAGCAAACGTGTATGTGAATGTGTATGTATGTGCGTGTGTGTGTGTGTGTCTGCAAGAGCACAGATAACTCTGAAGTGATAAATTAATAACGTCCTACCATGGGAGCATGTGAATGAGCATGTTTAGTCATTCTGTTTGACAACAGAAGGAAACGGCCTATTCCGTGGGGTAGAAATCAAATTTCACACTTTTCATAGATATTGTTCCCTCCTCCAAATGTTTAAAATATAGAGTCTTGCACTGGCAGGGGAAGTGACTCAAACAGTACTTTGCACTGTAGTAACTTTTGTTTGGCCATAAACCAGGAGAAATTCTCTCAAGAAGAAAAATAGTATATGGTCTGAATGTCCTTGGTTTAAGGTTTGAATTGTTTATTGAGGCACTAACACTAATTCATAACTTCTGAATAAAGTGGAGAACCTTGAAAATAAAGGTAGCACTATATGTGTGGTTATATTTTTCTTTCCAGTTATTATTTCTGAAAGTCTCTCCGACATTCTAAACAAATGATCTTACGCAATAATTCTACCTGGCAATTTTAACACAACTTTAAGTGTTCTCTACATGTCATGTTTCTTTATGAGTTAATAACTAAATTGTGAACAATTACAGTAAAATACACTAAAGAAAATCTGTGACGGATTTAATCAAATTTACACAAAACAATGACTTGCACCTGGCCTCGAAACCAACACCAAGCCGTACCAGCTACCCCACACCTGCTTTGCATTAAACCGCGCTTCTTTATGATCTGTCTATTGAGGAAGCTCTCCGAATGCATAGGCTTGAACATGTGAGGAGTGACTGATTAAAAAAAGACGGAGAAACACACACTGATTTCATCTCTGAAGTCAGCCAGCCAGGTGTCGAGTGTTTGGGAGATATCGTTTGAAAAACTTGTGAGAGACGGAGAGAGGGAGTGACTGATTGAGACTCTTGAGCGGTTATGTGCAAGAACAATGTGCCACAGATAAACAAGCCCTCACATCTCAGACTGGAAGTCTAAAATGTTGAACGTTTGAAACATTTAAAAGAAAAAAATAAGATGAGCCTCCCTCTCATCGGCATGAAAAGCATGTGTTTGCAGCATGTGTATCGGCACAGACAGCCTACCACCATATGCACCTTCTACCTACTCCATTCTGTCCTGCTTCGCACAAGCACACCAATAGAAGCACCGCTGCTGTCTAAACGGAGCGATGCCAAACAACTCATTCTCTTTTCCCCTTTCGTTTCCTTTTGTGTAGGGCCAATCTGACCCCTGTCTTGCACCAGGTGTGCATTTCCTTGATCCCGTTCTCCTTCAACCCTCCCCTTCATATTTACACCCCTGCCGCCCGCAATGAATGATTCACTTGGAGAGGCTCCCTTCCTCCATCAGAAAGCTTTGCAAGTATACACTACAGCCCAGCCTCCATTTCTCTGATCTCACTATGTTGTGTAACGCTTGAAAAACCCTTGCGTTCTCGTACTTGTTTCTTTTTTTTCCACGCTCTCTCTCTTGCTCTTTCTCTGAGTTACATTCAGTATTGACTGTTTATGCTTTTTAATGTTGTGGAGAGGGCCCGGGGCTTGCGGATGGGGGAACAGCGCTCTTCTTGACACACTTACGCCCCCGTAGTGAACTCTAGCTCCCAGCACTCTAGCAAGTACACAGACCTTCTTCTTTTTCCTCTCCCTCCCTTCCCTGTCTCTTTCGCTCCCTCTTTCTTTCTACAACTGGGAGCTCTTCTGAACATCAGCACCCCGTGTTGCTCCACTCCAAAGATCACCTTATGGAAGATTAAGATGCTCAAATGCTCAAGCAAAATATTTACACAATACCCCCCCTTTTGCATCAAAGCCGAGGCAGCGAAGTTGAGTGGAGTGATCTCGGGGGGGTGTGAAAGGGCGCCAGAGAGTGCAACAGTCACCTCTGAGCAGTGAAGACCTCGGTCAAACCTGACAGGGAACAAAAGTGATCTCTCCATCTTTAGGTCCGCCATGTGTCTTCCATCTGTCAGCCCACCTTCAGATCCCCTTTTGACTCATACTCTCTTTCACACACTTACTTTACCGATCGATGCACTGAAATCTCTCTAGCCCAGTTGTGATGAGAAATGACTACCACAGATGATGCTTAATATGAACACGCAGACTTTAATAGTTATTTGTCTGCTGGTATATTTAACTCACTTTTTCTCTTATCTGTCTGCCAGAATATATTTCTTAGTCAAGGCAGCTTCATTTTGTGTGGGTATTCTCAGTAGAACGGTGTAGAAATAAATTGAAGTATATGTATACAATAAGCCAGACCAGGGAGCCATTTGTTGACTGTTGTAGGCAGTATAGGTCAGGCAATTGTCTTGAATAAGTCTCTACCTCTGCACGGCTACACAACAAAAAGAAACTCAATTCAACATAAACTGTCATTGCATGCCTCCAGCTAATACAGAGCGACAGCTAACCGCTTGCTGAAAGGGCTGGTGTCTGCTCTTTGTGCCGTTTCTGATACTTGTGATGGCCATCTTAACAGTCTTAGTGGAATGTGGGCAGCCCGTGTATTATCACTGGATTTTCTTGTGTGTGTCCCTGCTGCTTTGATATCCAGTGATTGACTCCTCGCTGGCATTTTCATGAAAAAAGGAAACTTCAAGTCTCGTTCATCTTTCAAGTCCTGTTCATCTGCTTAAAGAGCATTTCATGGTCAAAAATTGCCTCTTGTTCTAGAGGCAGCCGCTAATAGAGTCAGTTTGAAGGCTGTTTGGAGTGTGTTTAATGAACACTGGTACACAGTCAGATCCATCAGCGCTGGCTCTTTGGCGGTGACAACCAGATCCTGTAATGTCGATGTTTGGAGATAATGCTACAAATTAAACAAGCACATCTGTCCCATTGTGCCCACAAGGGAATATACGTTACAGTTCACGAAACAATGAAATACAACTCCATCCCAACATGTGACCAGATAGATAGCTATGATAAGAAACACTAAACAGGATTCTAATGTGAAAAAAGCCAGGGTCTGTTTCTATTCCTTAATCACAGAGCCCAGTGACAGACCAAAGAGGATGCTTTCACCGTCAGACAAAGAAAGAGAGAGGCTGAATCTGTGGTGGCTAGTGGAGGAGGGGGACACTGCCCCCCACATCCCCTGAACCCCTCCCTTTTCAACTAGAGGAAGACATCATTATGAGTAAATGACATGAGGCGGTTGGTTCTGTTCCACTTCTGGCCCCCCAAGGACTCTTTTGCCCCACTGTGTAGCCTGTTCCCATCCTGCTTTGCTGCTGGCCACAGGCCTTCAGAAGCTCAGGCTCAGGCTGCAACTCAAAGAGATGGACGCTCGCACATTATTGATTGGACACTCGATAAAAGGTCATGGGGGCCCTCCTCTGCTGTGGGGTCCAGCGCTGTGAATAAGCCCCTCTCCATCCGCTTTGCCCACAAACACACACCACACATGCAAACACACACACACAACGCTGTCCCCTCCATCAGCCACCTGGGGGATAAGCAGAGCTTGAAAACAAGCTAATCATTCTCTTTTTCTCTCCCTTTTTCTCACACACACAGACACACACAACAGCTCCTGAGTGGCTGACAAATGTCAGAATGGCTTGTATGGGATTTTTAAGAAAATTATTTATTAATTGAACTGGTTAATTAGGTCCCTGAGGCTTGCACGCTAATTGAGAGCCACAGAGCTGGCGAGGCAAGAAAGCCAAAACAAAAGCGATGGCTCAAACAAATAGACAAGCGCTTGAGAACCGCTAACTCTCACACTCAACACACGCACAAAACATACACATACACATACACACAGTCACCCATAAATTAACAAAAAATAAACAAACAACTGTTTACATTTTTTTTCTTCTCGGGCTTCCCCTTTTCTCGCATAATTTTGTGACCTGCCAAATGTTCTCCTCTTCTTGATGTTCCAGCGATGGAGAGAGACGCGCAGCCACTGAAATCTGCCACATTGCACAAAGCATCTGTCTCCACACAGCACCCTGCATTCATTAAGTTTGTACCAATTAGCAGCCATAGCTTATAGCACAAACATTCATTTGTGCCTCCCACTTTGAAAAATCTTCCTAAAGTGAATGTGTCCCTCAATATGCCCTTGTGTCACCCAACTTTATCTTCACAAAGTCTCTTTTTCTTGCATAATTAGAGAAGAAATCCATTTCTTCTCCTATCTTCTCCCAGGCTCTGTCTTTGTCCCTTTTTACATCGCGCTCGAGTGCACCTTGAGAGCGAGTGTGCTTTTGTCAAGAAATCACACCAAGGTTGTCTGAAAGACTTTATGAGATGGAGTCATAGGCGGAGGTTGGTTCTGGGACCAGAACACAGAGAGAGGCACGCTGACACTTCGACAGTTACACCTGTTTCAACAATTATCCTGCTCTCTGATAAGAGCTGAACTCCTTGGATGTGTGCTTCGTCGAGTTAACTGAAAGTTTTCATTGGTGACAAAGTCTTATGTATTCTAACTTCCAAGCCCCAGTTTCATAGCATTTGAAGGTTGGCTTATTGTGAAGGAAAAAAGAAAACTGGCTGATGCTGAACATTATAAATAGATCTATAAAGCTTTTTGTATTTTAATTTAAAGTGCAACATAGGAACATAAGATTTCCATCTGAGGAAAAAAACTTAAAAGGAACCTGGAGCTTAATTGGTAACTTCACTACAGAATTGACTCTCCATGTCAAATGTTGGATGATTTACTGACTTCTGGTAAACACCCCTGTTGACAGTGAATGTGTGGGTTTAATTTTGTTTTATCAGGCATATATTTCGAATTATTACCACTACCGGGGGATTGTGTTTGGTACTTTCTATTGTTCCAAACCTCTTTATATGAACTCTGCAACTATAGGCTATTATACTGTATTATATATATATCATATATACACTATATGTTCTGTATAGATTGTTTTCATCATCTGGTATAGAGGACTGGGGGTTAGCATGTTCTTGGTTTGAAATTTGACCAAATGTAAACTGCACTGGAATTCTAATCACTGTAGCATGTTGCAGTGTATACAAAAGGTCAGTGTTTGATATCAGGGGTAATTTTGAAGGCCTTTAAAATAGGCCTCCTTAACATTCATAAACATACATGACCCCGGCAGCTAGATCACCATCAAATCACGATTACCCGCTTTAACACCACGGCGCTGTGAAAATTGCCCCCGCCCCCTCCCCAAGTAAACTCTGCCTCTGACCCGCATTCCCTCACTCTTGGGGGACCGCTTGCGCTCTGTCTCGGAAGGGAGAGTTGGATGATGGGGCACCAGGGTCAGATGCTATTGAGCGATGCTTCAAATAAATGTATGAATAAATTCCTTGATAAATGAACGGCTGGACTGAAATCACTGGAGAGGACTAAAGATTTGAATTTGACCGGGTAGTTGTAGAGAAGACGAAGAAGAAGAAGAAGACGAAGACGAAGAAGAGGAAAAACTTGAAACTGCTCTTTTGTTTCAGCTTAGACGCTCACAATTTGAATTTCATAGTAAAAAGAGCACTGCCGGATTAATGAAAAGCTCAACTTAAATCACCAGACAAAGTCTAAGTTTGAAGCTGAATGAGGAGCAGTAATGATAAAAATCCTAAAATTGGTGCCTTGTATTAGTGAAAATCAGATGACTTGGCAGAGAAGTGAAGCTACAGCAAAAAACTAAAGTCAGGGCTCACGTATCAATTCCTAAACCCAGTCACAGAACACTGCGTTTCTGGATAACATATTACTGTATGACATACTGTATAAAATGTACACAACAAAATTAAACCAAATATAAAATAAGGCCTTCAGCATGTATAGAAATCCTACAAGTCTACAAATGAATTGTTAAAAATAGTAGATATTTTAGGGCGTTCGTGCCTTCATCTTAGACTGACAATAAAGAGTGGATGGGAAATGATGGAGAGTAAAATTAACCAAATTCACCCACAGTCAGCTTCATGGTCATTGAATTACTCTCTACCGGACTGCCTCTATGAATGAAATATTAATAGCACAATATAAGAGGCATGAGCCGTGAGATTTTAAAACATACGGTCCTCAAAAAAGAGCAATCAAACCCAATGCGTTTTTATTTTTACAAATGCATTCACTTCCTTTTTTGCGAATTATCTATTTTGATTCGATTTTCTTCAACCTGCCACTACAAAAGCATTAGGACAAACCTCCCTGGATGTAAACGAAGCGATAATAAATGACGTTCATAATACTGATCCACGCTTCTTTGACAATAAGGATTTTGCTGTTTGTTGAACATAAATGTGCTGTATGTTGTTGATTGAATTGCTTCCAGCCTCTGTGACTGGCAGGTGTACAATATGGCGCATCAATAAAAAAAAAAAAAGCTGGAAAGATAGGCTTCCCAAGTTACTGTTAGTGAGTCCAAGACTAATGAGAATTTAAAGGACAAGTTGTAAACCCAGTTCAAGTCGCAATAAATTAATGTGTGCTGTAAATCAAGTGCAAAGTGAGTACAAGCTGCCAACTCAAAAGCCATTGATTCTCTGGGCAAACATATTATGTTGTCTATATGTGGTGGAATATTCCTAAAAAGAAAAAATGTTTTTTTAAAGAAACAAACAGTACTGAACCACCAGGGGCGAAAAGTTTTTCTTTGCTGGCCCCACAATTACCATACGAAGAGTAATTTCGTTAGCGCAGTAGCCTGTTTTGAATCATTTACAATTGTGATCCTTTAGAAGATTTAAGCTTCTCTGCGGGGTCAGCAGTGCTCGGTGTAACACATGCATTATAATCTGTCTGCTCCTCTTCTTCTGTGTTAAATCCAGATGTGAAAATAACTCGGCATGATTTTCAGAAACGCGTATTAGATTGTTAAAACAAATGTAGTTTTTCATTCATCTAAATACTATTACATTTGTTTTTGATATTATGCGCATAAATAGGACAGTTTCTTGAATGTCTGACATTTTGACAATCTCATACAACTACTTCACAACATTTTACAGTAGAAATTGACAATAAGTTGCTGGCTTGGTTCATGACTATAGCGAAGGTAGCCTATAAAATTTAGCTTTAACTGAGGGATTCTCGGATTGTCTTCATTAAAGGTTCACAGATGTGTGATCTAAAAAAAAAAAAAAAAAATCCTGTTATTTATCTCAGCACAGCGCATTGAAATGAGAAGTACAACCAAAGCTGTAGACATCTTTCGTGTTTCAGCGTGACATTAGCCACATTGTCATGTGTCTGTGTCCACGCACCAAAGATTTAAGGTTGCTGTGTGACTGTGGCTGTGCCTTAGCTGATGGAAATCCCCTCTACAGAGCAAGGCCCCGCTGTCCCAATCCCCCTCAGACTGGCACCGATCGATTGCTGGTTGTTATTGACATGACACCTGCCGAGGCGGGCTTTAAGCTATCGAAAACCGATGTGGCAGATCAAAAATAGGACGCCAGCTTTCATGTTTGTAAACAGTATCGATTTGCATAATAACCTTAAAAATTAGTTCCCGGGATTAGGCAAGGACAAACCTGTTTCAGCGTTTGTTATGATGCTTGCAGCATATGCCTAATTAGAGAAAAAAAGGCAGAGGCTGTGATCGGCTTGAAAAACAGGCTGTGATCGGCTTGACAAGTCGGAGCATCGCTGTCAACACCTTTTGGTTTGCCACTGTTAATGAAAGCCATTTTCCATTAAATAATAAAATAAAAACACACCTCTAGACTTCTTGGCAGACAAAAGCGCTGATGCGTCACTTTTACACGGATGCAAATTATTGCTGTGTGTCACAATCATTTATTCATGAGGGGGCCTTCTATCTCTTGGCGGGTTTACCTGCACCATGGAGGTGCTCCATCCTCGATTGTGGCACAGTGCTGAGAGAGATGTCAGCCTCCAGGAGTGACGAGGAGACAGATGTACTAAAGAAACAACACAAGCGCCATTCGCTTCACAAGACGGGTCCAGTTTAAAAGCTCTGAATTATGTATCTCAGTGGCTGGCACACTCGCAGAATGGCTTGTCAGCCTTGAATATCTCCATTTCCTGTCTCAGACAAACTGTGACCTTGTTGGCGACCAAAGAGCATTGATTAGTTGCAGATGCCTAAAGCTGTAATGCCTTTGGTCATTAATGTGAAATTTACACATTGTAAATGCATTTTTACCAATTGCATGCATGTGCCCTTGACAAAGAAAGTCCTCACATTATTGTACTTAAAGTAATGTGCTGAAATTAAACCCACAATTCTTTAATCCTTGCATATTTCATTACATTTGCACTCCAGTGCTGCAGCACACAAGCATCACAACAAAAGATGCTGCAAGGCAAAGATGAGGGAGCCTTCCATTTCAAGTCCCAGTTGTGGACATTTTTCGTATAATCCATTGCAACGGCATTCCTGAATCAAGAATTCCCCAGTGAAAAATGCAAAAGATTAAAAAAAAAAAAACCACAAGTTTATGGAAAAATAAAGGGCTAGTGGTGTCTGACAAGCCTTTAAATCTAGGACAGTCATCCCAAAGAGGAATGCACATACTCATTGCAGGGACATAAAAGCGGAGTTTTAACTGTGCTATGAGGGAGATGGAGATGGTAGGCCATTAGTTGGATGGTGTTGTTATAGCCTGTGAAGACTTTTTTGGCACCCCATGTTTGAAAAATGTTGCACCGGTTTTATACTAAAAGCCTTTTTACTTTATATAAGAGCCAAACACATTGTATTTATTCGAGACACACAGATTCAGAGTGTCAGAAAACACTAGGTTGGGGGATCAGGATGGAGAGATTTTATAGATTTACACAGGAAACGCTTTGTATTTGTTTCTGAACGTTTCATTACAGTTTATACTGTTTGTTTCAAATCCAAGGTCAACACCTATACATGCCTTGGTGAGATAGAAAAGGTAGAAAAGCGGAAAAAAAAAAGAAATTGTAAGCACGGAGCGGTGGATGAATGAGAGATTGACAAGAAAAGAAGTTTGGACAGAGGACATAAAGTAAAAACAGTCAAAGCAAAAATCATAGCGACATTCAAAAAATCTCATGGGTGGATGTGGCAGATTACCACAGCCAGAATGGTTCTCCCAGACCCACCTTAAGAAAACAATACCATATGTGCAAGCTTATTTACGAAGTGCTGACACTAGAGCCTGAAAGAATTAGTATTCTGTTAGTTAAATGTTTTCCTTTGGGCTCTGTCTCTGCAACAGCTTACAGATGTTTCAGCCATGCAGAGAATGCAAGGCTTTTCCCACCACGGCATGAATGAAAAAGCATGTTGAAGGTTTTGCCCCAGCCAAGCTCGGAGAGTGATCTACAACTTATACTCGGGTGCACTTTGCTAAGTACTACCTCCTGCAATGGCCAAGGTTTCATTTGACACAGACGCTATTTAGTGCTGCTTCCATCGGCTCCAGTGCATATTGTTCGCCACAGATTTGTCAAGCTGGCGCCTATCCAGCGACAGATGTACTGGCAGCAGCACAGTAGAAACAGGACTACACTGAACAGAAGTGTAAAAAAAAAAAAAAAAAGTCAATGTATTGTAAGTATGTTCATAAACTTGTATATCCTGACTAATTTATTTGCTCACAGAAAAATTAATTAATTATGAAAAGACATTTTTTCTCTTTTTCAGTTTCTCTTTCCATCTCTTGTTACTTTTGTCTTTCACACACACACCACCGAGGAGTCGTAAAAGCAAACAGAGGCAATCTTGTTTACAAGGAGTAGCATAGGACCAGCTGACTGCTGTGGCTGCTCAGCCCAAGCCTTGACTCCCATTTACTTGTGTAACAAACCATCAGGGAGGGGAGGCTGGGGAAAACATTGTTATCAGCAGGCCAGATAAACCCCCTCCAGAGGTAGCGCTGATAGAGAGGCAGCCCCGCCGCTGGGCAAATAGAAAGATCCTATCTGGTCGTTGCACTGAGCCGGCCAATCAGCCCAGCAGAAGCGCCAAGGCTTTTCTCAAACAGGGGAGATGTGTGGAGAGAGGAGACCAGAGCATCACCAGGTCTGCTCCTCTTTTTAGACAGACTTTTAGAGAAGAAGCTGGATCTCTGCCGTCTTGTACAGACAGCTCAGAGGAGAGAGGCCTTGGCTGGAGCTGCAGAGCTCTGAGTTGATGCTGATGTGGGTCAGATCAGAGCAGACAGGTTCAGGTTGGGTTTGAAGGAGGTTGCTTTTAGAGGAATCGAGGGTTGTATTCAGTGTTGCAGGCCCAAAATGTGCTTCATTTTAATACTTTTCATGGTCTGCTGATTTAGTGATTCTGTACATCGACCTCTTAATCAATATTAATTGCGGGTCAGCCAGATTTACTATTGATTCTTAGTCGCGCTCACATCTTTGTCACTGGCTTAATTTAGAGGAAGTGCTCATACGCACTTACAGTTATTACAAACTGACTCTGTCTGATACTTTTTTAGAAAAGTATCAGAAAAGAATCTCAAAAACTTTGACCCTGACCATCCACAGCTCAGCCACAAGGCGATTTGCAGAACTTGATGAGATCAGTAATAACATCAATACACCACATTAAGTCTGCCCTGCAGTTTATCATTACTCTTGCAGACCTCTGTTTTAATACTTTTCAAGACACACTTTGTACTGCTTGTATTTTTGACAGAATGTGGAAAACACACTTTTTGAGGCTGAAAATTTACTGCTCTGAAATTTACGATGTTATTCCCTTGTCCTTGCTGTAATTGTCATTTTTGAACTTCTCGCCACTCGGTGGAAATTTCTACTATTTATTTTTCATTACTGAGTAATGGCTTTTGCGGATGCCTTGTCTTTAAGCCAGCAGTATTGTAACAGATCTAGGATGGGTGTGATTGGTTATAAGAAATGTTTCAATGTAATGTATTTTCTTTTCTCTTGCTCACTAGACACTTTGTTCCCTATATACAGAATGAGTTACTGTCATTGCCTTTTTTCATGTGTTTATGAAGACTTGCAAAAACTGTTTGCAGTGTACTCTCCTCACTTCTCATGCAGCAGTGGCTTTAAATTTCCTATGGGTTGCATACCTTAGAGAGAGCATCAGCCTCATTTCATGTTCTGTAAGATACACTCAAGACCAGAGGTAGAAATTAACTAGTTACTTCATATCTTATTATATCCTTGAGAGGATATTTTGAAAGCAACTCAACCTTTTTTTTTTTTTTTTTCTGCGGGTCTTTACCTCTCTATGATTATTTTTGAAAGACCACTTTTTTCATCATATCATACAACTCTCCCTAAAATCATCTTTGTGACACAGTGAGAAAAGGGGCACTTACTGAAGTTGCAATGATTGTACTTGAGTAAAATATTTCTGCACTCTTTCCACCTCTATTCAGCAGTTTGATACATGGTAGTGGTGAGAGGACAAGCTCCTCTTTGACAAGCAGGAGGCACATTTCTAGAGGCAGAGAGGAGGGCTGCAGGGTGAAGAGGCTACAGCTGTCATTGCTCATCTTAATGGCACGCTGGAGTACACGCACACACATGCATTCACATAAACACGTGCATACCCTCCACATACTTACAAATATGGGGTAAATGAGGAAGCTTAGGATGTATGCGTGAAAAAAAAAAACAAAAAAAAAAAACACTTGGCTTGTTCTTGCACTCACTTGCATACACATCAAATTGCACTCACGCTCACATATATATATATATATGTATATATATATATATATACACACACATGCATGCATATGCGCAAATCAAAAATGTTCAGGAAATGAGGAGAGGAAGCTTTGGATGTAAAAACATAAGTACTCGTGCATGTGAATGCATACTCTCAAATGGAGTCACATAAACACACACATTGACTGGATTTGTACAGAGATGTACACGTTCTCGCACAACATGAATATGTATTCCTTCATATTCAGGAGCTAGTACACAGCCATACACATCGATGGCACATACTGTATGGCACACAGACGCACCTTCACACACCAAGCATTGCCTGTGACAGATGTTGGCAGGAATATTGCCAGGAAGAAAGCTCTTTCATTTCTTTTTATTCTCTCTGTATTTTGGCATGCCTATCTCTGTACACAGTGTGGCCATGTCACCGAAGCTGTTTCTTTTTCTCTTCCAGTTCCTCTGTGCTCGCTTTTTTTTTCTCCTATGTTATCATCATGAAATTGAAGACATTTGTGCCAAGAGAGATTAGAAGGGAATCGGGGAAAGCGAGGGGGACATTAGCAAAGATATTTTTGTCAGTAATGAGCTAACTCTTTGTTATGCGCTGGGCTAAGGAGGTCTAATGATGACGTTTGTACCAAGAGGAAGAAACTGAGTCTCCAGAGTCCACACACAGCCAGAAACCACAGGCTTTGGTGCAACTCTTAACTCTATTCAATTATGCAGATGAGCCCGTTGGGCTAGTGTTGGCCGTCACTTTAATGATGACGTGGGTAAACAGACATAGCTTCCTTTTCTGTCTTTAAAAGTCCCACCCCACCCCCACCGCAAACCCCTTATTTCTTATTTTGCACCCACGAGAAAGTTAATTGTCTTAGTCATTAAAGAGGTATCAGCTGTCATGCCACTGACAAAGACATAAAGAAAAGGGAAAGCAGAGGGATGTGAAGAAGAGAGAGTTAAGAGAGATTTATTTTTGCCTTCCAGGCTGATGGCAAAGAATCTCCTAAGATGCAATCATGATATTTTGATGCAGGATGAGGACTCATCAACCTCTCCAGGCAAAGCCTCGTAAGAGATTTCTCTCTGTTCTCCCTGGTGGCCACCGGGTGGCAGAAGAGCACAAGGAACATACCACTCTTTGAGTCGGCACAGCTTGACTCGCCACAGTGGGCGACTGGAGTCTTTTTGCCTGTGTGCAAACAAACTACAAAAACACTACAGCAACTGCCCTTGAATTATTTTAAAATTTACACTTTAAGTACTCGTGTGTGCATCGTGTTAACATGCTTGAACTAAATGTAGCCATATAAGGACTGAGATGATGAAAAACATGATTATAAATGGTTACAATATTCATTTACATTCACATAGATAGCCTACATTGTGTATATGTATATTATCCAGGTCATGATTAAGTGTAGATGTATGATAAAGTTGATAAAATAATATTTTATTTATTGTTTTTTTTAAAGTGTTTTCGGTAGAAAGCTTTTCGTCTGGATATTTTAAAATGAACTTTTGAACTTAAAACCTGCACACCAGCCAGTAATCATGCTTTATACTTGAGGCTACCAGTATTAAGTTAGATTACATTGTTATATTTTACTTTACAAAGTATTTGTAAATTCCCCGCTCTTGCTTGGAATTGAGCCTTTTACTCACCAGAAAACAAATAGCATTGACATCGTTGGTCTTTCACATTCTACTTCTTTTGAGCAGTTGAAGAAATATAGACTGCTTTCTTTCAGATGGTGCAGATAAGCTGTTTATCTGAACAGCATTTGGTCTTTACGTGCCTGTGTGTGTCTGTGTCCCGCAATAAGAACAAACTAGAGAAACTAAAGATTGCATAAGAACGTGCAGTGACTGATTTTTGTCTTTATGGATCTTGCCTTGCACTTTGGGCTTCAACCTGGGCTTTAGGTTGAAACCAGCGAATCAAAACAAGAACTTCAAACTTTTTTTTTTCTGTTTCTGTGGTTTTTATTTTTGATTTTTGTACTGATGACCTATTGCACTTGAGCACTTGATTGAAGACAAATTAAGATGGCAATGATTGTCACAGCAAAGTCTCACTTTCTATTCTTTTCATTCAAGACTCTGGGCACTGGGTGATCCAAGTTACGTCCCTAAGTTGAAAAGAACAAGAAAGAAAACAAAAATCTGGCTTTGGATTTGGCTCCATATTTTCCTTTTTTTCATTTTTGTTTTGCCCACTTGTATTCGTCTGGTCTGCCTGGAGGAAGTGGGGTCAGTGAATACCAACGGCACAACAATTGACCTCTTTGAGACGCCCTTTCATTTGCTGTGTTTCAAACAAGGATAGTGTAGAATCAACTCCTTGACAAACGTCCCCATGCTGTGCCTTGGTCTATGTATCAGATCATGTACACGGAGGTGCCTATTTTTTCTGTCTTTTGCAGAAATACAGCAAACGTCCTCTTTTTCATGGTCTATTGTACGGACAGACGTAAAATCTTCTCGAAATATATTCTTGGTTTGAGGAATGTAAGAGCACACCGTACCTGCACCCAGATTTAAATCACACTACTAGCCACACAACAAAAGAAAACCACATTTGGGTGACATCTTCTAAATCAGAACAACCTCCTCCCTCCTCCCCTTCATACAACAATCCTCTAGGGAACAAATACTAAGTGAAAGCATGTAGGTAAGCGAGACAAACTGTGCGGCAGAGACGTGGCCACTGTGAGTGTTTATTGGACACCCTATTCTTGTGATGTGACAGGGGGTCCGAGCCTCATCTCTACATCGTGCATCTCGGCGCACTCAGCGGGAGGCTCACGCTCCCCTTCTCCCCGGCGCCACTGCCAGGCGTCTCTGCTGAGGTGGTGTGCTAATCATTTAAACAGCCCAATCAAAGGCAATGCGATGTTTCACACAAGGGAGAAAAAAGGAAGGGAGGAAAGTGATTATTAGTGTTTGGGAGAGGCAGCCAGAGTGATTGAGCTGAAGGAGGACTTTGATTTTGGGGCCTCTCATTGTTTTTCAGAATGGCATTGGGTTTAGCCGCTAGGCTTGAGGAATCTGGTGAGCTGTCAGCGTATGACGGTTAACGTGATTTTTTTTTTTTTTCTTACAAACTCAAAGCCACACACAAAGAGATTCTCTCAATGCAGTTTATCGTAGCAGGCCAGTACCAAGTCCATCCTTCTGAAGGAAAGAAATTAGTTTTTGTCTTTCGGGGGTTTTGTGTTCCAAACTTATTTTATTTTTTTATTGTTGTTGTTTTATATTCTGCTTTGCTTGAGAAGAAAAGTGGAATTTTGGGAACAGTTTGAAAGAAAAAAGTCACTTTGAAAATCACTTCCAAGGAGTAGTTAAAATAGTTAATGTTCGGTTTAGTTTTGTTGTTAGGCTATATTCAAATCAATATCTGGAATTGAAAACATCCACGCACTCACACACGCAGCAGACACGCACTGACGCTCACACACACACACACACACAGCACAGAGATGAATCACCTTGGCTTGTCAAGAGGTTGGTTAATAGACATATTTGATGTCATGCAAAGCCCAGTGGTGTTGAAAGGGTTTTTGTTAGTGTGTTGATATCACCCCCTGTGCATAAAGCTCCACTTAAAACAATAAATAGCAATAAGCGCATCCAAAGCCCCTGCAGTTTAAACTATATGCCTTTGATATGGGATACCTATTACTGTTGGCTTTATCTAATGGATTGGATTCCCACACCTCATCCCTCCGGTGTTTCAAAGCACTGAAACCTTCAAATGTAATGTGTTATCAGCACATTAGCTGCTCCACAGCCACTTATCAATGACTAATGTTTCTGTGGCAAAAATGGTAACAATTTGGAAAAGGTGAGCGACTTTTGAACTCTGCGCTCACTGGATTTTAGACTTACGATGGGCAGCTGAAGAGATTCAAATGGTCTATAAGAGATTTGAAAAAAAGTCTGTTTTGTCACTCAAAAAAGCATCAGAAAATATCACCGATTGAAAACTATTTGTGTGATCCGTCTTACTAAAAGCAGAAATTGCATTGCTTGTATTCTTCTCCAGTTGGTTTCGTACAACAAATTGTTCCTCCATCACTTGTAGGCTGTGTTTGCTCCTCCTGAAAGCAAACCATGACCCTACCTGCAGGATACCTAACACCTAAGTGCAGGCTGTGACTGGAGAAACAGTACAAATGTCAGGGAAGAAATGAACTCTCTAATAGGAGTTTGACCAGCAGAACTTGACACAAAACATATCTTACATGTTAGGAGTTCACATGCTGTTACTGGCTGTTCTCTGCTGCACATTTTATTCCACACACTTTTTCAATCTGTTGTGAAAGATATGCAAAGTTAGGGACCAGAAGCAGATATAAAGCCTTGGTGTGGAAACATTTCAGTCAAGCCTTTTATTACCATAACCATACAACTTGCTCACTTGTCAGTCAGCTAAACACGAATATGTCAAAAAAGAAAACCATTTTCCAGCACATTTTGCATGACCGGAGCTTTAAGAATTCACATCTGCAGTGTCCATTTTCCAGTTTCCAACAACTTCCAGAAGGCATCTAGATTAACTATGATCACTTTTATTTCATCATCTGTCATTGGTTCAACAGTTACGGCCTAAATATATAGTTTGTCAGTAGCTTAGGTAACTCCGAATTCCCGGCATTTGCTGTTGCTGTATTGTGTGCTTTATAAAATTGGTTAGGGTGAAAAGAAAAAATACGAGTTCTCCAGATTTTGCTGTAAAAATGTTTTTTGTATTTGTCGTCCTAACCCTCTGAGGCCATATAAAATAAAAACAATAAACATTTCCATTACTACACTGATAAAACGTTATTTAAACCTTATTATAACATGTTATTAACAAGCATTTTTGTGTAAAATTACTCCAACAGCAAGGCAAATTATTGTACAGAAAAGTGTGCATTTTATTTGATATGTCGGACTAGAATTCATTTAGAGGTTATGCTATCCGGTAGCATGTTGATTTAACTTAATCCCCCTGATTGTAGTTGTTTTGTTGTTTCACCAGATTAAACAGTAGCAGCTGCTAATGACCATCTAACTCTATGTCATCTGCTGGCCACAAAAGTACTGAAGTACACAGAGCACAGATTAAATTGTCCACCACCTGTAATTTTCCCTGGAGGGCCGCAGATGTTTTGTATCTTGTCTGGTTTTGTAGTGGTGTACCACAAATATGTTTTGTTGAGGTGGCAGAGGAGTGCTTCTTTTGATTCAGTGCATTTCTATCATAGAGCAAATCTCCTTTCTACCTCTCCTGATGCCTATATTTCTGTCTGCGTGCCTCTTCTCTAAAATAAGAGTGGTGAAGAAAGGCCCTACACACTCCAAGTTTAGCATCACTCTGTGCTTTTGGTTAGCCTCAGTGGCCCACTGATTCACTTTGAAATGCTCCAATTAAAATAAAAGGCTAATTGTTAGTTTGCTCAACAATTTCTCTGTATGTGCCTTCTTCTTTTTCATCAGACAAAAAAGAGAAAAAAAATCCTCTTCTTCACGTATATAGGCCGCTGCAGCTAAAATTATATGTTATGTGTCTGCATGTATGCGTTATGTATGTTTATCCTCTTACTAGAGTTGTCATTAGCAAGTATGCAGAGCATGTGAGGTCTTGTATGATAACAGGGTTAGTTGTTGTGCTGTGTGTGTATTGCACTCTATATAGAACGTGCACTCTCCTGTGATTGTGCTCTAACGCAGCAGCAAAGCGAGCAGACATCACCAGCAGCAGCCACCAAACAGCTCCTGAAGGGGCGGTCAGGCAGCAGCTGTTTGTTTATTTAGATCTAACTTGTAATTACGTCTGCGACAGACTGCACCACGTCGAAAAGACATATTTGGCTCCGCTCACCAGCCAATCGTCAAAGGGCGCTCGCTGTCCCTCTTGATTACAGCTGTGCACTGTAGCCGTGCCATCCCAGTGGCTCTAGGAGAAATGAGACACCAGGATCTCATTTAAGAGGCAATTGTAAGTGACTCAACTGTTCTGAACGTGTTGGTA
This sequence comes from Coranthus polyacanthus, assembly GCA_037367275.1. Taxonomy (NCBI): domain Eukaryota; kingdom Metazoa; phylum Chordata; class Actinopteri; order Kurtiformes; family Apogonidae; genus Coranthus; species Coranthus polyacanthus. The sequence goes on from JAPQRN010000012.1 coordinate 10,621,113, forward strand.
TAAGTAAATATTTCACATGACAGAGGAACACTTTTATTTCTCACCATTAAATGCGTATCTGCTAACTTTGAGCCTCAGGAAGTGGAAGACTCAGACTAAGCAGCAGAAACAAACAGGACTGAGTGTGATTGTAGGCTACTGGCTGTTGGTGACTCATACTGGTTTCATGTTTAAATTTGTTCTCAAAATGGCAGAACAGTCCAATAATGTGACAATACTTTGTCCAGGTCGAGGAGGATTTTTGCTTATGGTACAAACCGTATGTAAATGTCCCTCTACCAGAACGGATGCTCGCTGTGTCCCTCATTTGGCATTCATAAGCAGTTGTGACAACCTCATCAGTTAGATGGAGCTGACTCCAAGACGGAGACGACAAAACCACAGACCTCAAAATGAGAGGAGCAGGAAGACAGAGACCCAACTTCACAGGAAGCGTGCAAACTGAACCAAATTCTCCCTCTCTCTCTACCCCGACTCTCTTTTCTTCTCAACCCCTTTCTCACTCGCTAGTTTAAAGTTGTCCTGGCTTTTATTTTGAGAAATATTAATTTGGTAGAAGAGTGGTGTCGTATCTGAAATACAACACAAAGACAGAAAAGAGAGAGAGGGAAAGTGAGAAAAAGGGGGAAAGAGGGGAGGAAAAAAGAGGCGCAATGCGTGCACATTTCTCTCGCTTGACGTTTTGCTGAAGTTTGTACGCCACTTGAGCCCGCCGTTTCCCTCACTAATGATACCAGCGGAGCCTCTCTGGGGAATGGCGTCCGTCGTGCGCCTGGCTTTCACATTTCCAGCACCAGGTATTTTGGGATACGCAAGCGGGGACTATGAGGCACATCATTCCAAGAGCTCATCTGGTTCTTTCTCTCCGTCTCTCTCTCTTGCTTCCTCTCTCCCTCCAATCGGCTTCACTCCTCTTTCCTCTTTCTTCTTGTTGTTGTACTTCTGCATACGCAGACATTCTGTGTCTCTCTAGTTCTCTCTCTTTCTTTCTTCCTCCCTCCCTTCCTTTTTCTCTCTTACTTTTTGATTTGGTAAGGATGATTTCAAGTGTGGGGAAAAAAATGCGTGCACAGGAGAGGGAAAAAGTCTTTTTATTAACTTATTCATTGTATGAGAAATCAAGAGGTTTTTTTTTTTCCTTCCTCCCCTCCGCTCACTCTCCCCCTTCCTCTTGGTTAAGGCAAATGAATGTTTAAAGAGGTAATTTACTGGGCCCTGGCAGGATCCACATTGTGTATTACACAAACAGGCAGCAACAAAAGGAAATTCTAATCTAGACAGTAACACGACTGCACAGAGGATCCTCGGCGGGGGGTCCAGATGAATTATACAACAATCTGTGTTCTCCCTCGTTTAATTTAAAGGTCTGTTTTCAAGGCTATCGCCAGCTTCCACTTCAGAGGAGAGACTTGGCCCGCTGAGGTCAAGCCCATATTGACAAATATCAAGAGGCAAGAAAGGAGCGCCCAAAACGCAGATATGAATAAGTAAAGGCAAACAGATAAGCAAACATAAAGCAATGAGGGAGAGAGAAGGCAAGCAGACAAACATACACAACATCTTGTTGGCCATGAAACATGAGGGCCCAGACAGAAGGACCTGAAAGAAACATGAAAACTAAGCATGCAAGGCATTTTTTTTATAGAAATAGGAAATAATCGTTTGTTTGATGGTGCTGCATGGCTGTTAGGGTCTTCTGGCTTTCACACAGATTTACAGTAGAGAAAGTGGCGTCACTGACAGTCTGCTGTGCTCCGAGGCCTCTTGGACCTTCCTGCTGCCCTTGAGGTTTTCTTAGCAGAAGTGGAAATATCGTGCATGCATAAATTTGTTGAGATGCTGCTTCCAGAAATGGCCCAAGGCATTTCATGAATTTTATTTGGTTACATAATAGCTACATGATAGTGCCAGGGTTGTAATTCTTCATCCAGGTACCTTGTGGTGCTTTTATTTTTAACTTCCACTGATGTATTTTCAAACAGCTCTGAATGATGTCTGACTAAGTCTTTGAACTAAGATATTCTCAGAGGGATGGTCCCCTGCTGGACACATTTTTCCTCTTTCTTCTTTGTAGACCTTTTCTTTTCCTCCACAGTTACGAAGACTGTCATAGGGTGACAGAATTGCCCAGCCACCCCAATTCACCCCTTGTCGCCACTGATTTTCCTCATAGTTCATGAGAGCAGCACACTAGAGCTTGCCCCACCCCTCCCAGTCTATCATACCTCGGACAATCAACAGGTCACGGCCCCCTAACCCTTCCCTGTGGCTCAGCACCAGCCTGCTTCTGACAGGATGAGTTTGACCTCTGACCTCTTGAGCAGACAGCTCAATCAGCTTTTTATGGTGCTTGTCATAGCAGAGAAAGTGACTCCATAGCCATGTCACATGGCTTTAAGGGGGAAAAAAAACATTTTCTTGCTCTTTGGAGTTGTTTTTCATTGTAGCCATCACTACGGATCACTATGGATAGATACAGGTACTGAAAATATACGTGGACAGGTTGGACCATAAACGTTTTCGTAGCCATCAGCAAGCTTAATTCTGGTTGGATATTTGACCACTCTTCTTCGCAGAGTTCAGTTAAATTAGTTTCCTGCCGTGGACGTACCTTTTAAACACAGTCCACGCATTTTCAATAGGGTCGAGGTGAGGACTTTGGGGAGGCCATTCCTAAAGCTTACGTAATGCTTCATCTTTTCAACAGCCAGCTTTACTGTGTTTTTAGGCTTATTGCCCTGTTGGAGCAAGTTTCAACCGTCTAACTGATGGTTTGAGATTATGCTAAAGAACTCTGAGTTAGTCCTCCTTTTTACTATTTCATCTACAATACACATTTCATCTACATTCCTTTGGCAGCAAAGTGTCTCCAGGGTGTGATGCTACTATCACCATGCACTAACAGTTTTCTTGGGGTTTAATGCCTTGCCTTTACTCTTCCAAACATACCTCTGGTCAAGCAACTCAATCTTTCTCTCATTTGACCATAAAACATACCTGCAGAATGCTTTTTCTTTGTCCATGTCATCAACTGCAAACTTTAGTCAAGCTTGAAGGTGCTGGTTTTGGAGGATGGACTTTTTTCTTGATTGCAGAATCTCAGTCCGTTTGACTGGAGACACTAATGTTCCAGGAGCTTCCAGTTCATAGTAAGCTTGTGCGCTTGTGTCTTTTCCTTTCAGCTGAGGGGTGACAGATTGGTTTGTTTTCCAGACCATGGCAAAGTGTCTTCACCAATAACTTGTACTTGCATATCTGTTTGAACTGATGATCATGGAATCATCAGTTGTTTAGAAATAGTGAGAGACATTCCCGACTTTTGTAAATCTACAATCATCTTTCTCAGATCTGTACTGAGCTCCTTGACTTTCCCATTGTACCGTGTGTTGGGCAATCCAATGACTGTTGTCAAGCAAACCCCTTTTCAGTCATGACCACTAAAAGTGTGTTTGATCACAATTTTTATCCCACCATGTTGATCCCAGAAAACCTGCACCAATTTTATTTTATTAAGGTATGTATGCTATACAACCTAGATAGGTTGCCCTAGAAAAATAACAGTTAAAAAAATCACTGAATGTCAACTTCTTGACCGCAGCTGTACCTACTTTGATAGGTTAAGCGGTTTAATACAGCTGTAGTATGACATGGCAAATAGGTAATCCATATCAAGCCCGAGCATGCTTGACCCCCAACGTCCAGTTTGTTTGGATTGTGTGATTGCTGCATATCATGCTTGGTCACGGTTCAGCATTCCGTGCCTGGACCACGTGATTAGGTGGAGTCGGACACAGTACGTATCTGCTGTGATCCTTAACTGCGCTCAAGCACAAAAAAAAAAAAAATCTGTAAAGTAGGTGAGAATGCAATTTGTCACTGTGCCCAAAACGACTCCAAATAGGCCACAAGGTGATAACATAATCGTCCTCAGGCCTGAAACATTAAGCACAATGTGCAACGCAACAATTGTATTCAGGGCTGTTACAAGGCAACGTGAGTGTGAGAGCGCCCTTAATAATCTACAGCTTCTGTAGTTTTACATTTCTGTTGCTTGTACCTCGAAAGTCACAAGCCATTGCTAAAGAATTTGATTGGATTGAGGAGATGTTTAAAAAAGAGAACTCTGATGCAAATTTGGCCCCTCGTTCACAGCTGAATCGCTAGTGATGTTTGCTCCCCTACATCCTGAGCTCCACCACTGATTTAACCTCCTGGGATGAGCAGCCAGTGATCACAACGCTCAGAGGAAGTTAGCGGCCTCCGCTCTCTAGAGGCCAGCACTTCCTCTTGATTTCGCCTGTTCTGTCGAGAAAGAAAAGGAAGGTAAAGATAAAAAACACCCCTGCTATGCTGTGTGTGTGGGCTTCACACAACTGTAAAACTGCGTCATCAGCACAAAGATGAAACTCTGAGTGCGTGTGTGAGTGAGTGCATGTGTGTGCATGTGTGTATTTTAGGCAAGGTGCCTGCCCTGGAGCTAGATAATGTGAACAGAAGCAGATGGGGAAACTTAAACGCACACCCACTAGGGTATAGCAGAGCTGGCACAAAGTAAGAAGAGGTCTTAGAACATCTCCCAGCCCGAGTGGATGCCAGCACTCTCGCTAGCATTGAGACTGGATGACAAAGAGAGTGAGAAAAAGAGTGTGTAAGTGAGAGCAAGAGAAAAGTCAGTGTTGTATGTGTGCCTGTGTGTGTTTTGTACAGTACCTTCCACTTTTTGTTCTTTTTGCATATTTATTCTTCTATGAAACTGTCTGTGCTCTGTCCTTCTGTTTCATGCTTCATCGCTGCTCTGAGCTTTAGATACACCACAGTCCACATTAAAGCACTATTTTGGGTCATTTGTTTAACACTGTTAGAATTGTACGAAAGGATGAAATTCAAATACGGCAAACTCGGATCCCTTGTAACAAATATATCTGCCTTTAGAAAAAGGCTATCTTTTAAACCAAAAGCAGAAGCACCTTCACAGTGCAATTATTAAATTTCACATTCAAATTAAGTGTGTCAGGAGGCTTCGCTGCGAGAAAGACAACTGTGTTGCATGTTTGATGACAATGCTTTCATATTTTTGATCAAACAAACTTAAACACTGTAGAAGTTGAGACGTAAACCATTTATTCAGTTAACTCAAGATTTTAGTCGGTCTCAATCACTCAAACAGGAATGCACCACGCATTTACACCCTGCTGGAATTCACCATCTGCTTTATAATTTTTCCTGATGAATATGGTGAATATTGAAGAACGCTAATGGGATATAGATGAAAAGCAACAAATGATGATTAATTTTAAACATTTTTCTAACATGATAATGCCCTCAGTCAGATGAACACAGAAGACCTAAACCGCTGTGGCACTGCCGTTTCAGCAGTTTAAGAAGCACTTGGGCCAACCCTTAGTCATGTGTCAAATTTTGCAAAGCATCCGAGTCACTGGGGACCAATCCGTTAGTCCCATAAATCAGCTCTGGATCTCCACGCGAGCCAGCCAGAGCAGCGTGGGGCTGAAAAGGGGAAATGAGTCCTCATACAATGAGATGCACATGTTGCTGCCTGGTGGGTGGGTGCTGCAGAGGTCAGACGGGGGTGTGTAGGTTAATAATGAGGTGAACTTGATCTTCTCCAGTCCCAAAGAAGACTAGTCACTCTTTCCCCTAAAGGGGGGACAAGACCATTATCTCAACAATATAAAGAGAGGAAAGTAATTGCGGTCGTTACTCTAAGCGCTAGGTCAGTCAATGGTGGTGGTTGGGTAATTGCAAATAAAAATGTTTATGGTAGCGCTGGTAGAAAAAAATGGTGGTAAAAGTAGTATTTGCCCTAATGTGAGCAACACAAAAGAAGAACAAAAAAAGGAACAAGATTCCCCAGAAAAAAAATCTATGATATATTGAAATGCGTCAGTTGATGGAAGCGTTTAAGAGAGTGCCTTTGTGATTTCATCTTAGCTGCTGGTCTTTCTGTTGACATCTGAGATTCCCAGAGGCATCTTTGTGCCATGATCAGCACAGTTCAATTAGACTCAAAACCAATGGGCAAAGGTGATCCTAGAGATGAGTTGCTTTTGGGAAAGCAGGCCCTGACCTCCTCAGGCACATTGTTCCGAAGCTTAATGGCTCTGACAGAAAAGGTTTTCAACACTCATTCACTTTCGGTAGCTATAGACTTTATTTGGGTTATTCCATGATATACCAAATGTTATTTTAAATGGAGGCTTATAGTATTAGCTGCTGGGGCTAACCTGATTTTGAATGGGTATTTTCAAAATAGTGCATTTTTAAAAGCATATAGAAATGTGCCCATGGTTAAATTGCTGGTGATAAAAGGTTTTTAAAAAGTTAGGCCCAAAAATATTTAAGGAGTTCTTTAGGGACTTTAGAGTAGATAACATCTAGTGGTCAGTTATTGGATTTCATACGAGATATAGTACGTTTAAGAGCCAAAAGGCTCACTGAGTTCAAAACAGCTCAGCAGCTGAATGCTCTGAAGTTACTGATAGCGGGGCAGCAGGAGAGCGAGAGTAGACCACATTTAGGCTATTTTAGAAAAAAAAAAAAAGATAAAACCCCAAAGTCTCTGGCAAGGTATAGATCAGTTTATGACTGGAGAGCATATTAAAGAAGTTTAATAGTGTGCATTTTTAAGAGGCATATTCAGTTAATACCATGAATTTTTTTTTTCCAGAAATAATTCACTGTGTAATGTATTTATGGTTTTAAATAAACCAGATTGTATATCTTTGTGCGTAAGGATGAGAGAGCATTCAAGCAGATTGCTGCACTTTGTTGATGGAGCTTCATGCCCTTCAGGTACGGTCTGGAGATTGCAGATGCTTCTCTGTCTCCAGAAGGCAAACACACATACATAAACGCATATCCCAACCCCTTGTTAGAACGTTCAAGTTTGATTGATGAGGAAATAGATGGCAAATTGCAGTGTCCGTCCTGATGGATGACATCATTTGGCCCAATGTGCTGATCACGAATGCCAAACCAGAGCCTTGTTTGCCCCCCTTCGTTTCTCCACTCCCTTTTGCTTACAATTGATCAGTGGGAGTTTTGTACACCAGCCTCCTTTGAATTTAATGCATGAGGAGGGAGAGCAGTTGACATGGCTCTTTACATGCTGCCCAAGTCCCACAGCCCCCTCCCTCCTTTACGCTCTCCCATCCATCTTTATCTAGAGAGGTCCAAGCCATGACAGATCCAGTGGCACTCTGTTTGCTTACTCACATATGCAGACAATCACTCTGTGTTAAATGGCCCTTCTGCTTTAGATGGATTATTGTTTACACTAGTGCAATTATAGTGGGTGTCTAAACGGAGGATTATTGAACGGGAAACTAAGAAAGATGGGCAGTGATTGTCAGTCCTTGATATTTTCTGTCAGTGTTTGTTCTCATCATCAAACTGGAGCAAACACTGTCAAGCCTTTCATTTCTAGCCACCATGTTTGCCAAGGAATTTGTAAAAACCTGTTCAAACAATGGATGTCAACATAAGAGGTAAATATTTAAACAGATTTATAAAGTCTTGACTTTTACCACAAGATAGAGATATGCTTTATAATGTGCAAACATATCTGAAAAAAGACCTCTGACAAGGAGTGAGGGCCTTGTCAAAACCACTGGCACAGGAGAGCTATGCATATTCCTCAATCAAAATTTTTACACGTGTAAACAGCTTTGCCAGGCCGTGTTCTCCCAGAGGCTTATTTTGTGGAAACCATCCAAGCGCCACCTCATATTCAAATAGGCTGACAGGTGAAGAAGAGGAGGAGGGGGCGGCGATGTCTTGATTGATGGGCCAATGGCACGCGGTGGCGGGTGAGTTTATGAGCCAGAGCAAATCTGAATATTGAGAACGCAGCCATCATGTCACAACCGCCGTATTAAGAATTATTTGACAATGCATTATGTTGGAGATCTGTCACACAAAAAAGATGAGTATGCCCTCCCCTGTGGCTGAAATTACAACCTGCGGTGCAGTGAGGAGTGGCTCCCCGCCCTACTTTGTGAATTCTCAGTGGACAACTGTAAAATGGGGCCCTCTTCACTTATTCACAGTTAGCGACTGCCAAAATAAATGATAGAAATGTCAGTATGCATGGATTTCACTGTTGCTGTGTGATTTGTAGGGCTGACCATAACTTAGCATGGAGTCCTTTCCTTGACAAAAATGACTTTTGAACTTGCGAGAGAAAGTCCCTTTGTTTGCAGAGTAAATGTGTTTGATGGGAGATGCCGACACCTTATCTGAATAAGTTCTGATGTAGTGAACGTTTAACTGGTATTAACTGATCATCTGATTCCCTGCATCTTCCCGATTATTCCCGTAAAGTGCAAAACACATGGCTGGTGTTAGCAAGATTAGATACATTTCATTTGGACTGAGTGATTCAGGAGACCAAATTATTCCTCAGTCGCATCCATGAAAAAACACATCACAGTCATTTTAGGTGGAAAACAGCAAAGGAATTAACGTCAATGGAAACATGCCTAGTTCGCGCTTTCCATCCTTTGCTTCAAATGTGCTTGACAGTTACACTGAAACACGGCTTGTGACAACAGAAAAACTCTGTGGCCAAAGAGAGCTGTTCAAATTTGATGGCCTCTGTATTCCAGCTGATGTTTCAAAGAGTTCACAGCTCTCTCCTGTTCTGTGGTTTACTGTTCCATGGAAGTTATTTGACCTTAAACACGCCACCCGAGGTCCATCCCGAGGCTATTTTATACTGGGAACGACATGGTGCAATGACTTCCATGGGCCGATGGTTTCCACGTAGGCTCACTGGATCAACATCGTCTTTCTTGGCTCTTTGCTGCAGCTAATGTTAGCTCTGTTAGAGCACGGGACTATATCCTAGCTGGACTGCCGTAATATGAACGGTATATAGTTGGTCTGACTGCTGCTGTTGGGTGTGTGTGCAAAGCATTTGTGTGTGTGTTTATATCTTATTACAAGGTGTCAACCTGTTTTGTATTTGGACATTTTAATGAGAGAAATGAACCCCGAGGCTGTTTCTCTGTTCTTTGTCCTCTAGAAACACACACACAAACACACCGGAAAAAATCCTCCAGTTACATTTGTGCCTGTTTTCTTAGCGTTCAGCTTGTTGCGGTGCTTGCGCTGAACATAACAATGAGAAGAGCACTTTAATGACTTCAAGGTGTTAATCTCATATTCATTTAGATGTGAGCCGTGTTCCTCCAAATGGTAGAGGAAACAAATTATTGGCCTTTTAATAATAATCAATGCCCCCACCCACCACCAGCCCCCCCCTCCCTATTTTCCCTGTGCATCATCTGGTGTGCTGTTTGTGTGTACGTGTATATGGTATGGTGTGTGGTGTTTCTAGGTGTACTCTGTGAGCCATGTTTTTTCCTCTGGGGGTCTCTTTGGCTGACCCTCCGACCCCTCTTTCTCTGAGGACAGCCAGCTAAGAACCAAGCAACATATCAAAGAGTGGGGGGGCACAGCCAGGCCACTGGGTTTCTGGCAAAATCATCTCAATAAATAAATATCACAAGACACCGCTGGAGGGAAAAGCTTTGATGTGGGGGGGTTGAGCCCCATTCTCTCTTTTCTCTCTCACTCTTTCTCAACCTCAATACAGGCGCTTCTCCTCTTGTGTCTTCACTCACCGCCAAACCCTCACCACTTGCTCTGACAAAATGGCTCATGTGTGCTCCTCTATACTCATCTCACCAGCGCCAAACATTCAGGGGCTTCTAGTTTTTCTCTCAGAGGGGCGATAGTTGGAGAAGTACAGTTTTGTTTTCAATAGATCCAGGGCTTTGGGTTGGTTAGAGAAATGCTTTTATGTCCTTCCACTATGTCAGGATGCTCAGGTAAAAAAAAAACAAGTGTTTCTAAGTGTTTTGAAAAGATATGCCAATGTCCAGTTCAGTTCAGTTCAGTTTTAAATGTTTCCACAAGGTAAGATAAGAAAGCATTGTGCAGAAGTCCCTGCCAGTCATTCTTTTGATTTCTTATTTTCTTAGCTGAATAAAATAATAATCTTTGCCATGTTTTCCACCACAGCTTTATCAGCATTCATTCTTATTCTATTTATGTCATGATTCATATAAACTAACTGTAGGCTAGTCTTATATTGAATAAGACAGTTTGGAGTTTTGTCACTGGGGAACATTTTCAGTCCTGGAAAAAAAAAATAGTTGAAGAAAATCTCCTGATGTAAGTGTCTCTAATTTGTTCAAGGGAATTGCAACACTTTTGCCAGCTGTTGCCTCAGTCTGTCACTAGACACAGATACTTTTTTATAGGGTGACCCTTAGGGATGAATCACAATGTCTACTTCTTGGAGAAATAAATACACACAGTGGACAGAGTGAGCTATTGTGTTTTTTCTTTGCAGAATTGCCTCATGCCTGTGTCTGCACTGAGCATTGAAAATAGCTGACTACTCTAAAAGATATCTGGTGTACTTTCTAGCAGATGTGAGAAATTCTGTTATGTCAAACACTGACTACAGCGAGTGGCCGAACACAAAGCTGACAGCAGCAAAGTCAGGTGTTTCAGGTTTCTTTTTTTTTTTTTTTGTGATCTAAAATGAATATACAGCAGTATCGCGAGTGGTCTTAAGGGCTTTAGGTCAGTGCACTCTTTACTTTTCTCAAACTGTGTTTTTGGAACAAAAACTACAACAATAAATCATGACCATAGTTTGTCATTTAAAAACATTAAATGAAGTCACAGTAAAAAGCTTTTCATTTGACCATTCACATCATCTGAACGAATCGCAGAATAAACTATCCTCACCGTACTTGAAACTCCAGTCCCTGAAAAACAACCTTGACTAATAATTCAGCTCAAAGCAAATTATATACCATTTTAAAGTACATGTGTAAGGATTTGTTTGATGTAATGTCTGACGGGCACACCATTCAGTGTAATGAATACAGTGAGCATTTTATATCTTTGCATCAATTTGCTGTATAGATGAAGAAATATAAATATACTACATGGTAAATTCTCATACCAGTATTGGACAGTAATAGAAAAAAATCAACCTACTTGAGTATAAATAGTTTTTGGGGGTTTTTTGTCAAACCAAATTGTACCTCACGCTGTATATAACCAGGTTGAGTTTAACTTTCACGGTACACTCCACATCACTGTCTCCTGCCTCTGAAAAACAGTGTTGTAATGGTGCAACATGAATAAAAGACATGACAACATGATAACATGACAACTCAATGAAAGCGGGAGGAGGAGGTGAGAGTAGATTGCCTGGAGGGTAAAATGTAGGTACATTAAGCTCAGAAAATTGGTCAATAATGCTTTCCACTCACTCACTCACTATTGAGAGGCAACTGAGTGGAATGTGGATTTGAGTGTTTATATATGTGTGTGTGTGTGTGTGTGTGTGCGTGTGTGCGTGTGCTCTAATACACTGAGCTGTATTGGGGTTAAACTGTGTGTCTCTGGGGAGCATGTTATTGACTGTTGACCAGCCCAAATTAATTTTCAACAAGCCTCTTCAGGGGAACAATGGAGAGAGATTATTGTTGCAATGGGAGGCCCTCGTGTGCTTTAATCCAAGGTCCACTAAGTGGATGACGGGCCTTTTAATACAATGCCACCTCAGTTTGAACTCAGTATACTGCTTTTGTTATCAATTCTTTTGCATTTTATTTTTTTGCTGTGCTTGTAAATCATGCACATCCCCTTTAGATTTTACCATGGAGGTATGTTGTCAGAAAATAGCCTTTGTTTAGCTCTCTCTGCCGAAATTCTTTTTCAGATGACGCTGAGTTATTATACCCAAAGTCTCGTCCTCGTATGGATTTAAATGTGCCTGTGTAGTTGATGTGCCTCGGCTGAGGAAGTCAAGCAGCCGAGTTAAACAAGAGGCCTCATTGTTAATTTGAGCATCCTGGCTTATTAGTTTGGTTTTGATCTATTGGAGGCGTCTGGGTGTCATCCCATCGCTTGTTTTCCCTCTCCCACTTTGAATGGTACATGTGACAAAAGGCCTCCCACACACAGTAGTTGGCACAGTGTGATCACCGCACGCTGAGACACAGGGAGGTGTCAGCACTAATCTCCTTTAAAATGGCTCTCTTGTCTTACATCCGATGCTCACAGCATATCCTCAACACTGTAATTGTGTCTACTCGATGAGACTTGCCGTCCCACTTTTACACCACTTTTGTTCCATACAGTGAGTGCGCACCACTGAAGTTATGATACATTGCACTTGACTGAGGAGTTGAAAATCAGTGAAATGTTTTTACCTGCTATTCTCAGCCACATCAGTGTGTCTTGTGCTTTCTAATCTCCCATCACTAAAAGAGGTAATAAGAAGTAATATGCAGTACAAAAACACAATCTGCTCCTATTGTCAGCCTTGGGATGAAACCAGCTTGTTAAGTATATGCTCAGGCAAAGTGATTGAGACTGCTGAATTTCACAAGGGCTTAGGAATACTAATTGACGAGTGCCTCTTCTCCAGGGCTTATATTCAGCACCTTGAAGGAGGATTGGAACAGGATTTTGAGATTTTATTTCAGAGAATATTCAAGTTTCTTTGGTAACTAAAGAGACAGAGACTGCTGCCACTTTTAATTGATTACAGTGATCTTTTACACCCATATCTGCAGCCACCGTTTCAGTGCATCGCTCCTCATATACATATATATGTATATATATGTATACATATACATACATATATATGGTTTCAGTCTGGAAGTTAATATTTGGATGTCCTTTGTGAAGCATTCTGTGTCTGCTTACTCATTATTTGTAACTTGAAGGACAGACAACGTACAAAGTTTTTTTTTTTTTTTTTATTACAGTTTGTTTATTTTCTGCACATTGTTAAATCATAATGCAGCTTTCTATTTCAGTGGAGCTGCATGTTTATAGACAGATGAATTAGTTTAGTTTAGTTTTTTAGGATCCCCATTAGCTACAGCATTGCAGCAACTCTTTAAAATTACATTGTGATGATGAACCATAACTACATCATACATGTGACAATACAAAACAAACAAGGCAATGACTACAACGTCCACAGACACGACAAACTCCTAACAACAAAATAACCAATATAATGGAATTCACTGACATAATTTATGCATTGGTTATGATACCTTAAAATACTTTCCTTTAAAATGTACAGATTACTTTCCAATTATAATTAATAATGTAATTTTTGGTGTAATTCAGCAACTTAAATATGAGCAACAGTCTAACTTTTCTAACTTTCTGCTTTTTTTCAATGCCTAAAGCTTCAATACGGAGTATTTACACTCATTCATAAATCGCATTTAGAAAACATAGAAAACAACTTCTCACCACTTTCATAACTCACTGCAAATTCAGAACATTGTCCGTTTCACTCCAGTATCCCCAAACCACAAACACAGACAGATCCTCCGCAGCCAAAAGACACACCAACACAATCCAACTTTGTACAAATTAAAATATCAGAGATTTTTGTGTTTACTGTGTGTCCTCTCGCCAGTTTTCGGATGACTGTAAAATTTTCATGCGGCATAGTAGACAAAGTGGAACATCTGCTTGACAGTGGCCTCTGCTCAGTGTCAACACACAGGATAGGCCAGGGTCAGCTCAATAGCTGCAGCAGGAAGCAGAGTGTTAAAGAGAGGAGAACCACAAGTCACTCCATTAATTCAAGAATCAGACAGGGTAGGGATACAGCCGTTTGACATTTAGGAAAGACGTTTGTTTCTCTGGAATTTTCTCCTCTTAATCCCTACATCGGGAGCTCGGCTGCTGTTTTTCTAGAGTATTCTGCAAATATGCGAGAAGGCCCATAGCAGAGGTAGTTTTCCCAAGGTCACAGCCTATGATGATGAGGAGCAGAGCTGACTTGATGCATCTGGACTAAATTACAGCAGTCTGGAACATGCAATGCTATCATTCCTGCTATCTGCTGAGGGAGATCGAAGACAGCAGTAGAATCCAACTTAGCAGGGGTTGTCTTCCATCTTTCCTCGTGTTTGGGGGTTCGCCTTCCATCTCCCTCTCATTTTCCCTTTTGTTTTTCGAATAACTTCATCTTTATCTTTACGTCTGGCTCTGAAGTGCTGTGTGTTTATGCTAAATCCATGTTTGGCGTGCTTGTTGAGACTGAAGTAAAGATTGAAGTGCTTGTCAGAGCTTTAACTTCAAGTCTGCCTTTCTTGGCTGATTTCCCCCCCCTCCCCCCTCTCCCCCGCCCTGTCTCT
>JAPQRN010000012.1:10635341-10649544 GCA_037367275.1 Coranthus polyacanthus
CCCCCTTCCCCCACCTCACTTTGCTGAAAAAGTTTCTTCTTCCTCTCCCGTATCTCGTTGATGCCCCGGAAAAGTCAGAGCTAAGTCAGAGCTCTCCCCGTCTCGCCCCCAGGACAGAGAGCACCTAGCCACATGCCTTGTAGGCTCGCCAGGAGCTCCGTGCCTCTGAACTGACTGATTGCCACTCAGGAAAAAAAAAAAAAAAAAAAAAAACCTCCCACACTGTTGCCATCTTGCCATTTGCTGTCGTGCGTGCAAACATGGAGCACATCAAAGCAGCACATTCGCTTACCCCTCTCCATACCCTCATCAAGTCATGCACTCCATTCCCCGAATGCCCCTGTGTGCTCCTCCTCCCTTCTCCCTACCCAGCATGCCTCTCTCTTTGCCCATTGTAAATTTTGCAGATGAAATCAAACAGACTAATTTTCATTGGTGTGTCAGAAGCAGCGCACCGGACCGTGTGACTAAGAGGAAAAAATCAATGCAGCCCTAAGTGGGAGATCAAACTCAATATGTAGGTTTAGATTGAGCTTTAGTGTCTTCATTACGCCAAATAAATCTACCTCTCTTCTTTGTGTGTTTGCATTTGTGTGAAGAGTTTATGTGGGCTCAAGGCTGTGGAGGCTGTGTTTATTTACACTGCAGTGATAGATGTGTAAAATAAAATACCCTCCGTCATAAAGCATTTTAATGGGGTCTGTGCTGCCTCACTTAGTTTGGTCACCTCGGCTGAAAGCTGAAGGCTTAGGTTATTATGTTGTTAAGTGCATTAGATAAGAAAGAATATAAGTCCCACTTGACATATGCAATATATGGTGCCACTTATGACAAAAGACCTCAACAATCTTGATCATTTGCTGCCCACACTCTCATAAAGTGACAGCCTGTTAAGATGTTGCCTTTACAATTTAATGACTAAAATGAACGTGACGATGTGTAATACTTTCAATGTGCTACCTCATTCCCATCCTTGTCATATTGTGTCCCTGTTAACTACAATTTACTGAAATGGAAAAGCACCTCTTTCCATGAGAATGACACAAGTAACCACATTTCTGTCTTCATTTGATATGTCATTGCTGGACCTTGTACCATATCAAGAAACAACAGGGATCCATTATTGATATCTGGCAGCTAAAGTTGCATCACCTTGAGAGTTCCGAAGGTGAAAAACAACATAGCACAACTGGGTGTTTTTCATTTCTTTATTTATTTCTGTTTCCCTCTAGTGAGATGTCACTTCAAAAACAACCCGACCAAGGAATGTTATTATGCTGAGAGAATGTCAGCCAGTTACAATGGGCTGCTTAATGAGGGAGTGTGGCAAACTTTCAGGCAGGCCATAATATGAATTATTTGTCATTGGCTCTTGTGTGTGTATGTGTGTGTCTTTGGAAAGGGCCCAGTGTAAAGCGGGATGAAGGCAGGCCTTGATGGAGAGATGTGGCACTAGCCTGGGGGCTCGCTCCACTGTGAGGGTAGTTAGCTCACTGCACACCGCCATCATTAGGGACTAGGGCACTTGTGCTGGGAAGGTGACACACAAGCCTAGATTCAGACAGCAGCACATGCACATAACACCTGTATATATGCTGCACCTCTTCTCTGCAGTCATCTCTTTCTCTCTCTCTCTCTCTCTGTGTCTTCTTGCACTTTCTCTCAAGTTATTCCTGCTCCAGAGTCACTGTGACCAGAGTCCCTTCATGCATCACTGTTTTCTTGGAATTGCAGATTAGGCTGTTGTCATCTCAACAGTGAACAATGATCACGCTGTTGGTAAACTGCTTGCAAAAATATGAAGTGCAGTAGCTATAGGGATATTCGAGGTCCTATAGCATAACATTTTTTTGTTTCCATTGAGAACGGTACTGATCATTACAAGTGACCAAATGATTTCTGGCGTTAAAACTTTCAAGCTCACACTCTGCTGTATCTGCAGGCCCCATCCATGTAAGCTGTGCTGAGCCAGCAATGTCCTCCTGATCACCACTAGAGGCTGGGAAAGATCGTACAGTAGAACACCAAATGATTCTTAAACAAGATACGTTACTCCCGTTCAGGGCTGCAGCCTTCTAATATTGTCATTACCAATAAATATCTCAATTATGTTTCTTATTAAATGTTTAATTTGTTATAAAAATGTCATTTAAGACTATGAGGAGTTTTGTCTGATCAGTTGTTCTTACCTAAATTAGTTAAAGGAGCTTGAACCAGCGCTTAATGACAATTCACTGTCGATGTAATTTAATTCTGAGTTGATTAACTAATGAATTAATTGTTTTAGCACTGGTCTCGTTAGTCTTATTTACATGCCATTTGATGACATTAGTCAGGACAGCTGTGTGGACTGAACGGGCATGTTTTTCATGCATGTCTGATTAATAAGAGATGGCGTGTGAGGATTGTCTGACTGTTTTGTCCTTTCTCATGTAGTATAATACACATGTGAAACACTGCAGATATTCAAATCAGCTTCTTCTTTCAATTACCTGAAACAACGCATGGCCTTTGGTTTCATGTTTGAGGTATTTCATTCTGAAGCAGCTTCATGAGAGAGACTCAAGATTTTAAAAGGAAAGGGCCCTCTTGTGTCCTGGACTGATTTGCTGAATATTTTGTCCCATGGAGCATCTCTGCACTCCTTCAAAGCGGCTTTTTTGTCCATCTATTAAGGTGTATTGTAGTGCAATACATACAATATGGCCTTAATGGTTCTAAAATCTTCCTGATTAAGTATGTCCTTGTTGTTTCCAAACTGCAGGAGAGGCCTTTAGGAAAAGCATTGTGCACCAAATTGTGCCATAATTTCCCTTGGTGGTTGCCACTATTTATTTCTGAGATAAGAGACTCTTTCATATTGTAAGAAAGAGAAAATCTCTGAAAATACCCACCTTTCATGTGTATCATTTTGTTCTTCAAGGTTAGGGGACAATTGTTACTAAATAAAGAGAGGGATCATTCTTTTTAAAAAAAGAATTAAAAAGAAGATATAAAGCGAACAAGCTCTCCAGCTTTATTTATTAAGAATTATTAAAAAATAAACCTTCAAGGGTTTCAGCCGTTAAGGAAATGTGAGATGAAGTATCTTTTAACATATCTAAAACACACGAGCAACGCATACATATGTGAAAGCTAAAGCTTTACAGGCTCTTGCCATCCATGAGCTCTTTTACTTTGAATATATATTGAAACGTGCCAATATTTGTATTTTTTGTAAATAAAAACGAATGTAATGTAACGTATGGCACTCATACGGCAAGTGACCAAGTTAAAGAATCCGAAGGAGAAAGTTCTTTTTTGCTTTTGTTTCCAATCTGTTGTTTAACACTTTTTTGTTCAACCGCTGAGAGCCAAGACTGATCCATCCCGATGAACTGTCAGACCCTTTATTGAAACATACTGTATAACTAAAATCTGGCCAAGCTCCGGACTGTGTGTCTGTTCTTCATGTTTATCGTGATTCTGTTTTTTTTTTCTTTTCCTAAAACTTTGTGAAGCTTCCCAAAGCCTGCAATTCACACAGTATCTCACCCCTGTTTATAAAGTCCAAACTTTAATAGGGTTCACAGCCCATATCCTCGCCTTCCAACAGGTTTCATGAGAATCCGTGCAATACTTTTTGCATAATTGTACTGACAGACGGGAGGCGGAGGTAATTCTTTTTCAGTTTTTTTTTAAGGTTCCAATCCAACTTCTGAAAACACACTTATTTTTTTATACACTATTATTTCACTTCCCTTTTGTTGCCCCCTTCTATTTCACTCTCATCACTTACACTGAAGTACAAATTTAAATTAAATGTAATTTAAAGTATCTCAGAATCATTTACCGAGCTGCGAGTTTTTCTTTTGTTTTTTTTTTTTACTGCTATCCTTCAAAAACCCAAGCTGACCCAAATTCATCCTTAAAAATATGATCGAAATCTTAGTCCATGAGATGTGGTCAAGAACACCACAAACAGGCCATTGGCTGATAATCCAGTTCCCACACACGTGCTTTTTGAACCTATAAATTTTGCTTGCTGCTCAGTGGTCTTTTTCAGGAGTAGTGCACCAAAGTGCATTAGGAATGAATAAAGGATTGCTCCTCACTGATGAAGGTCACAGTACAGCTGAAGTGCATTGGAGTTGGTTTCAATATGTATTTTTGAACTATCCATGCAATTCAGGCCTCATAATGTTTTGTTTGGAGAGGATTATGAGAAGTCCTCTCAGAGAAAACAGCTGCACCAAACTGAAGAGCACCTTCAAAAAAACGTACCTACACAGGGAAACAGTGACCCTCTTTTCTTTTAACTTCATATTAAACCTAATTGGGGTGAAAAGAGGGATAGGGTTATGGAGGAAAACATAAATCTGTAAATATAAAGTTGTATGAGATGTCTGGCAATTTCATCCTCAGCATTGAAAACTGTGGATGTTTATGCCACACTGTGGCCATTTCTTCTTTTACCTTTAGGTTTGTCCTACCAGAGTGATCAGGGTCATGGGTATGCATCTCTTTTTTAATACATCCAAAACAATATGTTTTTGTGTTTCTGTTTGTTGTAAACTAGGGGACATATTTAATGTTCTGCAATATTTTCTGATTTGTATGCTCGCCTGAAGCGATGGCCTTCAACATTGTTCCTCCATGTCACACTCACTTCAAAACAACATCATTTCTTTACTCAGGTATACAAAGCCTTTCCTCCTCCTTGAAATGAAATAGAACCGTCACGGACGCTCCCATGTTATATATTGCTACTCTAACGGTTTATAGTTCAAGGGTATAGCCTACACAAATGCATTAAGTGTGTTTTCTGTATACATTCAAAGGGAACAAAGAAGAGTCCCGCATTTGCTTGATCATAACTGAACCCATTCCCTTGGTTTCAGTTCTGTCTTTTGGTATTCACTGGAGGACAGTCTACTCTATACATCATGGCCATGCTCAAGTACAACTTGCACGCTGTATTTCAGCAACACTTTTATGTTGTTTGTTTGGCTACTTTGTAGACTTAAGCAAACTTCAAATAAACAAGAAATCAATGGTACTCTCCTCAGTGTATGGAGTGAATCCATAAAATGTTGCACTCACTTATGAGCATGTACGCACAGATGTTTTGTTGATCTATTGAGAGCGTCACGTAAGTGGAGACCAACCCAACAACACAACCAACAACACAGCCTTCTTTAACTTCAGTGTAACGTCTGTGTGCTGTTTCTAATACAGAAAATTTGTACACAAAATTCCTGATAAAACTACAGCAGAACTCTACTTGGGGAACAAAAATGTTTCAATGATGATGGTTTATAGATAAAACATTTGTCTATAATCCAACACAGAATTAAATCACTGCTATCAAAACACTCAGCATCTGCAGTTTGAAGGTGTTTCAAGTCTTCACCAACATATCACCATTTCTTATGATGATTTGTTGATGTTGAAATACGCGGAATTCTTGCAGACGACCACAGTAATGCGCAAGCCTCTTTGTCAGCAAGAATCAGCCCTGTTCAATGGTTCTTCAACAAGTCATTCAGTGTCTGCTAGTGCAAGAGGTGATCTCCATGTTGAAGGCAGCAAGGGAATGAAAATTTCGATAAGTACCACTTTAAATTTAGATCAAATTTAAATAAAGACACAGGTTAAGTGATGGATGCATCTTGTGAAGCAATGTTTTTTTTTTCCTTTCTGTCTTTTGTCTTCTTTGAATTTATTTCCTATCAAAACATGACTTTCATCCAGACAATTGAGGTTCAACACAATATATATATATTATATATATTATATATATATATAATATATATATAACAACATGTCTATTTCCCTGATTGAATTTAGATGGTGCTATATCCACACCAAAAAAATCTTGCGAAGAAAGTTGATTTGCGTGCACTCAATACTTTGCATTAGTTTAGTTCATACTTAACTGAGGGTACTATACTCCTCTCGATTTTTTTTTATCAACAGGTGTTTTAGTTTACTAGTAATACAATCTGTGCAGAGAATTTACAAGCATGCGGTCGCTTAAGATGCTTTTGAGATATATTTTAATGACAGGTATAAACTACAGTCTGCCTGAAGTGAAGCTGGAAAAAAAAACATCATGATGAATCTAATCTAATTTAGGCGTCCCTTAAAAAAAAGAGATGTAAAGATTGCTTGTTCATTTTAACATTTCAACAGTGATCCAGCCTCTTCTGCGATTGCTTTACAGACTCCACGAATACTTTTGTAAAACAGGTAAGAAAGGACTGCAGTGAGTATGAATTCCATTGAGGTGTGCTTGTCCTACGTATCAACAGTAATGCTGCAGAGACAGAAGCAGAGGAGTTCTCGCTTTGTGGGAATCAAAAACTATGTTTTCAGTTCAATCTGTAGCACTCACCGGCCATGCCTTCATGTTTCAGCAGATGATGATTAAAAATTCTACTGAAGGTAGATGAAGATTACGTGATTATCACTCACACAAATACAAATTAACGTAAAGTGGAGTTTGGTTGAAGGTCTCCATAAGGACAGAGTGTTTTGGTGCTTATTAAGTCACTAAGTTAGTTTTAATGAGTCGATGTGAGTTTATATAGTTCAAGTATGAAGAGCATATAGTATAATGACTGAAGTACAGTGATTAGTTTTCAGTCGTGCATTAGCAAAAAAGAAAAAAGTCTTGTTTTATCTTGGTACTTAAATAAATAGGTATAAATACACCTATTACTAATTTGACTGTTGCACTTTGTGAACTTTGATATAATACCTTAACTTTCAAATTAGGATGTGTTTTCTTAAATGTCAGCTTCAGAAACTATTGTATTTCATGATATGTAAATTCCTACTTCCTATTCTCTTCAGACCCTCTGTTAAAAACATGCAGAGGGAAGTTGCAGCTGAGTGATTTTTCCAATATGTTGTTACGCCTCTGCACCTGCCAGGGAATTTTTAGAATAAATGAAAGACACAGATGTGCACATACTAAGTTGCTTTTATTAATACAGAACTGCATGCTACAGAGACTGTACAGCATAAACATTTATTCATTACAAAAAAACATGGTTTTGGAACCATTTAAAATAACAGGAAAAAACAAACAAACAAAAAGATAAGAGCATAAAATAGAACAGGAACATCACAGCCGTTAAGGAAACATTCAAACTATTTATCATTAGCATCTTAATAAACCAGAGAAGAAATCGACAGATTACAGTCGCGTCATGTCAACTACAATGGCACCGAGTGGATGATTCTCTTGTAGCTTTTTTTACAGCCTCTTGCAACATCAACATGCCTATTTTTTCTATCTACCTATATGTAGTAGTGTACTTAAAAGTGGCAGTTTGTGTATTTTTTTGTATTTAATAGTTTTTTTATGAACCTCCTAATATACATAATTTGGCCCTTGTGGGTTTATACAGTATGATGTCCGTCTTTTTATTAAGTTTAAATTTTAATATTTGACAATTTGCTACCAAACACATTTGTTATAGCAACATTTATACTACATACATAGCAATCTATGTAACGTCACAGCAAAGAATGGTATCGAAATTAAAAAAAAAACAAAAAAAACAAACGACAACAAAACAAACAAAAAAAAAAACAACAAAAAAAAAAAAAAATCCCTACAGCATGGTTAGAGGGGCAGAGAAAATTATCACAAAATTTGGCACGGAAAATCTGTACACGAATCTACAGTCTGAGAGATGTGACTGTGCAATAAAAAAGAAGGGCTTTAGACACTTTTCCAACTACTGAAGACACGGTACCCACTGTCTCTTGTTTCAAGTTTTCTTTTCTTCTTTTTGTAAAATGGCTTATAGACGCATTTCTTGAAATGAAGTTGTGCATACTTCTGTTCATGAGATCTACACAGTACACTGAGTGGAATCCAGGTTTTCAGCGCGGAAAGAAATCAATAACAAAAGATTTTTACCTTTTAAAACCTCCTTGTAAAAATGGATCATTCATATATAAGTCGCTTACCTTAAGAAAAAATATTTGTACAATGTATTAAGAAACAAAAGTCAAAAAGAGACACGTACAAGATACAACAAGCAATCTCTAAAGCAATAAATACTACTGGTCCTAGCGTTGTGACATTTTGAATTTAATAACCCTCAACCCCCCACCCCGACCTCCCCTCAAGCCCACCCAACTTGCCTGACTCCGCCCCAAAGGTAAACAACAAAGAAAAAGACAACGCAGTGGAAGAATGCATATTTAACACAGTAATCCCCCCTCCCCATTATTCTGTACATTTAAACAAGAACAAGTAACATCACAATTGAAGTTGTTCCTCAGAGAGGTGTCACTGCTAGCCTCATGCCCTCCTACAGTTTGAACAGATGTCAAATGATTGGTTCGCAAGCTCGTATTTAATACAAATAAAGAAGGAGAACCAACTCTTTCAAGAAAAGGGCTCATTGAATAATCTAGCCTACCTTTTTATATCCGTCTTTTAAACATTTTGAAGTGGAACTAAATAATTTTTTTCTGTTTGCACTGTTTAAACACTACAAAAAAGACAAAACAAAATTCATAAAAATTTTGGCAGATTCACAAAGCTATACTACAGCTCATTGTATCATTTCTTTATAATAATTAGACTTTTTGATAATGATGGGTCAAATATTGACCAATGAACTTTAATAAAACAAAAACTAAAATTTCAAAGCCTCATGGCACAGAAACATAAAGAGAAAAGAACTGACGGCAAAGTGAAATATAGCAGAGAGAGGGCCTAGAAAGGTGTGTGTGCAGAGCTAGAAAAGAGGAGAAGAAGAAGAATAGGGTAGACTATTCTATAGACTTGGTCACTAGCGACAGAGGCTGAGGGGCCGAGGAGGGGAGGAGCGAGTGGGAATGACACAGCGATGCCGAGGGCCGGGCCATTGAGGACGCCACAGAGGAGCCCGGCTGCCGCGAGGACGAGACGTCACCGTGCTCCAGGGCTCCGTTGTGGGAGGAGACGCCGGGCGTTTTGCTAGCTGCAGCAGAGTTTTCCAGCTGAACCAAAGATGGCGGTGGCCCAGCCAGGAGGTGCGGGTGGTGGAGTGGCTGGTGGGCCGGTTTCATAGTCAGTGAGAGAGGTTGCATTTGTTCAGTCTGAGGTTTGGACTCTTTTGAGGAGGGGGAGGGAACCACTGAGGAGGGAGAAGATGGGGGGGAGTCTAGTAAGCTTCCGTCCGTAGAGGGAGGACTGGCACAGCTGCCTTCACCTTGGATGTAGCGAATGCACTTTTTTTTTCTCCTGAGGAACAAGGCGAGAGAAAGAGAACAGCGTTCAGCATCTTTAAAGTATGTCGCCGCTTAGCAATGTTGCTGACCTGAATGCACCTGTAATTTTTGCGTTTCGACAAATTATCGCTCGAAAAAAACGAGACGGAAAATGTACAGGTGCATTTAAGCAGCTTTTTTAAACCTCATGCTAAGAGGAAAGGTGGAAGGAATGACAGTCAGTTTCCAAAAACTAAACCATAAGACAGGACAGACATGTAGGAAATGAAGCACCTGGACAGGAGACAGCAGGGAAATGGAGAAGGAAAGGAAGGACACAGAGGCAATGACGAAATGAAGCAGATTAGATGTGGCGATGGTTGCTCTCTGGATGTAAGACTCAAAAGCTACAACTGGGTGATCAGCCTGTTTTCTCCAGCAACACGAGCTTACTGGACGTGTCTCGCTCCCCTAACGTTATCTGTGTCTACTTTCTCTTCTCCTGGGGGGGGACAGAGTTTGGATACGAGGTGCAAAAAGTCAACAAGACCCACTGCTACCCCTGCTTCTGCCCCACAGACACAAGTGTGTGTGTGTGTGTGAGGGGTCAAGGCATCATGTTTGCAGTCCTGCCTGGGGTCGGGACCCCCTCCCCCCTGCCTGCTGAGTCCTGAGGCCAGGCTCACTGCGCTCAGTGGAACACGTACGATGCACAGGCATCGGAGGGGGGGTGGGGGGTGGTGTTTGGATGGAAGGGGATTGTTGCATTTATCTGTGGCGACTCTGCTGTTAAGGCTGCGCTCAGATTTGGTTAAGGGGGGGATCTCTGCCCACCTCATCTCTACCCTGACCCTGGCAGTGACCCCTCTCTCTGCTCTCCATTTTATCACAAGGATGCCTGAAGGCCATGGAGTATTTAAGACTCACAGGGACAGGGAGTAGGTAAAAAGAAGACTAAGGGGTTTAAAAAGAGTCAGATTTAGGCTTTTGAAACATATCAGGCTGATCTGCTGCTTAATTAAAGTCTTTTTTTTGGGGCAAATTAAACACTTTTTTCTTTAACTCTGAAGGATTCTACATAAAGTGTGAGAGCAGATTACTGAGAATAAAAAGGAAGAGGCAGAAAATCACATAAAAGGGCTCATGGAAATTTGATCGCATGCTAGAGTGAAAGACAGACATGCATTTTCAATACAGTACAAGCACACAACACTGAACAGTATATAAAAAGTCTAGAAAAGAGTCAGGATAAGGTTGTCTGATCAGCTTTTAAGTGCATTCTACACCGATACTGCAGCAGTGGGTGGCACGGAGTATCGACCAGCGCAAAAAGGTATCATTTTGCTACTACATACACATCTCGCTACCGATAACTGTCTGTCAAACTGCTACAAATGAGCTAATATCCATTTTTTAACAGACATATTGATTCATAGTATGTGCCTGTGTACGTTATTGATTTCTCCGTCCCGAGGGAAATTACACCAGATGCATCTTTTAGGAAATGGAGCCCAGAGAGAACTTTTAACCTCTCGGCTCTTACAGAGAAGACTGAGCTCATGATGTGCAGTTATTGTTTGAGGAATAATGTATTTCTTATGAAGTGTGCTTCAGTAGGCAGGGAAATACGAGCCAATTGGAAAAGCCAACAGTGGTGAATGGACTGTGTGGAAGTGGTAAGTATGATGCCCTAATCATTTCAATGAAAATATATATATATATTTTTAATTATTTGTATTTATTTTTTTGATAGCGGGTGCATTTAGGATTGATTCATGTCTATGCTGGTCTTGAAAATAAGAAGTAGGCCTGAAAATATGCTTAGAAACTTACAATAACCTCACTAGATTTTGAGCTTACCCGAGTAAACACTTAAAACAATGCAAATGAAATATGTAGCAGCCGTAACAAACAATGTGTTGCAATGGTTGGCGCTGAGAGTTGTGTCAAGGAAAAGAGTGGGGCACGGTGTGGTGCAAGCCAGACACAGAGAAGGGTATTACTTAGCAGAAACAAATACCTACCATGAAAATATTCCAAATTCAAAGACTGCTTGTGTCAGAACAGAAAGACAACAGGTAGGGACTAAGTAAGGGTTATTGAAGAGGAGTTTGGAGGAAGAAGAGGTGGAGAAGGAGGAGGAAGAGGGCACAGAAAAGAGTGTCACTGAACAGGCCCTCAGAGAAAGCAGGGCTAAATTTTTAAGCATAACATTATTCAAGGGTGCCAATTAGGACATACATGACAGTTAAGATGGGAAGGAATTATCCACTGCCTGGAGAGAAAATGGATTTCGACCATAACAAGTTAGAATGTAACAAATGTTATTCCCAATTGCACTAGGAAAGTGTGATCTTGCACTAAGATGTTTTGTTGAGATAAAATTCAGTAATATTATTTAGAAATCCATTTTCTGCCACTCGGCTAGAACCAAGTTGAATGAGGAGAAACTGCAGTGAGGGAATTTATAGCAGGAAGCTCCTCAGTAAAGAAAAGGAGCAGAGGAGTTTGCCATCTGTTACCACATCGATGGAAACATGTTTTAGAGAAATATCTGAGCAAATAATCAAGGAGAAGGAGTTGCTGTTTGTGGATGTCTTCTTCCCATTGGTACTACAGCAGTTATACCTGCATGGTTTGCACCATAAACTCAGCTGGTCAAGCCCGAACAAGGCACGACACTTCTTTGGGGTATTTGCATCTGTTAGCCAAAGAGGTAGACACAAACATACAAACAGAGACAAAAAAAAAGAAAAAGAAAGAAAAAAAAATGGACACGTCATTGCACAGACAAAAACATGTAGCCAGGACTTAGGTTTAGGCTGGTAACACTGGGATGTCCTCCATGTTGACCAAGCCATCAGGCTCCAGATCCTCCAAGCCCCGACCTGCCAGTTTAAGATTTCGCACCAGTCTTGTTGAACTACAAACTTCTGTAACCTCAGCAGTGTTTCTTTATCAGCACATGCACACAAACACCATTCATACAAAAACACTCAGACATATGCTGTTAATACCCCTTTTTCCCCAAACAGGAGGTCGAATCGAATAGTAGAAGCCTAGAGACAGACCGGCAGGGCGTGGCTGGAGGAAGCTGAGAGGTCATGATAGCCTGGCGGAACAGACAGACAGAGGGAGGGAAGAAAAGAGGAGGAAAAAGCAGCCGCAGCACAGAGCGAAGGAGGAAGTCCCAGCGTCCTGTTAACACAGCCTTCACCTGGCCCTGGCCGGTGCAAGCACACACCATACACACCTGCACGGGCCACACCAGTTATTCTGTTGATCGAGCCCAAAGCGCGCTCGACACTTCTTAGGAGCGCTCAGGTCTGATGCCGCAACAGGGAAGGGAAGCCAGCAGAGAGGAAGAACGGAACCAAAAACAAAAAATAAATAAATAAATAAATAAATAAAGAGTAGAAAACAAAAAGGAGGAGAGAAATAAGGAGAAAAAACAGATAAAAGTGAATCTATGAAGCCTGGCAGTGGCTCACAGAGCAAGAAATCCCCCCAAAACCCTCTTAAAGCCATTCTCAAGTGTGCCTTTAAAGATAGGACTGAACACAATTAGTGTGTTTCAGACATTAGTCAAATCAAAATGCATGCAAAAGTATTATCAAATTATGATATTAATATGGAAACAATCGCTTGCAGTCATGTAATCTAAATTCTGACGGGAGTTAAAGCTGAAGATAAGATAGTGCCTATTTGGTTGAGAGGATATCAACGGAGCAGATTGGATTAATTTACTGCTAGATGTTATCAGTGCTCTATGATTTCAAAAAGGCAATGTCAAGGTGGCAGAACTAGGCAGCAGTAGCAGATTGCTAAAACAGCACGGTCGTGAGTTAGCCCTAGCCAGGGGAAGGATTAAAAAAAGGCTGGAACCTGAAGAGGGAATCTACTCCTCAGACCTGGCATCAAACACTTGACTGTTTTCCATCAGCATTGGCTGTCTGTGGCAGAAAAGTTGCCAGTCACTTGCTAGCTCTACCCAGTAATCATGTCATTATCAGAAGTAGAGCAGAGTGATGGCAGAATACTGTGAAGCGTTTGAGTCCAGGCCTTGTCTGAGTAGAGGCAGTTTTAAAGGGAGTGTAGGCCAAACTCATGCTGGCCTATAGGAAAGGCACAAGCGCAGCTACTAGAGCATATACAGTAGATTAAGGAGGTTTACCCTGACATCACATCCTTCAGGTCAGACTCCACAATAACAGTCTAGCTTTACATCATCAGTTCCTCAAGCATACTGTATAATGATTTTGCCAAATATGGAAAATGTTCTAAACTAAATAGCAACATGAGTAAAGTGGAAGTAAATGAAATTAAATAAACAGCAACATTTTTTTTACGAAAAAGAAAGCAGCAAACAAAGCATACTTCAAAGTGTTGATTTTAAGCTTAAACCTGCCTAATATTGCACATTCATTGATAAATAAATTTACATCAAATAAAAAAAGCAGAAGAAAAAAAAAAAAAAAAAAACAAGTTAGTAATTTAATACTCAAAATGTCATTAGCACCTGTAATCGGAGGGAGTGAAAGGCAAGGGTTTGGAAAATATTCTCTGTGTTCTGAAAAAAAGAACAGATAGAGAGGCCTTCAAGAAGAAATCCGTCACCAAACGAGCGCAAAATACATAATAACAAGTCGGCATTGCTCCTTTTCAACTCACAATACGATCAGAAGAATAAGAATCATAAGAATGAAATGGATAAAATCATAGAATTAGCAAACCTCCTTAATTTTAAGATGTAAGTGATTTTTCTTACGTTGGTATAAAAGCATGCATGAAGGCAAGCAAGGGGCAGCGCAACAAGCACACATGCACAGTCACAAACGCACACACATATTGCAGGAGTGCGGTCTATCTGCAGGGCACAGGCATGATAAAACAGGCACACAACACTGGCAAAGTTAATGGCTCTCACAATGCTTCAAGTTCAAATTCTCAAAACACCCATATCACAATACTAGAACGCTACGGGGCAAAGTGGGGAGGGGGTGGG
>JAPQRN010000012.1:10649626-10660803 GCA_037367275.1 Coranthus polyacanthus
GGGGGGTTACAAGCAACACTACCATTTAAATATTGCATCGCATTGAGTAGCATAACTATACCAAAAAGGAAAAAAAAAAAAAAAAAGAAAAGCCAGGCACAATAACACACACACAGAAAAAAAAAAACTAGCTTGACTTTTATCTTGCAAGATGTCACATCTGCCTGACACATGATGGGGCTCTTCTAATATGAGAGATAATTGCAGCTCACTTACCATTGCTCTCTGCTTGCTGCTTTTCCCTTTTTCTCTTCTTCCTTTTCCCCTGTTGGTTAGCCGCCAAAAAAATAGAAAGAAAAAAAAATAGACACAGACAGGAACCTTAGTTATTATATTGCAGAATGCCCAAAACATAAAACAGAGAATAGGGCTCATCTTTGTGTTTACTTATTTATTCATTCATTCTTTCTTTTTGTCTGTCTCTGCCCTCCAGTTTGTAACAGTCACTGCAGGCCAGACCAGATTTCTCCCTCCCCTTTCCCTTTTTTCTGTCTCTTTCTACTCTTTTCTTCTTCTTCTGCTGTAATCTTTTGTCTTATTTTCTTCTGTTCTCAATCTAGACAGCTTGATGGGCTACTGGTTTGGAAGTCAGATTTCTCTAGGCTGCTCTTAGAAGACTCCACTGGTCAGCTTGATCCCAAAAACTGGACTAAAATGAGGAGAATTTATGTGTCAGAACAAAAGCGTTGAGGGCGCAAAACATTCAGCGAGGATTCATATAAACAGCACGGTTGTTACAAATGGTCTTCTATGTCATTAAAAGACGGGTTAACATCAGTGAAATGTGTCAGGTCTCAGATGTACATACCAAAAGAGTAAAAGGAAAAAAAAAAAAAACGAAAAAGAGAAGGGGAAGGAAAGAAAACAAAAGTAAGCACTTGTCCCGGTCATGTTTCCTACTGAGGAAGAAAAGAATGGGCCGTTAACGACTTGTAAACTTAAAAACTTACATAGTTGTCTCGTGCTGACCAGCCTGGGTACAGTTGCATGTGGAGCTGTCGTTCTTTCCTGGCAAGCTCGTAGTACTTGGCCTGCTCCTCCCGCGATAGGGCATGCCACTGTGTGACACAAATGACAGAACAGGACAAACACAAGTAGGGTGAGAGGTTGTTGATTTTCATCAGGATGAGCCAAATTTCTGCTGGTGTTCTATCCCACTGGGCATTGAAACTACTTCAATCTTATAGTATTATTAACACCATGTGAAGTTTAGTACAGAGTCGTGATTCTGGCCTGGTGATCTACTAGGTCTTACCCTCCGCCCCAGGATCTGGTTGATAGCAGCACTTTCCTTCAGTGTGCACTCAGCCACCACCTTGGCACGCATCTCCTTCATGTAGAGCATGAAGGCATTCAGAGGCTTCTTTATGTGGACCTGTTTCTTTTTCTCCTCTTCCTTTTTAGCATCTGTCTGTTTCCTGTGGTGAACCAGAGGGCAGAAAGGTGAGAGAAGTCGACCCACAGCCGGGTCTGACGGAGTCATGCGAGAGAGAAGAGAATGGCTACTCACGAGCTGTTGAGAGAGCTGATGTCACTGTGGGAGGATTCCTGCTTGACGTTGGGTGTGACGATGGCTGGGTGTGGGATGCCCGTGGTGTGCAAACTGTGGTGAGGGGGCACCATGTGTGGGGGGAACCTAGAGGACAGAAGACTGTGTAAATCGTCAGAATGGACACGGGTGAAATGAGAAGATGGAGAACATGTATACAAAAGACTGTGTGGCTGGAGTTCAATTCCATTCTTCAATGACATGCGAGTTTAAACAAGCTGTTTTTTTTTCCCCAGTTGCTTTCATATAAAGATGGAATTGGCCTTCGGTCACATAATACACATAAATGCACAAACAAACATGCACATGAAGCTGTCCAAGGCTGATTCTTGTTATTCACCACCAATTCATAAACATTTTATATCTCAAAATGAGTGCTATGTCCAATGTCACACAATTAAATTGTGTGACATTGCACCCAGCACCCAGCACAGAATCAAGCCTGAATAGCTTTACACTTCATACAAAGAAATTACAGCAAACTAAGGAAAACCATCAGTCACACACGGTTTGAAAAGGGTATATTGTGTGGGTTTAAGGAAGTACATTTGCTCAAGGGTATATCTCTTGAATACTATTTGTAAACAACCCAAAAAAACTACACAACTGAGCAAATACATTTTTGTAATTTCTTTTATTTAATCACAACATATCATTTTATCACGAGTGGTCCTGATCAGTATGGGCAACCGGAACTTGATACAGTTTCAATCACATGGAGAAAGAATAGAAGAGGGCCCTCTGCACCTTGAGCTTTTCGACTGCGGTACTACACTGTCTACATCCAGACAAAACAAGTTTTACTATCACATTCAACTTGAGGAAAACATCCAAGCATGTTTGACAATTGTCCACCTATGAGACTGTAATATAATATAATATATAAGAATATAATATGTGAGGAAATAGCATTTTTAGCACTTCTGCTGATAGAAGATGCTAGGTTTTGGGGTGTAAAGCCTGAACCATTATCTTGCATTGAGGCATACTGAAAACTAGATTAAAATGTTCTATCAAAGTCTAGTATCACTTCAGGTATTGGATCACTATTTGCTTCTTCCCATCTTTTCTGCCAATTCAGCACTGTCAGCAGCACTGACATTTTTATCTTCCTCCCTCTACACTCCTATCATCATTTCATCATCTCCAACAGCTGCACACATCGAGGCCACAAACCCTTATTTATGAAATCGTTTCACTAGCCAGAACAGCCATAGGACACAGCTGAACTGAATGTGCCACTGTATGTATGACACTAATTATTTGTGTGAGATTATTTGAACCTGCGCGCATCTATCTGCATGTGTGTGTTTACAGCGCGGCACCTCGGCTCCACGTGACCACACACAAATTTAAGAGAAGAGAGGAGGATGAAGGGGAAGAAAAAAGAAAGAATAATTCTTCTTTTTTTTTGAAAACAGCTCATTATCCGGCTGTGTCTGGCTGCATGGCTCCGAGCCAGAATATAATGATGAGGATAAACTCGCCAGGAACAACTAGTTTCTGTTGGAGGCCATCTCAGGGGAGTGCCAGTGCGCTCCCCCCTCAAACTCTTTCCCTCTTTTTCTCCTTTCCCCTCTTCTCCCTTCATCACTGACACATTGGTGTTTGTGCCATGTCATCCGTTGATGGGGAGCTCGGCAGCAGTGGCTGCATATCGCCCATCATTAGGGCTGCTGCATTTTCTTCGCTCACTCCGTTTCCTTTCCCCGGTTCACCCTCCCTCCTTTTCTCTCTGTGCACTTGTTAAAATTTCCTCTGTTCCAAGATCTATTTTTTCTCCTCTTCTTCTTCTTCTTCTTCTTCTTTCTCTCTACTCCTCCCTGTCCCCTCACCACCTCCACCCTTCTTCGCTTCCTCTTTTCCCTCCCTCCCCTCCTGCCATTGCGTGGCCCAGGTTATGGTTTAAACATGACGGCCATCCCTTTGAAGCACGGGGGCATCATCATCATCATCATCATCATCATCATCATCATCATCATCATCCGGGCTCATCAGTGGCAAGTAGCGCCTAGGACCAATTTAACCAACACAGAGAAGGAGACGCAGCAAAGACCCCCACCCATTCACCCACCCCAACCCCGGGGCTCCTATGTCTCAATCTGAAAGGTAAGAATGGCTGGCGGTGTTAAGGTGGGGGTGGTGGAGAGGGGAGGGGGGGTCACTGGCGCAGCAAGCCCAGTGTCAGCCAGTGCCATTTAATTGCCAATGCGAAGCAGTAGCCCGTGTGCCTGTTTAATGTATAATGATCCGGCCGGTACGCTTCTCCCCGTTCCCCAGGAAAAGAGAGGGAGCAGGATGATGGGGGAACATATCAAAGGGCAGGCTTAAGCATAAGGGGCAAAGAGGCCCTCATATCCTCCCACCTGTCACACATACATTCACACGCACACACGATATAGGGGAACCTGCACCGTCTCCAACCCCATTATCAAAATAATGTCTTTCATTTGCTCCGCTGACAGTCTCTACTCTCCTTGGCTCTTTTTCCCTACGTCCTAAAAGAATGTATTTTTTAACAGGACCTAGGTGTAAGGTGTTCATTGCGGGACTACAAGGTACCAGATTCATTCCCTGCATCCTAATTCAGTTCAAGGTACGGCACAGGGGACTGATACTGAAGCAGCGCTCTCCTGCGAAGACCTGGCTCCCTACAAGAGTACAAGGCCAGGATGTCTTTTCTCTCCATTTTCCTCCAGTCAGGCTGCTCCCTACAAATCTTTTGAGCTGTTACAATAGTCTAGTCTGGTCTTTGAACAAAACCAACTGGCTGACAGCTATGTATGAAAGCAGCTATTTTTCTTACACAATTAGACACATCTCCATTAAATTTTTGTCAACAAATTGAGTTTTTTTCTCTGTCCTGTTAAAGTCAGAACTTCAGGGAGTTTTTTTGTTTCTTTTTTTTTTTTTTTGGCGATTTGTTAAACCCTCCCATTCTGCACAAAGCTCCCAGAGCCCTCCATCTATTCAGTTATACTAATTCAATTAGGGGCCTCATCACAAGGCATTAGCTCTTCCCCATGGCCAATCCCCCCACACCCCAGCCAGCAGATTAAATTAGCT
The DNA here is from genome assembly GCA_037367275.1 of Coranthus polyacanthus. Taxonomy (NCBI): domain Eukaryota; kingdom Metazoa; phylum Chordata; class Actinopteri; order Kurtiformes; family Apogonidae; genus Coranthus; species Coranthus polyacanthus. Next base: position 10,654,242 of record JAPQRN010000012.1, read on the forward strand.
GCACTGGAAATAAGATGATCACAATGTAGAGGCTGTCATTAAGGGACCAAATTAGCAGTCACTTAAAGCCCAGGTTGGCTGGGCACAGCTGCCAGATGCCGATGTCTGAACAGACCCACTGTCTGACCCTTTGCACCTGAGACTTGCCTGGGACTGGCTGGATGGAGTGACTCTGACTCTAATCCGACACCCGTTGACTAGATTGAGTTTAAAAGTGATGTATGTTTTTTGCTTCGCTAAAAAGCAAAAGCAAAAGGAGCCGTGTGAGCTTACTGCCACTGCCAAACTCGGCTTTCCCTGATTCTCAGAACTACGCTTTAAAAATGTCATTCCCCCATGCGACTCCTCCCTCCTTGCATCTACACAATCCATCAATGTCACAGAGGTCTAAACAGCGGCCCTCAGGAGCTGCTTTTCCAATCAGGCTGTAATTAAACTAAAGCTTGGCCTCATCCCTTGACTCTAAACCAGCCTGTCCAAAGTCCCCTGCTGCAAGGGCGTGTTAAGAGGAGGGGTGGAAAGAGGGAGGAGGAGCAGAGGGAGTGGAGAGAGTGGGAGGCTGTTTGTTTTGTTGCTTTTTTGGCTTCTCTAGACCCACAAATCATGGGCTTTTAGTCATCCCAAATTAATTCTGTTCGCTACCCACACAATATAGTCGACATACGTCCCTCAAGGGAACAATAAGTACTTTAACACCGACTGACGAACACACACACATGTATACAAGATGGCAACAAATACACATACCCCCCCATGGGTGCACTAATGTCCACAGCAGCACTTGAGCTGGACCCTAATGGGTTGGACCAAAGCACTAGCCAAGTGTCAGGCCCCGGCTTATATCATCGAGTCCCCTTCAAAGTGTTGCTATGTTTGTTTATCTGTCTGGCTGCTCAAATTCACAGCAAGGACATGCCCCAGCTCATTTCAGATCTGCCTGACATGCAGTGGGGGTAAATGTTCTTCAGGGGCCTCATTAGAAAATGATAAATATAATTAATATTTGAGCATGCTAGCTGGGTCTCCACACTGGAGAATTGGCCTTTTGAACACAGAGATGGGGAGTGTGAGCTCTCCTGAAGGGAGAAGTTGCTGCTCACTGCCTCTGCATGCCAGTGCGTGTGTGCTGCTTGTGCATTACACTCACAGCCAACACAAACGCACACACAATGGCATCTACGAGAGAGTAAGAGTAAGTAAGTGTGTGTGTGTGTGTGTGTGTTTAGCTTCTGGGGCTCAACTCACCTTGACATGGATGCGTTGACAGTGAGCGCAGTTGGGTAGGGGTGTCTAAAACCCCCTGTTGTGATTGGATAAACAGGTTGACCTTGCCTGGGAAGTGGGAAGAGAAGAAGAAAGGCAAAAAGGTAAAGAAACAGGGTTGATGGAAGAGGAGAAGGTAAAGCCCTCTGTCTCTCTCCTCTCCCCACCGTGGGCCTCTTTATTCTCATTTGATCAGGACAAAAATCTAGGGGATTGCAGAGCGCAGATCAAAGGGAAGAAAACTCTGAACAATTTGAATGCCACAAATCTTGATAGCAATGGCTAATTAAATTTCATAACCCTTCGCTCTGTGTCGACAGAGTGGGGCCCTGTTCCTCCCCAAGCTGGAACTAGGTGTTTTGTTGTGATAATTAAAGACGAAGCGCGGGTCTCTTTAATGGAGCCATCACGCTAATTGAGGTCTACACATCCAAAGACAAACAATAATGAATGTAAATTTATACCAAAATAAAGTGCAGCAAATCAAAGGGCGCCATGGCTGCGCTCGGGGCCTCTCTCGGTATTTAGATCGCGGTGAGAAAACATTAAATTAACAGAGCTTAATTTGTAGCCTTTTGTCATATTAACAAGTGTTGACAAGAGTTACCAGGGGAGAGCCCCCGTGTGGAATTGTGGGTAAAATACGGGCAATCACAGTTCATTACTCTAATTGGACTATACAGAGACATGCAAAATAGTATTTGCCACAAAGTAGCAAGTTGGGCCTGAGGAGGCTGCGATGGGTTTCTGTGGTCCAGGAGTAAGTGCGTTGCAAAGTTAAAGGATCGACTTTATGTTTCACAGAAGTAGACCCACCCTGGGGACCAACAGGAGACAGAGACAGCTTCCTTAACTGCGTTTGCATGCATGAAGAACAACATCCTGCTGATCCACACATGTAAGTAAACACCTACCTTTATTGTTTACTCTATTTCTCTTTAATGGCTTTGCTTGATATACTGATTATGAGTAAGAATCGCTACTGTCTATGGCTACCTTTTTCACAAAACTCACAAGAGAATACAGTAGAAAGAGTAATAAAAAAGGATTTGCTTACTGTGGTACTAACCATCCTAGCGGATGGGGGATTTGGCCGACAGTGCCAGGTGACAGTGGGTAATAAGGAGATATATCTGGAGGATGTGGAGGCCTTGGAATTCCTGTGAAATAAAGAGGGTGACAGCAGCAGAGAGGAGGTGGACAGACAGGATGATGACAGAGAAGAGAACCAAATCTTTGTCAGCGCTGAATTCATTCTTTGTCGAGAGTTTCACATCTGAACGGGGCAGACATCATAAGAGTGCAGATGGGAGGAAGAGGAGGAGGAAGAGGGCCTGTGCTCGCATGTACACAGTGCTAAATCACACTTCCTGATCAAAGGCCTTTGAGGCGGCGGCACAATGTGTTGCAAAAGGCAGAGGGGAGTGAGGTGAGGGAAAAAACACCAACGCAAATCTTGTCACATTTGTCTGCTGAATCACAAGATTAATGATATAAAATGACTGAGGTTTAGAAGTTAACAAAACACTACAGTATAATTAAAGCCTTTGCTGTGATCAGAGAGCTGTAAATACAGGGCTACAAATTGGGTCTGCCTGCTGATTTACTGGCATGTTGACTAGATGGATGTGGATTTTACCTGATACCTGATATATTTTAGTTGAAAATGAAAACATTTAGTGAGAATTAACAGCAATATTTAAAATAATTTTGACATATTTAATGACATTGTGAAATATGACAGGTGGTTTATCTATATGTATATATATATACACACACATATATATATATGTGTGTGTGTGTGTGTATTGGCTCTTTGGTGTAACTGATCCTTAGATTCAGCATAAAAACTGGCAGTGAATTTTGTTTGTTATCCCCCACAGGTAAACAGTGACAGAGATGTCCAATTTAAGGACAGCTCTCATCGAGGGCATCGCCAAGCAATCGCAGCGTCCACGGTGTTGCCTTTACTTTCTGCGGCAGCTGACAGGCGAGAAACTGCATCGGCAAGCTGCCCCGGATAGACGCCTTGAAAAGGTCTCACACTCGTGTAAAAATAACTTTCTCTCTCATGACAAACTTGAGACTGGAAATGTGTAAAAGCACAGCAGGCAAGTGTGTGCGCTCAAAAGACCAGATACAACGGGGACTTTCATTTTGGCTGATGTTTGCTTCTTCCACACAGCTGGCTTGCCTGTGCAGCTGTTGCAGATATTTTGGATGTTTTGGTGCCAACATGGCTCGAGTAGAGCCAGATCAATCTTCATAGATCAGAACTTGGCCTGTATTGGTGGTTACACCCAGTCTGCAGCTGATCCAGGTTATCCTGGAATTGACTCTTGAGAGGATTTTTCTTACTGATGGACAACAGTGTGTGTTTAAGCAGAAAACTTTACTTATCTGGGAACAAAGGAAAATTCTATTAAAAAGCCAAGCCTCGCAAAAATTATCCCATCGCCACCCAGCGCTCAAGACCTAATATAGCTCATTAATTAATTAAACACTGAGCCCAATTAAGCAGCCCCATTAAGCACTACATTAAACAGCAGCTGGCACATTATTTCCCCTTTGTAAGGACCATCATAATAAGAGAACATTATTACCTAAAACATGACTGAATCCACCAGAGACGGCTGAAAAGCACAAAATTATTCACCGCACTGAAAATGCATTAACCTGAAAGGACGGGCTGAATGACAAAATGAAGCGCTGGGTCAAAATGCTCACGGAAATAAATGAAAATGTCTAAAAATGTTTGCCGACTAGTTTTTGGAGAGGGATGTGTGGGCTGAATTTGACTACCAAACGTGGACGCACGAAAACTGTAGGATCAACAGGCTGTCGAGACAGTTTTAACAGTGGAGGTGATCATCAAAAAACAGTTTTGACGCTATCAGGCATCTGATCAGGTCATGTTTTTGATTTTGCGTGCTTAGAGCTGGAGACTGGTGGGCTCTGTGTGTTTACTGCTCTCTGGTATTTAGATGTGAAGACCACCAGCTACAGTGACTGTCTGGTTAAAGTCTTGGCAAAAGTGTTGTGGTCAAGAGAAGTCACCTTTCTTTGCTAAATTCCATGTTTTATGTTGTTGCTCCTTAATGTGAGGCGGCTTTCCACTGACGCTGCAATTATAATAATTATAATAACAATAATACTAATAATAGATAATTAGACTAATTTCTCAGTAAAATAAAAATATCATAGCCTTGTATAATAAAAAGGGCTTTATATTAAAACACTATATTTATATTAAAGCACAAGGACATTAATAATAATAATAATTTTTTATCTGTTTCAAGTATGGCATTTGAACTATGTTTTAATCTTGAACTGTGTTTTACAAGTAGGTGTCTGCAGACAGACAGACACCAACAAGACAAACATTAACTAATGCGTGCACGTACCATAGCAGCAAGGCATAATCACACATTCACACACCCATCAGTGTAAACAAAGTCACTAGCAACTTAAGTTTAGTCATCTAAGAGGGGTTGAAACTTTTTTTACTCCTAATGGTAGGTTTTGCAGGAAGCAAGTAGCATATTGTTAACACAAACATCAGTGCAAATTTCCAACAAACACACATTCGTGTTACCTGTTTTGGGGTCCACGTCTGTCTGTAGGTGAGGTGGGGGGTTCCCTGGTGTGAAGTGCTCATTGCTGTAGGTGATCAGAGGCGTGAGAGGGTGCACGTGGTGAGGGTGCTGTACCACAGGAACCTTATTAGACTGAGAGAAAGAAGGGCAAGAAAGAGACAGAGAGAGAACGGGAAAGAAGAAACAAAAAAGCCAGGGTGTTAATATTTGGGTTAGGGGTTTAAGATTGCAGGCGCCCGCCGCAGAATTACAACTTGGTCTGTAAAGCTCTCAAAAGAAGAGCTATCAAATTCTGGGTACTCTCGAGGCGCCAAACCACCAAACCACAGTGAAAATAGTGTGGTTTGTAATTAAAAACACTTCTGTGGTGTCACCCTGGAATTCAGTAACACAATCTAAGAGGCTTGGGGGGTTGCCAGTTCACATTTGGGTCTGATGTGTGATGAGGCACTTTTAACCATGGGTTGCAGTGAAGTAATCGATCATCTGTAAACCACGAAATCAAGGCAGCGCGTGTAAATCCACAGTCATTAGCAGCTCCAGTCAGTGCTCTGCTTCGCTCTCCTCCTCCCTTGCTCTCGATGCCTCCTCTTGGTCTCCCCTTCCCCTCATCTATTCCCCCAGGGCCCGGTTCACGGAGGGTAGGGGTATATTGTAATAAAAGGGTTAGGAGAGAGGAGGTGGGGCTGAAAATCCATTTCTGCATTTTTGCCAAATTAGTTTTAGCTATGTAATCTTCTCTTTGTGCTCCTAAGTGGCGCAGGCCCCCTTTTTTCAATTACCAAAGATTACAGTGGAGCTTTAGGGGTGTGCTGCCGTGGGCCCCTGCGCTAACCGGAGCTCAGCCCCTCTCATCAGGCCAGGCTGGGACAGACACTAATACACACAGTCCCCCCAACCACAAGATAACCAGATTAGAGCTGTGCTGTAGATTAGGCTGGTGGCAGAGGCTGCTCTCGCCTCTTTACCCACACATCCTTATCCTGCCCTTAGCAGTCAAAGAAGCAGCACTAATCAGGCTTATCATAACATGGATGATATGTTCAGGGGGAGAGGAGTGAGACACCAAGCTGCTTGTGTGTGCACTCTCACAGGCCACACACCCTCATTAGTGACTTTAACCCATGCAAGGGAGGAAGAAAAAAAAAAAAAGCTCCACTGTGGCACATTTCCACCAGACTTTGAAAAACATTAATAGGACTAGATGTTGGCAGGGGAGGGGGACATAAGAAGCTCAGTTGAATGATGCTCATTGACAATACAAATGCAAAGAGGCAAGCTCAGGGCAAGACAAATCTGGGCAGAGCTTAATGCTGCAACATAATGATTTGCTCTTAATATTAGGCCCCTAATACACCAACAGTCCATTCAGAGCAAAATTTTCACTAAAGCTGTCTATCTGCATGGCCCAGTCTAAACCAAGCCATCTAGACCTCTATTCTGCAGTAGTGAGTGGTGGTGGGGGAGTAGGAGGTGTGTGTGTGTGTGTGTGTGTGTGTGTGGGGGGGGCATTCCCTATTGCCATGGTCCCAATGAAAGATTAATGAACCCCAGCAGAACTCCAGGGAGGCACAGAGACTCCTGGGACTCATTCACAGCCCTGAGCTGAAAAGGCTGGGGAGGAGAGGAGAGAGAAGAGGGGCTGGGGCTGTGTCTGTGTTTGTGTGTCGGGGGGGTGGGGGGGGGGGTGGAGGTAGGTGGAA
>JAPQRN010000012.1:10681265-10704187 GCA_037367275.1 Coranthus polyacanthus
GTTGCATCTTTTACACTCTCCCTCTTTCTCTCTCTCTCTCTCTCTCACTGACACACACACACACACACACACACACAAAGACTTAGAATACCCTTGTAGAGTATGTGTACGTGTTCAAAAACACGCACAGTTTGGCTCAGTGTGACCCCAACACACAGAGAGGCTATGGCTCGACTCACCGGCCTTTTATAGCATGCTGCTCAGACTGCTGACAGACACACACACACACACACAGATATACACACAGATATACACATACCCACACAGGTCTGGGCACCGTTTGCAGCCAAACACTAAACCACAGGCTGTGATTGAGGCCGACTGGTCTACTCCTCTATATTTTCAGTCTATATATTCAGTCCACGCTGGGCTGTATATCTTAATTATGTGCTCTGCCTCTTTTCCAAAAAGAAGGCGTGACAGAATCTGCTAGTCAGACAGTGGAGCAGCAGCAGCAGGCCACTGAAATGAGGCCCTTCCAGTCTTTATGGTGCCTCCAGCTCAGCCACTGCATCATTACATGACTTTTAAGCTCTGGACGAAAACACTGTGGATTCCTCGTTCCCTGTGTCTTTCCTGCCGTAGCGCACTCACTCGGTGCACACAACAGAAATGATCCTGTCGGTGGTATTCCTTGCGTGAAGCTGTATTCTTTCAAAACAAACTGGAACTCCGAACTTTTCATAAAGACTAACAGGCTGTGAAAGGCTGTAATGAGTGGACAGTTCAAAGGGTAGAAGGTGGAACAAATGGCCAGAAGAATTTTAGCACAGTGCTGTGCGCAATGTGATTATCTCTGCACTTTCCTTGCAGGTTGCAGCTTTAGAGGTCACCACCGCCTCACAGTGTGTCTCTCTCACACACAAACACACGCCGAGGTTAGGTTTTGCCGTTTCAATGACTCAATTGCATCTGGAGCTCTCCATCGATTGTGCTCAGTGACCCAGCAAAGGCAAATGTGGCGAGTGGCTGCCCCACCTCTCTGAATTAGACCATGTTCAAACTGGACCCACTATCATGATCGCCCCTGTCCATTAGCCAGGAGGTGGTGCTACTGGGATATGGAGCACTGCTCGGTCTTCTTGCCTATAGTGATGAAAAGCAGGCAGGGATTTGTTTGGTAGGGGTTTTTTCATAATAGTGGGGATTTAAAAGGCTTTTCTGACACCTGGAGTTGTAGACACTTCCTCAAAGACAGAGACGTAGTATGTTTTACTGTCTGTGTCGATTTAGCGGCAGAGAGCGCTGAGAGGTTCACAGTCAGGTGATGCTGCCGCTTGAATGCATAAGATTCTCAGACTTGTAAGCTCTTGTTCAGTTGGCTCATTGTGAGGAATGAATGGCGTGTTACATCCATCCAACCTCAGTGCACATACACCCACACAATTAAATGAGATGCTTACTCACACGCATTCCTAATGTGCTATTACACAAAGATATAAAGATTAATACAAAAACTATGTCGGCTTGTATGCATACATGCAGCCATGAGCTTAGCGGACTGGCTGGCCTGCTTGCAGACCCTGCAGTTTGTTTAGCAACACTCCTTTTGACGACGCCCGAAGGGTGCAATTAAGCCCAATTAGAGCCTGTCGGTTTTATTAAGAGGCACAGACTGGCCAGGCTCGGGGGCAGTGAGGGGTAGAGGAGGGAGGAGGAAGAGGAGAAGGAGGAGGAGAGTCTCCAGCACTAAGCTACTGCTACTCTTGAGAAATTAGGCAGGCACAGCTGGGAGGAAACTGGTAAATATACCCAAATGCCAACTAAACAGAAAACAGAAATCACAGCCAATGACGAAATTGAGTTAAAAATGTCAGACTTAGAAACAAATAGCCAGGTCCAGTTCAGCAGGCGACCTCAGGCACTCTCAGTTTAAAAACACGTCACCGTCATGATGCTACATAAAAGCAACTCAAAAGTACAGTTTAGTGATCAGACAACCTGAAGGGATCAATGGATAACAAAACCAACTCATCTATAAATATTCACTGGCTACAGTGAATGCAGACATGTGTGGATGCAGATGTCACAAAGCATTTTCGGAAGGGGGTTAGGGGGTGGTGGCAGTGCAGTTATGTGAGCCTGCCCTCATATATTAATGTGGTTGTGAATAGAGCAATACAGCTGGCTTGGAACAAAAACTGCAGCATCTCTTTCATCAGCAAATCAAAAAAAAAAGAACGCAAATGAATGTATCATTTTCCCCCTCACAATTCCTTTTCCGTCGACCCCTCGACAGAGATGTTTACAGATAGCTATCATTCCCCCTCTTTTTCACATTTGCGCTTGGACATGTTTCAAAAGACCGGGCCTTTTCATCTCCCCTCTCGCTGTGAGGAAATTTGCTCCTTAATGGCTTTCAAAACAGGAAGCACAGACAATAAAAAAAAGGAGAAATGAGAAGAACGCTTTGCTCCCCAGACCCCCCTTCAGTCGACGCATCCTTTGCGGAGCTGAGTGCTGCCGCATACTGCTGCTGTGCCAAGGTGCCAACTGTGCCAGTCACACTGACCTCCATCTGCAGGCAACTTGATACCATCTCTCCAACCGCCGCGTACTCCCACTGAATGGGTTCGCTCAGTCACAGTGAAGTCTGAATGCCATTCAAGGCTCAGGCTTGGAATTGTGTTTCGAGTTTGTGTGCTATTGTATTCTTTGTTCACAGCTGCTGTGTAAAAAATCCTTTATCACTAAACTGAATACTAAAAGGGCTGTATTGGAGGAATGCACACAGGAATACATTACTGCCAATGTGCAAATCATTCCACTATCAGGCAAATTAGAGCTGATTTTACATAAGTCTTTATCAATGACCTCAGAAGAGTAGGGTTGAACTGCTACGGACCGGCTCAAATTACTACTTAGAATGGTCTCTTGCCAAGTACTAGGCTTACTATTTTAATAGTATATGTAGGTGTCTGTTTACTCATGTTGTATTCATAATTCCGCCTCCTGCAGGGCATCTGTGTCCACTGAGTGCCCTTGAACATGCCATGAGTAGTCTTTCTGCGCCTCAACTAAAAAGAGACCTGAAAGACAGCTACACACGCTTCCGCACAGTTGGATAAAACAAACCTTAACCACACAACTCAACCTCACCAAAGAACTAGCTTTTTTTCAAAAGATGTTCAGAAGAGTGTTTTTTTTCTCTCTCCTCGTCTTTGCTTTTTCTCTCCCTGGGTAAAACAAATGCATCATTTTTCAGAAAAAAAAAAAAAAAAAAATCTTTACTCCCTCCTCTCCCTCCCATTGTGCCATTTCCGTGTATGGAAGTGTTCCCTCCAATTGATTTTCTCCCAGCCAGGGCCCTACCCAACACGAGCCGCTTCCTTGCTGGTGTCATCTCCTTGTGCCTTTATCCTTTTAACTGTATTTTACTCTTGTGGCATAATGTGTTCTGCCAAACTGGCAGTGGGGAGAGGGGTGCAATGGGAGGAAAAACTATATGTGCGCTCAAAAGTTTCGGCTATTGATTTCTTTTTGATGCAGATGGGGAAAAAAGAGAGCTGTTCAAAGCTGCGGAGAGCCTTTTTGATCACCACTACAGTCGAGCCAGTTGGTAATGTTGTTGGTAGTAAGGAACAAGAATTGTGTGTGTTTGTCTGTGCATTACATTGCTTTGTTGTGCATTGTGTTATGGTTCATCCCCTGATTTTGCACGGTCAGTAGGCATATTAAATGTTGTGACCAACATGCACTCGTATCAAGGCTTTCTGATGGGCTTGCATCATCAATGTCTACAACTGCACTGCACTGACTCTGATGGAGAAGTCAAAGTTAGATCTACAGCTTTATCTGCGAACAAAATACAGGAATGTGAAGAACGACAAAGATGGCCATGACCACGTATATATAGTTATAGAGGATATATTCACCATGTTTACATGCACTATAATATTCCACTATTATTCCAAAGTTCACATGGGTCATGTTTGGACAATAAATTCAAACATACAAATCCAAATTCTAAACTGAGAATTTTCCAATTAAGACACGGGAAATGCCAATATAATATGGGTTGTGGGAGCATTCTATAACACAACCTCTAGCTCTATGCATTGTAAATAAACCTTACCAGTTTGTAAGGCTGGGGTAGAGATGAATGGCCAAAACAAAAATTCTTTCTGGTCAGGAAGAGAAACGCACCTACTTGAAGCACTGAAAAAGAAGACTTGATAACAGGTTTTCGCATATGAGCAAATATTGTCAAGTTTTGGAAGACGGTGGCTGAGGGAATGAAATTGGGTGGCCAAACAGACACGGTCAAACATGTCTGCCACTGGTGGAAAACTTGGAGTACTGGAGTACGCACGGCTGCTGGAATATTTATTTTCATTATCCATGTAAACAGAATATTGTCTTTTTTCAGAATAAGAGTCAATGTGAAGCACAGTGAATGTTGCCTCTCTATCTCCAGATGCAGAGATCTGGAGATAGAGAGGGAGCTAACAGGGGTGTTTTCCTGCCACCACAGCTTCTGCTCCCCGCTCTGCCAGCCCTCTGTGATGTGTGCCCGTGTCCACTGGGGGCTACAATTAGCCCATCAAACTCATTCCAGCCGGGAATCCACGCTGCCTCTCCAATCCCCTTTTCTGGTTCTCCGAAGCCTGGGCTCCTCCAAAGAGACAGGCAACTTGTAAGACTAGGGGAGGTAGTCTTTGATGTGCCAGGTTCTGCAAAGGCCTCCCTTTTTGCTCATATCAAGGCTGAGGAGATATAACAATTAAAATGGTGGGAGAGGCAGGCTGACACCGCAGTATGCACTCACGCAGCTCGTGTGCCATGAGCTCGTCTGTGCACTTAGGACTCTCAGGTAGGGGGGCACATGGGAGCAGATAGTAGTTCTCCAGTGGCTACTGAAGAAGCAGCAAAAACTCACAGTCAAGAGATGTTCTTTAGGCCAATGCTGTAAATTAATCTGACTTTTGGCTTCTCCTGTCTGCCGATTGGCTGCCCATGTTTCCGTCTGTGTCAGTTAACCGCTTTCTGCCTTGTAGCAGTAGTGTTGGATTTCACAACATTTCCTGAGCTGCCACTCTGTATTCACTTCAGCACTGAAACAATGAGCCTATTAAGTAATTAGACAACAAAGAAATTCTATATATAAGTAAGTGAGTGTGTGCTATGTTTCTATGTTATATTATTATATATTAAATAATATGCCTATGGGCTCATATTTTCCTAATTTTCTGACATGTATATAATGATCAGTCGTGGTCCAAATTAACACCCACATTGCCACGAGTCCAGTAATTAACAACCTGCACTCTGATGGGAATGTAACTGGGGCATATTTCTGTATTTAATTTTTTTTTTAAAAGGTCTAGGCAGCGCCAAATGCATTACGTGCTGTTCAGGCCTGTTTGTTTTTAGCAACAGTGTAAGAATGTACCTTGTGACAATGTTTGGAAATCTCCGGTGACCTCGCTTGCATCTCAAAAGAGCTCACATTCTGTCCAGACCTCAAGCCGAAGAAACTCTGGGCCAGTGGTTCAGATGGGCTGCTGCGTTACATTGTGTAAGACACAGCTCCACTTCTGTCTCTGCTCTGGTGGGACTCAGTGGCAGACAGCCAAGTAATTACACAGCACTGACTACCAGTCCGGAGAGAGAGGCCCACTACCACACATACATACACAAAAACACTTATTTGCATGAGCAGAGTATACCCATCACACAACCCCACCTGCATACACACACACACATACACACACACACACACACACACACACACACACACACACACACACACACCATATCTTTCTCCCATTCTCTGCCCTAATCACTGACGCACACAAAAACACACACACATACCAAGTGGCCAACCAAACACAAGGACTATTATGTCAAGGAGGATTATAATGACTCCAGCCTGACCTGGCTCTGCAGACGCTCTGCCTCTGGCATGAGCGTGCTTGAATTTACTGTTTGAGGTTAAGACTAATGTTTAGACACAGTTTAAACAGGTGTGTACTTATGCAGATGCGCAGCTCAAGCATGTGGTTTGCATTAGTCGCTGCACAAAAGCCAAACTGAGCTCTCACAGGAGCAGGAGTCAAGCCTAACATGTCATTTGGGACTGGTGATCTATTTACTTGTAATTCCCTGAATTCAGGAAGTAGATTTTTTTTTTTCCCCTCAAAATTCCAAAAAGGTATGTGTGTGGATAAACTATTTAGAGTTACCATTAAGCAGATTTTGAACATTTTTTTTTTTTTTTAAATCTGTTTTCACCAGTGAAAAAACTACTTTAATCTCTCTAATCTTTCTTTAACACTCATTCAATAGCTTTCAATAGCATTGCTAATCAACTGAAGATAAAATACTAACATTCATACACCGTGGTGCATAACAGAGGAAAAACAAACTTCCACATTCTGGAGAGCAGATATTGCATTTCATTTTTTGCTAATGTTTTTTTTTTTGAGTGAATTTTTAAATTGGTATATCAAGAGTACAATGATAAATAATAACGGTAAGATGATTATCCCTATTATGATTAGCACACCACCCTTCAAAACCTCCACAGGAAGTTGTAAAATGAATGAATCTATGGTTGGAGTAGAGCAACAACATGGTTTAGCCATTTCATTCTGACATTACAAAAGCACCAAAAAGTGCGATGGCATAAAGGCAAGTAAATTGCACCAAGAAAACAAAAGGGAAGTCATGCTTCAAGGAGGCAGGAGGTATTCTCTCCCCCTTGTTGGTTATTCCAGACTTTTTCCAAAGAAAGAATCTTGTTTAAAAAAAAAAACTGCCATGGATTCCAGTGAATGCCAGTGAGAATCAAGCGAGCTATTCATGCTGCCAGTTGATTTAGGCACGCCTCGCTACACACCAATCAGCCCGGCCCCGTCCTCGCCAGCCACTCACTTGTCTGCCATTCCAACACAAGATGGAGACAGTGCCAAAAGTTCCAATTAAAATATCCATTTGTGATGTCTGTGCAGTAAAAAAGAACATAAAAAACAAGTACCAGGCTTTTTCGATAGCGTAGGAGAAAATACAACAAAAGCTGCCAAAATTCTGTGGACAAGCCACATACTTAAGAGTTTTCTGTCTACACAAACTAAATAAGTGTGAAGAGTGTGTATGTAGGCAGAATGTGTGTGCGTGAGAAAGAGAGACAGACAGAGCGTGTGCGTGCATGGGAGTGGGAGCGTCTTGTTATGGAGGAACAGAGCATGTTGCAGATAAGAGGGCGACGCTGTTCAAAGAAAAAGGCAAGCCGGTAAAGTGCGCGCCGATTCGACATCATCGCCTTACTGTCCCTTAATGAGCCTGGAGAGGAAGTCTGGTGTCCATGGAATCCGCTCCTGTCTCGCTCCAATCACGCTGCTGGGCTTTTTATTCAAATCTCACACACAAACTGTCACACAGCCAGTCTGGCCGCGCTGTTTATCTTACTCCGGGAGGATGTTAACAAGACAAATGAATGAATAAATACACAAATAATGCGTTTAGGTAATGTTAATAATGTATGAAATGGAAGCTGCTTTTTGACAGTAGCGCTGCACTAAGGATTCTTCCCAACTTTGGTGACAGGCTTGTTTATTCTTTTCCCAGCATGCAATTCTCTGCATTTTTCGAAGGCGATGTCTGGCCAATGCTGGGCGTCTATAGCACATCTCGCTGATGAGAAAAAGTGGTCTGACACATTAGTTTAGACTTCTCTCCCATGAAAAGCAGCCCATAAAACGTCAGGATTGAGCCATCTCTGCCTTCATCCAAAACCTCCAGTATGATGATCCTCCTTAATCTCATGGAATCCAGGTCTCCTTTTCACCCCATCACGCTTCCCTCCTGCTATTACATGACTGATTTCAGTGACGTTTTAACAGGCTATTCAATTAGAGTGGATTTTTTGAAAGGATGGATAAAGAAACACGAACGTGTGTGCACACCTGCGCAGGTACGCAAGAGCAGTCAAATCGCAGCCTCACCTGCCTCAAAGAAGTGTCCCAAACTTCCAGGACTATTAGAAAAAACAAAACAAAACAAAACAAAAAAGAACAGCAGTCAAAGAAAAAAAAAAAATGCTCAAAGAAACTGACTGGGTAGGGAAAGAAGTCTCACATCAAATTCCTTCCCGGGCCGAGACAAAAGCAGGGCCTGGAACTCAGACATCGCCGACAACACAGACTTGGAAGATGGAGAGAGAGAGAGAGAGAGAGAGAAAAAAAAGATAACAACATGCACATCAAAACAAGAGCCAAACAAATCCAAGAAAAGTTCAGATGGGTCTTCATTGGAACTGCAGAAAGAACAAAATCAAATAAATTGGGGGGTTAGTCTCGTTCAGACTGGCCCGACAAACCTGAAAACACCGTTTAGAATATACGAGGAGGGTGACAGAGGAAGACGCTAAATGACTCAGAAAGCAGACACCCAGTGTTTACCCCTGCAAACTCCAAAGAAAAGCCCCTCGCCTGTTATAAGGGGGTGGGAACAGAAAACCGAATTCAAGGCAGCTTAAGTGCTCTCTGGAATCACTCAGCATCCCACCGTCTTCAACACACACACACACACACATATACACAGTTCAATTTTGACTGTGACAGTGTATTCATCCATAGCTGTAAATTGTTCTTTGGGGAATTTGGCGGGGCTTCATATTCTCCCCATCTATCCCCGCTCTATTTTCCCCTTCTTCTGTCCCTCTCCAAAAAGCTGTCTCCATTCTGCTCAATCAAAAGCTGCATGTAGGTATGTATGCAACAGACAGTCGCCATAGGAACTGTAGGATCCCTCATCACACAGTCATTAAAAAACTGGAGGGATTCATGAGGCTGCATAGTGATCCAGAACACACCAAAAACTTATTTGGTTTAGCTCTGTTAGCAGTTATTTAGAAACAACGTTTTAATACTTTTCTTACATGTGACTTTTAGGTCATAAATAGAAAAATACAACATGTTTGGGCCATTAAATAAGGTGGGGAGAAGCTCACATCAACACTGAAAAAGTGCTGGAGTTTCTCCTGGGATGCACTAATGTTTTACTTTGACTTGTGACTTTATCTAATGTTAAAGCCAAAAGCCTGGAGGGATAACGCATCCCCCATTGCTGTTATGCAATAGTGAATTGTGAACCCAGGTCAGAATTGTTCCTGAGAGATTGGCTGCCTTGAACATTACGCATGACCAAGTCCCCGATAGTAAACAGTGACTCAAACAAGACCTCCTTCCTGTCTCTTAAACATCAGAGAAACAGCTGACCACCAACTTCTCCGTGGCTGCTTTCCTCGGTTTTGTTCTGGTTGTTGTTGCCATAGTAAACTGACAGCCCTCTACGGAGAAAGTCAGACTGTTCTTTATTCAGATTAGTCGGCTTCAATGCAGCAAACAGCAACTGAAAAGTGAAACTATTCTTAACTGTAGAAAGACTGTCTCTTTGATAGAAGGAGGCAACTGCGACCGTATCCGTAGTTCTATATTGTTCGACCCCTTTTTTTGATTAAACAAAGTTTCACTGTGCTGATGCACCTACAGCACATGTGTTCTACTATGGCTGTGTGCTTGTGCATGTGTCGGTGTCATAACAGTCAAGAGCCAAAGGCTACTCTAAATTCTGCAAGCCGCCCCTGGGATATTCACTTAATCACTTCACCTCGTTTTCAAAAGTTCACTTCCAAACTTCCTGGAAAAGGGAGCCGACATTTCTGAGCAATAACAAAGAGGGTTAGTGAGAGTAATAACATTGTGTTTAATCCCACACAATTCTGCCTGGGACTAGAGTGAGAACAGCAAGCCAAAGGGGGGCTTGTAAAAACAAATCAGCGCTCCTGCAGATGGATGCGTGTTAGCAATGCACAATAACAACAGAATCACGTGGCAGTCGTTTGTTTATATTAAAAGTGCCACAAATTTCTGGCTTCATTTCAAATTTCAGGCTGCGTTTGGATGAAAAAAAAAAAACAAACAAAACTTTAGGTGAGGTGAGGTGCACGTCGAGTAAAAAAAAAAAAAAAAGAAAGTTTAACACCGTAGCTCCTCCCGTCGCCTTCTTGTCTTTCTACATAACTTCCCCTCCTCTTTGTGGCTCAGCTCAAACCTCAGCCCCTTCCATACCGCTACTGGGGGAAAAAAAAAAAAAAAAAAAAACCAGGTCATGGATCGCCTTACTCCGGCCTGCCTCCGTATGGTCACAACCCCCTCCTCCGCCCCCTCCACACCTTCCCCTACCAGCTCCTCTCACTCAAAAACTCATTCCATCACTGAAGCCAAATCCGCCTCATCCACCCCCCCCCCCCTTGCTTCATTTCTTCCCTCCTCTCTTCTCTGCTCCCACCCTTCCCTTCCCCGTGCCCTCAGCCCAGTGCTAATTGGTAAATCTGTTGAACCATGCCAGCTCCAACAATGAGACACCTGGAGTTCTGTCAAAACAAGTTTCCCTGTGAAACGGCCTTCAGTGTTAATACAGTAGCGTAGGAGTCTGTTGTCATTCAGGGGCCGGGCCGCAGAACGGAGCCGTGGTTTGTGTCATCTGAGGTTTCGTTAGGAGTGGTTCATCATACATTAGATTATTGATCACTATTACTTTTGATCTTTGATCCTCATTCTCGAATTATGACCAAATCATCTGCAAACTCGTTTAGGAAAGCTATTGTTATTGTGTTGTTCAGTATCTGCTCCACATAAGTCAAATTTGTGGGTTAACTGAGTTCAAGTTGTTGCAACAAAACACCTGAAAGTGTCACCTGACCTGACCTACCTCTGACAACTTGTCATCTAAAACTCAAGTCACACCTTAGACGTGAGGATACATACAGTATATACCGGTGTAGACAAAGGTGTGTTTGTAAGACACAAACACACACACACGCAGAAAGACAGACAGGCACACCCAACAGTGATCCTGCCAGACCTTGTCAAACAAGTTCTAGCAAAGGCGCTTGTATAAGAGAGGGGAGGGGAGGCAGCAAGTTGACATGGGGAGAGGAATGTTTTTTTTCTAATAGTCTGCAAGATTACATTAATGTCTGTTTGCATAATCAAGCGTGAGTTTCTTTTTTCCTTTCGTTCTTTCTTATTTTGAAGGGTTCGTGTCATTTATTGGCAACAAAGGCCAAGCAGAGTGTGCAAAATCAACAAGCAATTGATTAGTCAAACAGTTCAAGTAGGAAATCCAGAGAGCCATGGTCGCCTCAGAGGAGATTAATAAGTTCTCCTCAGGGCTTCTTAATGCCAGCCTCTTACCAGCTTCCCACAGACCAACTGAACAAGGCTAAACAAGGCTTAGGCATACTTTCCCTGCATTTAAATCAGGACTAACTTCACCTTTGCGCTCCGCTTTCTTCACATTACCGCTCATATTGTAAGGACTTTTAAAAGAGTTGTACCACAGTGACAGACAGTCTTCTTTACACCAAATCTTAAACTTGTTAACAATGTTATAGTACAAGATTATGTTATTAAGGAGAAAAGTTTCTTCAAAACTTCTCAAATTACACAAAAACAGTCACACTTTCCTTCTGCTGTTAAACTGCAGACTAATTCAAACCACCTACATCCACATTCGTGTGACAGTGACCTTCGAAAGCTTTAAAGTATGGCTGCACAATATATCGTTTCAGCGCACTGCAGTGATACACAATGTCAAGTAAAATAACAAAGCAAATAACTGAACCACAACATGAAAACGGACAAAGGAAGATGTTACTGAAAAAAAGAAACGCAATGTCGATCGCATGGAATTATTTCAGCTACAGACAGGACATTCACAGCGTTTTCAGGGTGAGACAACCAGTATATTAAACAAAAAGAGGAATCTAATTTCCCAACAAAATCACCTCAGAAGAGATGTGACAACACACGCTTGCTTTTGTGTTTGGTGTGTTGAAAACAGTTGTATAGCATTGAAGTTAAAGGTTCAAAGGTCCACCACCAAAAAAAATGTCTTCGGAGTAAAAAGTCGTTTTTCAGCTTTTATTAATATCATTTTTATTTTCTGTGCAGATGCTCTCCCCCACATCGCAATACAGATGTAAAATATTGCAATATCCAATACAAAAAAAAAAAAAAAAGGACGCTGTAACCCAGATACCGGATATAAAAAAATAAGTATTCCTTACATGTAGGAATGAGTCTAAAGCCAAACAAAGCAGAATATAGGCAGTAAGACGGTTATCTCTTGAAGCTGGACGGTCTCTGTTGTGCATTTTAAAATTTAATCAAGCACTTTGATCAAATATATGTGAAATTTACTATCAAAACACCTCCTCCCTTACAAACACCCCATCACCTGGATTGACATTTTCAATATTAAGAAGCACATCAGCAACAAAGCAGCCACGCTGAATTAACACAAAGCAAAACACGGCGTGATTATAATCTTCATCATCATCACCAGGATTGTGGTTCTTCAATTCATTGCTTTTTGTTTCAAATCATCATTTGTTGTTGTTAATTTGTGCGTGGAATCAACCAAAACACATCCAACAAGATATTTTTGGAATTCAAAGGTCTCTCACCAATTGAAATTGATAAAGGCTCAGTTCTGACTGTCCGGGGAATTCCCAGCAGACGGACCCCTGAAAGGCAAAGATGGACGTTCCCAAGTCACACAATTATATCAGGTCTCCATCTCTCTCTCTCTCTCTTTCTTTCTCTTTCACACACCGCACGCATACACTTATCTACACACAATCCTACCAGGTTTTATGCAAAAAAGCAACGTATTCTCCCTGGAAATAATGCATCCCGTGCCTTTTTAGTTATTTAAACTACCACCACGTCTCTGCTGGCTCAGCTTTCTCCTGGGTGCTTGTTCGGCCCCATTATTACTAATTTTACACAGAGAGAATAGGAGAACACTGGCTCTGCACTGGTTACACTGCTGTTGGTACTGGCTGGCTGGCTGTTAGGACAATATTTCACTTTGGTGGAACATTTTATCTCCTAGCACCTTCGTAGACATTCAGGAGGAGTTAGCCCACCTCGGGATCTGCTGCCACCACCGAACTTTGCCATTCTGAATTCTGAACTGTCTGAGCCATGTTTCTCTTCATGTTGGAGTAGTTAAGTTAGATAGAAGCGCCATTTTAAGTGAGGTTTAAATGAAAATCAGAAACCACGGGACCCTAGAGAAGTCAACTGTATGTTCAAAAATTGATTATGAAACAAACTTTACTGGAGGAGGCATTCAGAGGTTAACTTGACCGATTATTATCTACTCCTCCTAGGAGCAAAATTTGACCTCAAACCTCTCTGACAGATATCAGGAGATGGTAGGGCATAAGAAAGAGAGGGAGAAAATAGGGAAAGGGAGATATTGATTTCCTAAAGAAGAAGGGACAAGCTAGTAGAAGTCTCAGAACATGCAGAGAAAAGCAACAGGGCCTTTAGTTTACCAAAAGCTAAAAGCTACTGCGCAGGTCGCTTGGTTCTATTTGTACTTGTACTTGACCCCGGGCCAAGCTAGATAACTCTTCATAACAGCTACACAGAGAACACGGTGGTTATTGGTGAAACACACAGACACGCTTACAGATAAAATAATACGTATTATCCTTTTAAAAGTCCAATGTGGAGTCACACATTCCCCGGAGTAGCTTAAGTTCACAGGGGTTATGTAACGGTCAAATACCACAGTAAGGAGGAAAAAAAAGAAAGAAAAAAAAAAAGACAACAATGGCCATAGTTCTGCTCACGCACACTCAAGAAACAGAGAAACGATACAAGAAGCTGCTATTCACATTAATTACAATCAGGTGTTGTAGTGGTGTCCTTCACAAATCTAATATATTTATGTTAAACGTTACTTCTGACATTTTGAAATTCTGCTTGTTTGGCCTTTGTCATGAACATTGTTATTAACCCAAAGTATTCTCTTACAGAGACACTTTAAAGTAGGGCTGGGTGATAAAATGATAATAACGTTATTGCAATATACATTTTCCTTTTGTATTTTGTATTATTTTGTTACTTTGTCAGTTACTTGTTAAGTATTTACATTTTTGTATTTTTTGCATCATAATATTTATCAATATCGACGTGTTATCACATAAAATGTTTTGTCATGATAACATTTTTTGGCCATATTACCCAGCCCTACTTTAAGGTTCAGATGTTGAGGGAATCTGTCCCTAAAAGGAGCAAGGCGACTCTTCAGTCATTGTTGTGGTATTGTTGCTGACTAAGCCAACACTGACTGGATTGTCTGTGGGAACAAGCAGCCGTCCAGACTGCTGGACAGATACAATGACTGAGGTGCTCTCATTTTCATTGTCACAGTTCCCGAGCCTGACGCCACGTCTCGACGGCCTCGCCGGACTCGACGGCATTTTGGCTCGAGCTGGTGATGTAAGCGTGACCCCAGAACAAACGTCTCGTCTGGAGACAAGTGAGAGACAGCAGACAGGCACGGTGGTCTCGTTCTGACGTCTGAATCATGTGCTAATAGATTTGAGAAATCAGTCACTATACAAACTACTCATATACAAATAAAAATGTATCATGACATTGATGCGGCAATGACACCAGTAATTGTGTTTTCCTCAGCATATTTTTATGTGTATTTTTGAAGAATTGCATTAGAAGAGGTTGATGGAAATGTCAAAATCCAGAAAAATTATTTAATGTTTTTCGAAAGACTTAATGGGAAATCGAAACACCTTTCCCAAATAAATTGTGATGTAGGGAACATTCACCTCGTGT
This sequence comes from Coranthus polyacanthus, assembly GCA_037367275.1. Lineage (NCBI taxonomy): Eukaryota > Metazoa > Chordata > Actinopteri > Kurtiformes > Apogonidae > Coranthus > Coranthus polyacanthus. The sequence goes on from JAPQRN010000012.1 coordinate 10,695,926, forward strand.
AACTGATCATCTGTTTGCTCACATTCCTGGTTATTCCCTTAAACCACAAAAACATGGCTGGTAGTAGCAACAGGTATGACACCAGATAATGTAGTTTGTTTGCTCCACAGAAAGGTGCCTGATTTGCTTCTGTTTTTTGTGCGCGCAAAATTTCAAAACTTGGATTCAAGCACTAAACACTGCTTTTTTTTTTTGTTTTGAATCTAAAAGTGACGTGGCACAAATAAATGTATGATGTGAGTTTTTCATGCAGTGAAAAGTTAAGAGTGAATGAAGGAGTGGATGCAAAGCAAAGAAAGGAGGGAGAAAGGTTATGCAGAAGAATGCAGAGGAGAAAGAGCAGCTTAAGGTCGGCATAAGTCAAGACAGTGAAAGGTCTCTATAGGTGAAGTCCTATAAACAGTGTGTGGGTGTTGTTTGCTGACCATGGGGTCGCTCATTAACAGCAGAGGAGGCCAGGCCTCCCAGAGTCCTGTGCGATTGTCTGGCCAGTCCAGGTGCATGGCCCATTCAGACCACAGGAAGCCCCCTTTATCCCTATTCCTCCAGAACGGACAGAGAAGCGGTCAAAAAGGGTGAATGTGATCCCGGCTCTGCCTTTTTCTAATGCTGACCTGCAGTAGCAGCCGCTTGCACATCCAGTCCTTTGGCCCATTGTAGAGATCCACAGTTATTGTGGCGTTTCTTTTCTGAACGCTCAGCTAAAACGCAGTTCTATGGCATTTTTTTTTTTTTTTTATAATATCAAAAACATGTCAGCTCTTTTCACACAGCCTCTTTCTAGTACACATTCTTCAGAGAAACAAGTGAGACTCAATGGGAATAGAATAAGCTTGTACACTGGTGGCAAAGGCTCAGGTGGGAGGTCTTGCCGGCCGTAAAAATGGCCAGATTCCATCACTTCCTCCACACTAATTACCATACACTTAGAGCAAGTGCCCTCCCTCTCTTCATCCCATGCTTCACTACCTCTGACACACACACACACATCACACACACACACAATAACAGATGCAGTTGGGAAATGGTTAACACTCCAGCCGTCCCCTGCTGCCAGTGAAAGCTCACGAAACAATGGAGACATTGTTCGGCCAGGGCTAGGCTCTAGACTCTAAGGCTGTGTATGTGTGTGTGTGTGTGTGTATGCACATGAATGTCAGGAAAGTGTGTGTATGCTCTTAACATGTGCATGTTTCTGCCCCAATTCCCAGTCTGGCAAATTAAGAAATATGATTCAATAGGAAGGAATAACTTGGATCTGAGTCTTTTAAAAGTGTTAAAACTGAAAAAAAAAAACAACCTTTTAGTCAAATTATTACCAACATCGCCTCAGCTTGGTATGTTATGTTATGATATTAAAAAAAAAATCACTGTATAAATAACAGAAGTATGGAAGAAGGCAGCCCACTTCCTAAGTTTGTCCACCAGCACAAGTCCAAATTAAAACATCACAAAAAAAAGGCAAGTTGACACGCAAAGACTGTTTATGATCTTTCCCTCAGGATCTGTGTGAGGCATAAAAAATGTTTCTCGGAGTCTCCCCCTCAAAAAATACACATCAATAGGTAGATAAATATTGAATAACTTTCAGCCAATGGCATAAAAGTTCAGCAGCGGCAGGTTTTGAGGCTGCCTGCGGGGTGGTCAGGCACTTCAAAAGGTCCGGCGTGGCCCCCTTTGAGGGCATGGTAAACAGGGGCATACAGCGTGCCCTTAGAAAGACCAGCCTGCGTGAGGTCACTTCCTCTTTTCTTGGCTGATCCTCCAGCGGTCCAGCTCGGCTGAGCCTTCCCGCGAGTAAGGAGCGGTCTGTCTGCATCTCCGTCCCTGTCCATCTTTCCCTCCATCCCTCTCCGCCACGACTTTCTAACAGGCTTTATCTACAGATATCTCTATCGTTCCCTCCATCTATTACTGACTTTCTATTGTTGTTTCAACTGTCTCAGGGTCACTTAGGCTTCAGATCGCTGTTATCTGGCAGGCCAATCGACGGCTTCTTATCACTGCCAATGCAGCCTGCTACCGCTCCAGGCAGGGAGAGGTCAAGGTGCCTGAGTGGTTCTTCGCATTTGTAAACAAAAAGAAACTACCGTTTACAGCCCAATTTATTGATAAGGAGATCACGTACTGGAACATGCAGGCCATCTTGTATAAAAAAAAAAAAGAGAGAGAGAGAGAGAAAGAGAGAGAGAGAGAGAGAGAAAAACTTGACTGACTGAATGACACCAGTGGGAGTCCGCGTGGGGTTATCATTGGCATTCACGTTGCTGTCCACAGTAATCTGACTTTTCTATATGTACGACAGGCAGGATGATGCAAACCAGGGAAACATTCAATCACACTTCCTTCTCAGTGAGAGGTGGATGCTGGAGCGGGATGGAAGGAGTGCCAACAATACAAGCTGCATTTCACATTCAATTTCATCACTTGTGCTAACAGCAAGTTGTGTGTCTATGCAGCAATACTGTAATGCCTCTGATCTTACCAGCCTGTGTACTCTATCAAACAGATCACACTAGGGCCGGGCAATATGACCACAAATATTACAATATATTCCTTCATATTGATCACTGTCAGTACTAATAACAATATTCATTTAACAGTGCTCCCACTGCTCTATTCTGCTCTTGCTTTGGTCTTCTGCTTAGAACTAAAGCTAAAAATCAAAGACACCAGAGGGCTCGTTTATGAGTTATTTATCATCACATCTATGTGGTTTTGACCACAAAATACTTCCACAGTAGAATTTCATATTGAATGAACTGTTCCTTCATTTGCCCGAAGGTTATCTGTACTCAAAATTAAACATTAGTCCTATAATAAAGAATATTTAGGAGGTAGTACTCGAACAGACTGATGAGCAGCAGCAGAAACACTGATTTTAATGGAGCCTAATAATGGAAACAACATGTGCCACTATGTTTTGTAGCTGCAAATCGGTCAGTACATCAGCTACACTCATATTAGTTTTTATTTCAGTGGTTGTCTTTCTAGAAGTTTGCTGTTGCCCCACAGCCAGTTTCTCCGTTGTGCTTTTTTGAAGCCTGTAAGAATTCCACAACTGTTTGTATTCTAGCCGTCTGTATTGTATGTCTGCTGTTACAACAAAGAAACTTAACAAAAGATAAATTAACAAAAAGAGGTTTATATAAAATGCGGTACGATGTCTGTTCTCAAACTTCCTTTAAAAGTGAATTACACAGCAGCAGTTTAGGTGGATGTAAGGTGGCAAGTATTTACAGCCATATGACTCATAGTAGGATAAAACCTCAAGTATTTACCTGCAGCTTTTGCTGCCTACGACCAGTTTAATGACTTCATAGGAGTCGGGATGCTTTTTTTTCTCTCAGCGTCTCCTAAAATAACAGAGTAAGAGAGGCCCCCTGAACTCTTTGGTATAAAAATAACACCAGCATCGCAGGGGGAAGATAAGCAGGGCCTGAGCTGGGCTTGTTTTGTTCAGAATAACACTGTCATCACCAGCTCTTTGTCTTAAACACAACTTTTGACAAGGTTTCTGTTTCAAATAAACAGCCTTGTCGACTCCTGCTATTTTAAGATGTGCTTAATTTAAACAGGCAAAATACCAAGGAAGCCTTAGCTCGCCAGCTTGTAAGAAACAGTTCGAGATGTTTTTTATTATACACCATAAAACTAAGTGAGCTGATCAAATGTCATATCTGACTCAGAAGGACAGTGTGTAACTCGATGATAGAAATCATCGCTACTTCAGTGTGAACCGCACAGCTGTGATGACAACCGACTTGTGCTGTTGCAGACAAAAAGGGTAAGCCATTTATTACTAGCTTCAGCACTGAACTATTTCCACAGGAGATATTGTATTCAGAAGTTTACAAACTTGGAAGGCCTCTCCATCAAAAATCGTTATGTGCTTTTCAAATTTTCATTTTCATAAAAATATGTAGAAGATGCACGACTCCACAATAAAAGTAACTGTGCCAATAATGGCTCAGGGCATTCATAGTCACCTCACTAATTCTGCTCAATCCCCACTCTCATTGATTTTCCTGGCTCGCTAACCCTGTGACCACATACATACACCTCCCTAAGTTCAACCTTTCCACTGACCTCCTCAAAACTTTACGCCTTTGGCTAACTACTAAGTTCATGTTCCGTGTTCATTCTAGAGATGCTAGCCTCTTAGATATTGACATGCCTGGGGTGGATGCTCTGTTATGTGTATGTACTGCATATGCCCCTATGGCTGTCCAGCCAACTCTCCTGCCAGAGTGCTCCTCCAACTCCATGTATAGCGTAATCAATGTTGAAGGAACGCCCACACTTCCCTCAAAGACAGCATGTTAGCAATCCAGAATTTGGCTCATCCTCATGAAAAAGTTGTCAACATGAGACTGCTTTTCCATAACCGTTAAGCTGAGAGTGAGGATGGCCTGAGAGTTATCTTTTTCCCTGGGATTATAGGCGGCGTGGCCGTCCAAAGAACAACTTCTGAACCTGCCACAGTGGCAGCTCTGGGTGACATAGTCTCCTGAGCATTCACAACAGACAAAAGCTCACTTTTCTGCGACCCACAAGACTCTTTTTGCATTTATAAAAACAAGAACACTGACTGGGTGAATTAGATTTAGGGGTTAATACAAACAAATTTGCATTGCGTGGAGTCAACACATCCATTCAGGAGGAAACGGGGAGGGATACCACCCTTTAGATGTTTTTTAGGATATGGAATAAGGAAAGGTCTGTTTGTCCTTCTGTCATGAATAAGGGAAGAAGAGCTGGGGAAAGAGGAAAAGTACCGAGCGGAGGATTACTTACAACGATGTGTGCCGGTGATGGGGACCTGGCATCTTTAAGTGCTTGTCTACTTTGAAGACCTCCTGGTTGAACATCTAGCAGGGGCCATTTCATCTGTAGGTACTGAATGGCAGAAAGGAAACAGAATGGAAAGAAAGAAACAAAACATGTTAACAATGCAGAAAGCAAAAACCAAAAAAACAAATTAAAAGACAAAAAAGGGAGTCGACATTTCTTGAAGGGTGTATGGGTTTGGAAAACTCAAAAACATGGAAAGGCAAATGAAGATCTTAAGGCAGATGGTAGATGGGGTGAGAATGGCCTCAAGCATGCATCTGAGAGTCCAACAGGAGTGCAAACAGTAGCTGTGTAAACTAAATGACACAGTTTCTTTAGAAATATACAGCACAATACTGCTCTTTCAATAACCAGGCTCCTTCACAGCTAATAGAAAATCTAGTTTTATTTAAGTTTTGTTTTTGTTCGTTTGTTTGTTTTTTTATGAAGTAGCTGGTGGGTGACTTTTGATTTCATTAATCACTACTTTGGAGTTGAGAGATGCCAGAGATTTGGATTGTACAGCTTATGCCTTTAAGATGACCTAATGCCATAAATGTAACTGTTGTTGGACTTTTATTGGAAACCATAAAGAGGTTTAAAGCATGGTGTCTCACCACACTCCTCTGAGGCTAAACCTCCTGACTGCTCCCATAAATGATTGACTTGGCCTCTATCAGGAGTCTCTCTCTCTTAGTCTGTCTCACTCACACACACACACACACACACACACACACACAGAAAAACAGATAAGCAGAAATAGGGGTCATGAGAAACATCTGTCTGTTATAAACTGGGTGGAGTTCTTATAATGTGATGACATGTGCTGTGTTGAATGTTCTACCTAAAACAGTCTACCTTGTACCTTTGCCTCAAGCGATCAGAAACAGCCGCTGATCCCATCTTCAGAAAAATGCATAAAACTGACCTCGCTGCACGACTGGTGGTCGACATTGCTTATCAGTGTCGCAGCCACCTAGTCCGAGGGAAAGAGGTCACTGCGCTCACGAGCCAGTCTTAAAGCATAAACACGGTAAACTATAGTGGAACTTAAATAACAGCAACCACAACAAACCCTGTCATTTGGAAAACTGCTAGCTGCAGTTCATTTAAATGCACAGTATGCAATTTCTTCCGCTAGGGGTCTCTCAGTTGAAACTATAACAAAATATGCAGCAGTAGATGACGTCATGAAGTAGTGTGGGATCATGACGTTGTTTTCACCACCAGTGCAAATCCATGAAAATCCGTCTGATGTGACAAAGTAATGTATTCAGTTTTAAGTTTTATTCACATTGCATTTAGTGACTTATATTCACGTTATGTTACTTTATTGTAATGAAACAGCTGCAAATAATGTTAAATGTTAATGTTGGTAAAGGGGATGAGACGCCATTGATGGGTGACGCAGAAAAATGATGTTTTTCTCATTTCTCTGAATTGTAACATCGCTTCAAGCCTTTAATGTAAGGACTCAAATCAACAAAATATATAACACAGGGCTAGTCAATTTGAGATATTTTAATGTAGAAATGTTACCTATTGCTGCTTTAACTGCATTAGTGTTCAGTGAGCTTCAATAAGTTGCCAACAACGCAATTGTAAAACAATTTTCATAATGTGTCCAATTACAAATATACTTTGTCAACATGTTGTTTGTTTGGTTCTTTTTTCAAGGCATTTGTTGACAATACCAACAACAAAAAGATATCTTATCCCATTACACTGACCACTTCCACATGAAGAACCTCCTCCATAAAATCCCATTTGGACCCAAATCTTTAATCAATAACTTAACGCTAGATTGCACACAATCCTTTTTTCCCCCGAATGTCTGATATCCACATGTTCATTCACTTCACTTCAAGATCTGCATCACATTAATTGTTTCATGAGTTATTGAGATCATATGCTTCTTTGCAATAATGACAAAAGACCTAAGAAGTTAACGCAATCCTGTTTCATTCTATATTTGTCGCTCTATACTTTTGGCTGACAGCCGGGGATCACATTGTGAAAAGTTTTTTTCTTCTTCTTCTTCTTTTGGCCGTTTGTATAACTCGTCTGTGCAACCATTGTCAAGTGATTCAGTACCAACCACAGTGTGCAAGGAGAGCTAAGCTATCCACCTTGGTTCTCTGGTAGCAGTTAGGCAGTTGTATGGTGTGAGCACATTAGATTCAATTTCTTTATCTTGCCAACCAGCAAGGGTGACCGCTCGTTTGTATGCATGTCTGACAGTGTGTTTGTGTATGTGTGTCAGCGCTGGTCAGAGAGTGAGTGTGTCGCGACCCTTCCTGAGACTGTGTCTAAATCAGTGGTAATTAGCGAAGAGTTCACTGTGGGGTGCCTGCCAGTGGTAGACGCTGGAGGGAGTTATTGACTCCATGTCCTCAGTTACAGCCCCTGCAAGGAAAAAAAACTGTTTTCTGCCTGGTCTTTCTCCACCACTACCACTCATTTATGACCCCAAGATGGCTTTTACTGCTAAAAACTGGGTTTGTTTATGCTTGTTTGTATGTCCTGTGAGTGGAAAAAGGAGAGGTTGTAAAAAACTCCAGAATTGAGGTCTTGTGGGTTTTTATGGACCCCCCACACTGGGTATTAATTGCCATGAAGGAGGGAGTGGAGGCGGAGGACAGGGGGGTTTGGAGTAAGATGGGGTTGTAACAGTAAAAGAGTGACCGGGCTGCTGTCATCTATGAGGTAATTCATAGATGCCAAAAGGACTACAAGACAGGCCAGTGCTGGAGAGAAGGGGCAAGGGGGGGGGGGGATTGTGGATCCAGTCATGGGAAAGTCCTGCCATCGCGTGTGCATGTGCAAATATTCAAACACAGCTGCAGCCGACAGAAGGGTCGAGCAAAAGGACATTCTGAGGAGGTGGGTAAGGACCATGAAGGTGACACCCCTGATTGTGGCAACAGGGTGGAGGGGACACCGAAAGACTAGAGAGAGCGGGAGGGTGTCGGAGCGCATGCCCCGACAAGTGGCTCCACTTCAGCTCCGCAATTGCAAACGTTCTCACACACTAATCTCTCCTGCAGGTTTTACAAGCATGCCAAGGAAAACGGAGCCCTGGCAAGCACCGGGCTTTCCGACCACCCCCTTCTTGGCCTCTTTCCCCTCTCTCTCTCTCTCTCTCTCCTCCCTCCTTCCCTCCCTGCCTCCCTACCACCAGCCTGCCCTGCTAACGGACGCGCCGCTTGGGCTTGAGTAGGCCACGACCTCTGACCCCTCACTGCTGCTCCAAGCCCCTCCCTGCTTCCCCACTCTGCGACCTGAAAACTCTCCTGCTATGAGGGGGCCCCCCGGGTAACTCAAGAGCCATTCCAATGTGACAAATTGCTCTGGAGTTCCAGGATAACTCTCTCTTCTCCTCTGTCTCTCTTCCTACCCCCCCATTTGTGGCCACTGGCTTTCCAACAG
>JAPQRN010000012.1:10710530-10724174 GCA_037367275.1 Coranthus polyacanthus
CCTCCCCCGCAACACAAACAGCAGCACACATGCCAATTATTGATGAATCTTTAATATGGCGTTTTACAAAGTCTCCATCTCATTTCCTACAACTGAGCGGGTGATTACTCTTTCCACAGGCCAAGTAGACAAGTAATAAATAGACATTGGTTTTAGCATTTCAAACATAACATGCACAGGATTGAGTAAGAATAAATTAGCTTAATATAATATATCAGTGCAGGGTTGAAATAAAGTGGCCAGAGCCATTTGGAGGAGATAGCTAACTTTTTTTTTTGCTCCTCCTGCCTTGCATCTCGAGCTATCTCTGTATAAAACCCCCGGACAAAAATCCCACGCCGCGATAACATGTCAATAATGAGCTGAGGCCATCTATTGATCAGCTTAATTTTGCATCTATTAGCTAGGGAACGGCTTGCTCCGGGGGCGAGGGAAGCCAGGCGCTAACACGCACCGACAGGCTGGATGGAGATCATTACAACTGATGTTCACACACACGCTGTGATTGACATGGAGATAAGGCAAGAGAGAGCCTGGGCTCGCACGCCTCCCCGCACACTAAGCTAATGATACACCAAACGTGTGCTTGGTGTGTGCAGGAGCATGATAGAGAGAGCGTCTATCTAGAAAGAGAGTTGGAGCAGGGTAAAAAGAGAAAAAGAGGAGAAGAAAAGCAGGCCATACGCCTTTGCTAATTGGCTCAGTCAGACAGGGAAGCTCATAAAAGACGAAAAAGCATTTAGTGGAGCACCTCAGCTTTCTGGATCGCCTTATCAAGTCTGTGTCATTTAAATGCAGTTGACAACACCACAGAAGAGACTGGCTTTGACCTGGAATGCATGGCTTCATCTGATACTTCCTTAATTTAGGGAGTTTGCATAAGGATTCAGTGGAGGCGTTCATTATAAAAATCGTTTGCTTTTCTGTGAACGAATGATTGCAAGCTTCATGTGCCTTGTGTCAACATAGCAACCAAAGCAGCTGGGGAAAAAAGAGCAGAGAGAAGGTCTTTCTACTGCTTTGATCGCATGTCTTTTTCCCATATTTAGAAAAAGTCACGGAGAAAATAAGGATGGATCCATACAAAGAGGGCAAGCGGGAAACAATGTGTTGTGATGCCCTTTCCTCGCTCACCTATTCACCATCGCTGCCGCAACGGGTTGGCCTGGCATTGATGCAACCAGCTGCAATACAGGACGCTGCATGTTATCCATGGGAGAGTGGGAGAAAGAGAGAGAACGGGAAGGGCCAGGCACTGCAAGTGCACCTTTTACCACATCGTCAAAACAAAATGACTGAATCTTTGTGTACACCATCTGTATATCTGAGTTTTTACAGGGAGGAGGTCTTGTTTTATGCCAGATAGGTTCTATGGAGGTTAGGTCAGAGGCACAAAAAAAACCCTTGGCTACAAACTGTGTGTTTTTGTCAGCTGAGGGATGCAGCGAAGGGAACGAGGGAGCAGCGAGAGGAAGGAGGGAGGGAGGTGAGAGAGAGAGAGAGAGAGAAGGGGGGGGGGAGGAAAAAAAGCCCTCAGCCAAGCCATCAAGTTGAACATTGAACTTCACAGTAGTAGCTGCCTTTCTATGCCTCTCCTTTTGATGTTACCTCCAAAGCAAAGGATCAAAGGCTTGGAGTGTGGCGTGGGGAAGTCCCAAGCTCTTAGCCTGCCAGCCTGTGATATATGCAAAAGTCTACGCCAAAAGAGAGAGAGTGGGGCAGAGAGAGAGAGACAGAAAGAGAAAGAGAGAGATGGCTGGGGGAGCAGAAAAAATGAGAGGAAGCTTGCATGGAATGTGGCTAAATAGTATGTTTTGTGTCTAATGAATGACAAGGGGATGACGCAATTAGTCACTTAGTTACATGACAGAGATGAATTAAGTGCACGCGCACAAATGTTGGAGAATAGGCGCTTGGTTTTTTTTGAGAGAGATGGACATGAAGGCAGGGAATGGAGTGGGATGGGGCGGAGTGGAGCATGGGGCGCTGGCAGTGTTTGTTGCCCTCACAACTTCCCCTTCATCCCCCTTTCCTCAACCAGCAACATGGGACAACCCCTCCCCATCACCACCACTACCACCTCCACCTCGCACCAACCCCCAGCGCTTCTCCAACATCAAGGGGTTGAGAGGCTGTGTCGTCTCAACATAAATATACAGTGTGCCGTTAAAGCGAGAACTACAGTAAACACAGTGCACATGAAATCCTGGTTGTCTCTCACCGGAGCACAAACACTCACAACAACACGCACAATCGCACACACTGTGGGCTCAGCTGGGCCAAAGAGTGGAGCAGAGGTGTGCTAAAATTGACAAATCTCTATGAGACAAACACAATCCACACATACACACACACTCACACAGACTCACACACCCTTTCCCCAAGGCTGTAGGATTAAGAGGTCCAGCTGGCTGACAGCAAGCCCTTCCTTCCCACGTATCCCGTCGATCTCACCCCCCCCTCACACACACCCAGCCTCCACCCACCCTTCCACCGCCCCTCCCACACCTCTTAGCCCAGGTCTGCCAGCCAGCCAGCCAGTTTGCAGAGCATGCCAGGAGGACGCACCTGAATTTGACATCGATCGGCCCACAGCCTGTTTGACCTCCCTCTGCCCCGTGAGATTCACAGAAACAAAGACATAGGGAGAAATTCAGAGAATTTCAGATACGCCACCCTGCCACAAAACCTTCAGCTAAAAGTCACTGGCACCATCAAGACAGTTTGTCCATCCATTTAGCCCTGCAGTCTGTGCTACCGGTTGTATTCTTGAGTTACAGAATCACTGACATTCTTCATCTTGAGAGATTGTGGAAAAAATATGGAAAGGGAGGAGGAGTGAAGGGTTGCTGGAGATAACATATAATAAGCCTTGTTGTTGGAGAAATAAGAGAAAGTGAGACAAAAGAGTGGAAAAATGAGAGCCGAAGTAGAAGGAAGAATATAAACCTTTTGCACCCCCCCCCCGCCCCACTTCTCAACAGCTGCCAGGTCACTTTACGAATGTCTGGAAGAAAATATGCAGCAGGGTGTTGTTTGAGTGTTATATCACTTTGTCGACAGGGAAGTATGTGCACTTGAATGTGCAAAAAAACAAGCATATAGTATTCCGACACGTGAGATAACTGAAAGTAAGGATTATGTTATTGGAATAGGTTTAGTACATGGCTGAAATGTGGCAGCATGTACAGTATGTAGTTCTGGAGAGCATAGAGAAACAAGCAGAGAGAGGTCAGAACACACATGGATGAAGAGCCAGAGATGCCCAATTATCAAATTTTGAGGCTGATATTCCAGCAGACAAGCAACTTTATTAAAATCGAGAAGGAGAGAACTGAGATTTAAAAATATAAGGTCCTCCGAAGGTTAAATCAGCAATTTAATTTTGAGGAACCACGACCTGTAAATGAACTTCATAGTGCAACAGTGGCATAATTTCCAGACTAAACAAGTATGGCCTTATCACATGAACATCCCCAAGGGTGCTCTCATATTCACATTCACCAGCATGCCCATTTCACCTTCAGTGGATGGGCTTGTGTTCACTAATATTGACAGGGAAGTCCAGGGCAATGAGAGGGAAACATATGAATTCTTCCTTGTTACCTAGAGCCAGATGTGAGTGACAAGTCTAATGTTGAGAAAAGATGGGGCATCATTTAGGTGTTTGGGTGAAGGCAAAACAAGAGCAGTAGCATTCTTATTTCGGTTGTGATCACTACCAGAGGATGCTAAAGCCAGGCTTGGGGCTGCCTTACTCCGATGGAAACTAATGAGAGCATAGAAAAATCTATCCACCAATTCACCATGAAACAATCGACATGGGCAGATCTCTACCACAGATTGGGGAGGGTGGGGTGCAAAAGGAGAGAGAGAAAAAAAAATAAAAACAGCAAGGCAGGGGTGTTAAGGAAAGAATAAAAATCAGGGAGTGAGAAATGGAGAAAGGAGAGAGCGCGAGATAGAAGGGAGAAAAAAAATTCACAATGATGACACGTAAGTGCAAAGAGCGATTAAGGATTTACTTTCAAAAGGACTCCCATTGATCTTTTTTGATAGACCTGCAATAAATCAAACCGGATTGACTCGCATGAGAACCAAGCCTAATCCTTTAGTCAGATCCAGGAGAACTCCAACCAAACCAGCTGTTAATTTAGGCTTTACAAGATAAAGCGGGAGAAATCCAACCTGATGTACCCTAGGGCAGAGGCTTACATCATCTCTGTAAAGCAATCAACTTATTGCCAGTTTGGAGAGGTAATCAGAGCACATACTGAAAGAGGAGAGAGAGAGGAGGGATTGCTGTGTGGAGAGAGGGAGGTGGAAAAAGAGAGAAGAGATGGCTGAAGAGGTTAGAGAGAAAACAGAGGCATAAGAATGTATGAAACAAGAGGACCTGAAAATGAAGTCCACTTTAAGAATGTTATTTAAAATAATAAAAACAAAATTGTATTTTTTCTGCATGCCAAACAGATACATAGGTCTGACTGAAACAATAAAACTTAACTTTGAAACAAAAAACATGTTTACATGGAGTACATCTCCAATTATCTCCAGAGGGCGAGGAGGATGAAAACGCGAGGAGCTAGCTTGCTGCAAGCAGTAGCTCTCGGGTTGACAGCAGGGAGTGGAGGCAAGTTTCAGGGCCCCCCCCCTCCTCCACACCACCCTGTAATTTCCCTGGAGGCCAGCCCAGGCCTCGTCCCCATCCCCAGTGGCCGGTGCCACCTCAGCCCTGTCCTGCCAGCCGTGCTGTGGCTGCACCATAGCACAACCATAGTAATTAAAATGGTTATTTTTGTTTAGGGGAACAAGAGGGATTTTTTCCGAGCTCTGGGCGGAAGTATTGCAAGACAGCATCCAGCCCACGCTGAGTAAACGATGCTGATGTCTTTTTCAGTTGTGAATTCTGTCCCTTCTGTACACAAACACTGTGTGGAATAAAGGTACTAGTTGGGTTTTAGTTCCTCTTCTTAACTGGGTGTGTGACACCACAGAAGAGGATGCAGAGGATAAAGCTTGAAAACCACACAAGCACCCCCTCCCGCATACACGCACTGACACAAAGACTCATTAGCTCACCATCTCCCCTTGTCTTTAATGTCTGTTTACAACCAAAACAACCAGATCACGACTGAAATCCAATCATTGCGCTTTGCAGGGCCCTTCACGTCGGCCTCGCAGGAAAGCTGAGGAGAAGCAGGCCTTGTAGTCTCTGGACACTGTCCAAGGGAAACCAAACCTCAGGAGTCCAAACAAAACCACACATAAAACCAGAGTTAAAACAGCAGCCTCTATTCAGCCTGTTGTGACCCAACACACAAACACACACACACACACACACACTCTCTTGGGTCCCTGCTTCTCTCCTGGTTACACTACATGCACACAGGGATCACTCCGACTTCAGCAGGGATCCTGTCGCATCACCAAATTGACTAAGGCTCGGTGATTTCAGCTTTGACACAGGTTTATTCATGTGTCAATACATGTACACACACACACACAGACCACATCCATGTAAAGGAGACTGTCACTTAAGCTCAACTCACATCGGCCTGTGCTATCTTTAGCAGCTGGGCTAAACTGTTAAAACCGCACAACAACCCCCCCCCCCTCCCTGCCTGCCTACCCGGACTTCAAATAAGACGGCCTGGCTCTTTGGCGGCGGCTGCCCACTGGCACCTCCCTCCACAGCCGCAAGGTCACACGTTTAATTACACAGAAAGTAGTAATCTCACCAGACAGATGGCAAGCAGGCCGCCTCTCAATTACTTTATGCCCAATTGAATCATTACTGATGTTATTTGCTAAATGATGGCACACAAAAACTGGATTTGTGCTACAAGTGGGGTGGGGGTTTACAGGGTCGGGTCACGGCAGTGTTAGGACACAGAGACAGATGTGCCTCTTGCCAAGCAACTGTAACACAAATCAAAAAGGCGTGAAGAACACAAGCAAATGACAGTGTTAGCATTTTGAAAAACTGGAAGATTAATACAACAGTGATCAGCGCCAGAAAAAACAGAGTCTTATTTTTCTCTAAACCAAAACTGGTACAGAACATTGGCCTATGTGGAAACAGTCGGCTCCCGGCAGCCCAGTTGAGGAAACCGCATGACAAGGCCAATTTAAAACGTGAAGAAAGTGTCTGTCTCTTAAAAGTGAGCCAAGGAAAAAGAGTTGGGTTTTCTAGGTTTTTTTTTTTCCCTCTATAGGACAACAAGTTTGTCACTGGGGAGCATCCCAGTGGGTTTGCCTACTTTTCTGAAAACCCTAAAAAACAGCAAGTGTGAGCGGTCTCATCTCAGCATCCACCCCCGTCGATGCCTCACTCATCATTTCTCAGCTCCTCCTGCCAATGGCTTCTGTGAACAATTAGAGGTTGACTTTCCCAGCGTCTCAGACCACAGCATCTCAATCTCTGGCCAGGGAGCTCCAACAGTCAAGCCAGCCGGCCAAGAAACAGCATTCTCTTTAAGTTCAGCCCTGAGTTTTGCGATTTATTCATCACTGACTGTTAGTGATGCCTCTCTCAGTCTGTTTATGATTTAACATGACCACAGAGCTAAATAACAGCAAATTAACTGCACTGCCTGGCCTCATTAATGTCAGGAATAAAATGCTTTCAGTGAGATCATATCTGAATGTGCGAGGTCTACCGCTAATGTTAACTCAATTACCAAAACTTGGTTCCTGCAGAAAGATAATGCTTTGGCCTGCATGCCTATAAATTCTCCAACCGATGAGGTGCTTTTGGGGAAACATATTTCATTTTCTATAATTCCCACATGGGCCTATGGGTGTCATATTAAACCTCAATGTTATAGCTCATTCCAGAAATAGCCAAATGTAAAACCAAAGTTGACTACAAAAGGTACAGCTAAGCCTAACACCTACTTCGAGATTTACTAAACCATAAGAGAAAAAAGACTAACAAGTTGGTTCACCATGGGGAAAAACTTGGCAACCAAGCCACACAGTATAAAAGTGCGTAACAGTTGTAGTGAAAAACATTTGTCCTGCTGGTGACCGTAATAAGACTGGCGGCTTGCCACTAACTGGGAACAGTTGTGTTGAGAGGCACGTCTACTGATGTAAAATGATCTGTGGGGGCATATAGAAAACTTCCACAAGCTTTTTTTTTATGTGTCAGAGTGAAGAATTTCACTGGCCTATAGACAGCAGCCAGCAGTTGTTGTCCCATGAGGGTGGGCAAGCATCTGGGAAGAAGCGAACAGGCATATCGGGAGAGCACGATGACTACATCTGCATATTTACAGAGCGGAATTTTCAGATTGGAGGATTCAAAGTCATCCCAAAGGCAAGGGTATATGAGAAGAAAGGGTATATGTGGAACTTCCCCTAGAAAGCTTGGAGGGCTTACAGTAATGGCTCCCAGCCACATCCACAACCCCAGTATCCTGAGAAAACGGGGGAGGTTTCCTGTTCGACTATCCAGTTGTGCCATTGCTCTACTTGGGAGCAAGGCTGCACTGTTGTTTTATAGCACAAAGTTCTCCGGTGCTACAGGGAGTCAGAGACATGCTGACATTACTAGATGAGCTGAAGTGGTATTTTTACATGATAATTCTGTTACCAGTTAGTTTGCATTTCAAACACTATGTCGCCGTCATTTAAGCTTTAGCTAATCAAAATTAAATTTCAAATAAAAATGAAACTGCAACTAGGACAGACTATGTGATGAAATCCAGCCACCAGATATTAACACTGAAAGCCACTACAAGCGTCTTGTGGTTTTCGCTCACAAGCACAAGGCAGGTCTCACGTCCGCAATGATGCAATTCTACCACGTGTGCAGATGTGCCGACCACACACAGCACGTTGTCGGTCTGTATTTGCAATGCAATTTCAGCTCTTTCAAAATCTCACCACATAACAAAAAAGATAATTTTCACAATATCCAGTTTCTAAGGTTTTGAAAAGTCTCTTACACAATCACACCACGCGCCATTTAAGTGAACTTATTTTGATAGAATGTATAAGCTATAGAGTTTTAAAAGCAAAGACAGGTTCTTCACAAGTAACAAGTTTATTTCGGAGCACTATAATATCCCTACACATAAAAGTGCAAAGACAAGATTTCGGAAAGTATGTACAGTACATCCAGTGGCGTTTGAAGGTGCATGCACAAGCGCATATGACATGTTTTGGCCTTAAGCCACAGGACTGCAGTGAAGCCTGCCCATCTGATCCCTGACAGGGAATTCAAGCTGATGCAGTCTTCCGATGGCCCACACTTGACCGTGGGCCTTACGGTCTTCCCCCAGCTGCTGTGCGGCAGGCAAGGGCGGCAGCGCTGGCACCTGTCTTTGACAAGCCTCGGCATTCACACTGACTTTGGTTTCCTGAGGCCGGCTGCCTGGCAGTCAGGTGACAAATGCTAACACACATACTGCCTCTGACACACGAATACACAAGCACACACTGCCAACCCAAATCTACTGAACCAAGAGGCACTTAAGTATGATCCCAACCACTTAAAAAGCATCAGTATCATAGTGAGAGAGGTCTTAGTTTCTCGTGTCTCTCTGTCTGATAGCAAACCCTGCCCTGATTCAGGCTGTGGCTTGGAGATGTAAACCAAAGCTTCCCTCAACGCCTCTCACCCACCCGGTTATGCTCTAACCACTGTTTTTGCATACCGCTCAGCTTGTGTAACCGTTGAGTGGTTTTGCTCCAGCGAGACAAAGGCTGTGTAACAGACTAAGCAGAGGAAAGCCATCTAATGTCAAAGCAGTGCAAGAGTTGATAAACACAAATACAAGACACACTGACACTTACGGCAACAGATGCACTTTTATGTCAACAGAAAAGGAAAGGAAGAGCGGTGAAACTGGCAGTTGCAGAGAAAGATTACTTGACAAAAGAACCTGAAATTAGGTTACAGGTCTGCTCTTAGAGGACATTTAATTACTGACTTGTCACAGTGTGGCGACATATAGAAAAAGTCTACATTTAACACACGGGATGTGGGGGTGATGATAAACTTGACTGAGCTCTTGCTACAGAATGCTGTGCTCGTTCTCACTCTGCCGCCCAGTGGACCACAGCCACGTTTCCATACCTCATTTGCAAAGCAATCCCGCTTCCCTATGCTCAGTGCATCTTTTTGTCATTTTCATGTCCAGGCTCCATTTGTTTTGTCCGCTGAGATGGCAAGGGGGAAGGACGGGAAGGAAACGAGGAACTAGGTCTCTAGGAACTGCACTCCAACCAAGGAGCATCTTCACATGTACCACCAAGCCCCCCCACCCCTTTCCCCCAAAAGAAAAAAAAAATACACCCCTCACATCCACCCACCATCCACCCCACAGAGCCAACACACATTCACCTCTCCCCTGCCTGACTAATGTGCCCTGACACTCGTACATCACCCGTAAATTGGCCAAATGAATTAACCACGGCCCCTGCTTAGCTTTACGGGCTTTAAATGGATTTTCTCCTCTCCAGGTCTGTCCAATAATTGCATTTATCCATCTTGTTGAAGCCAGGTTTACACACTCACAAAGATCATGCCAATCCCCGGATACATTTTCCGCTCTGGTGGCAATAGTGTGAGAGATTTGTCATTGGATCATAACAGGTAATTCAAACAACAATTAGCTTGACGACTCCGCCGTATGTCAGTGTCTGGCTCCTTGTTGGACAGGACCTGGGTTAGACCAATGAGGTGCCTTCTATCTCTTCATCTGTCTGAATATCTCTTTTTGTTGCCCTTCCCAGGCGTCTCAGTGTGGTAAATTGAGCTTTGTAATACTTTTTATCTATCATCCAAGCCTCCAGGTTAAAGCAGCAAACACCCACAGTAGGAGTTTTTATTGTTCGCACACACATACAGACAGAGCAGGCGAGCCGGGTGAAGGCAATGCTGTGAACATCGACATCAGCGGGGGTCATCTCCACACTTGTGAATGTTTGAACAGAAGTGCATTAGACACTGGGGGGGCCCACAGGACAATTCAGCTATGTAAACATGCAGCAACTTCCTTCCCTCTGCTCCTCCAGGCCTGCACTGAGACAAGCCACTGTTTAAACAGCACACACAGCATTCCTGTGCCTGGGCCCCGGCCAGCTGCTGCATCCTCATTGCAGGCCTGCCTGCCTGAGCAGAGACAGATACAGGCCTTACAAGAAGAAGGGTCATCCAGAGTAGACAAAGGGCTTTTATACACATGCAAAACTGGACTCATCTAGTAGAAATACTCCAGAGCCCTGCACCGCTACTTTAAAACCACGCTGACCTCCCACAGTAAAGAGATTAGCTTTTGTAAGAATTAAAATCAGCACGTCTGAAAAGGATCCATCCTGAAATCTCAAATCCCCTTTGCACCACCCTTAATGACGAAACTGTAAATTTATCTTTATTGATATTTGAAATATGCAAAGTGTGGCGGCCAGTAAAGATAGAGGGACCAATAAAGGAGATAAACAGCGTCCAGGTTCTAAAGGGCATTGTGACGTGCATCACATGACACGCAGGCCACCCCCGCTTACTGATGCCAGTCTAATCTCAACTACCATAATGACTGAACAGGTTTGAAGTTAATTTTATCAGAAATTAACCTTTGACTCACATGTCAAGGGATAATTAAGAATCTGGGAATTCATAAATATGTTTGCAGTATACCTGCTGTAGTAAAAATTCTGTACATTAACATATCGGTTTAAAAGCTACTGAATTATATTATTTCAAGTTTGAGAGAGCATTAAAGGATTAGAGCCATTCAAATGTTAGAATTCAAAAAAGTTACACACCAGTCTTCTTCCTTCTTAATCCACATAAGAAAACTTTGAATTTTTTGCGGTAATTTTGGCATTTGAAATGAGTCGTCCTACTTAAATAGTTTCCAAGCCAAATTAGAAATTGTGGGTCCCACAGAAGACTTATGTCCCATTTTGGGGCCTGACCCATCATTACAGAAACCAGGATGTCGAATGATAATCCTAGAACGCTCCTGTGCCAAAGTGTGTAAAGTTAAGTACATGGGCATGTGCAGCAGTAATCTACATTTAATATTTAACACAGAAATCAGCTGTCGCTAAGGCTTGGTTTTATTGTGGGAAGACTACAATCATTGCTTCCTCCCTCTGTCAGTGCCTCGGCAGTGGACACCATCAGCCGCCATCAGATGGTGAACTACAGGTCATTATTTCAATCAGACAGCAATTTAAGGGTGACCAGATTGCATTGTTTTCCACCTCAAGTGTGCCACGCTCCCTCTGCCTATCTGCCAGTTCATTTGGTTCCTCTGTATTTCTGTCCGTCCGTCAGTCAGTCCCCTCTGGCTGGTCGGTGAAGGCCACTCATCTCACCTCAGGACAGTTGTCCAAACAAGACACTCTATTCACTCTGACCCCTCGGGGAGGAAGGCAATTGACAATTCACTCAGTGCCGTGAGTCAATTTGTTCACTTTTGGAATTGACCCTGAACGCTGCTGACATGCCGGTCTCTCACTGGAGTGGAATGAATACACAAGTTGATGGTGGTGGCTGTTTTTGTTTTTTTTTTTTTCCTGCTAAAACAATGACCATACATGTGCTTGGAGTTTCAGTGCAAAGCCTATCACAAGCACAGTTTAAAATACTCTAATCAATTTTGCAAAAAAAAAAAAAAAAAAATCCAATCTAAATCTCTCTAATATATAAAATACAATGTATGCGAGGCGTGAATAAATGTAAAAATGGATTCACAAATCGTCATATTTCTTGACGTTGGAGCACAATAAATTAATGGACTATATACGCCATCACCTGCACAATGGTTGGCAATTCAATGCTCACGTGCTAAGCGTAGGCCATGTGTGGATGTGACAAGCTGTTCACATGAAATGTTATCTAGTGCAGTACACAAGTTGACAGCTGTCTCTTTACAAGAGGCACATTATTATTGTGTGTAAATAGGTTTCTAACAGCTGGTTAAAGAGCTAACATGGGAATTTAATCTTAATCTGTTTTGCACTGGAATTAGTTCATCAACCAAAAAAAAAAAAAAAAAAGAAGAAGAAGAAGAAAAAGAAAATCTAACGTAGCTCCACACTGCACGTCAGGGTAAAGGGGTTACATTTTATTAGCCTTGTGCATTTTTAAGTAATCTCGTCCAACATTTTTTTCTCCCCCAAATCCTAGCATAATCCGCAGATTAGTAGATGAATTTATTTCTGCTTGCACTCTAAAACCTCCCTCACCTTTTGCAGGCAGTTATGAATCCACCACCTTTAAGACAAACAAGCAGACGATCACCTCATTAGTGCACTCGCTCCGCTTCCTCAGCGCACACAATCACACACACTCCTTGGAGCTTATCCTGCTACAATTAAAAGTTTAATTAGTAGATCAAAAATACACTGTGTGGAGTTTTATCACCTTAAACTCCTGCATTATGTGTTTAGCACACACAAAGTGCCTCCTTCCCATCTGAGCCATTTTGAACAGATTATCTGCATACAGAATTTCCCTTGACTGCATTAAAACTGGAGATACAAACTGGGAACAAAACAAGGCTGCTGACAAAAAAAAAGAAAAAGCATCTGCATAATATACTGTACATAACTAAGCAAGTAGACTAGAATACTATTAATGTGTATTGTCTGATAAGAAAGAAAATATTGCAGAATACGAGCTCAAACTGTCATGAGCCGAGGTAACAAAAGATATACTGGCATTTTACGCTAAAAATGAAATTTGTACACGAATTTCCAGTGCTATCTAAACTACTATTTGATTATTAATGTAGTAGAGAAAAGAACAAACGGCTAAATATTTTTAAAAGACATTAGCATGAATGAGATTCTTCTTCTGTGGTGCGTTCCAGAGCATTCTACCACATCCATAAAAGGCTGGCGTACCACAGGTGTTCACTGCACACTGGCACGGCTAGTCATTATCTAGCCCGACATGATCATTAAGAGCTATGATGGCAGTGTGGCACCTCCTCCCTGCGTGCGCACACACACACACACACACACACACACACACACACACACACACACACACACAATCTGTAAAAAAAAAAAAAAAAACACCAAGGGAGACTCAAGCACTCACTATCAGTTGTTGTAAAAAAAAAAAAAAAAAAAAAAAAGTTGGTGGGGGTGAGAGGGGAAGCTCCTTTCTCAACAAAAAGCATGTCAGCTCTGGTGCACTTTGACCCTTACCAAACGCACTCCACAATCCAAACAGAAGGCCGGCACCACCAGAATTCCTCCAGCGTCACAGCAGCGACCCTCTCACCCTGAGCTTTAAGGGCAAATTTTTTTTGATGACGATGAGGGTGGGAAGCACAGAGAGCAAACGTGAAGGAAGGAGTTGGTGGGCTGTGGGGGGTGTGTGGGGTGGTGGTGGTGGTGGGGGGGTTCAGAGCCAGAAACCGCACACAACATGCCTGCATGTCAAGCGTGGCTGAAAACTGAAACTTGCCTTCTCCAATCTGTGTTCCTCTCCGCTCAGTCCCTACTTTTTCTCTCTCTCTTTTTTTTTTTTTTTTTCTTACGGGAAGATAAATGTGAAGCCTAGGGGCACTATTGTTTGGACATCTAACCAGGAACTGTCGCTGCTCTCATTGCCCTGGCATTAACAGCAATTATGCGCTCTATTCAGACAGCTTTTGTGCGTCCGACCCC
>JAPQRN010000012.1:10732469-10745134 GCA_037367275.1 Coranthus polyacanthus
ACCCCCCCCCCCCCCCTTTTTTTTTTTTTTTTTTTTTTTTTTTTTTTTTTTGCTTACTAAATACAAGGCCTATCAAAGCAGAATAAAAACTATTACTCCGAGCTTGTTTTCCTATTTTATCTGCTTTGTCAGTTCTTTAGATCTATTTTTCATTATATTAGATAATGTTTCCTCAGATCTATTTTTTGGGATAGAGGGTGTTATTGCATCCTGCTTTCTTGACAGGTGTGATGTCCTCTGGGACTAACCTGAATTCCTCACTGGCAGCACAGACTGGGTTGTGTATGTGTGTGTGTGTGTGTGCGTGCGTGTGTGTGTTTTGTTTTTTTTAAATATTTTCTCTTCTACCTCAGCAACCAGGATGGACACAAATAACCGATGCAGATATGGCTGCTCCAAACCGGTGTCTTATTCTTGCAGAAACACAGCTTTAAAAGAGACATAGGCTGCACGTAGGTAATGTGGACTGCAGGTCATTGTAAGAAAATTGTATTTAAATATGAATTATCATCAATTACAGCATATGTCTTTTGTTCTTGTTGTCTTCTTTTGGCCGTTTTATATTTTGCGGATATTTTGTGCAGTCAGACAGACATTTTTGACTCTTCCAATTCGCTTCCGATTTATAATAAAGAAGAGGGAACAGCAAAAGTATAATATAATTCCCAGTGAACAAAGACAGGTTAAAATAAAATCGCACAAACGCAAAAATATCCCCCATTGCCCACATGGAAATGTACATAAAGAAAAAAAAAAAAAAAATCCCATGAAACGTGCTGCAGTTGTACAAAGGGAGATGTGCACATGTGCGTATGTCGTTGATGAGCTCAGCACGGGTGATTCAGTAACCTTATCTCATCAGCCCAGGAAATGCAGTTTCTATTATAGCACATATTTGATGGAGCAATCACAAAATCAACAATGAATTTCAAATGTAACTGAAAGAAATACAGCTGAAGCATACATCCAGCTGACACTTACACTCTGTTGCAGCACAGTTGACTCCTTTTTAAGCAAAATAAATCAGTATAAGATCAAAACAGATTGCGGGATTATTAGACATGTGTTACGCATATAAAAACAAACATTATGACAGTAATTCCTCTGTATGCTCTCAGCAGGCTTGTCAAATGGCAGTGATGGGGAATTATGTGCAAAGTGTAGCACTAAAGCGTTGTGAATCTGCCTACCAACGCATCAAGACCAGGCAGCACCATGAAAGCAGACTATTCCACTCAATGATCACTGATGTGCTTTATCTGGATGAGGTGAAAGCGGTGTTTGTGTGAGCTGGCTGCAGCCCAGCCATGCAGCAGTGTGAGAGAGCAGGGAGGAAGGGGAAGCATCGTCGTCCCTGCTTCTCATCCAGTGTGTGTCTGTGTTTAGGCAGCCGGTGGAAGAAGAGGCACCCCGCCGCTCGGGGCCCTCCAAACCTGAGCCCACACAGACCAGACCAAAGCAGAGGAGCTCCAAGCTGGCCTCTCCCCGGATTGCCTCAGCAGGTACCTGAGAGTTTACTGGGGCTGGCAGCGTGTTATCACGCCTGCCGTGGGGACACCTGCCTCTGATGCCGCCCTGGTGATTCTAATCTACAGGACCCTTTAATAAGATGATGATAGGCTGCTCTGCCGCTGCTCTGAATGATGGACTGACGATGCACCGGTTCCTATTGGTGTTGTTTATTTTCTCATGGGTTTGCATGTTCACCCCTGTTCCATCGCGGTTTTGTACAGCTGGGAATTGTCCTCGGTCTCATCCATGCTCTTCCGCGTTTTCGAGCGTGGAGGAAGTGAGAGACTTGCTTTTGATAAATCAGCAAGTTGGAATTGTTTAGTGTCATTAAAGTCAAATCATAATTCCAGAAATGCCTCAGGACAAACACACGATCCTGTAACATTTCATTATGCGTCACCTTACTGTGATTTGTGATTTTTTTGTGCTCTATGTGATTAGACCTTGATAAACCATAAGCACGCTGCATATTGATGACATATAAACTCCAAGGTACAAACAGAAACATAGTCTTCAAACACATATGACGCTACATAAAAGACACATAACAAATATACCAGTTAATTTGGCTTGTATAAGACAGTTTTGTAATATAAAATGGTGTTACTCATAGGTATCCAGAAAGCCTTTTACACAATAGACATTTTAGCTTAAGCTATTGTTAGCTATTAAAGGATCCTGGGGACATAGTTTCTTTTAATGCTGAATAATTTAATAGTCGGTTCATGGTCATTACACGCTGTTTGAATATACAAAGTAAATAGAGCTTTTGTGAAGAGGGGTGAGTGTTTATTATGAAGAATCTCTTAAGGCTTCTGAATCCCATTGCTCATGTTTTTTTGTTTGTGGGTCATGTGGTTCAAAAGTAAAAAATAAATAAATAATAATAATAATAAATGAAATCCAGGCTGTGGAATTAAATTAAGAGTAGCCTGTATAACCTAGTTTATATACAGTCCACATGGAAAAATAGTATGGTAATTTCACAGATCAATATTTAGAATTCATTTTGGGGGTGTTTTTTTTTTTGCTACGAAGTTATGGCTTTTCACGCAACATTGTTGATTTAAATGTAATGTCTTTTGGTACTACAGTGCATGGCTAAATGTGATTTGTCCCGTATTGTTTTTCCTGTCTGAAAAATGAAGCGCAATTCCTGGTTGAATAAATTCTACATAAGCACTAAAAAAAAAACAAATAAATAAATAGATTTGAGAAACCATCCCACAGAACGCCAAACTCCTTTAAGAAATCACTTATTTTTTTTTGTGTGTGAACATCCTTTTTTGTTTTATCTCCAGCAGGGAAGTTAGCAGCAGTCCACAGTGCACATTCTCTATGATTGCAAACAGTTAATTACCCATCATGCATCCTTGTTACTAACCATACAAGCTAAAAAGGTCTCCCATTGCTGATTAACATATTACTGCTGGACATTTTCTCCTTTTACATGCAAAAATATGCTTGTTTTATAGTGAATGTGGTTTGATTTATTCCAGCGCACTGTAATAAGTTTGTTCACTTGATAATAAGAGAAACTTAACATTTAACTTTAGTTGCATTTAGTCAAGTGCAAATTTCTGCTTTTGTTTGAGGAGGTGCTGTTAAGCATTTTGCCATTCATTGTCAGCACAGCTCATATAAATTCTATCATAATATCGTGGTTAGCCATAATTACATGTAAACTAATGGTTCTTGTAATTTTTGGAGTGGACCGGAAAGAGAAAAACGGACGTGTGATGTACCTGAATATGAAAAGACTGTTTCATACGCTATATTATTTAATACAGTAAAAGCGAACCAGACATACATATTTAGATTGTGTGTAAATGGTTAATTCTGTTTTCTTGAATAGTCTACTTATTACCGTGCTTGTTAAATCCAGCACATCACTGTTTTCTATGCAGAATATTTCAGTGTGCAATTATTTTAATTACTCTGTGCAAATCTTTGCTCAGTCACTGCTGGCTTGGGATTTGTGTTCCATACATCAAAATACGACAAATGAACAGGAAAGGGTTGCTTCCTTGGAAAATGAAATCACTTTACACATGCAGCATATATACCATAGATATATATTTAATTTTCCTCTTATTGTAGTTGTAGAAAAGGAGCTTCTCAGCGCCTTTGCCCTTAAGCACTCTAATCATTTCACACAATAGAACAAAACAGATATACAAAGCAAAATAAAGGGCTTTGTATTGCATTTATAAGTGCCTCAGAAAAATATTTAAAGAGCAAAATACTAGTACGTTGACTGATGGTAATGAACTTTTCACATATAGGAACTGTTACTAGTGAAGTCAATACTACTATAGATATATAGTTTTTAATGAGCGTCTTTGAGGTATTACTTTATTAAAAAAAAAAGGGACAAACACAAATACACTACTTATTCTCAGTCTGTTTTCTCAATCTACAAAACAAATCACAACAAAGTACGAGAATAAGTGTAATGAAGAGTGAGTCAAAGTGGCCTGTGACTGCACTCATCGAAAATCAATGCTACTCCTCTGAGACGTTTCTATTAATATATGTAACAGCACAACATGCATTTCATTAGGTTAAAGTTTATGAATCAATAATCAAAATAGATCAAGTCTCAGGATGCAGAGATACATTTTCTTTCCCCTGAAAACAAAATCCCAGGAGTGGGATCAGGAGTTTTCTCGTGAACAGCCAGGACACTCATGATTAATGTAGGCACAGTGTTTTCATATCACTGTAGGGATTGGACTCAGACAGGAGCTGAGTGTCTCCAGAACACATCCACTGTCATGACAAAAAAAAAAAAAAGGAAAAAAAAAAAAAAAAAAAGGCATCTACAAATCGCATCGTGGGAACCATATTAGGCCAGCTACGTGAGCCATCTCCCGTTGCCTCCAAAACAAACAGGCAAGCGTTTTTCAGAAATGGATGCGATAGTCATTAATCAAGGTCCAAGGCAGGTCCTGAACTCTCTAAACATGGAATCCACCTGAGAGACAAGGTGTACTATGTACTCGGCTGCTGCAGATCTGCAGGCCGGCACACACAGCGCTCACCCGTCCGTCAGGGCAGTATCTCGCAGGGTGAGGCGAGCCAAGCCGCTGCTGACTGCTAAATGTTACTTAAAGGTCAATGGTATACACGCCAGCAGGTTGGTTGTTTGAGTCATTTTCACACCGGCTTTACGGTGAATGCTTCGGCCAAAGGGATTTTTACACGCTGATTCATGTCTTGATTGCTTGAGTAGAACTCTGTTTTACTCCAGTACCTGCAAAACAGCGTCCCCGTACACATGACGAAGCATTGTGTTGAGTTTACTGCAAAGAACGGGCTGTGAGTGACTCACAGTGCCTCAGCTGCTGAAAACAAATCTTGTTGAAGAGTTAATGTCTGATCGCTGTGTTTTTGAACAGAATAAAACAAAGGCCAAAAGCAGATGCACAGAACAAATGTGGAGAAAGCAGCTTCCCGTTGACCCCTGCTTTGTATCTCAGGAGCTAATAGGAATTCGCCCTTTATGCCACAGTCTTGTATGGTGGACCCTCCACATATCAGGGCTTTAAATAGGGATAAGCCCCTTTTCTGATTGCGGGTTAAGAGACTGGGAGCATCTCACAGAAGGTACTTCCTCTGACAGGAAGCAGGAGGTCTCATTGTGAGACGAGAAACAGAAGGAACAGTGTCTTCTTCACATTCCAGACAATGAGACCATAATTAAAATGAGAGTGAGGGCTAGGTTAACCTTTTGGGGCCTGAGTGAAGAGGCATTATGTCCACGATGGAGGCAGGTTGTTTTTTTGTGCGATTGTGTGTGAGTTTGGGTAAAGTTTTGTTTGCTTTTGTGAGCTCGTATGTTGTTTGAATTGCCATGCGCGCATTCATTCTGTGCTGAAGACGTGTTATATTCACTGCATTTCTCAAACTCGACTCGGGGTATTGTTGCGCTGTTCATACCTGTATAAGCGCTTGTTGACTTCCACCGCACACTGACCTGGGCCGCGCCTACATTTTGCAACAAATATTTTGGTTTAGCGAAGGGCGAATTTCAGTTGCAAAGGTTTTTGCATATATTATCTCGTCATTGTGAAGCAAATTAAATAAAACCCCGGAGAAGATTTTAAGATTAATACTGCAAATATAAAGTAATCTGTACTTTTTCAGATTTGAACTTGACACTACTGCTCATTTGCTAAGTTATAAAGTAGCAGCTGTTTTCCTTTGATTGCTATAAATTCTTGGAAGAGCTTTAGTACTGAGAATGTGACAAATGTGTTTCTCACTTCTTAACAAGCAACACAACGGAGACATGACCTTGAGTCAAATGAGTTGCCTCTCAGTACAAATCAGAGAAACATTGTGTTCATTTGACTATGTTTTCATTAACAGAATAGAAGATGAGCCCATTAATGAGACATCACTCTATGGTCTTTGTATAATAGCAGTCAAAAGAAAGCATCGTCCAAGGTTAAGTTGTGAGCAGGTTATAGTTGATGCAAAGGCTCATTTCTCTGCTGTCACATATTGCCACTATTATCTCCTGACAAAGAGAACAGAATGTAGATCTAAACTCAAATCTATCAATCAAGATTGTTACCTCATGTATATAGTTTTTTTTCTCATTCATCCATTCATTTCACAGTAAGTCTAGAAAGAAACTTTTATTATTTATTATTCAACATTTACACTCGGATACATTGTGCCATTAACACCTGCATGCAGATATTATCCTATATTCAACATTAGTGCCTTCACATTTGACATCCGTGTAATAAACTCTAACTATCGTGTGATTCAATAATATTCTCGTACTTGCAGAATGTCCAGTATCCTGCACTCCGCGTAGATCTGTATTTAATACTGTTATACATTGTGTGCAGAAGTAATATTCACAACTCAA
Organism: Coranthus polyacanthus; assembly: GCA_037367275.1. Taxonomy (NCBI): domain Eukaryota; kingdom Metazoa; phylum Chordata; class Actinopteri; order Kurtiformes; family Apogonidae; genus Coranthus; species Coranthus polyacanthus. The sequence goes on from JAPQRN010000012.1 coordinate 10,738,867, forward strand.
CTCAAACACGTTTTCAGTCTGACAATAGTGTAAAAATGCCTTTAAAATGTGTTTGCATGTGAAAGTCCCGCATTAAAATCGCATTTCAGTCACAGGAGATTGTTATTAAAAGTAAAGTGCACTTGAAAACACAAAAGTTAGCGTACTTAATATGCAAAAAGCATTTAAAGTCTTACATCATGATGGTATTATTATATATTAGATAATTATTGTTGATGATTTAAGACTTGATGCTAAGTGAACTATCACATTTTATAACATTATGAAGCGCGGCCATGACACTTCAAAGCACTTGTCAGAACCGATTTTTTAAAATGTCCTCATTGTCTGTCGTCAAGGGAAATGATACAACTCTAGAAATGTGTAGCTGTGGTTCCACTGTTGTTACTTTGCAGGAAGAAACATTCGGGGAAAAGTAGAGAGGACGACAAAATGAACAGAAGCAGATATTTAACGGTGAAGTTTCTCTCTTTGTTAAAATAACGCTCTCTCTTTGTTGTCAATACGACACACACACACACAGTACGCTCACAGCTGCTCTTACAGGTCTTTCGGCTTTTTGTTTTTAATGTTCGACTCTGATGGAGGGCACAGTTGGTTCAAATATTGATTACCTCTCAGGTATTCCTTTTTCCTGAAAATTGATCCCAAAATCGTTCATAATCACAAAACTAGTTCTGTGTTAGGGAGATCAGATATAACGCCGGACACACACACACATGCAAAAACATACCAATAAGGCCCCAGAGCTTCACACTTTAACTGGAGTTTTTAGCTGCAGCCCTCGTGGTCTTCTTCGAGGATCCTAATTGAGAAATTAATGCAGAAAAATCAATTGGCCTCAAGTTTTGTGTCCAATAGACTCCTGAAGGCTTCAAGCGGGCAGCAATCAATGCTTTCCACATGGGTGGCTCTGAAGCTCCCTCACTCTTTTGTTTATGTGCTCATAGCTGGAGGATTTTGACATATGAATTTCAATGAAATAAACATGAATGAATTTTCCACCTTTCGCGATCTTCTGTGATGCACAATGTATATTCTGGGGCATGAAATGATGTCTTTGGTCACCACTTAAGTATCACTTAGCTTTAGAAAGCTTTCTAAGTATTGGGGTATATTGTGTAGAAATTGTGCCCTTAGCGGCAACACTTTTGAGCCTGCCTTATTTACACTTCAAAATGAGGATCTTTTAACATTCTGTGATCATCCGCTGCATTGTTGGTGGATGAATCGCTGTGTTTTGTGCATCCCTCTTGCCTAGAGGACATCAGCTTATTTAGGGCCATTTTAAAGCTCAGCGCATCATCATCGTGTCAATGAAAAAGCAACCTTGAATTCCCTTTGACAGAACTGTCTTTAAACAGCACCAGATCACCTTGTTACAACTCAAGGCAAAAGGCAAAACGGAGAAAAATGGCCATAGGAGAAAGATGTCAGGCTAAAATCTTTAAAACAGTTTTCCTGTTTTTCTCTCTTTAATGGTCAAAATCTCAACAAGTACAAAATGGACATGTTGCTAATGGTTGCTGCTTGGGAAAAACGAGTGCCATGTTCTTCTTTGTGCTCGTTAACCACCTTCCAAATTCATCATAAGCCCAGAGATCAGATCACAGTAATATTTGATCAATATTAATAAGGATAGGCAAACTCCTCCAGTAATTACCACAGTCTCTGGGCTTTGATTTCGACCATTACTAACGCCTCTGCATCTTTAGATTAAAAAAAGCGACCCCCTTTTATATCATAACATTAAATCCCGACATGCATCTTCTAAAAGCTCTAATAAGACAAAGATAAGATTTGCATCCCCATACAAGTGTCTTTTTCAATTGATTATGAAGCCGCCATTGATGTGCGAGAAATTGATGTTTTCCTCTGTTCTTAAGGGCGGCTAATAGAAGGGGCGGGCTTCGAGGAGGAGACTTTGCTACTTTGATCTTCAATCAGTAAAAAATCCCACTTCTTCTTTGTCAGGCTATATTTGGTAAATAACAGTGACAATCTGCAGGGCCTAGAGATGGAGAGAGGGAGAGAGGGATAGGAAGAGAGATGTTTGGAAGCGATAAAGAGGGGTGGCGAAGTGGAAGAAAGAGGGAGGACGGTGGCAAGGAAAAAAGAGCAGGGAAAAAGAGAAATATCCCCCTTCTTTAGTCGTGGGTGTTGAGGAAGTGAGTGAAGACTTTAGCACAGCGCTTCCAAAGAGACAAAAAGTATTGAGCGATACAGTCTCAAGATGCCAAAATAGCTGAAGCCCTCTGGCGCTGTCGCCTTACACCGCACACGATGAAAAATATTTCTTACCTTGTTTATTTTGGGCAATTCAAATTTTACCAGTGTTCGTGTGAGTGACGTTACGTTGATGACACACGCAGTAGGCTTCTAATTAGTCCCTATGAAAAACAACAGGTGGATGTGAGAAAGGTAATAAATCATTCAACCAATATGGCTGCCAACAATCCTTCCCCTTTTTTTTTAAATTCTTCTGTGCATCTGCAAAGAGGAACTGTTGGCGGACATGCACTCTAAACAGATGTACAAGATGTTATGTACGTCCCACGCATATTTTGCAGCTCAGTTTTTTCTGTCTGGCATTTTATAATCAAATTCTCATTTTCTCTTGTTGATGTGGGCCCATGGCGTTAATGCTGCGGCTTTTATATGCTTGGGATGTAAAGTATAAACTATAAAGAACACAAAGAAATGAACCCTTGAACTCAATGTCAAAAACGTAAACTTCCATCATGTGATCACGTTGGTCATGTTGGTTTCATTCATATTAAGCTTTACTAGCCACATGAACCACGTAAGAAAATGCACCAGTCGAGCTTAAAGCATTTTGTTGTTTCTTATCTACTTTAAATGTGTGTCCTTTGAGAGGGACTGAAGTAAACATGGGGGCGAAAAGATGGTGAAAACCACCAGTGAGAGTCGCGGAGAGACCAGAATATCAAGATTTATTCTCGATGTGCGATCAACAGGTGAAGTTGTCACTGCAACAATCACAGTAGCCCTCGAAAACTGCTTTAACAATACACTGTATGTTTGATTAAAAAAGGAAAAGGGAAAAAAAGAGACACTTCCCCTGCAAAAAAAAAAAAAAAAGCAATAAAAACAAAGTCAACATCAGATAAAGAAAAAGCAAATAAGCTACATAAAAATGAGAAACAAGAGAAGGTTGAAAAACAAAGGCTTGAATACAGAGCTGATAAAAAAAAAAAAAAAAAAAAAAGCCCGCAGTTTAGTTAAAAGGGACATGAGACAGGAGGCGGGAGCTGCGATGGTGAGCTGGATAGACAGAGACAGAGGGAGCTCAGTGGGAGGTTGTGGAGAAGCTGGGGGCAGGCTCCAGGCGCAGGAGAGGGCAGGGAAGGATTCACGGCCCAGGATCAACAACAGCACATTCGATAAACCCCAATAGACACCAGGGAGAAAACCTAATATGCCTTGTACACATGCAAGCGCTCATTTACAAATGTTTACAACCTTTAAGGAACAAAAAAGGTGATTTGATGCCGTTCAATAACAGCCAAATAGCAAACTGGGGATAAACCTGAAACAGAGGGCAAATACTGCAGATATTTGTTTGCCTTTTATTATCATTTGAACATTTTTCCAGCTACATAATTGTTAAACAATAGAGAAAACGAGAACGCAGTTTTGTGAAGAGAAAAGGTTTGAGTTATTGTGGAAAAAAAAGCACATTTATCAGATCAGCATGTGTCGCTCACAGGGTACTGTACCTTTAAGGCAAGGTGAAAAATGAAACATTGATAAAGTTATTCAAGTCACACACTCCTAATTCCACAAATCACACCATGTTTTTAGGGAATCCCCTCTAATGTTGACTTCTTACATTTTTAATGTATATAAGCAGTTATCCACAGATAGCCCGAAAAGGAAAAAAAAAAATAAAAAAAAAAGCCTGAGAAAGCCTGAAAATGTAGACTGTAATGGATGGAGCAGGTGTTTTCATGCAGAGTGAGGATACAATTTCAGATTTGAGCTTTGAATAGCAAAGTGTAAACCCAGAAAGAGTTCATTTACAAATGTAGATGCGTATTTTTGCATGAGCAAATGTATTGAGGATGAGTAAATATTCGAAAATTTGCTCAGCGTAGGTTTTGACTGCAAGGTAGCAGTTCGTGAGGCGTCATTAATGCTTGAGTTATATCTTTTACTTTAATTTGGAGTCCATAATCAACGTCCTAATCATCAAATATGCAGCTTTTACATCACATTAATTGAATTCTTTTTCACAAAATCAAGTTATAATGAGTACAGAAGCCTAACAAAAGATGTAATTGATATTCCTGTTTGGAATTATATTATATCCTAATGCTATAATGATCAGCGTTTAGCATTTATTTATTAATGTAATATGTGTTTGCCAAATGTTGAGCCCCACCTTATGACCTCCCCGTAGCGTAATTGCAGTGAGATATTGATTTTCTAATTCATAACTGAATCATGAATATGGATTAAAATAAAAGGCAAATAAATGAGCAGCATTTAAAAAAATCTACACTGCTGATAAGTCTGACTTTCTGAACACAAAGTCTTTCCCTGAAGTGAAAGGATATAAGGTTGTGAATGTGGGGAAGCGCTGCTGCTGCTGAAAAGCTCCGGTGAGGACTGAGGGCTTCGTGTAGTGGTTACCGGCTCACTGAAGCCTCTGACCCAGCGACCACCAGCCTCTCAAAAGTAACTCAAGCCAAAAGTGAACATAAGAGGCTCTTTCTTCCAGCCCTGTTAGAGCCCGCATCCATAAAAAGCTCGGCTGGTTCTCGCAGTCTAAAGATGGCTGACTCCTCCAAACATCTCAGAGACCGAAACTATTAAAACTCTACAGAAAAATCCACACAAGAGGTCCTTGTCTAAAAAAACCTTTATATAGAGTAATGAGGGTTTGATAAATGTGCACTTTAGCTCATACAGCAGAAGGCCTTAAGTGTTTTGAAGTTTTTCAGTTCATTTTGGTTCGGTCTCTCGTCAGTGGCTATAATACAAATAGGAATTAACAGACAAAGAAGAAGAAAACTTTGCTGTCTTTCTGAGGAAATGACAATTTCAGAGGGGCTGTTGCTCTCCGATCCTTGCACGTCCATTAGTGGCCCCATAGCCCACCACGACGGAGGAGGAAAACCTGTGTCAAAAAGTCTGTTTTCTAGCCGAGCCTCATCTGCATATTTGAATAATACATAGTGCTTATAAGCATATTAAATGGAATATGGCCGCGCGTCATTTGAAGGCAGAGATTAGACCTTCCCAGTTAATTATAAAGATGTCAAATGTCAGCGGGTGAACCCACGCCCTGGGGTCAGCCCCTTTAGTTTGGTGATTATATGCACAAACTATAGATAAAGTGTCATCATACAGGCTATTAAGGTGCTGAGGCTTAAAGAGAGGCTTCCCCTTGCCTTTATTACTATGCAGAATCTGTCAGGGGAAGAAAACGAGACCACGCACCCTTAATGGTTTCTCAAACAGTTACTAGACTCGGCCTTATATTTTCCCTCGCATACTTTGAAACAAAGATTAATAGGGAGGCTCAACTGATGTTAACTTGCTAAATTAGCTGGCTTAGACCTTTAAGTTTCTAAAGTCTTTTGAGATAACGTACCCTTGCCTAAGACAATGGTGCGAGCTTGTGTGTGTGTGTGTGTGTGTGGTTAAATATGTGTGTAGAGCTGTTTTGGTCATTACTGTACCATTAAGACCCAATCAGCTCAGCAGGGCAGCGTAGTGGAAAGCAGCGCGGGCCTGAGAGAGCACCTTGGGTTCACCCTGACAGGACCGCCAGTCAAACGGGGCAGCCCTCTCTGTGTTCCTGTCAATCTGACTCCCCCTCTGAAGTTCATTTAAAGGGAGGAGCAGCGGCTCACTAGCTCCTAACAGGTAAGAGGGGCCATATTATCAGCCCTCAGAGAGAGCAGGGCAGAAGTCTGATGTGCTCTTTCAACTGTACTAAACTGCCTGTACTGTAGCTCAGCTTGCTGACTGACTAGACACACACACACACACACACACACACACATACAGCAGCTCTGTGTGCTGATTGGAAAACAGAGACAAAGAGAAAGAGCAGAAAGTAAAGGAGAATAGGCAGAGAGATGAGAGGAACTGATTTGCATGGGGAAATGGAGATGTAAAGAAAGAAAAAGATTAAGGGTGCGGGAATAAGGATGAGATTAAATCTAGGAGAGCCCGACTGGTGTGTGCGTGTGTGTCTGTCGGTGCGAGTGTGTAAGACAGAAAGGAGGGGGTGGGG
>JAPQRN010000012.1:10745151-10757398 GCA_037367275.1 Coranthus polyacanthus
ATGGGAGTGTAGACCAGGATGGGGAGGGGGAAGAGGGTGTGAAAACAAGAGAGAGAATGCTATATTTTCAATGGAAGGTATATTGCAATCCACTTTTCTGATTTTAGGAGTACACTGGGGGGCTAAGGAGTTTGTTTTGGTTTGGGGGAGCTGACACAACATCCACAGCTTTCACCGTCAGGCAATCCCCACCATACACACAAAAACACACACACATATATATATACACCCATACACACCACCAGCTACACGAGGCCCCAGCCCAGCCCTTCCAGCTTCCTCAATATTTCATGGGATGAGCCCATGCTGACTAACTCAAGGCCATGCAAGCAAGGCTCCCTCACCGACCAAAGCGCTTGCAGTCTGCTGAGGTTCCTGCTTGCCAATATTGTGGAAACAATAACATTTAAGCTTTAGTTCCCAGGAATCAAATAAATGAGACAAAGAAGAACATCTACTGTGACTACCATAAGATGTAAATGATTCTATGCTTCCCTTTTTGCAAAAGCACGAAAGCATGAGGTAAGGCGTTAACTGGCCTTTTCAGTTAGGTGCAATAAAAAGCCAAACAACTGTACACATTTCAGAGTGCAGAACCCAAACACAATTACAAGTAGACTCATCTTCCTGTGGGTCTTAAAGAGGTAAAAGTTCTTGAGCTCAAACTTGAGCTTTTGGATGGTTGCATGGAGTTACCTCATGCAAGGTTGTCCAACTTTTTTCAGGTAGTTTTTTTTTTTTCGTCTCTATTTTGGTCTGCTGGGCCTCCGTTAGGATCCTAGTGAAGAGTTATGTCCAGAAATGCATACAATAGAAACTCCTAAATGGTCACATGCACTGGTAAATTATTGAAGATAAACAAGTTGCCGTTAGATTTTGCTTGATTCTTCGTGAGTTTTTGAGTCTCGGCTGGATGTTCAATGGATAAAGGCAAAAACACCAGTCTATCCCTCAACAAGGCACTGGAAGTCTGAGTATAAAGTTCATTGTGGGTGTTTGTATGTTTCGTGAAAAACCTAAAACTGTATATGGTTCTGGCCTGATCTTTGTTTTCGTGTCTGTTCGGTGCAAATATCAAACCATCAAACGCTCCAATTTTCACCAATCTGCCTTGTTTTGTCTAGATTTTCTTCAAACCGAGTGTCATTGGAGAGTAAACTATGTGTATGCTTTCAGTCCTTTGTATTTTTTTTTCCCTCCGCCTCTCTTTTCTCTCTCTTGCCGGATGTGTGTGAGAGCCAATGCGCGCTTGTGTGTGTATGTGTGTGTTTGCAAACGAACGTGTGCAGGCTTTGTTTTTCTTTTGAACATCTCTTTGATGTTGCTGTTTATTTATTTATTTCCCTGCCTGCGAAGGCCCTTTCTCGGCGGTTAGGGCTACAGTGGATTGGGCGTGCGTTGCTCTGAGTGCCATCCATCAGCGAGGAGCCTCTCTGACGGATGAACCAGTGACCTCGGCTCCCTATAGCACATCAGCTTGAAGCTGAAGCTGCGCTGGGGGATTTTTGTTTTTTAAGGAGATGCAGTGTAACCAGGAGGGCCTCTGCTTCATCACCAACCTGTCTGGCTGAGTATCAGTGTGCGTCACATGTAAAACAACTATTTCATCTCTGGCCATGAGGTACTGCTTCACTTTGGTTTTTCAGTGATAATGGAGCTCTTGTAGCTGTGGCTGTACTTCATGGCTGATTTGATACCTGTGTCTACTCTGCTCATTTGATTGGTTTCAGTATGGTGTTATGGCAGAGGACAGGTCAATCGACATCGGCGATTATAAACTGCTCACTCTCGAAGAAAAGCTACAGCGAATCACACTGAGGTCTGTGATTAGGACTTTGAACATGATACGGGTCCAACGTTTGTCTTCTATCTATTGTTTATATAAAATGCATATTATGTAAAGTATAAACTTCACTTTAATGGTATAATGTTACACTAACCCTAACCCTAGGTCTGTGTTATATCTTTTGTTGTCCTGTGTAGTTACATTATATCAAATGTTTCCAGCAGTGTTCAAGTTCAGTTAATGTCATGGCCTTTTTCATTTGCCTGTCAGTGGTGTCACATCCCCATCACTATTGTCATGTTTAATGTTACTTTCAGCTATTTCGTTAGAATGAAACGACATAATGAATGTACGTCAGTAAATGTAATGTGAGTTGACTTTAATACATTACCTTGTTTGTAAACGTGATTTCTGCCTGAGTCACGTCAGATACATTTTCGTAAGCGATGGCGGTGAAAACATCAACTCCCATGATCCCACACTACTTCACAACATCGCCTCCTACTACGTCTTTTGTATTTGTGTTGCTCGAGAGACCCTTAGCAGCAGAAATTACTGTGCATTTAATTTTTACTGAATCTGTCCATGGTGCTGAAACAGCCTGGCCAGTGTCAGCTTTGACTGCATATCCCAGCATGCAACAGTCAAATATGTAGCCTATAAGGAGATAATGAAATGCAGAGTCTCCAGTCAACATGATTTGCATTGCATCACACTTCTAGAACTTAAATATAATACATTTCCATTTGAGAACTTGAGGCTCTCCAATATATGATTATTTTACCCTTCAATGTTCCTTGTTTCTTGAAGCAAAGCTTCTGGACCATGGCCTCCAGGTTCAACTTGTCTTTGTCTACCAATCCTCGTATGGTATCTTCTCTGGTGGATATCCATCATCTATCAGTTGGAGTGTCTTAACCTGTGGAGTTAAACCTCTGACAGACACCTACTGAGACATGCTGACAGCTGAAATAAACCTGGGCCCTTGTGACCTTTCGTCTCTGCTTACTCACAGAAGTGTGCCAACTGACATTTAAAACCAAAATAATATACCTTTGCATATACTGGATTTCACTTTTCACAGTTTTTCACTGCTTTTCGTGGATTTTTTTTTCCAGGTATTTATTGAACGCATTTAATCGTCCACAATGTAACGTAGTGGCAGAGTACTTAAAGTTTTTTAACCTTTTTGCAGTGAAAAAGATAAAATAACACTACAAAGAGGTGAACTTGAAATTGCGTCCGAGCATATTAACTCCTGGTCATTGAAGCAAGGCTCTCTTACCAAATCAAATAGATGAGACAAAGTGCACAGTGAATCTGTGATGACTGCCATAAAATGATTCTATGTTTCCCTTTTTGTGTGCAGTTCCAAAAGCATGGGTGAGGGTGTTAACTGTCTGTTTGAACTAAAAAGCCAAACAACTTTACGCATTTTTTTTTTTTTTTTTGGGAGGGCTTTTAAAGTTTTTGTTCCATTTTTGCATTGAAAAAGATAAAATATCACCGCAGACTTCATCCTGACATTGCGTTGCAGTAAATTATGCTGCAGATTTCCTGCTACTGTACAAATAAAACATATTTTCTGATCTTTACAAAAGCCACGTACGTGTAAGGCAAACAAACAGAAGCCATTTGATGCACATGCGAAAAGACGTTGACTTCTCACTCCATTAACTCAGCTCTGGATCTTAAATCTAGTCAGTGACACACTTAACAGTTAAAGTACATGAAACAACCTACTTGTCTTGAAATCCAAGAAACATGTTGAAATCTCAAATCAATACCATTCCACTAAATGTGAAGCAAGAGCAAGGAGACAGTTGGCTTAGATTAGACAAGACCAGAAGTAGGGAGATACGGCTTATCTCTGTCCAAGGGAAAAAAAATACTCCCAAAGCCCACATCTATTAAAAAACAACAACATATACATAACATGACATATAAAGCCTTAGTTGAAGTGTTAGTTATTCTGGCCAGGATTTTTCACACAGATTTAGAGCTTTCAAAAGGTTAGCCAAACTCTGTAGCATCATCTTTCAATTTTTGTTTAACTCATACCTATACCTTCTAATATTGCTGGATATGTGTTTTTCCAGGACTCAAAAATAACGTTTGTGGCTTTTGTGTATGTACTAACTTTGTATGTTTAAAGGACATGTTTTTATGTCTTTTACACATCACTTTGTACAGCCTATCCTGCGTTTAAACGTACCTAACAAAAAAAAAAACTTTACTTACTTATGTAGTTACTATAATATTATCATAAGAAAACTACAAAATGAAGGCCACATAAGCCTATAATTAGCTTTTTAAGTTACAAGAAGGATTATTATTCAGCAAAACAATGTCTGGTTCCTGTCTATTAAGCTCTTCCTAGAACTCCATCTTCACTGGGTTTTCAATTGGTATCATGTTGTTATGCGCAAATAAAAGTAAAGTGCTTACTTTTATTGTGACAATGCCTTAACACACCTAAATGGCAACAGCCGGCATTGTTGGAGGATTTACGCGTTAATCTCTGCTGATAACAAAGGCCGGTGTGTAACTGAAAGAGTGTAAAGGAAGCCGGAGTGAAGATGCTACCTGACAGTACAACTGACATAATGAACAGCATTGTGCAGACATTTACTGTGCACCAATAGGATTCCAAGGCCACAGCACAATTACACAGTGCTACTCACCAATGGACATGAGTGCACCAGATACTGACCTCTGCTTTCTTTATGGAATCGCAGATACACACAATAAAAACTTCTTAGTTACACCATCTTCTGCTTTTACTTACTTTTCCATTCCATTATTCTGCGTAGGATAAAGACATCCACTTGAGAAAGCATTTTCACTTTGAATGAGCTCTATGATTTTGAGCTTCCATTGAAAGGCACTAGATGTGTGCAACTGTAAGATCATTTCCAATCTAAATGGCACGTCCTTCAACCACTGCCATCAGCTCAGCATCCAAAAAGATTGCATTTGATTTCAATGAGCTGAGCTGAATAAGGAGTTTGCCTTATTCAAGTCATGAAAGACATTTATCCATTGGCATCATTTCTATGGGCTGTATGCTCAAAAATGCTGGAGTCACATTGACCACACTAACCCTATTAACACTGTGTCCCCATAGGGGTGAGGCCTCCTTTGTGTCCTCAGCTCTGCTTCAGTCCACGACAGAACCCGCACATAGATCCACGATTACAGATTCATTAGCTACGGATTATTTGGTTATAATTACCTATTGTACATATCGGTCTTTCCAGCTTAAGATGGAAGACTCATACACATTCTTTACGTCACAATTTTTGGGTGAGAGCATATATTTATTGATAAGATCCTTGTAATTAGCGTTAGTTATTAGGTAATAAGGCCCTTATAAGAAGCTTATTAACATTAGTATGTCTTAATAAGATTATATAAGTGTCATAAATAGTATCATACAAATGCTTTTTTGTCAGATTATAAGACATTATAAGCACTTGCAATAAAGTTGTTAAAAGTTTCTAAACTGCTTGAGAACACTCATTAAAACCTTTCAAGTTTCAAATAGCATTACAAAATACATTTATTGATTTAATGAACTTATGTCATTGTCAAACTATTGTCATATTAAGCTTTTTTGTTGCTTCATTAAGATTAATTACACTTTATTATGCATTTTCTTTGCAGTTACTGGATCTAAAGTGAGAACAGGTCCTTATTAATGATATATATTTAATAATACGTCATCTTATTAACACATAATAATGATAATAACCATCTTAAAGGGTATTATTAGTGATTAACGCTCATCCCAAAGACGTTAAGATGAAGAGTTAAATATTTATCTCAGTTTTGTGCTCATAGCCTGTGTTTGTACTTTTGAGCGTAACTGTTGAAAGCTGAAGACTGTCAGTGCAGAAAAAGTTTGTGTTTCCATGTAATTACTACTCCAAGCTAAATTTTGAAGTGACTATTTATCTACTTGACAGATGAGGAAGTTTTGTAGGCTGTTTTTATTTCCCTAAACACACCTAAGCATGGTGAACAGACGGTGACCATTGATTTTAGCTACAGTGAACAAGACCACTATGCTTTGCTGTTGTTTTGTACCGACTCATGATGAAATTAAGGTGAGTGCGTTATTTGGTTTCCAAAGACAAGCACAAGTCCGGACTGCCGGGTAGTGTGCAGAATTTGTCCGGTAAAGGTCTCTGCACCATTTTTTTTTCTCTCTCTCTCTTGAGGGGAGTGTGTGAATTCAGCATTTTGATCCCAGAGGGTAATCGAGCGTCTCCTTGTCTGGAGAACCGCTGAGGGATTGAAGTGCGATCAATCACCTCTCTCTGGACTGTCCGGCCGTTTTACATGTGGCTGAGTCCAAGCTGTTCACTGGTGGGAACAATGAAGAAAGAGATGGGTGAAGTTTTCAGTTTGTGCACGAGGCGGGTTTATGATTTTCTGATCACGTCAACATGCCGTGACATTCAGTGCCGCTTAAAGGAATATTTATTTCGGTGCACGTCTACCTTCAAAAACAAAACACAAAAAAAACGTTTTTGTGCTTTCGAGCTGTTTATGTTGGAATTCTACTGGCTATTCATGTGAGAAAATATTTCTTCTTTGCTCAATGAAAAAAAAAAAAAACACCACGAAATCTCCTATAGTGAAGCAACTTTGTCCCATGTATGAGCCTCAGTTGGGGCAACCTTTATGGTTCACTTTAACAAGCATGCCAACAGAATAATTAATATGTTTTGACCCCCTCCCACGCTGGTCAAAGGAGAGCCTATAGGCCATAAGAGTTGTTGGCCTATTTAGCATAAAATGAGTGCATTAATACCTGGAGACTCAATTATTTTGCAAATAGTTTGGTTGACACTGCAGGTTACAAGAAGCTACTAACTTTGAAGACCTTTTGCTAGAGGATACGGGTAATAGTAAGTATTGGATTATTCAAAATTACAGGTTTGATTCAAAAGCTATTATAAACGGTGATAATATAAACCCAACGAACATTATTAGTGTAGTATGCAGATGTATGCGTCATGCATGTTGTGTCCGAATTACATTGTGAAGCTGCTCGAATGTCTTCAAATGAAATCCAAGGTTTGATTGGCCAATCTTTAAAAAAAAAATGTAGATTTATTTGCATTCTCTTCATTTGTGATCTTAAGTGAGATTTTCATCATGATACAGTGCACATGTCTTTAAATAATTCCTTTCTTCCACATGACACAGCGTTATGATTGCTATGATTCGGGTTCAATCCCACCTCTATGTCAGCTCTTCACTCTTGCCCGGTACATCCAGGCGATTCTCTTTACCCATAATCCCCCTGCTGACTCCTTCCCCTTTCTCTCACCTGATTAGAATTTCTGCCGTGGCCTCTGGGATTGGACGATTTCAACATATTTTATTTAACTGCTTTTGTAAGCCCTAATATTCAGCAGCTGTGATCTATGGCTGAATTACAATTTTCAGGGTCAAGGAGGGACTTGGCTATAGAAAAAGGGTGGGTACAACTGCTGAGCTGGTGGGGGAGTGTGTGTGTGTGTGTGTGTGTGTGTGTTTTAAAGGGGGGGGGGTGTGGGGGGTGGAAAAAGGAAAAACATAGAGAAAAGGGGAAGGAAGAATCTCACAAGTTGTGTTTAAAAATGAATGAGAAAATGGGTAATCCCAGAGTCACAGCATGAAAAGAGGTAAAATCAATATGGCCTCTCAGTTCACTAGGGCCCTCACAAGTCCTTGGGATGAACAAAAAGTTGTGCATTTTGTTGCCACATCCATACGTCTCAATAGATAAGTGTGTTTTGTGTGTGTACATGAATGTGTGTGTGCGAGTGAGCCTGTCAGGTCTGCAAGGCTGTAGGTGCACTGATGAGCAGAAAAGGGTGTTTTTACAGTTAGCGTTTGAACAAATGATGTGGACAAATTATGTGCTGTAGATACGTACTGTCTGAAACTGTTTCATACACAAGATTAGCATGTGCCTGTGTTTTGCTGGGAGCCGGTTATTTGTTGATGTTAGCGGGGACTCCATTTCTAAGCTGTTTCGGTGCATGTCTACCCTTGAAAATAAAATGGCTAGCATTGCGCGCCGTTGTCGCTGTAAAGAAGCAGAAGAGAGGCATTCAAGAACGTGGGAGGGAAACATAAGGATTCTGACCTGAGTCCTGTACATAGAAATCAGTGTACAAGCTGTTTTCATGGATGTGGGAGACAGTTGTTAGCTTAACAATGGAGTTAGCTTACTTCAACAAATGACCACCTCCGACACATACAGTACTTGACGTAAGCACACAAGCACATGCAAAACTTACATATTGAACCTTTAAGAACTGGCCTTTTGATTATTAAAAGGTAAGGATAAACTAGGATTCTTTCACGTGGACAGTGTGACTAGTTTCTCAGAAGCAGTTAGATATAAGAGGACATCATACAGGCTGTGTAACCTTTGGACTCCCAAGTCAATTGACCCCACACACTAACCTGAACTGGGCCCCCTCTCAAGAATCCAATTCCACTTCCTGGCCTACGTGGAGGAAATTGTCTGCTGAGCTCTGGGATTGGATGCTCTCTCATGAATATTTAACTGCCACCAACCCTCTGAGGCGGAGATTCCGTAAAGGGCGGGGGGTGGCGGGGTGGGGGGGAGTCAGCAAAAGGCTGCTGGGGGTATTGGTTATGGTGCCTTTTTTTTTTTTCCAGACAATACAACACACATTCCTGTCCGTCTCTCATCCAGGCACCCTTCCATCCACCTGCATGTCTAGGAGGTGATGGTGCTTTACGTGCACACCTTCTCCATCCATCTGTCCATCTATCCCCCACTCGAGCACCCCTCTCCTCTGTGCTGTCATGCTAAGCGATGCCCCCCCCCCTTCCCCAGTTCATTAGCGAGCTCTTCAGTAGCCTGTCATGGCGGATGTGCTCCATCAAAGCTGATCGACTCCCCGTTTTTCCAGAAAGATGTCGCGGGTTATCACCGTGCGCTCAGATCTCCGGCTACGGGAGGAGCGTGACTGGCAGGCCGTCTTTTGAAGACAGTGATTTCTCCACTGATGCCTCCCAGTTGGAAATTTAGAATCGTGTCTGCTAAGACACCATATGCAAAGTAAATTACTGTACAGGGGTGAGCCCAACTAAACCCTCCTTTCTAAGAACGTCCAGGCCACTCAGTGCCTCCCAGGCAACCTGGCCTCCTTTGCACTCATCCACACTTTTCTCTTCATTTGTCTCTTTCTATCATCCATCCACTTTTAAGAGGGCGGCAGAGGAAAAACTGCAATGGGGAATTCGTTCACTCCTTTTCCTCCCATCTTTCTAACAACCCAACCAATCATAAAGATAAACATTTTAAACAACACCGGCACACAAGCAGTAAGTCACAGTGAGGAGTTTAATGGGAAGGGTAAAGGGCGCACAAATAAATAAATAAATGTAAAAAAAAAAAAGTCATGCACCTCCCATTATTATGCAAATGATATTGCTGGTTACAACTGTATGTCTTTGTAGTGGTAAAGTGTTAATTTCAGTTCAAAGGCTGTGGCAGTATTCTACAGGGACAGAGATGGAAAGCAAGATGTAGATGTAGAGGAAGGGGGTTACGCTGAGCAGTTTAGCCCGGCTCAGCCTAGCTCTGACCTAGCTCTTTGTGTCTTTATTGTCTCCACAGACTGACACCGGTAGTCTTATGCACAAGATAGGTGTACCTTCAAAATCAAACAGGAGACAGACATGGTTGTTATAGGTGTGAAAATGTCACTCCCTCTTTCCTGGTTTCTGTTCAGTCAGTCCGGTGCCTCCCACAGGGTTTTCAGTGTCCAATGACAGGAGGGTAAATGAAGCAGTGTTGGGGAATGACTAGTTACATGTCACGGAGTTAAATGATCAAATAAACATAAATGCAATCAGTTACTATACTTAAATTATAGTTGCTGATCAAAATGTTGGTGATTACAAAGGGATTATATCACTATCGCTTGTGAAATCAGAAAAGAGCTCAGACATTACTGTACAGCATTGGTTTAAATTCATGTTTAGGGACTTTTCAGCTTTATTGCTTAGTTTAAAACATTTGTTAGAGACGTAATTAAACAATCAATGTATGTACTTACATTACTTTGATGAAGTAATTATAATAGTTACATTACTTACATTTTTAACAGGGTAACTGTAACCTATTACATTTCAAAAGTAACCTTCCCAACATTAAAATCAAGTAATGACAAAGCACCTTGGTTGATGAGATTCAGAGCCACTTTAATGACAGATGTACAACACCGACACTGACAGAGATCACAAAAAGTCGTCTTTACAGTTTGATTGGTCAAAATTGAAAGGAACAAGATGACCTGAGGATCCTGGTCGACGGGAGTCATGTGGACATACAGATGTACACGAGTATTTGAGCATGTCTTCACTGCTTGGAGTTTATTCAATAACATTTTACAACAAACAATCCAGTTCTATCTCAACCACAGGGGGACACATCCTGCATGCGCACAAACATCCATGTATGTATGTTGCAGCCCCTGTGAATTCCTCTAATAATGGGGGGCATTGTCATTTCTTTGTGAGCACAAACACCATTAAAATGGTCGACAGCGCTGATGGGGGCGAAAGAAAAGACAGATAAAGGGCCGAGGAGAGAAAGAAAGCCATTCTGCTAGGACTGGTGGCGTGTACAAACGGAGAACATGGCTCCTCTTCTACACTACAGCATGTGTGTGGCTTTTTATTGAGGGGCGTCCACCATACGTGTGCATACGCTTTTGTGTGCATGCTGAATCAAACAGCAGAAGATTCATTGTAGTTCTTCTCACACTGTGCCATTGTGGGTTCTTCTTCGGTGGCTGTTGTTGCAGGGCCTGCTTTAATATGTGTATGCGTAGTATTGGTGGTGGTTGGGGGGGGCGGGAGCATCATGGACACTTGGCAATAAGGCACCCACCCTCCTGTCGTGATCCCACCACTGGAGCTGTTTATCCCGTTTAAGGCCCGCCCTTCGCCGGGGGACAGACAGCTCAAACGACGCTTGTCACAATCCCTTGTCGTCTTAAATGGCTGACAAACATCAAGCTTTTTGTAATGATGGTGCATCACAGAGCTCCTTGTTGAGGAACATTCCTTTTTTTTTTTTTTAACTTTTATGTACACCTTCCAGAGAGCATCAGGCAGGACAGAAACGACTGCTGAGTTGGGCACAGGGGACGTTAGCGAGACAAGATGAGGTGGTGAAAAATTATTCCTACGGATAAACTAAGAGACCAAAATGGTCTCTATATGATCACATGCTTCCATTACTGGATCAAGTGAGATGAAGCAAAGATCTAAACATGATTTGAGTGGAAATGTTTTAGCTCTCACAGGACAGCCAGGCTGATGACGTGGTTGGTGTAGACGAACAGGGACACCCAAAGACTCTATCCATTCTCTTGCAAACAGGAGAAGGCAGGGAGAGCTTCAAAATCACTTTTCAGACATCAAATAATTAATTGCTTGCCCCTCTCGCTCGCCCCCCCCCCCATTTCTCTCCTGGTGTCTGTATGGAAGACGAGGCTCCAGTCACTTAAGGAGGGTTAACACCCGTCTAAATTAAATATTAAAAGGTGTCTGTACCTGCTGCTATTGTTGCCCCTTGGAATAAGATATAACCTATTTTTGACAAGTTTTCATCCTCAGCCTTCTGTGGTGAGACGCTTGTCGAAAACCAAATCAGCGGATGGGGGTGTGGTGGTGGTGGTGGTGGGCCGGGGTGGAGAACATTGATGAATAATCTAGTTCATATTCCGACGACACCAGCCGCTCAGAGGGAGAGAAAGAAAGGGATGAAGAGAGGGAGAGATGGGCAGGTGGAGAAAAAGACAGACAGAGGAGGAGAAGATAAGAGCAGGGGGAAAAAGTGAGGGATGGGTGACGGGGGGGGGAAGGAGAAGAAGAGGGGGAAAAAAAGAGAAGAGAGGCAGATGACAGTCGACGTCTGCCAAGGTATCACATGACAGTGCTCCTGTTTAAATAATAAAACAGGACGGGGGCTCTAAACAAATCGTTATCTCCCCACCTCCATGAATCCTGTCGTCTCCCTGCCCCTCCCTCGCTTTCTCTGCTTTTAAAAACTTGTTTTAATGCCATTTCTTAATGAACATAATAGCTCGGCACTAATAATGAAAAGAAAATACAAACATCTAAAAACGCGGAGGGGCCCCTGAGTTGTCGCCGGCGCTCAATTATTTCCTTGTCAAGTGGGTCTGTTTTTAATGAGGCCCTGTGGGACTGACGTCTGTCAGTCAGCCCTGACTTTTTGACACCATTACAACTTCAAATAGAAGCCGCCGCCACGCTGCCTTCCACCGCTCACTCGCTAGCTACCGCTCCGCTCATCTGACAGGCTGGGAGGGAGGACGTACGCAGGAAGCCAAGAACGAGGAAAACACACCAGGATTTGAAAATGCACAGCTTCCTTTGGCAGTTCTCCCCTTT
>JAPQRN010000012.1:10767040-10788600 GCA_037367275.1 Coranthus polyacanthus
GTGCAGAAGAAGAGAAAGAGGTGAGTGAAGAGATAGAGAAAGGGAGGTAGAAAGAAGGAGAAAATTCAGCGTGGGAGGAGAGTGTGTGTATGCAAGAGTATGTGAGTATGTAAGAGATGAAAAGGATAGGGAGAGAGAAGAGGAGATGGAGAAGGAAATGGAAAAGAGACAGAGTGGGTGAAGGAGAAAGAGAAAAGACTGAATACATTGCAACTGTGTCTGGAATTTTTAAGAACTTTTTTTTTGCCGGCAGCAATTTCAGGTAGCTGCTGCAGCTTCTCCTCATCCCGGTGTGATGTACAGGTGGCTTTCTGAGCTCATACACATACACAGATCATTCCCTTGCCTGAACCCTTGCCCTCCTCCTTCTCCATCCTCCTCTCCTCATCCTGCTTTTGTCCCCTCACTCATACATTCAATCCCTTCCTTCACTTCTTACATTTTCCACTCACCTTTTCCACTTTTTCCTCAACTCTTGTTTCTCCTTCCCTCATTCTTGCTGCAGGGCTGTGGTGGTACCAACAATATATTTTTTTTTTACCCTGTTTGTCCTCTGTGCTTGTCACATAACTGGTTTATAGTCTGTCAACGGCACATATTTACTGTATAAGCACCACTGTGGCTGATGAGCATGACCATATCCAACACTTCTATTATCTTAATCAGTTTGTATACTTATTATTCGAATGGAAAAACAGAAAAGGAAATTAAGTGATTTCAGTGTTTGACTAATAGGGATAATAATAGGGATCGACCAGTATGTTTTTTTCAGGCCTGATACAAATTGTCCTATGAATAATAGTTGGAATCAATATACATTTAAGAGTAAAAATTAGATTTTTGGTGTCAAAATGTCAAAATGACAAAGTTTTGTGTCAAAACTTTGTTGAAAGGCCTTTAAAGGTAATTGTCAAATCAAATGAAACAATTCAGTAATTCACAATAATTTCAACAATATTTTTGTTTTTATCAGATAAAAAAAAAAAAAAAAAAAAAGATACTGATAATCTTAAAATGTAAAAATCAGACCTGACAATGGGTCGTGGCTGATAATCTGTCTATCCCTAATAAGTAAGAATGTCCCTTAGAATTAGCTGGTTGTCAGTGTAATATATATTGCCTTATAATTACAAATGCACAAAAGTGGTAGATGTTTGTTCTGTCAGCCAAAGTACAATATGTCATGGTCAAGTTCTTGCTGATTAATGTTTTTATACAAATCAAGCAATGTCTGTTCTTTGTTTGTCGTTTGGTTTGCAGCTGCACATCTGAATTCATATATTCACTGGTGAACTAAAACTTTACTTGGGGTTAATGTCATAAAAACAAAGATGCAATATCTCTACACCCTGATGACTGACATTCTTCACTCTTTCTCCTTTCTGCTAAGATTTCTCAAAACACAAAATCCCCCTTGTATACATTCTGCAAGGGCCAGGGGCCAGCTGCAGATCCGATTTCTGGCCCTGGTGAAAAAGGGCGTAACACTAGCCACTAGAGCTGCAGGGAGCTAAAATTATGATGTCCATACATTTTTATTGTTTTTTTTTTGTTTTTTTTCAGTATACTGAAATCTCATTATGGCACATACATCATTTTGTGCGCACTGCTGCTCATTTTCACTGAAGAGAAAAAGTAAAGGAAGATGCAAGAAAGAAAAGCAAAGTAGAGTCGAGCTGCTTTGGGAGCTTCGGGACACCTGAGGCTATGGTTCATGACATCTGCATGCTTTGTTACAAGCACAACATGGTGACAAAGATTGGAAGAAAAGAGACTGCTTAGGCGTCACACGGTGTTTCTTAATCTAATTATTGGCTTTATTACTTCTTCTTAACAGAATTTGTTTTTATTGCTGTTACTTTTATGGAAACATGATAAGATGTCTCTGTTGGAGTTTTTGTCAGCAAAGCAGAAAGTAATCTATCCACAGCCTGACACTTAACACCAAATCTATTGTTGTGAAATAGGACCTGACTTCGTCACACTTACTGGTAAAATGCTTGGACTCAAAATATAAAAATAGTCACAACAGAAAGGGATTTCCATAAAGGACTTTCAGTGTTTAATATTAATTTAAGGTTCTGATAATTGGGGAAAGACAGCACATCTATGTCCTTATCAGGCATCGTCCTCTGTAGAACTATTAGTTTAGTTTTGTTGGAAGTTGGAATCAAAGAACTTATCTTCACAAGAACTTGTCATGACAGCTTCATTTAAAGGAGGCACCTTAAACTGGTTTCTGCTCCAAAACAAAACTCTTCATCAGAAAAATTCTTTAAACTCTTTGGGCCTAAAAAGACGTCTGTTTAGGATTCCACAACGAGGAAGCAATGAGGATATTAGTGTTTATGTCTGAGTCTTTTTATTAACTGGTAGGGAAGCTCCTCTGCATGGTGTTTGTTTGCCATTTTAAATCAACTCTCCAAATATTTGCTTCAAATCCTGTGTGGTTTTAGTTTTGCATCCGGTGAGTCTCCAGATACAGAAGATGTTGCGATATTGCCCACCAGCATGCACATAAACACATGTAAGCAAAGAACATATACACATACACCCACACAGGCTGACCCCTTTCTTATACAAACGTACGAAGAGCCTGCATTGGCCAAGTCACAGCCATGTTTTGCCTGCAAACATTCCTCTACGTGTCACCTAAAAAAAATCATTTTCTACTGTTATATTGTATGCCAAGGATTGTTCGTATCTTTAGTTTCTCTCTAAAATGTGCACGCCTGTTTCTCTCAAAGCAGCGGTTTACATTGATTCGACTTTGACAGAAATTTAAAATGATTCTACTGTACATGAAACTACACTGATGTCTTTAATAAGCTTACATATTAAAAATGACTTGAACAGACGCGAAACAGAAAACATTATGCATCCAAACAAGCAAAAATATAACGCCATCACATTCTTTTATCTTCCAGGCTGTTTGTATGAATCTGTATTTAATAAATGCTGATGCATTTGCCAAAAGGTTTGACATGACTAATAGTCAGGTTAATACATGCACACACAATACACAATACATGAGTGTCTGTAGGGTCATAGTAAAGTCAATATGGAAGGCGGCTGACCCACAAACTATAATGTTTTCACAATAAGGTATTGTAATCATGAATATGACCGCAGTCAAAGGTCAACAGCCTCTGAAACTGGTGACATAAAAAAGTTTAACTCTCCTCAATTTGGGGTTGTTAACTTTGTTTAAATTTGCCACAGATCAGTAATTTAGGACAGCAGGAAGTCTGCCAGTAAAGAAAGCAGTTTGCTAGTTGCAAACTAGTTTCCTCTGTTGGTATTTGGAGGTTAAAGGTCATGTTTCTAAGTCAGAATGCAGACTACCAAGTTCGGGTTTTATGTCAGGGCCACAGTTAGGCAAGAGAAGAAGCCACTTCTTGAACTTGACCTTGTGCCCATCAGGCCATCTGTCCTGCAGGTACTGAAGGACTATGTCAGCCAAGGTTCACAGTGTCAGGCTACATTACGTGCAACAGATTGTGAAATTGTGCAGTTTTGCACATGCGTGTCTGCATGAAGGGAGTGTTGAGTAAAATGTGTGAAAACTACAGGAGCGCGTCTGGCAATCTGGTGTGAAATGACACAGAACGATTAAGGATTATGTGAACTATCAGGTCCATCTTGTTGGGACATGCAGGTACAGATCACTTTATCCAGCTGGTGAGCAGAGCAGAAGGAGAGGGAAAAAGAGAGAGCAGGAGACTGGGAGAGCGAGAATGTAGGGGTATAATGTCATCCCACAACCCCCCATTTGACACTACAAGGGAGGCTTTAGTCAGTCTAAATAATCCATGCTGTTCCATTAAATTTGCAGACTAGCTTCCCTAGTCCCTGTGTCTAAGCTGAAAGAGACAGACGGGAGGGGCTGAGCTGGAGGTTGAGAATGAAAAGTTAGATAATGGTTCAGAATAAACTCAAGCAACTGACTTTAGGAATAAATCATGAGTTAAACTATGTTAAAGCCAGAATTAGATGTCCAGTCTTGAGACATGAAATGGTTTATAAAGAGAATGAGATGGAAAGAGCAAAAAAGGAGAAAGAACAAGTATGCATGCCTGGGACTTTGAACGACACTGGTTTCCTCATGATTGCCTGCCTCACTGCCAAATCACTCCCCCTTCCCCAACGCATGAAAAATAACTATTTGGAGTGTGTAGGAAGCCACCAGTGTGACATGCATTGTAGCAGTAACAGTGTTATTGACTTGTTGCTCCTGCTACATTTGCTTAGCGGTCTTGAGGCCCGATCAATAGACTCTGAGCTCTGAAGCCTTGCTAATAAGGGCCTGCAGCCATGCAGGGTCAGCCTTATGTGAAAACTTGAAGAAAAGCAAAGAGGAAAAGAACATGTAGAACAATGGAAGGAAAAAGATAGGGGGCAACAAAAAGAGAAAAAGAAAAACTTTACGGGATGATGATGACAGCCCAAGCTAATCGCCTAAGAATTCTCCATCAGTTCATCGTTTTTCCTTTCACCACTGGAGGTAAACTCATGTGGAATTCTCCTCTTTTTCTTGGCAGCAGTGTGGGCGTCAGGCACCATGAGAGATGCAGATTGCTGCTTCACCTCTACTTTCCGGTGAACCACGGTTCAAAAGTCAAGGGGCATCTGGGCTGCTTTGGGACTTTCGGAAATGCAAGAGCCAATCCATATTTGCAAAATGCAGTTGTTAGACCTCAAGAGGACCCATGGTGCTTGACATGTACATCGAAGGAAAGCGCTAATCTGAAACATGTTAACATGATTATTCAGAGGGTAATTTTATGGCAAGCTTTTTAGAAAGCAGTTCTAAAAACACACTTGCTTCATGACACATTACCGTGTTCAAACGCACAGTATACACCTTCTGCTGCTCGTCTCTCAGTCAAAACAATTATAAAAGACGTAGTTGTAGATGATGTCGTGAAGTAATGTGGGATCATGTGAGGTGCTGTTTCAAATGTTTACAGAAGAGGTAATTATAAAGGTTTTATACACGTTACATTTAGCGACGTATATTCACGTTATGCGATTTCGAGTCCACTTCTGCAAATAGATGTCACTAAATCCTACGCACTGCACCTTCAACTTTAGTAAATGGGATATGACACCAACGATGGCCCTTGAATTGAATCAAATTATGAATTTATCTGAATTATATATATAAATATTTGACATAATCAAAGTGTTTAAGTGTTGTGTCTACGTGTTTTGTGAAATACTGTATCTTTCAAAGGACCAGGGTTATTATAGTTGACAAAAACTACGACTAAAAGTAGCTGTGAAAAAATTAATTTGTTCACTGAAATTAAAATTAAAATAAAGATTTTCAAAAACGCAAAAACTTAATTTAAAATAACAGTGAACACACTAAAATGAGATATAATTGGTGGTAAAATTTGCTCAATTTATGTTTTTCCCACAATGTTAATAGTTCATAGTATAAAAGACTAAAATTGCTTTGTACATTATGGGATCTTTAATGAACAACAGTCTTGTAAATCATATTTGTGCCATGAATTCTTTCATCTCACCTTTTCCAGCTTCTATAAATCAAGGCTTTCCTCATACCTGAAAAACTAAAACAATAAAACTCAATGAAAACTAAACTAAAACTAATCCATTCATCAAAATAAAAATACAACTAAATTACTTATACACTGAAATGAAAAGCCAAACTAAGACTAAATAAAAATAAAAACTAATGACAATGTCAAAACTCTGCGAAGGACAAGATGCTCCTTTGAGTTCTGTGACATCTGTAAGTTTAACAGATATAGTGTATAAAGGATAGGAACAGATAGCTTTTTGTTTGTGGTCAAGTCAAACCACCTGGTCACAGTGGTCCTGATGCTGAAACTGAGATAGGCATCAATTCCCTCGAATAATCTCTATCTGTAGCCGTACATTCTGCACATCACAAGCCCACTGTGGAATGCTATGGGAAATTCATAGGGGAACTGTCCATCAAATATTAACGATCAAGTCGAGCGAAGTGGGTTTTCTATCTGCTTTTTCCCCTGGCGTCTATGGTCACTGCCGCACTAGGAGACTTCCAAAGAACCAAACAGAAAAGAAAAAGATAGGAAGAGAAAAAGGGCAAAGTAGGGTAAGGAAAAGGCTGGAAGGGTGTATAGGTGTTCGATATTTTCTTTTGAGCGGCCAGAGTCTGGTTAGATTCAGCAGAAGCAGGGTCTTGATACACAGGTCCCAGGGTGTAAACACAAACTTGTACACAGTTTGTGTCATTGTTTTTTCTCTTTCTCGATACTTCTTTCTGTTGTGTTGTCAGTTGGCGATGTGGGATTCTTGTGCCCAGTGACAGATGTGAAGGCAAGGTGGCTTTTTACTGACACTGAAGCTTTTAGTTATATTCTCACAGTTTTTTTTTTACTGCTATGACAAACTCAGGGCCAAAACTGAAAGCAACACTGAACTGAACTGACAGACTTTGGTAAAAAAGATCTGCAAAATATTAACTTTATGGGATGAAAATGAATACTTTTCTCTGGAGAAACAAAAACCCTTGAGGCTAATGGCTGCAGTGAGAGGTCTTTTTTAGAGAATCTAAATCAGATTGCACAAAAATAAACCATGAAAAGGAGAAAGTACAGAACAAGGCCGGAAACAAATGCTCATACTTCCATGCAAATATTCGAACCCTTATAAAAAAAACACATTATGATGGAAATATTTAAACAGCTTGTCAATGGGGCCCTGTTCTCTGGCTTGGCCACAACCCTCACAACACCTCCCTGAAATACCAACATCCACCATCACAGCATAAGTGGAAGTGCAGGGTCAGCAGCGTCCCCTCTGGCCTTGCTGACCAACAGATATTCTAATAATCACCTTCCTTCTGTACTGTCAGGCCCGCAACCAATGGATCCCTCGTCCTGCCTTCGCCCTCCATCTCCACTTATACTAGGGGCTTTACGGAGCGGTGCTGCTTCGATACATTAAAACTGCTGCCCCATGATCAAACGAGCAAATACCTCCCGGGTCAGCAAAGGGCTACCCCACGTCAGTTAACAATGCAGCATTTAAACATCAGTCGTATGCAAAGCGGCTGGTACACAGGGGAGGAGATGGGCGGCAGGAGAAAGCAGAGAAGCAAGGCCTGGACTGGAGAGATAATGAGCGCGGGAGCACATAGGAGAACATCAGCAGCTATTTAATGCTACCTTGTCAGCTCCTACACAGCTTTATGATGAAAATGTAAGATGTAAGGCTCCATCAACATAATAAAACAGATGAAATAATGATTGAGCGCATGTATGTCTTAGTTTTAACGTAGAGAAAAAATGAAATCTTAAATTGCTAAAATCTATAAAGTAACTCAAGGTTCTGACAAAAAAAACACCGCATTTGGAAGAATACTAATACATTTGACCTTTATCATAAATACTTGGACATTTTTTGAAAAATAAATACTACTTAACTTTACTTAAATCCTACTACTTCTGAACTCTACAGGAGCACCAAATGAGGGAATATCGTTTGGTGGAGAGCGCTGTCTAACACATAAGTCCAAAATCTCCCAGTGTTCAAGCAGGATGAGATCTGGTGACTGTGAAGGCCATGGCGTATGATTCATATCATTCTCATACTCATCAAACCATTCAGTGACCCCCTCATACCCTATAGATGAAGGCATTTACATTATGAAATAGACCACTCTTATCAGATTTTTCGCCCGTCTGTATATATCCGTATACCTGTGCATTAAAAACAACTGAAAAATTACATGTCTAAATTTCTGACAAACGGGGGAATGCATCATTTTTTAATGTACTGATGCCTTTAATAATGGAGCTTCGAGGTGAAGAGGTGAAGAAGAGGTTTTTTTCTGGCTTATCCCTCTCTCCCCCTGCCTACTGCTTGGTTAACCGAGTGACCTGCTGTCAAAGGAGCCTTTGTGAGCGCGCTTTGGCGGAAGGCCAATCAGATCCTCCGGCTTGTCTGTCTCAGAGAGGAAAATGGCGCCCCTGGTATGCCATCAGTGGCAGAAATGTGCAGACAGTCTGACTGCTGAGGCAGGCTTGGCTTGCCGTGGCCCTTCCAAAACTATGCCGGAGGAATTACCTGCTTGGCCCTTGGCCAGAGGGACTTATTGTACAAGGGCCATGGTTATTCATCTATTTATTCACTTACACCTCATACACATGGGCACATTCAAAAACATTTCACCCCCTTAAAGTTAATTCCCACAGGTTCTGACAGCATTCTCCTTTGAACCAGCCAGGTATAGTAAGTGCCATGGAAGCCCATTTAAAGAATCTGAGTGAGAATCAGTTATATATGGGTTGTTACAACATATCAAAACTGAGTAAAACAGCTACAAGGTCTATTCTGTCTCTATCTTTTTCTAACTTAGAAACTACTATAACTTACATTATTCTATCCACCATCACCCAACCTATCTTTAAATGACTACCTACCATCAGTGTCTATACTGCATGCCTGTATTTGTGCACAATGATAGTTCAAAATGATTAAATATAGACACATTTCTTTCTGTCTTTATTTATTTTAAGTTTAGACTGAGTAAAAGTCCTGTTCATTTTGGTCCTATAACTAGAGGAAACATAGTTTATTTTATGTCGGGGGGTAGTATTTGGGTGGTACTGTGGGAACAGTCTCCCAAATGCAAAGAGAAATCAAACACTAAATTGAACGCAAACACAAAAACAAGAATACAAGTTCTGACAGAGCCCTGGTTTATACTAAACAGAGATCACAACCTGCTCACTGTACAATCCCTGTTCATTTCCAGTATACAAAAACCTGCCAGAGACAAAAACATCTGCTCAACAAAGTGCCACTTGTGACACATCATCCGAGGAAGCAAGTGTTTAGGCTGCTGCTTCAGAAACAAACTTCTGACAGCAGGAGATGATGAAACAGAGCAGATCCAAAATTATTCTTGCGCTCCTCAGAACCTGCTTAACCTGCTGCAGCCTGGAGCGTGCCCCTCACCCTCCCCCTGAGAGAAAAAGAGAAAGAAAGTAAAGAAAGGGCCAGAGAAACTAGGGGAAAGAAGGTAGAAAAAGGACTGCAGGGTAATACAGGAATGCTAGAATATTTAATATTACTTAGAACTGTAAAGCCCCACGAAGCAAATACCAGGCTCTTTGTTTGTTTGTTTACTGCTGTATATATGTAACACGCTAGAGTAAGTGTGCACAAACAAGAAGTCCATCTTTTCCTAATAATGTACACACATAAACAGTTCCACAAGTACGGTCACTTACTGTACCGCGCAAACACATTACAAATGACACTCAACTGATCAGAATCCTCCACATGTTTAGACCCAAACAGAAATGGCATTCTTGGCAGTGCTCACGTGTGTCTGCGAGCTCAAGGGGTGGGGTGAGGAGGATAGTCGAGACTTGCTCATTTCACACTGAGAGGTGAGCCAGAGAGCAGTAACAGAATCTAGCCATAAAACATGGAGGGAGTGGAAAACTGGTGGGGTGGGTGGAGGGGTATGACTATAGCCCATGGTATAGTATGTGTCCAACTGCCACCTCTTTTAGACTCCCTCCCACATAGTCTTTCTCACAGTTATCCATTATCAAAACCCCCTGTGTCTGCGGGGATGTCTGACACACAAGAACCCTCTGGCATGGCAGCTCTTACCCTGGGCGCCTGATGTAAACAAAGCAGGTGCAAATGTAGTCACAGAATTGATTATAAGTTCCACTTACTGAATATATTAAAGCATCTTTAATATAGATCAGCCAATTGTAACCTCAAGATGATTAGTTTGATTTCGCACATTGTCACTTCATTCATCAATCACATTTCATTCATCGACAGCCTTTCACTTCGGAGCAAACACTGCAACAAAAATGAAAAATGGTCGGGTCGCAGTTGCTGTAAAAATATTTAAAAAAAGGGGGGAAAAAAGGAAAATTGCTTGTTGGTTTAAACCTGCCAGCACGGATCTCTTGATATTTCTCCTTTAGAACTCGGGGTCTTTTTTAATTTAACCCTTTCAGCTCCGCGGCATTATCAAAGTCTGGGGTTCTCAGGAGGAGGTCCACACCTCAAACGATGCCACTGTCTACAGAAATAACCCTTATCCCCATCTTCCCCTTCATTTGGGTTAAGTGCAGCCCTTGCAAGGAAAGGTAGTTCTACATGAGAGGAAAAAGGAGAAGAGTGAGGAAAAAGAGAGCACGATTCATGTTCTTAAAAGGCAGACTACCCCGTCAGTGATAGCAAACTGACATTAGCAGGACAGTATTACAATAAACATTTGGTAGGTAAGACTTTTGGATCTCGTTGTCAGAAAAAATGGGGCCATCAGACAGATCCAGAGGGCATTCGTTTGTCAAGTGTTCCAGTGTGTGTGCCATTCTGAATGTGAAGCGGATTTCACGGGTTATTCTATTCTCGTCTCCAGGCCACAGTGGTGTGTAAAATGAGAGGGAATGCTATGTTTTGGGAAATCTAATTTGAGGCCTGTGTTTGTTTTCTCGGCCTTATTTTGCAACCGGGAGGCTGGCTCCATAGCGGCACAACTCTCTTTTCCCCTAGTTTCACAACAACTATGTCCAATACCAACATCCAACAAAAAACCTTATACTCAATTGAGGCAAGGACAATATGATGACACGAGTCTCTTTTGCTTTTCTATTCACTGGTTTCTCTGTATTTCACCACAGAATTAAGCAGACAGTTAATTGGGAGGTTATTCACCATGTCACAGGAACATATGCACACATACATACATACATATAGATGTATTTAAAAAAACACAAATATTAGCAGCCATCTTTTGGCAGCTAATTGCATCGTGCTCCCTGTGGGAGGAGAGAGGGGTCCTTGGTCGATAATTAATCCTCGTTTGGAAAAGTAAATGACATTCATTAGCAGGGAATCGAGCCAAGTGCCATTATTTACATGGCAATAATCTGGAGCGTGCTGGTGGCGCTCTTTTAATGTTACAGAAATAACTCTGGGACAGGGGACAAGTAGAGTTGCGTTCGTCCCTTTTTTCCCGTGTCTTCGCACCAAGGAACAATTAGGCCCAGGCGAACAGATGGGGACGCCTCTGAGTGAGAAAGCTCCTCTGAACAACTCTTCATCTCCTTCTTATCTCACTCCCTCATCCACATGCACTCAGGCATGCAAAGGCACATACACACACACACACACACCGGCAAAAATAAAGACAAATACACAAATCTGAGCTTGCACTTCAGTAAGATACATGCACACACATTCAGGCACACAAAAGAGCATAGTGAGCTAACTTTTAACATTAACTGTTGAAAGACAAGCCTCTTACAAGAGGCCAAGCAGGAAGAACTTTGAAAATGTGGGCATACTGAAAATACTGCACATATTCATAGGGAAAAGGACGTTGTTTTCAGTATTGATAAAAACAAGGTTCGACATGGCAAATGCCATCTACTTTGTACAGAGAAAAACCTGTTTTGATATACCATTTTTTATTTACTAGTGAAGTCTACAGTTTGAAATTCTAATAAGAAAATGTCCTATTCTTTGGTTACTATGATAGTACACAGCACATTCTTTGTACACATTTACCAAACAAAACACAACCGATATACATATGTGGTAATACTACCGAGGCTGGCATAATGAGAATGTTACAGAATGGGTCATTTGTTACACAACTCTAAGGTTCCACACTATGGTACTAGTCACTGCAAGGTTATAGATATACACAATACTGGAAAGCAATGAATGTGGAGACAAAGCAGACTCATCAAAAACCCAACAACTGTATGCATCGGATTGTTATGGAAGACATGAAGACAGAACACACATTTAAGAACAAATTATAGTTTTATAACAGCAATTGAACTTAATACATTTTGTTAGCACATTTTAAAAGGTCAAATCAGTTCAAATTCAGTTCAGGTTTCTGTCTCTAGTCTTTGTAAGAGTCTGTAAAACAGTAACATTAAAATGCTATTGTGTTTTGTGTGTCAAAATCAAGTCTGTGTCACTTTACAACACATCGCCCCTGCTTCTCACTTAATCTCTTTTGGGATCATCATCTTTGCTGACCTGGATTCTACAGGGTTTCTCACTATCAGGCAGCAGGTCACCGATATGAAAACTTACACACCTGTTATTGTCCAACCTGTTACCCATCTTTGTCCTGCTAAGTACAATGATTAAGGTATCAGTCCTTGGGGAACCAGGTGACAAAACAGGAGACAGAAATGAGCGTATAGATCATAGCCTCATAGTTTCAGTGTGCCCTTTGCCTCAGTGGACACAGGGGATTGTCCCTGCCCCCTCTAGTCATGCCAGTAGACAGGGAGTGATCCATCAGACAACCTAACCCCTCCTTCACCCATAAGATTAGGTAACAGCACCTTGTGTTTGCTGACACCAAGGAGGCAGCCGTAAGGCCCTGTAGGGCCTCCTCCTCCATCATATTCTGTTACGTCTCCCAAACAATAGAACCTGTCAAAAAGACAAATACTAAATCTCTCTTCATCCCTCCTTATTCTCACAGCTAAATCTTAATCCATCCCTAAACTAGTTAGATTCATAACAATAAGTAAACCATGTCAAGTTACAAAAAACACCTACACAAGGGCACTTGGCATTATTTTGCAACTTTTTTGCTCTTTCTGTAACTACTGAATTAATGAATGCATAATGGTGTCCATTCTGTAAAAATGATCTCTGTCTCCCATTAGTGACCAAACTTAAAATTAAGCCTTGCCCTCCTTCCTCCCTCGACACTGACCGGATGCCAGGCTGATATTTTAGCTATAGGGAAGACTGGGGCCTTGCATGACCTTTCATGGGCCAAAGGGAAACTTCCCTGAGAAATCCGATAAGATTCAAGGTGCAGGCCTCGCTAATTCGTTCGTATAGCTTGCCACACTTCTACGACCTCTTTTCCTTTAGCCACCCCCCACTAACCCCCAATCGATCTGCTTATCTCCTGAGATCAAAGGCTCACACCGCCGTTGTACATTTAGCCTCAACTGGGTCCTCCCACATCATGTCTAAATATTAATGATAATAAAGTCTCACACCCATCTCTGTGTCAGGCAATTACAGCCAACATTGATCCTCAGCTCTCTGCTCCAATTAGAACTCACCACTCGTAATGCGTCCTGGCACATCAAAGGATAACAGCCATTGATCCACTCCTGGATCTTAACATTTACCGTTAGAAGAGAGGGGCAGGGGATGTGGCGTGGCTGTGGGGGGAAGCAATATTCTGACTAGAGAAGAAGAAGAAGGGAGAAAATAAATCATTTTATCCAGCCAGTCAGGTAAAGGAAGTGCTGAAACTCAGAGAGTAAGGCATGGCAGAAAGGGCTCAATAGTAATGGACATTCTGATTGTTTAGAGAGCACCTAGATTCCAGAAAGACACCTTCACAACACCAAATGCTGAAATATCTGCTCTTTTCTATTGGAACAGAGATCTTACAATTTATAAACATCACATGCAAGATAAAAAGTGTTGGGGAAGCAAATATTGTCCGCAGAAGTTGAAAACATCCACTGACAGTTAATGTCAGGGACAATAAATCCTCAGCTGCCTATTACCTAATTCTTGCTGCCAGATTTTCAATATCATGCTAATTTCAAATATATCAATGACCTTCTAAGTTAAGAAAACCACATTTAATACAACCAAACTTGAGGACAAAATGTCTGGGAATTTTTGATGAGGCTCATTCTATACAGGTCTCAGCGGAAAGCAAGAATGGCTTCAGCAAAACATGAGTTAGCATGTCACCTCCCACATTTATGTCTTTAGGCCAACTAGCCCTGACAGTTGACCTTTCTGACACCTTAAAGTTTGAGAATAGGGAAACATTTTACAACACTGTACAGCACACACAATACACCAGTCTCCAGCAAAACACGCTCAGAGAAAGAGAGAGAGAAACTGACACAACAACGGGGTAAAATTTGACCCATTGACTCAATAGACAGCGACACGTCACCATTAAACCAGGGACATTCCTTGCACAAATGAAGCTAAACAATCCCACTGTTGACACCATTATTTGACAGGGCTTGTTATGCGCTTTCTCTGCTGGATTGATAGCTCTGATAGTCCCGGCTTCGGGCACGACCTCACAGCCGCCTTTGTCACAGAGCTGGAGGGAGGCTTGTCCATTGCTTGGCCCTACAATGCTACTCTTCATGGCACCATAATACACTGAAACACTGTGCAACTGGAATGCAACCCAGTTGTTTGTATACCTACAGCTAATTGACTAACCGTGACTGGCTTCTTGAGGCCAAGTTGAAATTTGCTGTGTAATAAGGTAACAGAAAAGAAGAAATGAAAGACAGGCACAAAGTAACACATTTAATTCATTACAATTCAGTAATAGTGTGGGCATGAGTCTTCTATGCTGAAATACTGATGGAATGACTATACCTCGATAGGAATTGTGGAGAAGTGTCATGACATAATGAAGTTCATTCAAAGGTCATGTCACATGAACTATGTTTCCAGCTTTAATCTTCATATTTATGGCAGAAGTGGATGGCTGAGACACATCACCGTTTACATCGGTGTCTAGCATGTATCTCCAAGGTGTCCAGTTGACCATTTGTGTTCGGATTTCCTCACTACCTACGTCACCTCCGCTAGAATGACGCCAAACAACTGCAAGACTTGTTTCGCACAAGGTCGAAAATGAAAATGTTTCAAGAACTAATATCGAAGATGGTTGCGAATATACATGTACGGACGATTCCGATGTTGCGATCGTACATTGGTTCTCTCCATTTTGTCAAGTGTTGGTGCGATTTCATTCAAACAAACACCATATCCTGCATTGATGAGGTATTCTCTTGTTATGTCCTTGTCAGTGATGCATCAGGATGCAATAGTGTTCACACTACAAAAGATATGTGGTCAAATGGTAAAAAAAAGTGGTGTGAGTGATCGGATCACAATGCATCATGGTAGTTGTTTACACTCGTATTTGGTACTGTCCACCAGTCCACCGATTGCTCAAGATGCATTTTAAAACAAAGTGAAAACAGGCTCTATATGTAGTGAAATTAAGAACAGTACTGTAGCTTAAGATGTTTAGAAAATGACTAAAAAATTCCAATAGACAACTTCCCAATAATACCATCACAAACCAGACATATAATCATACATAAATCAAATGTGAAACACAAAACTTCAACCCAGCCATCACTTAGGCCATAAGCCGCTTATCAAAGTCTATAAACCCTTATCATCTTAAGCCTTCTTTTAGTATTTGTTTGTGTATATTTTTCCTTCTTCTCGACCCGCTGTCCTCTGGCTGTGGTATCCCTCACTATTATACGGTTTGCTAACATGGTGCTTTGCTTCAACTGTACCTCAGTCTCTACCAAACGATGTAATTAAAGATTGGTGAAATGAAACCAGTGTTTAGAAATGGTTTATGTCAAGTCTGTCCTGAAATGCTATACCACAGGGGAAACTTTTAGATGGGACGTGTGTGCGTCCATGTCTTGTTAAATAAAATAGAGTCTTGGCCTTAAGAGTTAGGCAAAAACATCCAACTGACAGAGCCTCGGTGTCAGCCAGGTCAAAAGACCAAGCATCGGCACAACGGCAATGCAACAGTAATGGTAGCAAAACATTTGTTGTTGGCTGGAATATCAGGCTCCTCACATGTGTGTGATACTCCATGATGCATTCAGGTCAGCTGAGGAGAATGAAGGGATTGGCGGGCTCCACAAACAGGCTGAGAAAGTGACACCAGGATGCTAGGCCAAGACATCAATGTCCTCACAACTTCCCTTTAACACTAAAGCAATGTTAGCCCTGGCGCCATCTGAATATGGGGTGGGGGTTAAAGTTTACACAATGGCTGACAGGATGTAACCATGTGACCAAGCAAAGACTCCGAAAATAAACAAAAGGTGCCCTACATTGTGAGAGGCAAGGGTTTTCAAGTCTTTAAGTGAAACATGGAATTTGGGTAGAAGTTATCTTTGTTGCAAAGATAAAACCCATATACATTATTTGTAATGCTGTTGTTCAAATAAGTTCTACGTTGGTCATTGTTTTTTTTAACTTTTGTACCTAAAGCAAATTGAGTGTTTCTGAGATTATACAAGTGCAACAAGTCAGAGGTGAAAAGTTCACAGCTTCTAGTTGACCACAGCAGCATATAATCAAAGAATTAATGAGCACAAGGCCATCCAATAGTCACAATTTTCTGGTTATATTAGTTACATTAACATGGTAAGTTTATAAGTCTGTATTTATTTTTTGCCAGTCCCATAGAATATAATTCAACCTGAGAATAACACTCTACTGAAGTAATGACTTGATAGGTCAGCAGTTTTCATTTTCACAGCCCTGCACTAGCTTTGGAAAATACAAGATGAACAACTGAAATTTTTGAGTGTGAAGAAAAACTGTATGTGTGTAAATAACAATAAATATTTTATTACTACAGGGATACTTGCAAATTCCAGAAAGAAAACAACAAACATTTTAAAAAGTGGTCAGATTTATTAAATCCGCTGCTTGTGTTACTGACCACAAAAAGGTGTTGGTTGCCAAATCTTAGAATATAGAAAAGAAAAAATGTTCCACTGCTTTTCTGTGTAAGTTTGTTTAAGCTGAGACAGATCACGATGGGATGATGTTGACCCTTGAGGTGCAAACTAAGATCCCTGTCGCCACAGAGACGTGAAGATCGTGGTATGAGCGGGGAAATCTTCCTTCCAGCTGGCAGCGGGCCTGGCCTAGCACCAGGGTGCTCAGCCAACAGTTTCGTTCCTCTGTTAGACCCCCCCCCCTCCACCACCTCGTCCTCCACAGACCACTGGATGCCAGTGCGCCTGGCTGGTATGGGCCAAACAAGCCCCAGCCATCGGGCCAAAGGGGCAACAGAGCTGCTGCCAGCTGGGCCAGCACTTCACGGCCGAGCACCACTCTCCAAACAAACAGTGCAGTGGGCCACAAGCCCACAAGGCAACATGGAACCTGTCATTACCGGCCGTGCATGGCTGGTTCACTCCCCGAAAAACCAAGCCAGGCCAAGGGCTTGAACGTGTACTGCACTTGACTTTAGCAAATTTCTCAGCCAGTGTATTTCATAGGAAAACCGCACTTTCAGATTTATGCTAGATGATCAATATGTAAAACTTAACACATCCATTTACTGTTGAAAATAATTCTGATTGTAACTATCAACATTTAAGATTAAAAGAACAACCAAATGAAATCCATAAATGATGAGTTCAAGACGATTACATATGGGTAAAAAACTTGAGAGTGGAAAGACAACGCCTGCCAAACAGTCTCTTTGGATTAACTGCATACCGTCTAATTATACAACATCTAGAAAACTTCCTATGGTTCCCGGACTAAAAAAAGAACTCCATGGGCATTGGACCTTACTAGGGTTTTCTCCACTGATGAAGGATCTACAGGCTTTTGTGGCATAACTCTGCTTTGTCCTTACCACTTTGGCTACAACAGATGATGGTTTGAGGCATCCATCATGAAAAAAGCCTTTTCAACATCACTAAATACTCAATACGGTCAAAGGGAGGACTGTTGTGATTTGAAGTCCGACCTTTTTTTTTTTCTTTTTGACTGGAATGCACTGCTGGGATCCAGGCATCTAAGGAGAGACTAAAGAGTTATGAACAACACAACTTGTGTAAAAATGGTCTGTCAGTAGACACAAGGAAATAGTGCTTTAGTAGATTCAGTGCCATCATTCAATCATCTACATATAATGAGATAGAGTATAGAAATATTGAATATAATTGTAGTTACACTGATTTTCGTTTCTGTTCATGTGTTTATGTTAACACATGCATTTAAATTCTCGTTTTATCTAAGAAAAACAAACATTTCGCCAAAAAAGCAGATATCTTAATAAGTATTGTTGTTGCAGGAATGTATGATAGAGTAACGTTTTTGATGTGATTTTCCATCCAAGGCTAATCAAATGTATTAAATTGATTAAAATGGTGTGTTTTATAAGGTTAGAGCTCAATCATTTAGCTACATAACTGTCTTTCTCAATGATCTGAGGTATTTTCACAACACATTTCCTGCAATTGAAATCTAATAAGTTGGATAATTAAAACAGGCAGTGGCAAACATTGAGAAAGTACTATAAAAAAACTTCAGTTTGCTCATTAATTCACTGTGGCACTTAAAAATATAAACACACACACACACACATACGTTTTGCAGTCAGTGGGCAGATCTTTCTTTAAATACAATGCTACAAATTTGGATGAGGCTTCTAAGTGTTTTTCGTTAATAAACTTAAATGTCTGACGTTAAAAATGTATTGTAAGTTGCTACAGTGGCAGTAAAAATGAATGAATGGTCTTAGCGGGGATGGTGATACAATACAATGATGATATAATGCTGTGAAATAAAATGCTTCAAAATCTCTAAAGCATTTTTTAAGTCTTTACTGCTATTGAGTAATTATTGACTCAAAAATAAAAAAGAATTGTTTACTTTGTACGTTGTCATATTTTTTCTTGTAGGTATTCAATAATTAAAAAAGAGACTTTTTTTGTAGTACAATGCATTGTGAGAGTGGCTCTGGCAAATACGATGTTTCAAAGCCCTGTTTTCTAGTGTACTTGTCAAAACTTGTGTTTTGCACTTCACAGCGAGCAACAGCAAACCAAAGTAAGGGATGGGTGGGGTGACGGGGTCTGTCCTTTTTCTTTCTAGCCCCTGGGATGTTAAAAACACTAAAATACAACACACACAAAAATCTATTTTTATGTTTTGTATAAAAACAGCACTCAAGGTTAGAAGCTGTTGCTTAGAAAAGGGACAAATCTGCTGTTGAAGTATTTTGATGGGAACCCCTCTTGAATCCTGATGCCTACACATGCCTCGCCTCACAACCTTTTCACTTCCTTAAAAAAAAAAAGTGGTCTTCTTTTATTGTGTTGCCCATTGTGATAAAGGGGATCTTTTATGCCATCAACAACACTGCAACAATGGACTGCCTTTGTTTCATTGCACCATCCTGGGGTCTGATAGAAAGAGATACAGACATACAGAGGCACAGTAAATGATTGATGGGTTCGAAGAAAATATTAAAAAGGAAAAAAAAAACAAGTCAAAATTCAGTATTTGTTAATATTTCAAGCTCTTGCACTCTGTCAAAGAGAGATCTAAAGGGCAACAACAATAACAACGAAAAAATACACTTAACCATCTATCATGATGCAAACACAACCTAGACAGCTTAGTTTGATACCGTCTGCAAAATTTTTGTTGGGAATAAAACTGCACACAGTAGCTACTGTTACCAGCTATAACAATTTGGATAAACATAGTTCCAAAAGACGCAGGGTTAAGGTCATCACTTTTCACTTGGTATATACCATTGTTTGTTATAGCCTTCAGAATGTATTGTAGAAGGACGTGTGAGGAAGAATTACATTAGAGGCGACTGAGAGTGGAAGAGGGTATGTACAGTGCAAAGAGTTTGAATAGTAGCCACTTTATCCTGGCAAGCAATGTAGCCCAAGAGCAACTTATCACGGGAGAGGGATCCTATGTCCTGGCATGGTGCATGATGGAAGACTGCCTGACATGCACAAGTACAGTCGACTGCAAAGATACAGGAAACAAAATAGCCCTTTTTTGCTTGACACAAATACTGGCATCCAGTAATGCGGTGGCATTCCACATTCTTCCAGGCAGCTGTTGCATAGTATGCCCAGAAGTATGCACAATGGCTTGCTGGGAGGGAACAACAGTCAGGGAAGAGACAATGTGATAGGTTCTAATTGCTTCAAAATGTCCCGAAGAAGGCCCCCTATTATCTATTTAAATCGGCTGATAATGGGAGACTAGGAGGAGGAGGAGATGGAGAAGGGGGAGGAGGACCAGTAGGAGTAGGAAGGGGGGCGACCTAGGCAGAGGGAGAAAGCTATCCTCTTCGCTGCTGTCGCCTCATTATTTTCCGTCTTGACGGACGCCCGCGCTCAACCCCTGGATGAATGGCCCTGTGCTGAATAAGTTATCGCCAGACACACAAAGGGAAGAGTGCGCTCCACAAACAACATAGCAGCACTGCAAAGCATGAATCTCTTTTTCCTCTCTCTCTCAGTCTTTTCTCCCACCTCAAACCTCCCCCCTTCCCCTGCTCCCTCTAGACGAAAGGCAAGCCCTGCCACAGACTGAGATCTCACCTGTAATTTCTACAGAAGCTCACAGTAGGTGGGGGAAAAAACTTAACGGATATAATGAAATGAAAGGGAGGAAGGATACAGGAGTCTATGTTTGCTGAAAAGATATATACCTTCTTTCCTCCATTTTGTTTCATCTGTCCTTTTTTTTGTGCAGCTCCTCAGTAAAGACAGGGACCTCCTTTGGACAGCATCTGAAGATGTTTGAGAGGAGTTTTTTTGTTCTTAAGACAAGCTCCACAGCATGATCACTGAAAATGGTTTCATCTGATGTTTATTTGTTTCTTTTTCTGTTGTTTGGACTGCTGGAGCTTGGCATATCAAATGAAGATCACCTCTATACAATGCTCCTATGGGGGTGCGTGTGAGAGGCGTTCCCTATGGCTGCTAAATGGGAGCTAGGGAATAACGGCAACACAAAACAGCCCATTCCCAAACTCCCATGGCTACTCTTAGCCACACAGCCGCCAATCGCTCTTCCTTGCCGTCACTCAAAAGTAGCAGTGGAACTTTTGGACAGGAGAGTCTCTTTCCCCTCTGACGGGGAAATCAGAGGGTGCCGTGGCCCGACAGGCGCTAGACGGCAGATCAAACAGGGCGGGTACCCTTGGAGTGACACCTGGAGCCACTTCAAGGGATGAGAGCGCCACTGATCTCCAGTCATCTCGTCAGAACGACAGTCTGTCAGGGTTAAAGGAGGCGAAAAAAGAAGCTCTATCACCTAGGATGGTACGAGAGAGGTTGAACGCAGCATCACCTCAATGTCGTGACTGGTTGACCCTGGAGTATTTGGAGAAGTCATGGTGAAAAGACAGACTTTTGTCGGAATGCTCAGGTTCAGCATTTATGCCCAGTTCAGGAAAAGACAAAATCATACTAGTTAATAGTGCTTATAGAGCACTTTAACTCAGGATATGAATGCACTTATTACTTCTAGTACTTTCATTTTAAATGCCATGAACCTTAAACTATAGTAAGAAAGCATTTCCTATCTATCAATCTTAAGACCAGTGTGGCTCTCGCAACCTCTGACATTTTTTACATGAATCTGTTTTTTTGTTTTTTTTAAATCTAACAAATGTCTTCACCACAATATCTAAAATCATTACAATTCAACAATGTATTGACCTATCAGAAACAAAACCTCACTCTGAGCTGGATAACAGAGAGAGGGAGATATGTAGGGAGAGAAAAGGGGGCTTTGGCAGCCAGTTAAGCGAGTCAATCCTCAACAGACAAATGCATCCCTTATATAAAACAACAACACGTCTTTGCCCTTGTCAACAACCCCTTCCTCTACAGCCCAGGCTTGTGTGTGTGTGTGTCTTTTTCTTTCTGCAAAAAAAAAAAAAAAAAAACGTCCCAT
Source organism: Coranthus polyacanthus (assembly GCA_037367275.1). Taxonomy (NCBI): domain Eukaryota; kingdom Metazoa; phylum Chordata; class Actinopteri; order Kurtiformes; family Apogonidae; genus Coranthus; species Coranthus polyacanthus. The sequence goes on from JAPQRN010000012.1 coordinate 10,788,581, forward strand.
CAGCACTCTCTAATGGGCGA
>JAPQRN010000012.1:10797192-10821614 GCA_037367275.1 Coranthus polyacanthus
CATTGTGTGGGATTGGCTAATACCTGGGTGGGGGGGGGGCTCTCGGAGTGAAAGTGGGAAGGAGAGAAGGAAACTGGAGAGGAGTGCTGAGAAGAAAAGGAGGGTATGTGAGGAAGGATGGCAACTGGCAAAGGTAACTCCATTCAGGTAAAAGACAGAACACGGGTGCACACCACCAAGATGTAGCCTCAAGTAAGATGATTTCACTACAAAAATATTCACATTAAAATCAACTACATAACTGCATAAATTACCTAATCAAAATAACACTGCTGACACAGACCTATGAATGCGTGTACAAGTGTAAGCATGCCCAAGACTGGGACGTTGTGTGTCATGTTTGTGTCCAAAAACCTATCGTTATGTGTTTACTTGGCAAAGCATGCAGAAAGCGGTAAATGCTGTCAGTGCTGCTAAAAGATTTGCCTTTATGGCCTCACAAATACTTGTTAGAAGAGATGCATGGGTATGGGCAGGTGGCATGTGCGTACTCACCCTTTCCCTGGCTCTCTGGATCTTCTCACGGTCGCTGTGGAGGTTGGTGAGAATCTCCTGACCCACTTGCTCTGTAAGAAAAACAGATGCAGTGTGAGGAGCTATATCCGACATTTTTCAAAATGAGCAGAAACAACTTTTTTGTCTTTCAGTCTCCTTCAACAAAATCTCAACAGGTGGGAATCACACATCATGATGCATTTCCCACATTGTCCCATGTCCACGTCTGCCGTGGTTTCACGACGTAGTGATTCTGGTATGTCTGGGGAAACTGTTTAGAGAACCTGCATGTTTTTTTAAAAAAAAGAGGAAAAAAAAGAACAAGATCTGGCACCAGTGCACAAGTAATACACTTGTGTATCAACATTTTTCCCACCCCTAATCATGACTTAAGTGAAAAGAACATATTGTTTCCATTGGGTTCACCTAGTGAATCTGTAATGGCAAGTGCACACATTCTGTTTACACTCTATGTGCAACATTTTGTACATTAACTGTACAGTACACACATATAACACTGTCTAGAGGGAGTATCGGGAGGATAGACAGTGCTATATTGTAGCTTTGTGAAGTATTTCCTAAACCTTCTTAAAATTCTGAAGTAAATAGACACAAGGTTCTAAGCGACAATACCCCAGCATAGAGCCTGCCTGTGGGGTCCATTCTGCCAATGCAATATTCATTAAGGCGTTCTTTTTTAAATGCCTCTCGTCAGTTGTCGATGTAAACACATTAACGCACAGTTATAAAACATCCCCGACAAGGCACCTGACAAACCTGTCAGTGGTCACTGTCATTTTCCTGTCCCTTGGGTTAGGGATGAGAAAAAAAAAAAAAGATAAACCAAATAAGTTGCCCCCCACCCCTCACCAAAAACCCACTACTGTCATCATTGTAACCATACTGCTACAGCATTAGCGTTTAAAAATGAGGAGGCAGGGGATGAATCAGGAAAAAAAAGAAAAAGAAGTGAAGAATCTTTGCATGGATCAAAGACAGGCTTTCAAGCGCACCAAACAAATCCGAAATAAACAACGCAGTTGCTGACTGTATTACACTACACAGGTGCCGCACACCAAAGGGCCCACGTGCTGAGCGTCTGTTTGGGGGGAGCGGTGGGCTACATCTGGCAGCTAAACAAGAGAGAAGAGGGAAATAGAGAGAAAGATAGAGAGAAAGGGGATCAGGGAGAAGTAGAAAAAAGAGAAAGCACTGTCAAATGAACAACATTCGTCTCCCATTCATCCCATCCCTTTTACCCCCCTACACTGTAACTGACTCAAATGTGTCTCTTCCTGCCTTCATTAATTTCTAATCTGGGACGAGACAGATTGAAGGATACCCAGATTAAACAGTGCAGTCAGACAGTCACATGTGACAAATAGGGCAGATTAAAAGACTGAGTGCAGGTATTAATAACCATAAAAATACAAGCCCTCCCCCGTCCCCACTGGAGAAGAACAAGGGATAAACAGGAAGGGAGTTGTAGCAGAAATCTTCTGTTAAAGAGACAAATAAGCGCATCTATCCATCTTTGTCAGGGTTCGGCTTTCTTTTAAATAAATGAGTGTGACAAGCACTGTAGCAGCAGTTTTTTTTTTTTTGATGGCAAGTGCATTATTGGAAATGGGTAAAAAGATGGATGAGGTAGTGGGAGAAAAGTCCTGCAATGATATCTTAGTCTAACTACTGAGTGATTAGTGCATACTGTATGTTCTGTTAAGGTGTATTCTGAAAGCAATCAAAAGCAGCCTGAGCAAAGATCTTCTTTCATTAAACAAAAAATGAAACCATGATCAATATATTGTTGATATTCATCATGGTTTCATGGTTCAGGTGTCTGTCCGTTGTAGACCTTCTGTAGATAATGCAGTGCTTGTGCTATCTAGAGGACATTTCTGGACAAAAACTCCTCACAAAGCTCCACTCCTCGCTTGACTGAACAGACTCTCCACAGATAATTGGTTGCCCTTGACGACTGTAGCAGCCACTAAAGAAAGTCAGGAAAATTTGAATTTCTTTATACTTACAGTAAGGTTTGTAAATAACAGATTAATTTCTTTTAGCCTTGGTACAGAAAAAGACAGTTAAAACACACAACCTTGATTAAGAGGGACACCTGCATACACTCATCAGGCGCAAATAATATTCACCAAACTAGAAATTACAGCCCAATGTAATTAATGAATTACAAATGATAGTACAGAAAAGAGTCTAGCTATTCAAAATCATAAAACAGTGTGCTATTAGAAAAATATCAATTATGTAACAGAGAAGCTGCTGAATAGTGACATTTTAAGTGGATATGTACAGTGAGAGTCATGCAAAATAATGTGCAGCAGACAAATTAGTAGTTTATTGGGCTGGCTGACTAAAAAAAAGTTTCATCATCTTGCTTGTAAGAATAAACATTTTCCTTGGCTGTGTGGCCATTAGGGTCTCTCATCATCTCCACCCAATGCTGAACTCTCAAAGGCATACACAATACCTCCCAAGGGAGTGCATGGTGTTTATTGTCTTCCCTGACATTACTCATTGCCTGGCATGTATCTACATTTCCATTCATCTTATTTAAGTCCTGCTGTCCAGCGGTCTGTGTAAAAGTTTATTAGTTCCTGGGAAAAGAAACTTGTTGAGCAACAAAAAATGCCAAATACCAAGTTAAAAACAGTAAGGTAGAAGAGTGATGAAAGGTTCTGTAAGTAATAAATTACTCCTGTACATTTTATCATCATGATGTTTGCTATAGATGATACAGTGGATTAAAAAAAAAACCTGTGATATCATCTAAAACATGTTGAAACTGGATTTTTTTTTTTATGATCACTGATTTAAAAGAACATCTTGGTTCATAAGATTCAAACATGTTCATTCGTTTTAAATTTTGTTTCTTTAACTGCTCTGTATCAAAATGAACGTACAACGCGGCCAACAGAAACAAATGTACGTTAATGAAGGGACATTTTCATCCAAAATGAAATATTTACAGATGACAAAAACAATGCAGGAAAGAAGACATAATTAACTGTTAATGCCCTGACTTGTTGCTCGTTAGAGTGTAAAATATTCCCCTCCTGTTTAAACAGCTATTAACAATTTAAATAACCCTGGCCCAGAGGCCTTGCTCTGACTCACTTGTTAAAGATCCCCATCCCCAAAGGTCCATTTAACAAGCCCATTATTCCATTACATTACACTCACACCAGCACTAGAGAGCCTTAATTTAACTCCTTCCTCTAATGTAACTGTAGAAAAGAATTAGTGTAGAAAAGTTGGGGGCGCAAATTACACTGAGGGGAAAATAGAATTCTTTCCTGCATATCCAAGGATACGCTGTTGACATAGCACACGCCAGTTTAAGTCTATCTCGTGTCCACACTTCATGGTTAAATTGTAAATGAAAAGACAAATCTAGTATATATCCCCCACAAAACTAACTTCACTTGTCCATGTAGTAAAGTCATTTGTAATGCTTGAAGAAGCAAGAATAGGCAGTATATAAAATGGGCCACACACATAGTTTCAGTTATTTTCCCCTTTTGTTTGGTGGTCTGATCCACGGGCATACAGTAGGTTGACATCTGTAATTATGTGAAAGATGTAGATATCATCTACTGCCCGACTGTGCCCAGCCTCAGGACACTGCTGCTCGGAGAGTAAACAATTTCACTTCTGCCTAAACCTCCACAGCCTTCAACTTTCTTGAGTCCATGGACACATTTAATTGGACACATCATCTATTTTACAGGAGCTGTGTCAGAGCAGTTACGCACTGTCTGAGGCCCTTCTCTCTTTTCCTGTGTTGCATTTTTTGCCTTGCTCCCTCTGTCTCTAGAGCTGAAAGGGTACAAGACCTGACAGTGGTGTGCTCTGAGGCTCAGCACAGCTCCTTTTCATTAAGCAGTTGAGACCACTTTTTGAAGGCTACCACACACACTTATATCCAGACACAAGCCACACACTCCAACAAACGGGGTATGGGAACCCATGGGAGGGTTAAGGGAAGTAAGGAGGAGCTGGATAAATTGTAACACCATACATTTTCTCTCTCTCTCAGGCTCTCTCCATCATCCTCTCTTTCTTCACGCACACACATACATATACACACAGTGCAGCAGTCAACTTATATGCCTGCGACTCCCAGGTGACTAAAGTTACCTGTCTTTGTACACTTCCAGAGAAGCTTTTTTAAGGACTTCTCAAGTCTACAACTGCCTAGTGACACACTTTCATCACCTCCATCAAAGTTGTACCCACACTGGGATGTATTTGTAATGCTGAGCCCACAGGCCATGAGGCTAGCGCCTTCGCACTGAGCGATATATAAAAATAAAGAGGTGCCAACTGCTGGGTCACAAGGGGGGCATGTAGCATCTAGGGGCTCGGCAATGTTATGACAGCTTAGTTATAATAACAGCCAACTCTGTCGCATGTTACTTAGGAACAGTTACTCTGGTGGATGGGCAACAAAGGACTCAGTTCCAAGTGTTTCATGAAAAGTTGTGTTATCCTCAAAATTGAGATTTTTCACCATTCATGTTTAATAAGAGAATCACAGGTTAACTCGCGCTATGATACTATCACGATACATTACTATGATAAGGATGGTGTCACGATACGACAATTCTGCAAAACTTGATACATTACAAGACAATCATCTGTGATACCTCATGATGTCTGTGTAACTGAAGGGGAAAAATACCTGTAAAAAGGCAAAATAGAGGAATCATGTATTTTATTCACTGCACTGCGGTGCCAGTTTCACCGAATTTGACAAATGAGATGGAACGATGTCCAAAAACGTGGATAGAGTTAGGCCTGTGACAATTTCCACATAATCGATTCATTGCACTTATTTCAACTAACTGAAATTCTTTTGCGACAATCACGATAATCATCTAGATTTACCTGTATAAAAGAAGAAATATTTCCATCACTATTTCTACATCATTTTCCACCATTCGAGATTTGACTGGCTTTGGACATTTGATTTATTTCTGTCAGATCTGCCCTGTGCAATTTTTGTTTGTGTTCCAGTGTTCAAGGCCAATATGTAGCTCTTCTTCCTCAGTAGGGGTAGTGTATGTGTATAAATAAACTATTGTCAGGCTTATACTATAGTAGTGGCATGAAATTAACTAAAAAGACAAACTGTCTAAACTGGAATCTTAGCTTAGTGCGTTTTTTAAACACAAACGTGGACTGCAACTTACACATGTGAATCCATTTAGACTGCCTGCATGTTTTAGTAAAAATAGCGATATTGTCCTGCATTGAAATTTTGTCCCGTCCCTAGTGTTTATCATTGTTTTCCTATGATATGATATGATAAAGTCCTCTTTATAAGGATCGCTGGGATGAGGACCTTTCAGAGTAGTTGAGACACTGTGTGCTCTTTAAAGGGCCAAAACAAGGAATATTCTGGGCAGAGTGAAGCAGAGCCATCCTGGTCCATCCTGACTTAGCACATGCACTGGCCCTTCTCTTGCATGTGTATGAGTGGCGGTGGGCAGTCAGGGTGGATTTCTGGGGCCTTTCTTCACTCCGCCAGGCTCTGTTTTATTCATCGCCTGCGCCCTGACCCCGCAGAGCTCCTGTTCTGACAAATCACTTCTGATTAAGACAGATCTCGGTTAGTCAGCCACTCAACTTGGCCTATTCATCATTCCACAGAAAATATCCCTCTCTCCTCCCCCGTTCCTCCTCCTCCTGGCTCGTTTGCCTGTCCGTCAGACCGAAGCAAGGCGCAAAAGAAATTTCCGCTGCCGTTTTAAATACCTGATTATAGACAATTGGAGGATGGAGAGACGTAAGAGTGTCTTATGGGTGATAAGACGCAAGTTTAATGGGTATAAATGACCAGGGCTGTAGGAGACCAGCTGGTAATAGAACAATTTGTTTAAAGCTGAACCAGGGTGGAGAGAACTGAAAGCTGCATTTCCCATCTATTTGAGCTCCCCCTCCTCTTTTCCTTTCACCTTAGCCTCAAAGTCAAATTCTCAGATCAGCAGATTTACATTTTTTAAACAGCAAAGTCCCCTTCGCCCTTACTAGATGAGAATTGATGAGGCTTGGTCAAGAATAGCTTGTTTTACATTTATGAAATTACCTATACCTGCGTGTTCGAGCGGACACAGCTGCAGATACTCTGACATGACCACTCATGTTTGTACCAATGTAAACACAATATTTACTGTAACTGTAATTACATATACACCCAGATGTCCAAGAGCATTCATATGCAAAGTTCTTCTATTATAAACTACAGCAAACTCCTTATTCAGTGCAAAGGAACCTACTGTAGACAGCCACAAACGTATTGTGTTAAATATTTCTAACAAACCAGATTAAATTAACCCGAACGACAACCCTGCTGGTGGCAGAGGGCTGAAAAGCAGGAGGGGTAAGTGGAGAACGAGGGTTTCTACAAGTAAATTGCCTGAACTTAATCAACCAGTCTTACTGAACCATCCAAATGAAAACTAATGGACTTGGGTGCTTGCTGTGATTGCCCCACATGCAACAATGTGTGGGCAGGGCGTTGCTTTCTGAGGTCTTCAATTAAAAAACAGGGAATTTCTACAGACGACTGGTCAGCCTATACACCTATTCTAAGTGTATCCCAATTGGTCAATTGTGAAGCTCAAACAGAGCAGACTTATTAATTCCATTTCCAGTGCTGGGAAAATGATTTTTTTATGTGTTGATTAAACTTGGTCAAAATCGTAAAAAATGTATGAAGTGCAGAATTAAAACTCATATCCGAATGAGCTAATTTGTGTATGCATTATTCATTGTGCTGACATTTGTGTCACACAATTGAAATAGCCACATTGGAAAATATAAAAAAAAAAAAAAATAGTATATAAATAAAAAATAAAAACACTAGTACTTCAAGCTTTATTCGGTTATTTAGTTTAAGTGCTTTAGTATGCAACTTAAATAATTTGATTTTATTATGAACTGAGTAGCTGTATAAAAGATGGTGCCAGTATGCTGTGGCACCATCATTTATACATTTTAATAACAAAATGACTGTATCTAAGCTGAAGGTCAAATTGTCCAAATGTAAAAATACAAAAGCTTGGAACACAGGAAAATTAAACAGAAGAACGTTCTGTTGGATTTGGAAAACAAACATACTGAGCCAACTTGAGCTCTACCAATAATGCTAAGACTGGAGAGTGGTATATGCAGGAGAAAACAACATGTCAGTTGGTCCTAATCAAACACAACATCTGATTTAACAAGCCCTGGTGGAACTGACTGAGGAGAAAAGTTTGCCAGTTTGTCGGAAATGGACTCAGGGAGAGATATATGGAGGAGGAGGAAAGAAGAAAGGGGAAAACTTGACGTTTCTCTGGTTCGTTTTCAACAGTTTAGGAGCGTTAATCATCACATTACTGTTGATTAAAGGCTTTTACGTCTCTAATCAGAAAGTTGACAGGCAGATCAAAGAGCGAAACACAAATTTCTTGCCTTTTAATTATCTGTACAACACCACACCTCGGGCAGCTCTTCCCTGCCTATCTCCTCAAACTCAGCGAAAGACTGCGAAAGTAGATCTAACACTCTACAACAGTTCATTATCCAATAAAATGGGAGATGGGGGAGAGAAAACCCACACCAGCACACACACAATCACACAGCTTTAAGACTTTATGATTAGTGAAGACCTGGGGGAGGTCTGCAGTCTTCTTTATTAACATGTCCCGAATTGGAACACCTTAATTATGTTTGTCAAAATCGGACTTGGCGTCAACCTAATTTGCATGTTTTGACAGGGCCTGTTGGGAGTCTCCCTCTATTTTTCTTCAGAGTGCTAGGAGTATTTAGCACTTTTCAACACCTACTGATAATAGGTCCTTGTTGCTAAATGAATGAAGCGTGCTTTGTTGAATATCGCCCACCCAACTCCACTGTTTGTGAGGTAGAGCTAAAACTGATGCAAAAACTGACTGAAATACACACAAAGGCTGTCTAGACTGTCTTGATCAACGCTTGATCACCACTCCTGTTCAAACTGACGAGGATGTGACTGTTCCTGCCCAGCTGTTCCTTGTCAAGTGCTTTAGACATGAAAAAACCATCCTACTTTTAGAAAAGGTTTAGCATCACTTTGGAGGTTCTCAAAGTCCTACATGTTCCTCACTGCATTCAGTGCTACAACAGATTGCAACCTGACTCATGATCAAATCCTATTTGAATATAAGAAAGAAGCAGACCACTCCCTCACTTCCCCCATTAGCAGCTCGTAAATGAATCCTTGTTACGTCAATGATATGTAAAACAAGCATGGTCGAAAACAAACAAACAATCTGTGGGGACATGGGACTGTCAGCAGCGATTTAGCAATGGGAAAAAAGGAGGGCATAAAAGCGAGACATCAAACATGAGCCTGAATGGAAGGCGCAGACCATTAGATGTGGTTGCACTGACAAGATCTGACAGTTGGAAACACTTAAAGATTATTTTCCTCAAACTCTGAATTCATTAATACTCATGAGCCACGGATGAGTCCCCAAAACGCAGCAAAAGAGGAGAAGGCTGGGTTGAGGGTGAAGGCTGGCTTCCGTGGTAAGGGCTACACCAAGGAAGCAAGTTCAGGAAGTCTGATAGAGGCTGATTCACTAAAAGTTATTACAGTACAATATGTGAACTTACCCACGTTTGTGCTTTGCCACAGTGGTACAAGTGGTGAAGTGATCAGTAAAGTCATGAACAAATTCGTATTATACATACAGCATATCTGAAGTCAATTGGAAATTAAAAATCAAAAACAGAATTTCTGTTACACTTGTCTATTGGAAATGACATAAAAGCTAGAGCAAAAGCTACAGCTTATTGAAATTTTACTATGAACAGAAGATGTCTTTTCTGATGGTCTTTTCTTGATGATAGCATGCGGGTGGCACGTGATAACATGAAGTCCGTGCAACAGGCATATTTACCCTCTCATGCGCAGAAGACACATCAAATTCTCTTTAGCAAATCTAAGGTGCTCTGACAATTTCTTCTGAGCAAGAAACAGTGGAGCCTGTCATCAGAACACTGCGTCATTGTGGTTGCTCTGACAGACAGCACAAACAGAAGTTTGTGCTTTATTTTAGAGTAATACCATCGCACTTCCCTGCTCTGGTAAAAGGAAAATAATGCTGCTATTATAGGGGGACTAAGAGGCACAGAGGGGGCTCACAAAAGAGAGACACATCATGCGCCTCATTTAACAATGACCGGGACTACAGCGTTGAAGGCAGATTATTGTCAGCTGCCACTGTGAATACACACAACATGGCACGACATGTGAGGGCATGTCAAAGCTCTTGTGTACTGTATACATTGTACATTTGTGGTTAGTATTATTGCTTTAAAACATAACTGCAGTGACAGAAGCACCAATGTTGAAGGATTCAATCTCCAAGATTGTTTTCATCTTTTAAAGTGGATAAAAAATATTTCAAGCAGCTACAGTATAGTAGAAGGACACTGCAAAATGTTAAGAAAAAAAAATATAACAACAAACATTAACAAGCAAAATTACAAATTCTGATTAAACCAAATTCATCATGTAACATTTCTGACTCCAGCGGCTAAGGCAAATTCAATTCCAACAAAACATCTAAACCTGCATATTGTATTGCCTTAGCTGAATAGGACAGCAGAATTTCCAGGATCACCTGACCAGACATAAACGGGACAACACAATGTGTTCAAATGCTGAATTTCTCTGTTAATTGACATAAATATGATGTAACACTGTGCATCACTGCTGGTGTGACAAGGCGTCTCCTGTTCTTCATCATTAACTAAAACAGGCCTAAGTGAATACCCAACACGTCTGCCACCATCTTCCACACTAATGAAGCATATCTAAGTTTTAAGACATGGCAGAACTAATTTAATCAACCTTCTAAGGGGCCTCAGCACCATCAAATTAATTATTCATAAAGGACACGATATTATAACTCAATTGTCAACTCAGTAGCTGGCCTTTTTTTTTAACCTCCCCCTGCCTGTCGCTTGCTTTTGTCTTGCACTCCTTCCTTTTAAAGCAAGTCCTTCGTTTTTAATCTATAACTGAGCAACAGACATTGTCACTGTAGCTGCTGAACAAAATAATTTGCTTTTTTGTGTTTTTGAAGTTTGTCGATGAAGGTGACAATAGGGTAGGGGGAAGTTTCTATGATTGGCTCAGTTCCCTGTGGGTTTATGGTATGCTGATGGGGCCAGCTTCACCATAGAGAAAAAAGGAAGACACAAAGAGAGAGTCATCAAGTCTGTAATAACACAACCTTAGATATCTTTTATTTTCCCTTCATGAATAATGTATGCCATGTGGCAAAGCTAGTCTTGCCATAATGTTGCTTAGACAGGTTGGCCACCAGGAGGTGGGACAAAATTTCTTTGCACGCAGCGGTTCTTTTAGCCAGGTGTCATTTTCTCTTCAGGGGTAGGATGATGGTATGTGACCCTGTCATGACTGACAGGAACAGCCAGGCTTGGCTACAACACCCTATAGTGAGAAACTAATACTAATATGCTGATTCCTCATATAAGTATGTGGGTCCTCAGTGCAAATCAGCATGTGGTCCACAGCCAGACTGCCTAAGAGGAAAAATAACCACCAACTCGAATACAACTACCGTGGCACAGTATCCAAGTACAAACTCTCTATGCCAAGGTCTCCCAGGATCAATCAATGCCACAAAGAACTCGTACGGATACAAGCGTTACATTAAGTAATTATTAACTACACACTAACATCACACAGTTAGTGTATCAGGTTGTTGGGGTTAAATTGCAAGCAAACTATTGTTTACTTATGAGATTTTTTTTCTGTCCTTGTAAATACAGCAAATAAATTATTTGGGTCATATTTGGTCCACACACTGTAACTACTACAAACAAATAACTGTCCTTAGATGAATATAGACTATATGTTTATGCGTTTGCCAACTTTTCTATGCAATAAAATAAAGGAATTAAACAAAAGATTAAATTTACATTACATGTGTGTTCTTTGACTGATGAAATGTACCCAAAGGTGACCCAGTGTTTGTATGGTGTAAAGACTGTCATTACAGAGGGGTGTCAATGGCCATAAACCAAAAGATAAAGTGCAACAAAAATCACTCAGTGCTTGAGTAAACTATTACCGAACACTATAGAAGGTACTTTAAAAGTAAGATGGATTTTGAAATGAAAACTAATTGGGAATAGCTTTTTAGGACCATAAGGATCTGCACATTTCTTAGTGACAGAAAATGTGTGAAATTATGACAAATTCCAAAGCTAGTACAGCTGTAAAAGGCTTCATCTGCATAGTAGATAAAATATGATACAGTGAAGCTCTTACAACTGCAATATGAGCTGTTACGTTGGGCAGCTTTCGCTACCATCCCCTGATTGTAATTGAGGCCGACGCGTGACAGCCCCCTGTGTGCCCCCTCTGCAGTGGCCTGGGGCATAGGGCACCCTGACAGAGGAGGCACCGGAGACAGTGGCACTGGGTCCTGGCCTGGCACGGCCATGGCACGGTACCCTTAGGGGCACTGACCCTCGTCCTCACAACCCTCCGCAAGTCTCGCTGCCTCACCTCTGTCACCAGGCATCTTGGAGGCTAACGAGAGGGCAGCCAAGACTGCTTAACAATTCCACCACATCCGTTAGCTTGGTATGCAAGTAGCTCTTTTTTTCTCTCTTCTGTCAGTGTTCCTCTCTCCCTGCTCTGAGACCTTTGGCGAAATAAGTGTCAGCCTGAGGAGACAGGCACTCATCAACACTTTATACCTGGGAGGTATATTAATGCTATGATAACTTCCTCGAAGAGGAAAGAAAAAAAATAGAAGCTTTGTCCTCGTAGAGGAAGATAAAGGACAAAGCCTTGGACAACTTTTGAGGATGTTAACTTTGACAATGTGGATATAATGGTAAAAGTGTAAAAGCAGAGACTGAAGATAATCAAATGTAGTAACTCCAAAGAAGCTTTTCATTCAATAAAAATAGTGATACTTGGTCATGTGTTTCTAACAGAAGCTATATTTATATAAAGTTCCTCTTGATCAATAAGTAACCGTGATAGATAGGAATAACATGATGTTACAGAGAGAGAGCAAGGGAGTTTCAGGGAGAGAACAAGCATGAGAGAAAGAATGAGGAAATGCATTAGATTCTCTGAACAGATCCTCCCCACTAGGATCCAAGTTACAAATGAAACTTCACTTCCACAACAAGTGGAGCTGGAAGCCTACTGGGGCCTTCTAGTAACCAGTTAGAGATACATAATTAAAGGAACACGGAGAGGGAGCATGTTATTACCAATGTTTTCATTAGGCCAAGTTAACACATTGGTCTCCCCCAAGACTTAGACAACAGGCAAAAAAGTAGATGGAATAGGATGCTGCCTGTTGGGGTCTCAAACTGTTCAAGAAGTGTTCATATTAGTGCTGGTTCTGCATCTTCCTGTACTGGACATACAGCCACTCTCAAAAAAGCATTTAATTTCAACACAAGAAATATGAAAAAGCTAGCACGGGCCTGCTTTTTTCATGATATTTTCACTCTTTCCCCAACATCCAGGCTTAAATTAGCCAGGATTTTTAAGATCAGGGACTGTTTTTTAGGCTATGAAAAATGGATTAAATGAAGAGGAAGTCTGGCCTAATGAGCTCCCTGGGCTATGGAGCAGCAGGGACCATGAGGGGAAAGAAGGGAGACGAGGCAAGCCTTTGAGGAAGAAGGGGCCGCAGCCATGCCCAAAGTGTGCCAGCTTCTCCTCGCTTTAGCGCCAATGGCACAGACGGCACCTGGGCAAAGCCTGGCCACCCTTGTCCTGTGCCAAAGGAGAAGAGAGGCAGAGCAGCAAGTTTGTGTTGAACCTGAAAAGTTCTATTGGCCATCTCATTTTTCTTTGAGGTACTTTTATATTTCTGTTTGGACTTTTTTGCTTTCTGTGTTGTCTTAAGGGGTGGGGGTTTGCTGTGTATTAGTCTATATTTGCCCTTATGTTAATGTTATTTTGACAGACAACTACTGAATAGAACCAAAAAGCATGAAACTTGGCCCCCTCAAACTAAAAAAAATATGTAAGGAAAATGTCTGTGAAAAATGGGGCAAACACAATGTGGATTTAGTTTTATGCGGCAGTATGCGGGGACGGACAGTTGATAACACAACTGAAACAGTCTGATTTTGTCACTGTTGTCTCTCTGCAGTTCAGCCAAAACCACAGACACAACAACGATTATTAATAATAAACCTTTTATTAGCTTTACAAGACAACATGATCGTTCAACAGTTGTGTGTGTCAGGGCATGTCGTCGTGATACAGTAATAGAGGAAGTCAGGGGAGTTTTGAGAGTCCCACTTAAAGATACTGATGTTACATAATTTATATTTTGACCAGGGCTGTCAAAATAACATATTTATTTTGATTAATTATAGAAAAAAAAAATGCGTCAGAAGAATTACTGCAGCTTAATCGCACTCTAGGATGCCCGTTGACTCCATATGTCACTGAACACTTTCCATCCACAGTAGTTTTGTAAACATGATGGAAACAGATGACCGAATGCTGCTTGGTCCAGTGAATGGAATTTTTTTTCATTTAAAAAAAGAAACAAAAACAAACCCATGTGGAACTGTCGATCGACTTCTGCAGTAAGGAATTTTCTTAACATTGGAGAACTTCATGCCAGAAATATCACCTCAACGCGAAGTCAGACTTAGCACAGGCGATGATGTTAATGTTATCAAGTAATTGGCCTCATCGAGCCACACTTGAACAGGCATTCAGATGCAAACGGGGTACGTCTTGTAACAGATTTAGCTGCTCGATCAATAAATGGATTGTGATGGACTCCAGGCCAGATTTGGTGAGAGAGAATAGGAGGTTAACAGAGCCTTTACATATTGCAAATTACAAAGTTTATAATGTCTTTTCATTGATTAATTAATCTACAAAAACTTGAAATCAAATATATATATACACTATTGATATAGGCGATTAATTTAGAGTAATTAATCATATAACATGTCATTAATTAGACTTTTTTAAATCATTTGAAAGCCCTACTTTTAACTGTAATGCAACATTTTCATCTTATTATTAACATATTTAACTTGATCCAACAAAGGCAGCTTGCCAATGACCATGGGACATACGGGGTCAGATCAACTCTTAATGCCCAAAAAACCTCAACAACTGCAGAGGTTAAGAGGAGGTGGGGTCTATGGAGGGGGGTTGTTGAAGCAAGGGAGGACAGATTACACTGGCAGGTACTGTAGTGGCTCCTGGATTCTAGCCAAAATAAAGACAGAGGGGAAGGGCAAAACAAAACAGGAGAAGAGAAAGATCTTTCATTCACCTTAAAGAGATAAAAGGTCAAAAGAAACACAGGGGGAAGATGGAGAGACACAGAGACAGCTAAGAACAACAGCTATGGGAGAGGACAGGAAGGGGAGCGGGAGTGTAGCTGGCACATTCCACAGCTACTTTTCCTGACAGCGATTAGAACCTGTCAGAGCCTCTCAACCTGCCACTCCTCTGCGCTCATAGGAGGCCTGTCATTACAAATAGCCCAGATTAAAATACCACGCTGCCAGGACACAGGCCTTGACCCCCACCTACCCCACACTGCCAAGTGTCTACCCGTACATTCACCCACCCTGTCAAGTGGGAGAGCGGAAAGAAGCTGGCAGGGGTGAATGAGAGCAGAAGGGTTAGTTAAGTTAAAAGAAACACTGACAAAGAGTTATTAGATTTTCGGTTAGGATGACAGGATGGCTGCACCCAGGAAAAAAAAGAAAAAAAAGAAACTGAAGTGCTATCAAAAAACCCTGACGGACAACAGTAGGAAAATACCTATATCAATAATACAGTAATATACTGTATATATAATGTAATATACATACATACATACATATACAAATAAGTATATGTGAAAACTATTACAACTTGGAACAGTTTAATATTTTCAGATATATTGTCTAGACAATAAAAAATACATTTCTAATGCACGGTATGTACATAATTTCATGATGTACATGATTTTTTGATATATGTTATAAATGTGTGTCTTCATATATCTGTCGGATGTATGTATGTTATAATAATACATTACCTTTTAAGTAACATATGCCAACATCACTCTTGATATGGGGGCATATACAGTATGTCATTTATCACATTTCTGTATGGTGAAATACAGGAAGAGAGAAAAAAAAATACTATGAGCTGAAGGAAAATTAAAGCCGTCAGTCTAAATGATCAAGTTGAAAAATGGCGACAAATTCCTCCATGTGTTGTTTTTTTACTCCTTCAGTAGGCACTCCTTTCTACCATCTACTAGGCACTGCTTACGCTCCCATACTGCCGTTCAGAGGTGCCATTAGTGAAAACAATGTACTGTATTTGTTTCCAGAGTTAACACATTTTAATTTTTGTAAAGTTTTTGTTTTGGTTTACGTAGACTATGAAGAAAAACATTAAATCACGATCATCCAGCGTTCAATTTGTCTGAAGTGCTGGACAGTTCTTTCACACTTGTACTGCACAGCAATGCAGTTTAATTAGGCTAATAGCAACAAAGCACTGAGAAATGCTATAGGTTTTCAGCTCAAGCCTTCTGTACATGTCGGCTTGTATTTCTGTATGAAGCAGACATATGCAAACAGAGAATAATGAGTCCAACGTGTCCTGTATCTATCTGGTGCCACCGTGAATCGTCTGTCCTGACACTGAAAAATGACCTATCTCAGCAAGATTTGGAGGGGGGCCGGTGTGTGTGACAGTCACCGGCACTGTGCTGACAGCCCAATAGAGTACAGGAGAAAGGCATCATTAGGATCACACACACACGCACAAATATACACACATAGCCCATCACCATACAAATATTCATGTACCGAATACTCACACACACTCGATCAGACATGAGGAAATGTGTGCATGCCTACTCGCACAGAGAAAAAGAAAGAAAACATCTCTTGACTGATATTTTTTACCTCAAACAGAGCATGACGTTGTGGCCGCTGTCATGTCACAGTGGCAAGCACACTGTGGCAGAGCCAGACAAGGCTAAACACAACCAAAACAGACAGGAAAAACCCATTATATGACATATCGTAGTTTAGTTATATGTAACTTTAATACAAGAATAAACACATGACTAAACATAACTGCTCTGGGTATGACACCATATAATACAGACATCGCTCCAAGAAAATAGTATTCAAATATATTAGCTTGACATTACCTGACAGTCCTCCAACCTATTAATCATTGTGTATATGGTGTCATAAAAAGGAGCATCCACAGTGGGTTACATATCAATTCAAAACTCTGAATACATTCAGTAAGTCTAACAAAAAAAAAGGATGATAAATACACACAAAAAAAAACCCCTCAAACTCTTTTATTCTTGCGAACTCCAAGAATCAGTAGAATAATATATGGACAACTTGTGAGAAGACTGGTTTGACAATTGCATTAGCCCACCATGATGAATTTAAATGAGCAAACTTGCCAACTTGACAGACTAGTTTTCCTCACGAGCTCGTCTCCTGAGAGAGGATGACAACTGAATGATGTGTAATTAGGCTCATCACTTGTTTAATTGCCCAAAGAAAGGTCTGAAGAAAACAAACAATGATGAAAGCTAGTAGACAAGGACGTTTTTTACATAAATGCGTTTACAAAATCAGTGATGAGAGAAATCTACTGCTACGCCAGCCAGTAAAACCAAAAGACTGCTCAAAGCTCAACTGCTGCTCATCTAAACCTTAACTGAAACACTTTGACCTAACAAGCACCAATACAGTTAGTTATTTTAATGTTTCTAATGAATTTTTGTAGGGCTACACCTGCCATTTTATTCTTGCCAGCAACAGTGAGAAACTTGGATTTGTGTAGAGGCTTTTTTGAGAAACAACTTGGGTTCCTATCCTGTTGGCTCATTCTGTATTCCTCATTACAGGAGCGGAAAAGAGGGGCGAACTGAGGAAAGAAGCGATACAGGAAGGTGACAGAGAAAGACACAGATCTCCAGTGACATGTTGAGACATAAACAGCTGATAGTTATCTGTGCACCAAGACCGGGTTATGTTGCTGTGAATGAGGCTCACAGCAATGATGTCTGGGATGGGAAAACAAAATCAGAAGGCATTTTATGACAGACAACTGCCACTCTTCTGTGCGGTCGTCAGGTGGAAGTGGTTACAGCTAAGGAAAAGGTCATTTTGATTGCTGACCAAGGGGCAACAACCATGGCTTGAAATTGAAGTCAATGTGGAAGCATCTTAAAGTGCAATACCACTGACGGCCACTAGATGCTTCCTCCTCCACTATTTCAGAAGTTTTCTGGTCCCTCTCGTTCCACTACGCAGCCAAGAAGGCGATTGTTGAGGGTGAGATGTGTCCAGTGTTCCACACTCAACTCTTTGACTGTTTTGAGTGTACATCCAGGTACTTACAGTGCACTGCATTTTGCTGTAACTGACAGTAGGAACACAATAGTAAGTATAAGAACAGAAGTACACAATTTGAGACAGGCTGTTTGTCTACCAGTACCTAATTACAATAAATTGCCTTTTAGCATAATCTAGCTACATTAGATAATCTTAGCATTTCAGTATAACATTATGGCCTGTCAGCTAGACTGCTGATTAGTGTGTTTATACATTACGCAAAGTTGACATTACTGTTCTCAGACAAAGCTGAGCAAGTAGCTGAAATATTCAATGGCCTTTAACATAACATTTCCTAGTTAGCAGTATGGCTGGTGTTTACAGTAAGTTAGATTTAGCTTTAGCTTGGCAAGATGCACCCATCATCCCTTGCGCTTCCTCAGCTCCATGCTCTTGTCCAAATATGTTCCCTTCTAGCTGCAAAAAGCCAACATGGCCATGGCCAAAATGCAAATTCAAGCCTTCAAAATGTTAGTCCAAAAACCAGTGGGTGAAGTCACGGTGGATACATCCGCTTCTTATATCTGTTATAGAGAATACTCAGTCATGTTTGTGACGGCATAACAAGACAGCCTAAATGGCTTTGTTCATAATTGTTTAACCACTGTACAACTGACAATGTTCTGAAAAGGACCACAACAGCGAAGTTACTAAATCTAAAGGTGGTGTGACCTGAGGAGTAGCCTATCTCAGTTTGCAAGTAAATTACCTCAAGACAGTGCGCTGAATTTTCACCAAGACGTGGGAACACCTCAACACATCCTCCACTCTCTCTTCTCCACGCAGGTCGTGCTCTCCAAAAAAGTATGAAAAAAGCCTTCACCTAATTAAAATAACAAACAAAAATCCTGGCTGCCAACTGCATAGTATTCATACAGTATCATACCTGGACGAGCATATAATGTATAATGTATAGCCCACTCGCCCACCACACGTGAAAAATATGTACATATTCCAAAACAATGAGGTGGTACACAAGTGCAAGTGGCAAAAAGGAGAGGGAAGGCGAGTGTGTATGTGTCTGTGTGTGCAGACAAACTCCTGATAGTGACCCCGTACCTCATCTCCAGGGCATAAATAAACATGTGTGTGTGAGCTTGCCTGTGGATTATAATCAGAGAGAAAAGGGAATCAAATTTATTCTGCAGTTGTCATTAATATTTCAGAACTGTTACTGTAGCCCATGTGAAAGAGCATGAATGATTAATTTAGACATCACCTCTGTCACAATCCCTTACCAGGCCTGGCCCGTGATCCACCTTTGAGAATAGTAAACAAAAGGTGGGTTCTCCCTCGTTTTTGTTGTGGTCTGGTTTGGGCTGTTCCTGTCTGGCAAGTAGGAGGGGGGGTACGATGCTCTGTTGTGCTGTTGGACAAGTTGGCTGCCTTTGTGGTTTGCCTGTGACATTCAGGTGTTAAGTGAACAGCTCTTGAAGTTGTGGGAACAGTTGCTGTGGGCTGTGAGCAAGCTTTTGTGCACAACAGTATGTGTATGTGGTTATACAGTAGGAGTTGGTGGTCACGGAATAGGGAGTAACATTTGGCCACATAGTTCAAATATGCGTTCGATCAAATAAAATCACAAAAGCATGTGACATTTTCCAACAATACGTGTGTTTCCATCCAGTTGTCTTTATGCGCATTTTCAATGTGTGCATAAAAAACCTCAGTGGAAAAAATGAAAATTTGAAAGAATCTTAAAATATCAAAAAAAAAAAAAAAAATACGCTTGGGAGAGGTGGAGAGGTTGATGTATAGATAAAAGGCAAATGCAACTAAGTGCAATGGAAACAGATGTATTGACTAAATGATGACATGCAGGCTTGTGTGGAGGAGACTGCAATCTACAAGAAACAAGCATAAATGTCATATTAGTTAGGTAACAGCAACAAAATGCAAATCAAGTGGAAGAGTTTGAAACGCTGCTATATCAGCAAGATCCATCAGATGTCAAATCTAAAGCCACCTTCAAGTTTGGATGAAATTCTGGGTCAAAGACCTTTGGTTACATCTATCAGCTCCTCAATCAACAGCTCAGGTAGACTGTTATTGTATGAAACACTACACTTAAGTGGCACAATTTATGACTTTCAAGTAAAAAAATCCACAGTTAAAAATATTATTTGTCTCTCGCCATTGACCGGCATTCATATTTTTCCCAAAGTTATGTCCCATGGAGCGCACCGGAAGGGGCGGGACTTCACCTCTCTATAGCATATCTAATAACAGTAATGATGAATCAGACATCGAAGGACAGGCAGACTGATAACTTAACTGTTTCAGTCTTTCCTTTTCACTCAAATGGGCAGTTAAAATATGACACTACTACTAATATGCACCTACTGCTTATCTCAATGAACAAACTTTTAATATTCGTATTTACACTAGTGGTTGGAAACTTAACATAAATTTGCATTTTCATTTGTTGATTTTCTGAAGATTTGGTTAAAATTTGTGATACATTTACATGGAAACCCAACTAGTGTGTACGGACACCATCACGGCAGACCTGCAGCCATTAGAAAACTGATATTAATGTCTGTCTCTGTCTCTGTCTGGGTTTCACACTGACAACAAAGCTCATACAAACAGCACTAACTGCACAAGCCAAACATTAGTGTACAACCCATTAGTCTGCAAACCAGAAACATCAATAGCCCAAACACTCAGACAGGCACATGTTAACACCCCCATTCCAAGTCGATGGATGAGCGTCTTGGCTGGTGATGGATGGTAAGGCATCCGCAAGGTCCTATCAAACTGACATGTGCTCCATACCTGTGTTTTTGATTTGTGTTTGGGCTTTGTGTGACACTTGTCTGACAAATGGAGATCACAAGAAGACAGGATCCATCTATCAGACCGCTGATGCCACCGCTTCCGTCTCCAGGGCCTGAGGGCGTGGTGCATACGTCTGTGTGTGTATTTGTATCTGTGCAAAATAAAGACTTCTGTATAGTCTATATTTGGCTATCAGAAAACTATCGACTAAGTGTCTTTGTGTCTGTGACACAGAAGCAATCTCATATATTTACGTATGTTTCAGAATACTATATTATATACTAAGTGTTAATGTGTGTCTGTATATGTGTTTGTGAGTGTGTGGCTACCTGCTGAGCAGTGAGCCCACAGGGGCAAAGCGTGGAAGAATGACACTGATGCGATGTGTTGGCATGTGCCCTCGGGTGGTTTTGGTGTGGTTGTCATTTTGTTGTTTTTCGTACAGCTCCCCCTTCGTCATACCCCGCATTATTCAAATAACGCACCCCAAAGTTCCATAAATAAATAATGAATTCACAACTAGCTGGATTGATGAACAGTGATGGAGAAGTATTTGGTTTTTTTTGGGTTTTTTTCACAGATTTCTCATTGTTTGGACAAAGTCTTTGACAGGCACTTCTCTCTTGGGAGATTGAGCTTATCAGAAAAAGAAGTGCTAGGTTAGAAGGATGCTGTCTCACTGAGCTCTGTGTGTGCGCGAATGGGTGCGTGTGTGTGAGAACATCTATTCTAATTCAAACCATGGCTTAGATTTTCAAAAAATAAACAAGTTTTACTCTCTAAAATAGTTATCTGGGTAAACTGGCTGTGTTGGTCAATAACTTGAAAGAAACAACCAAGTGTGTCAAAAGGTCAAGCTCAACAAGAAGAGCAGAAAGATACCAAGACAGAATACACAAAAAAATGTAGCACACACTTTCAATCTCTTTGCCTTTCAAACACACAAAAACACAGAGATCAGGAATTAACATGATAGAAGATTATATAGAGAATCACGGAATCCAGAACTTACTCCTTACACGTATACATGTTAAAACACCTCACCCCTCTCTCTAAACAAATCTCCATAGCTTACGGGACCTAAGGAGGTCAACATGCATCTGAAACTTCCTCGTCTTTCCCCAGAAAAAAATGTGTGGGACTTGAAAGCAGCGGCAACTCGCTGTCTCTCTTCTCTATAGTTCCTAAAGCCAATGCAGATCAATACCCAGCCATACATACCACAACAGGAACAACTCCTGTCAAAGGTTACTCCTTATTCTCTGTGATTCTTTCTTCATTTTAGCAGGGCGGAGGAGGATGAGGAGACTGAGAGAGAACGAATGAGAGGGGGAGAGAGAGGAGACGACTGTGGAGAAGTAAGAGGAGAGCAAGACAGATAAACCTAAAATGATCCCTCTCTATAGTTGCGGAACTCTGTGCTAATGGGTTTTGACACATCGCCAGCAGGCCAAAGAGAGAGGGGGCTGGGGGTTAGTCAATAGAGGTACGCGCCGGTGGCCAGAGGCTAGCAGCAGCGGCTAGGCCAAACCCATGGTACTAACATGGGCTGGGGGCCTGACCACTAATCATTAGAAAGTCAATGAGTCCTCTAGCGCTTGCAGCTACGCTAGCCTTCCCAGGGAGCCACATCATGTAGGCCCTAGTGTGAACATTCACATACACAAATACACTTTCAATTTCTATGTACAGCATACTGCATACATGCCAAGTGTTGATACAAATGAGGTATGTATATAAAAACAGACTTGTGTTTTGTGCACACAAAAGACACTCCATGTAAACACTGAAGAAATCTAAAAAAATAAATAAAAAATGGGCACGCACAAAATGTTTCATGATGTATGCCATGTCAGCCAGCAGGATTCTACAGCCTTTGATGCTGGGGCTCTATTATTAAGCATGGTCGCTTCCCCTGCCCTACACTGGACATAGATTCTCCTGAGACGCCACACAAACTGCTCCCAGGTCATATCGGGCTGGGGCACCTCACCTGGACCCCATACATTTTTAAATGCCTCAAAGTGATCCTGACACACAGTTTCAGACTTGACTACAAAATGAGACACAGTTTCTCTAATTGGCCAAGACTTCATCTAAAGAAAAGTTAACATGTATGTAAAAGCAATACAAAAGCAAATTGCAACAGTAATATTATAAAGTCCACGTACAGACTTTTCCTCAACAGTTACATTTAATTAAGTTAAGTAGGTCTGTTTGGTTCATGTTTTCTCAAGTCTGCCTATATTGTCCATGTATATTAAAGGAATTATTGAACTGGCCACAGAGATCACTTTCTGAGCCGATTAAGTGGATTGGACAAAATTGACAGTCCTAAGTCTTAGGAAAGTTAAGCCAAATCAAATATGAAGCTTTAACAGACCAAGATGCTCTGTTTGAAAGGGAATCAAAGGACCTTTTAGCATGGAATTCCCTTTTTGTATTACCATCCCTCCATAGCCACTCAGCATGAACAGGTAATTTCATACTAAATACACTAAATTTAGAAAATACCTTCTGATCTCCCTGCAGTCAGCATGGACAAGAGAAACAATTGCAATAAAAGAAATACCTCTTTCAAATAGCATTTTTGCTACTTTGGTATTGCTTTAAGATTAATTTTAACAGGTCCAAAATTAAGACCATTTTGTAACTTCCTGGTTTGAAAAACCCTGGATATGAAAAAGGGAAAACACTGAGATACATTGTTATAACTAAATATGACTATGAATAGTTTATTAAAGACCAGCGAACATATGATATGTTAAGTGTGGGTCAACACAAGTCAACTGTATACTATTGAAACCAGTGCTTTGCTTGCACTCAGTATGTAATATCGAAAGGAAACACATTTGCCTTCTAGAAGATAATGCTCCCAAGTTCTAGTGAAATAGTACTTTCAAATGAATGCTATAATATAATCAACATATTAAGATGATTTAAGAATATTTCAGTAAAGCTAGACTTGACTAAATGTCCCTGTTATTATCCTGACCTGTATCCATGCCATCCATGTGTGTGTACACACATATAACCATGTGTTGCCCCCAAACGTACTCAAATGAAATGGGCTAAAACAGTGCAAATCCAAAATCAGATCAATAGCCTTACAGCTTCTTAGCCTCTTTCTGATCAATATGCATGCAATCAAACTTTTTGCCAGCATTACCTCCACCACTACACCCATTGATTGAGTCCATTGATCCTGGCGCTCAACCTCCTTTTAGGAGCGGAAGGTATAGATATTTAGCACTAGAGACCCCATCTGGCCATCTTTGTGAACTTTGACCTTTGTGGTAATCCTCAAACAAAAGCCAGAACTTATTGGAACCTATGCAGTCTGACCTGCAATGGTCCCAGGGGTCAGACACAAGCAGCGGGGTGCTTTAACAGACTCTAAAACCCAGAACAATGCCCCCTTCAGGGCCTTGGACTCCACTGCAACTTGGTGAAATGTGAACTTTTTGACAAACAGATTTGACTTTTACCTTGACATACAATTCTATTTGATATATGACATTTGGGTAAACTTGTCCAGACACAGTCTACAGAAATATTGGTTGAACATAAGACCAAAAGGCAAAAGACATGAAGATAGAACAGCGTGAAGGGAAAACTACACCTCCAGAACAGAACGTTGTACACAAATGAGGGGTGAGTTATTTACAACTCTAAATTTA
>JAPQRN010000012.1:10821714-10836577 GCA_037367275.1 Coranthus polyacanthus
GAAAGAAAGAAAGAAAGAAAGAAAGAAAGAAAGAAAGAAAGAAAGAAAGAAAGAAAGAAAGAAAGAAAGAAAAAGTGATGGAGGGTCAGTGAGGGTGGGGCAGCCAGAACCAGGGTCTAGCAGGGGGATTGGCGTTCACTGAGGCTTCTCACTGATGTGCCGCCAAGCCCTTTGAAGGGATTATTAACACATTTTGATTACTCTGGTCCAGTTGTCACAGAAAATATAACCTCCATCAGGACTATAAAATGGACGGCCCTTTTCTTCTCTAGCCTCCCTCATGTTGTTCCTCTCTTCCCCTCTCTGCAGTTCCTCCCGTTGCCCTGGGCTGGCCCGACTCAAAGCAATCCACTAATTACAGTTTCAGAGATCTTGAAGAATGGACTAACACACTATTAGTCTAATAGAGAGACGGCAGCCTCCTCAAGAGATACAAATTAGTGGACACACACTGTTGTGCCATGAATTGGAACTTTTTTCATCTAAATAGCCTGTAACAATATTTATTACAGATAACACAGCTGAATTATGGTTTTCACAAAAACAAAATACATATGTGTGCCCTTACATTCAGATCTATGATTCTACTTTCCCATTTAAGTTCACAGATACAATCACTCAACCATGCAGCATTAATTGTCAGGTTTGCCGTGCCAACTAGTTATGATGGTGGGCCACATCCTGCTTCGTCTATTAAGACCAGTTTGGATCAATTAGATGTTACTGTTGACCACTAACAGTTTTAACCTACTAGTGACAAATCAAGGCAACAAGTGTTTTTTTTTTTCATTGTCTCCTGAGAAGCTGACACCAGAGTCACTGATTAGAACTGTGGTGAACTGTACGTGCAATATGGTCACAGTCAATGGATACCTCCATTCTTTTTAGAATTCTAAACGGCAATTCATGCACCACAGCATTATGATATACATGTTTAAAAACAATTAACGCAGTAATGGATTTTGCAAGAAAAGACCAAATTACAAAGATATTCATGTGACAGCTATCTCTGAATAATCAAATGCCCCACTGACCAGAAAAATATGAATCTTGTTGATTTTGAGTTGATTCTACCTTTAAAAAGAAAGCAGACAACTTGGTGTCTTGTTAGCGTTTGTGCTTTTGACTTCTTCTGAAATGCACACGCCTACCCTGCTTCACACCCTGTCACTTCAAGACTAAATGAAAAAGATGCTAACAGACAAGCAAACACACATTTCCTCCTTGAATAAAGCCTCCTTTTTAGGAACTGAGTTGAGAGATTCATAAGATAAAAACATCCCCAAAAAAGGGGAATAAACTCAGCAGTGTTAAAAAAAGAAAGGAGAGAATCAAGTGAATGGAAGAGTGGCTTTCACAGCAAACCCTAGCATTATTTACTGTGATAAGCACAGCTAATACATAAGAGAGAATGCTTCTCTTTGTACACCATTAACTACATATCCTGTTTGTGAAATGTATATTCATAAACAGACTGAGGATTGAGCAAAGGGGCCATTTCCAAACGTACACATGATCTGTGGAAAGGGCCAACACAGTTGACATCAAAGGGTCCAGAGTGGGAGAGGTAAAAGTAGGCCAGGCCATGGCCTGGGAGAGAAGTGGAGAGGATACAGAGGATAGTGAAAGAAAAAGAGAGAGAGGCCAGTATGGATGTAGAGAGAGATGGAGAGAGAGGTCGGTCCCAGGCTGGGAGGAGCTCAGGTGTGAGTTCTGAAGAGGCACCTTCTGTTCGTGGCTCTGAGGCCCCACTGCGGACAGAAGAGGGGCCCGGACAGACATGGGCTCCTCTTGTTTGGCCCAAATAAATCCAGGTGGCTCAAGACGCGTGCCCTTGTCACTCAACACAACTTCACCCTACATAAACACTCACATGTGATGACATGTGCAGACTCAAAGATGCTAAAAGTTCACTGAAATTTGACCTCTTTTTAAAAGCTGAACTCCAAAACTGAATTTCTGAGCAAACAAATGTTAGTTTTTCTTTTTTTTTTACCATTAAATCATTATAGGACTGATGTTAGGTTTTTTTTTTAATTATAAACAACTTTCTTTCTTTTGTTTTTGAATATTGAACTGGTGTGCTTATTATACTGCAGTGAAGTAGTTGCTCACTTTTTACAAAACAGATGCAACATCCAAGCTTAAGGTGTTGTAGAGGCAGTAAAACATCAAAGACAAGCGCAAACAATAGATACACTGTACTTGAATCTTATCAACAAAAACTCCAACAAAAATGTCCTTATTTACACTAAAGCCCGGCCTACGAAAGGTCCAATGTAGACATTAAACATATTGAAATATAAGTTTTACTTGTAAAGTGACCACCTTCCGAGCAGTTTTACATCAGAGGGCCCTTTGATTTCTGTTCTGTTACTGACATTTATGATCACTGTACAACATGCTGGCTTGGGCAGATGGATCACGGTATTGTGCTGCTGTTCCTCTTCTGTTTAGAGACCTGAGTACACATATGCCCAACCTGTTTGGACTACTATGAGTTTTCTTGAGGTCTCTATAGTGGACATACACGGATGTTAAAGCACAAATAATGGAGTGCAAATATGTGCAATATGATAACAGATGACGATGGCGATGATAATGCTTTTTTCTTAGTATTAAATATAATAATAAATGTGACAAAAATGACCTGCATCCCTCTGAAGATCATCTTGACAGATCTACCAAAAATTCAACTTCTCTGCAAGAAAGATGCTCAAACCACTCAAATCAATTACATCAAAGACGGAGCTCACATATCGAGACTTGTTAAGTTAACTGTAGTCATATTGCAAAGGTAGGGTGCCGGAGCCATTGCTGTCACTTGACGGCGCTTGCGTCTAAATTGGGAGTGAAGGCCTCCCCAGGAGAGATGGGTGAACCTGTCACAGAAGACTGAGGGAGCAAAAAATGTTCAAAAACGCCACAGTCGCACACATACACACAAACACTACAACAACACAGTGTCTCCATATGCTTAAGATCTTAATCATCAGCACCATCATCTGTTCTGTCCTTTCAGTCTGTGCGTGTTCATGCGCGTGCGTGTTGTGTGTGCGTGTCGTTCACATGAAAGAAGGACATCTGGAATACAATTATTCCAAGACACTCACACACACACACACTTCCCTTTGCTCTAAATTTGCATGAATTCCATACATCTGGCCTTTAAGAGGCAGTAGCAATTATTCATTGAGCTGGTTGTTACAGCCCAAATGCAACCGGCCACCAGTCTAAACAGCTCATTAAAACAGCACAATACCTCACTTCAAGCACACAGGAAAATTGGCATGCAACTCTATCACTGCAATATCGTATAGTTCTGAATGTCCATTCTGGATAATAAAATGAATTTAGAGTGACTCTGTGGAGAAAGTGACTGTACTGAACATTTCTTTTTGAGTTTTTTCGCACTGTTCTCTTGCACTGCCTTCTTTGTCTGCTCTCTCTGCCCATGTCCATGTCTGAAATGTAGGCTCTGCACTTGTCAGGTAAACGGGTAAAATGGGTTGGACAATAAACCTATTTGGCCATAACAATACAGATTTACAGGGCTTATTATTCTTGAGAAACAACTGTCCGTTTTGAAATCAGACAACAAAATTATTTTAAAAATGGTTTGTAAAAATGGGAGTTGAATACATCGTCATTTTAATTTGTTACTTTAAATACTTAAATTATTCACCATTGTAGGAACGGAAAATATAAAATCTTACATATAAAAAGTATGAAAGTGTTGGTTAAGATGCTTTATGGAAATTATGCTTTTAATTTGCTTTTTTTCCTTAGTTATTTTTTATCCCTTGATTATGCAAAATTATCTGAGTTATAGCAGGAAAGACCCAAAAACACTGCAAATTCTTCAGAAAAAAATACTAATAACCACATCCCACTACTATCAGGTGGCCTTCACCAAACATTAAAAAAGTTTATATCAATGAATCGTCTCTGTTCTGTGTGTAGCCATAACTACGCTCATATTCACATCAAACCTGAGATGGGCCAGACCAAGGAAAGTGTCCCTTAGGCCATCTTAGCCAGTCCTTCACAACTGTGCTTTAAAAGATGGGCGACAGTACAGTACGCAGCAGTTGGCCTTGATTGATGATTGAGTAACCCAAGATCATAGATGTGCTTGGGGAAGACTTGCCGGTGCAGAGCTGTGCATACATCAGCCCTTTAGGACTACCACTACATACATCATGCAGTGAGACTGACTGATGTGAGCATGGGGACTATGTAGACCACTTAAGGGAAGCTTTTTACATGGCAGTCAACAGTCAAAGTTGACTAAAATGATTACAGCACAGGAAAGGGATTACTTTGTTGCTATAAATCAGATTTTATCTGTGCCTGAAACAACTGAGGTGCAAAGCACGTGCAACATGTTCATATTACTAGAAGACATTCGCAAGCAGACACACACATATTAACTTGTGCTGATATCCTTGACAGAAACAACTACAAAAGCATAACTCGGTGGTAAATAAATAAGTTCATGCTGTCTACGTGCATTCTCTTTTTAGGAACTCTTGGGCTCACATAGACCCGTCCAAAGGATTATGTGCGTGCATTCATGCGTGCACAGAGGCCCCCTTTCAGCACCTTCTTACTGAGTGAGAACAAGCGGCACCTCCCTCCTTCAACAGCTCAAGGGCGCGGCCTATCTACCGAACGATAGAATGCAGAAGTGGAATTCTGCCTCAGATTAAACAGCCGGCCAGCTTCCATCAAGTCAGTACCTTGGTTGATTTATATGAGAGTCAAACTGTTTGTACTGTCAAGGTTATGTTATTTAACAGGGGAACAGGAAGGAGATAGAGACAAGGTCTAGGCAATTTAAGTTGGAACGAGTGCTCCACCAACTGCGATTTCCATAAGAAGTGAGGAGATCTGAAATGAAACCAATTATATTTAATCCAGCAGAGGACAATTCTATGAGATCTAAATATTTTACTCCTTTGAAATGTCTGAAATTCAAAAATGATGTAATAAACATAGCAGTTATTTCCCCCTGATCTGTCAACAGAGAATGCAAAATGTAAATGTTGGTCATTTGTAGCCAAAATGCTAGCGTCTTGTCTGTGCCCACATAAATTAAATTAAAAGGACAATGTCAGCATGTCGTTTGTGACTAGCTTTGCTTAAAACTGGGATGCAGAGTCTTCCATCCCAAAGCAACACACAAATGTGCGTGCACACAAACACGCTTGAGAAGCACACAGAGCACTCCTAAGGTTACCCCCTAGGACAAAAGCTTTACCATCCCACTGACTGGCAGATGGGGCAACCAGCTGACATCTCGGCCCGGCTCTGTTTCATGTTCCCTGGGTGTCTTAAACGGGCGGGCACCCTGTCTGATGGGCACAGGACGGCCAAGGAGGAAGCTCCTTTGACAGGGGAGGGGGGTGTGCTCCTTTGGGCTACCATTGAGGAAAAGAGGAGCAAGGACAGACGGAGATGGCTAATGTGCGTCTCAGTGTTTGTACAGTATAATTGTGTGTCTTGCAGGGTGGGAGGCTCAGGGAACGTCTACAGAAGATGGAGATTAATAAAGAGCTAATGACTGCATTTAGCCCTATACAAGATCAAATAGTTTCCTCAAGGCTTGAACCAACATTTAGTGTTGCAGGGATCAGGAGCAGTTGTACTTTTTTTTTTTTCGATTTAGACCGAGTAATTTAAATCTAAAAGTACAGGGCATGTTTATTGGAACACAAAAGGTGCCACATACCAGTTTGCAGACGTGAGGCTACAGGTTCTCTTTCTGAGCAACTGAAAAACATCTGTGAGACTATATGGGAAGTGACACAGTACATTCACTAAATGACTCCAACAACAAAGCACCAGCTACACCATCTTAGACTAAAAAGAAGTCAAAGTTGCTGTTGGGTTGTTTCCACATAGAACTTTTGATGCAGTCCCCAGATGGGAAAGTTATGTTAAAAATAATGTGCAAATAACTTTGAAAAATTATATTAAGCAATAGAGTACTGTATCTTACTCAATTATCTCCTTAATCTAAAAACCTGACACATATGGACACTTTATTTTATGTGTATCTTATATGTTTATTTTAAAAACAGCATCAACCATAGCCTCATGAAAATGCATTTCTTCACGATCCTATTATGAATGTATTTAAATATTTGTGGATTAAATGCACATATTTAGTTATTTACCATCATCATTATCATCATCAATTACTTTACAGTATCAGTTTTAAATACAGTATGAGAAACACAAAGGCATTCCTTTCACTGACTGTACTGAGTTAATAATTATAAATATAACATAAAATTATATTTACTGATATTTACATAGTTATATTTACCTAGGTGGCATCCATTATGGGAAAACTGAAAAGCAATAATATTTAAGATTGCAAACTCTGAGTGAAGGAAATGGTATAGGGCAAGAAAGGGCGGATTTATTTAAAAACATTTGGTGAAGTATTTAATTTCAGAAAAATATTGCTGTACTTATTTCCATGTATTTTTATTTTACTGTTACAGGAAGGTATAGACCTAAAAATAAATTTTGCAAACTCTAACTTTTATGTAGCTCCCCACAGTAAGTGAATGATGGCAGACTACATGTATTAAAAATGGCATCAGCAGTGAGCTGTGTAGCAGGGTACTATTATACTACCGACTTTACCTTATGACTGTCTGCTTACTTCTGCTGAATCTGACACACAATTTAAAATGAGTGGGATTTAAAAGATTCAGAGTTTGAAAGTTAGAGTTCCCAGGCTGTGAAATTATTTACTCATAATTATAGATGATTAAGGCATTTTGTTTTACCCATAGAAATGATTTTTTTTTTTTCCAGATTGCCAGTATGTTCTTAAATAAATACCCTTTCTCAAAATTTACTATCTGTGATAAATGTGCGCTTTTACCTGAGTGCAAAAAGACGACAATTATCAATTCAACAGAATTAAACACAGAAACAGTTATAGCACCTACTTAAAACATGCATTAAAAAAAAAACATACTATTGCTGACATCAGAGCGCATGACGTCTAATAATGGACAAATGTATTTTTTAAAACCAAAAATGTAATTCTGCATGGCATGTGCAATGCAAAGGGAAAATGTTAAAAACTCTACCGACAGCTGTACTTTCCTTTTTGCAGTTTTATTTGTAAAAACTCAGCTGAGTCTGCCAGCTTGACAGAAGTCTCTCTGTGAAAATCAACTGCTAATGGTGGGATGTCTCGGTTGTCATTACTGAAGTCCTTTGTAGTAGTTCTGTAGTTCTTTTAAATATCACTTTATTACTGTGGAAATAACAAGTGCGGAAGGGAGGGGGGGTTGTCACTGGTCAAATAAAAGCCAACGAATTATTCTGAATTGGTATACTCTAAAAACTGTTGAATTAAAAATACATCAGTCTGGATTATTCAAATAACCTGGTGTTTTTAGCGTGTAAATACATGTCAAAGAATAAAAACACCACTGTGGCTGTTGTGAATATAGTCGTCGTCCAAAAGCCTCCATCTCTCGTTCCCGTAAAGCAGTCATATATCTCCACTCACTCTGATAAATGTCTCCTCCTTTTTCTGCTTTTAGGGTTCGACTTACATCAGCCATCTTGTCATCCGGTGCATCGTTCTCATCAATGAATTAATATTTCTGATATACATCCTCGGGTGATAAGGTGGCACAAATCTCACTTAATGCCAATCTTTTGCTTTATTTCAATTTTTCTCCCTTCCCATTTTTAATATTTCAGGTCCTCAGATGTAGCTTGCTCTTTAAAGCGCCCATGGGGGCTCTGAGTCCTCGCTTTTGTCTCCCATTTCCTTCTGAAACAGTTTTTCTTTAACCCTATGTGGCTCTTCACAGTTGTTGTCTTAGCTCTCTCCTCTCTGTCGCTCTTTCTGTTTTCTTTTTCTCCATCCCCCTCCCTCTCTCAGCTTTCTCAGTGTCAGCCAGAGGTCAATGCTACACTTTTTCTTCTGCATGCAAGAAGGCAGGGGGTGGCTTTTTAGTTATTGTAACCTAAAAATAGAATTTGATTTAAGGTTGGAACTGAGGTGTCTTTTAAGATATAGTGGCGTAGCACTATCGGCGATTGGAGGCTGTTTTTTGTGTGAGATAAGGTGTAGATTATATCAATAAATGGATGATGTTTGACTGAAAATACAGATCAATATACAAACTAGGCCAACATGACTTGATTTTCCTTTTTTTCTTTCTCTAATTAATACAGTTTTAAAGTTAAAATCAGCTGGTTTCTTTCTATTTTTTTTATTAAATGATTATATAATATATTCTTTAATGCCGTGCAGTGTGATGGGGGCATTTGTGAGACTTGGGCAAAATATATATTTTGTATTAATTTGTCAGTCTCTAAATTTCCAGCTATAGTTTCCTGTCATTCGTGTGGAGTTATGCATGTGCATGTCTATATACAGCTGGCCTAAATTTCGGTTCAGTCTAAAATGACTTCAAGTAAAAGTGAAAGAAAACATTTAAAATGGAAAATCAGTATTTGTCTTACTCTTGCCAGTGTTGCTTCACTTTTTGTACTAAGCCTGAAAGCTCCATTGAGCACTCTAGTTAGATCATTACCTCCAAGAGTCTCATTATACTGAGAGCCTTGTTGAAACTAATAAGTGACTAAAGGTCTAATTATTAGATTTTCATGATTTTATTAATGCTAGCTGATACTTTTGAAGAACTAATAGTAGGACACAAGGTGGCTAACTGTGGTAGCTGGTGGTTTTCAGTAAAACATTATTATTCAGTCAGGAAATCTCGATAAGCACTAAACTAAGGAAGAGCAAACATCGATTTAAGGTTAATTGAATGAAACGTACTTGTAGCCGCTCTGAATATTCGCAAATATTGTATTTTTGATTTTCGCGATAAACACCTGTCGAATTATAAGGAAAACAGACTTGCCCAGGCAGACACGCAAACACATACTTGAGTCTGTTGGTTCAGCTCTTCCATTGAGGGTCCGTATGCTAGTTGGCCATTGTGCACGTAAGGCTTTTGTCTGTGCAGCCCGAAACTGGTGATTGCACCTTAGCTACCACAGTTCAAGCGTAAACAGTGTTTTCATGCACTACGATATACACTGTTGCCAGTGGACCCCTAAATCCCTGGAACAGCTGAGTCCTAGGGTGTCAAAGATAATGGCGATTTATTGCAGTGCGCGGCTTTCTCATTGCCCCTCCCGCCCCCCTTTCCAATCGCCCCTCCACCCCTCCTCCTCCCTCAAACAGATTAAAATTAAGCCGTAAACATGTGAGGATGGAATTAACACATTTAGCGAGTCTCCTCTTCCCACATCCCATTTTCGCTCCTGAGCGGCTGATCCCCGCTGCCGAACGCGGGTGCAATTTTAATGACTCGCAACGTTTTTGAAGTCCACATGAAAAAAGCGTCGCGCGCCGTTTGTGGCGGCGCTAGATATGGCTGGGCCACGGCCGGCCATGATTGGGGGGGACACACGCCGCCGACTCGGACTCCAGGCTCTTCGATAGGATCGGTGTCATTTTCCTCTCCACGATAAGACGCCTTGCTGACAAGGTCCGATTAGGAGAGAAAAAATCATTATTGCTACGCCTTTCATCCACCGGGGGTTTACTGATAAACAGCTCACCCACGGCTAGATTTTCTGAGAGCAAGATGTTATGCGTTGAAGCATATATATTTAGAAAATATGGTTTCAAGCTAAATTTTGGGAGTGTTTTTAATAATTATATTCTTTTCAAATAGCTAAAGGAAAACATACTTTTTCTTAAATGTATTAAAAAAAAAAAAAAAAAAGACCCATTTCTTCTCAGCTGAAAACTCGAGCTGTGAAATATTTAAGTCCTTGCTCTCTGCTCCATTAATCAAACAATTATCAAATAACTCCATATTCTATTTGAACACAATACAACATTGCCAATTGTATCAGTCTACAAAAAAAATGATTTATTATGCTATACCTCAAGAGAATCCACTTTAGCAAACTGTCTTTTTAAAAAGAGAAATGAAAAAGAGATCCTTGAAATATTCAAACTACATTGTACAACAGAGAGAATGAACTAAAATAAGAAAAGGGGAAAAGATTCAGCTACATGTTAAAAAGAAAAAGATTTACATTGCACATATATAATTCTAGAAATCATTCACGTGGTGAAGTGAGTATCAAATTGATTGTGGCAGCTGCAGGTGACACAAATAAATAATATGAGTTAAATTAAAATTAATCTATAAAATTGCAAATATTTAACCCTATTGAGATCATTTCAAAAAAAAATCTACATCCCTATTAAATATTAGTATTTTTCACTTTAAGTTTTGATTTTTTATTTATGTGATTATGTAATTCAGTGCTAGATTTGTTGTGCCTTTGGATTCAATATTGTATTGTTTTATTGTAAACATTAAAGGCTGAAACAAAACCTAGCAAGGACTAATAATTCCCTCTACTTAATGTATCACTTGGGCTAAATATAAGTGATTGTGCCATTTGTTAAGTGTTTGCCTATATATTTGAGGAGTGAGTGCCACTTCGGTGGCCCAGCACCAAAAGAACGATCGAGTCTGATCTTTACAGAGAACAGGGAGAAATAAAACGAGTGGGAGAGAAACAGAGACGAAGATGGAGGGGGAGAGATAGAGAGTCGGGACAAACATGTGCTATGTTACTGGGCCACTCCAGCACCCATGGACTCTCAGCAAGACTCAAAGCCACAGTTCTCTTCAAAAGGGAGCCGTGAAGATTTTTTTTTTATGTTTACAAAAACATATTTATTTATTTCTCGTCACTCCGCCATTTATCTATTTATTTCTCGCTGTCCCAGCACCCCTTGCTCTGCCACTGGAATCGTGTTCGATGACGCCGAGACACTCACCCTCCCCTCTGTTTCCCCCTCTCGTTTAATACCACTGCAGTTGAAAATCAAACTGCTCTAAAACAAATTGATGTACTCTTTAATATAGTCGTCACATCATCACAGGGTCCTTGTGCGTCTGCCTTGGTGACAACTGCAGGGCTGCTTAGCTTAGCCCAGCGATGGCTGCCACTTTGTTGGCCGCTTCAATGATTTATCACAAAAAGAGAGGGAGATTGTGAGAGTGGGAAGGGAGAGAAAAGGGGAGAGACAGAAAGAAAGTCCCCTGAATCATGATTGAGTTACTGGCACCTTTGATTGACAAGGTCTAATCAGCTTATCTCCATCCTAATAAAGTTGATAGCCCGCGGTGCTGTTCTCTACCTGGCATGGCGTGAACTTTGGGCTAGGCTGGGGCCCCTGGGGCCGGGCCCCGACCCTCTCTGCTTATCTAAACGGGACTGAAATCAATCCCTAATGAGCTGTTTTCATTTTCCAGGATTGATTACAGGCCCCTAAACACCAAGAACACTAGCCTAAGAAGTGTTCTCAGCCTTTTTACTGGCCACCTTTAAAATGCAGAGTAGTATTGCTTTTGTCTGTCTCTTCTTTGTTTCAGCAGCTCATTTTGCTGGCATTGCTAAGTTATTTGTGTCAACTGAACAAGTATAAAGGAGGGTGATTTTTCAAAGTAAATGCACTCCATATGTTAACATTCGATTTTTGGCCATCAATGTTGAAATTGTGACATGTTGCCACTTACATGCATTTTTATTACCGTCATAATTATCAACTTTAAAAAAAAAAAAAAAAAAAACTACATTTACAATTACAAAGAGTAAAATCAACATTTTGGTGATCAAACACCTTGTTTCATGCACACATTAAACTGAACCTGGAACAATGAGCCCACAAAAAACATCAGTAAATTTCTATTTGCTATGCTCTATAAAAATTGTACTTCAACAATATAGAGGCTGTTCTACAAATAAAGCTTAATTTTGAGCAATTTTAGAGTGATACCAGTAAACCCAACATTCAGTTTTAATTACCAATATCTGTGTGAATCGTGAGTCAGTATATAAATTTCAACCCTCCGCTCCTTCAATGAATAATAATCAAAAAGGTGGAATAGCTAATCATTGCAACTCAGAAGTCTTATCTGACATGCTATTTATTTCCAAACAAGCAATCATAAATCATTTAAAATCTTTTTAAGTGTGGAGGGAAGGACTGAAATCTGGCACGTCTTTGATTTAACATCAGTCACGACTCCACATTTGGGCATTTCAAATGCCCCCGACTCAAATGTCTTTAAATTGGCTAACTGCATGCCCTCCCTCTTTACTTAGGGCCCTCTTTAACTGGGCTAGCCCCAATGTCTGCTTGTTGCTGTGCCTGGGCTTTTAAGTCAGTGCTCCTCACTAATGAAGTTCTATACTTTATTTATGAGACAAACAGAAGACCCTGGTTCTTGAGGGTGCGTGTGGTAAATAGCTCTGCATGTCCTAAGAGTCTCCTCTATATCCCTCTGAGTGCTCTCACCGCTTTTGGCAAGCCTTTGTTTTATGCTAAATACACTTGAGACATTGAGAATGGTGGAGAAAAAAATGCTAAATCTGATAAAATGGTACTGTGTGAAGATTCATCTTTTCTTAGAACTAAGAGCCCTTTTTTCCCTTAAATGTGACCTAGAAGCATCCTGGCTTTTTTTGTTCCTGGTCATTAAGAGATATATTGTCGACGCTGAAGCGAAGGGGGCAAAGCTGAGTTTCTATGCCATTTCTTTGTTCAGGATCTATCTCTTTGAAATAAAATGTCTTTTAGTTCCACTTCCCCCATTGGTCAATTACAGTTCTTAAGGGCTACTGTGTCATTTTGGATAGAGAATGCAACTTTGAATTACTGCAAAATAACGACACTAAACTGTTCTTTGTAAAAAAGTACTGCTTAGATGTCTGGGGAGAGTTGAGGTTTGTGGCAAGAAAAGTATTTACAGTATGACCAGAGAGTGTCTGATTGGAGAAACACTTAACACTCTAATTATTCGTGTTCAACGTCTATGGATGCCACCCCTCTGTGTCTGAAAACTCAAAGCTTATTCCTCAACAACGACCAACTCCATTTTCATAATGTGCATGAATAAAGTGTGGTGCGCTTCTTGGATTTTTATTTCATTATTTTGCATTTGTTAGTGCGAAAGAGAAGGAACGACAATAAACAGGGCCTATGTTGGACTATAAAAGTAAACAATTTAGTTCTTCCAAAGAAACAAATCCCAGTGGTTAGTGGACTGTGTTTCAGTACTCTAAGAACTGTGGCAGGACTGTGATCTAAATGGTGCAGGATTTTATAAAGATGTCTGAGAAGTGTTGTGACAAGCAGTTGTGGGACCACAAGAGTAAATATATAGCTTGAGACGGGTGAACAACACTAAATTAAAGACCAAACTGAAGTTGGGATCAGATGGTGAACCCTGTCAAACCTTATAAACCACTGGATATATATATATATATATATATACATATATATATATATATATGTATATATATGGCTGCTTGTATATGGATGTTTGCAGTGTTTGCTGAATTTGAAAGTTTGCTATATAGTAATTAGTTGTCTCGTGGTTCACTGCATAGTCCCTGTGTATCTGTTTTTTTTTTAGTGTGTGTGTAGATGTACGCCCTGCTTGACCTGTAGACACTGCCATTTCAGGTTGTGCATCTGAGCGGAGGGTCGGTATCGACAGCAGAGCAAAAGAAGGGGTCATGGATTAAACACGAGAGGCGAAGCTTCCCTGCCAAACCACAAACACACCCCACAGCTGGTGTGGACCAAGCCAAGTGTGTGGGACCTAGGCAGGATAAACGAGCATTGTTCTTAGCTAGCCGCGCACACAGTGGATGAGACAGCCACCAGTGACACGGGGGTCAAGGGGCATGTGGCCGACGAAGGCAGAAGAAACTGACGGGCCCAGGAGGTACTGAGCACTGTTAAGCCATGGCCCACTTCCTTAACACCAACCGAGCTGTGAGGCAAAACATCAAAATGAGCCACTCCACTGAAAGACACGACTGAGCAAAATTAAAAATCTGCGGGCTGTCGCAGAATTCAGCACAGTCGAGAAACCCGGATAACGGCAGGATCATCTGAGACATTTGAATCAACATTTTTAAACAGAGAATGCAGATTGTATTTATGAATTTGTGAATGCAAGTTACAGAGAACATCAAAAGCTGGTGGTCTGCGTGCGAACCTTCCTTGACTTGAATTATTAAATCTGTCGATGTCGCACATGCCAGCCACCCCGCGATTATAGTGTAAATTGACTAACTTTTTCAAAACTACAACGGAAGCCACAGAAAGCTGGTTGATACTTCAAGAATGAGCTTTGATACATCTCTGAGGAATACACTGTGCCTCAATAATGTGGTGACTGTCAGGAAGGAAGACAGGATAAAAAATATGCTAACTGGTTAAATCTATTTAAGATCCCAATGAGCTTTTTTTCCCACTATTTTAAGATAAAAACTAACCTTGATAATGAGGATAAAAAGAAGTTTGTGCATTTTTTTGGATGGTTTATTTAGAGAGTGATATTATGTTTTTTTTCTTCTTTCTGCACTCCTGAATTAAGAACTTCTAGAGGAACGCTGACGTTGTTTATTTTCATAGACCCCCTGTCTGTTTGTGGAAAAAAAACACACCACCCATCCAACACACACAGCCATACTGATGCATGAATTTTCTTCGGGAGCAGAGCAAGGAGAAGCGGCGCCCGATCTGTCGCCTGTACACCTCTCCCTCTCTCTCTCTCTTTCGCTCTCCCTCCCTGGCTCGTCTTTGATGTGCTCCCGAAAATGTCATCAGACGTCAAGGAAAGAGGGTTTTTTTTTCGACCCTCCCCTCTACCCCCCGAAACACGTACACACAAACACACATATCCACCCACCTCGCATATGAGCAAGACAATTTGCTGTCGCTCACTCATCCTCACCACTATCTTAAACCCCCACCCCC
>JAPQRN010000012.1:10849371-10865650 GCA_037367275.1 Coranthus polyacanthus
GGGGTTGCCTTACTCTCTCTCTCTCTCTCTCTTTTTCTTTCTTTCTCTCTTTCTCCCTCACTCTCGCTCTCTCTCTCACACACACACACACACACACACACACACACACACAACAACTCACTCTTGCTCTCTCTCTTTCTCTGTCTCGCTACAATAAGAGGGAATGCCATGTCCAAAAAAAAAAAAAAAGCCCAAAACACACACATTTCATACACACTTCAGAGTGTGCCACCTCCGATTGTGGAAGAGTGGGCTGCCGTTGTACTGCTTGTTTACAGACGCCCGACCCATGGAAAAACAGCCTCTTGGCATGCCCTCTAAACTAAATACACACCAGCAGCAGACACAGAAAGTGTTTACTAAGCCTCCTTCGCTTTCTCTCCCTGCCTTGACAGGGTTTCTAGGTGGGCTGCAGGAGGTGGGCAAAATCAAAGACAAACACCAGCATAGGAATGAAAATATCACTTTTTCTCAACAGGAATTCTTTCTATTTTCTATATTTATTTAGTCCTCCACTCTAAATAAATAAAACAAAGACAGGGAATCAGTGAAGGAACACCAATTACCTGGTGGGTACATTTTTTTTTCCTCAAATACAGTATCCTTTTGCAGTATCTTTCTATTATCAGCAAAAGTTCGAAGCTATTGCATGAAGTACTTTGATGCTACCGTCCATGAGAAAAGCGCAAACCAAACTTAAAAAAAGCCAATTCTAACTTCAAGAGTGATGATATCAAGCTCCTTGATTGAAATAACTTTGGAACCAATCACAACCAAGCCAGCTGATTTTTTTTTTTATTTGTCTCTCCTCATAATCTGGAGCACTGAGTGGAAAGTCATGGCTGATGTGATTTGGCTGTTATTATCGTGATGGTGAGGGCCACAGTTCTCTAGAGTAATTACTGACTAGACGGAGGGTCTGATTGACCCAGACCACAAAACCCATTAGATAAAGAGCGCACCCAAACAATACTCAACCATGGGGACCTAAACTAACCACAGAATGCCTACTGTGGGGCAGAGAGAAGATCGGCAGCACAGACACAAATAAAACACAACACCGGCCCCCATTAAAAACACACATTACCACAGGAGCACTGTTCACTGGAGTGTTCACAGGAACACTTTTCATTCTGCAAAATGTATTTTTTATGATGTTTCTGTTATTTGTTTATGGTGATGCCAATTATCACTTAGCTTATGATGTTGGAATTTGACATTTTCATTTGTATATCATTGGATTATTTCTGACTCAATTCCAAAAACACCTAGAAAAATATGTTAAGATGACAAACAACGTATCACAATCGATCGAAGTTTGCGAATCAGTACTCTTGAGATTGTTTAAAAAAATGATACATATAAAGTGCTCTGTTGCATTTAAAGAAAAGTGATGTGAAAATCTTGCAACACGTGTTTCATAATGAGAAATAACAGAGATCATAAATTACTACTCAAACATTTCATCTAACAGTTAAAACAAACGTTTATGTTTATTTTTCCATTTCAGTTGTAATTTCAGGATTATTCATAAAAATATTTTCTCTGAAGCAGTAAATAAGTGGACACTGTGCTTCTGTCAGGACGTCAGAAGAAATTTCAGATTTGAGTAAAGTAAGAAAGAGGCAATAAGTATGAATCTGAAGACAACCTGAAAAACTTGTACACACGGCACATACATATTTTTGTCGGGAAAACACCCACATACTCCATTTAAGTCGAGTTTCATCTTAAAGAGCTGCGATGCAACTTGGGGAGAACGACGACTTTACCAGTAATTGAGACGAGGAAGCCTGGGAGAAGCATTGATTTGAATGTTAAGGCTTACGACGCCTTTTAAACCATGTGCAGGGGTTTTTGGTTCTTCTAAATAGCTGTTTGTTACAGATGCACGTACGAAGCATTTCTGCAATGAAAACAGTCTAGATAACAAAGAAAATAAAAAGAAGAGAAGTCATTGAAATGAAGTGTTGCCGCTACTTCTCCTGTACTTACAGTATACGTCTCAGTTTTTAGATTTCCCTCTGGAAAACAACAGCTTCCCGAGTGATTAGTACCTTCCCATTTGATGTAAAACAAAAACGGCTGTATTGACTGCTTAATAAAGTGACAGGTTTTGATTATAAAGTACGGTGTTACACAAAAAACTGTTAGGTGGCATCAGGATTACTCTTAAGGTCAGGAAAGCAGTTATTCGATGCCTGCTCCATAGTATAATCTAACAATTGATTATAAGATTTTAAAAAGATCTATAAAGAAAATGCACTGAAATTGTGTCAGTCTAGTTACAGTACATGAAGCAGAGCTCTGCATCTTGAGACGAAAACCAACTAATCAGGCTTTCTAATCTAAAAAAGAATGAGCGCTTTCAAAAGATACCTTATTGCTCAGAAAAGAAAAAAGTGCTTTTTTTAATCCTTTTGAAAGGTCTGTCTTTTGTCACTTTTTTAATCTTGGGTGAGAATTTGCTTCTATTCCCGGAAGCACACAAGAAATACAAAGGTACATCTTAACTTTATGCAAAGTGGCCTGCCTTTAAAACTCCACACATCCCGTCAAATGCGTCGATAGAGGTGCGGGTGTCCTGTCAAAAACACACGTTTTACCTCTGTTGACATGGTGAGCAGACAAAAAAAAAAAAAAGGAAAAAAAAAAAAGATTCTTCTTTATCCATCAAAATGTAATTACATATGCATGCATAACAATTCATATCAGATATGCTAATCAGTTCAGCATAATCCTCTGAGCAGCAAATTATATTTATTTAATTATAACAAATATATGGATCTTTTCTTTGTGTATAACCCTTTTATAGTGTATGAGCAGGCATGAATATTGTCTAAATAAACATCAGGGAATTTTGGTGCTGAAGCTGAAAATGAAACTAAATATCTGTTTACAATTAGACTTTATCAATAATTGTAAAAGAATGGCTTTGGCTTTCAAGCAGCTGATGATCACCATCTTTTAAATATAAAAGAAAAGTTCCCAATCTACACAAAATTACAAATTATAATAATTACAATTAAATAAATTGTATACACATTTCAATGTCATTAAACTCCACTCATTGTTTTTTGCCCAGCACAACGAGTGACACGAAGGACAAGCACAAATAATTGTGGCGCCTGGAAAGCTGAAAAATGTAAACAGTTCATTAGATGGGAAATAAAAGGCGTAAAAATACCCAGGGGCAGAGTGTAATGAGGGGCCCCGAAGTTCCTCTGCAGACGCTTTTTCTCTCCACTTTCCCAAGCTTTTCCTTTTCGCCCTGCACACACAACTGGTGGCATAGCATGAAGAGTAATTAACCATATTCAGTTTACA
The DNA here is from genome assembly GCA_037367275.1 of Coranthus polyacanthus. NCBI lineage: Eukaryota > Metazoa > Chordata > Actinopteri > Kurtiformes > Apogonidae > Coranthus > Coranthus polyacanthus. Next base: position 10,852,699 of record JAPQRN010000012.1, read on the forward strand.
ATACTGCGTTTCCTTACAGGCTTTTTCAGCAGTTGGAGCAGCCGGGCATTTCCAAATATAGACCTAATAACACTTATGTCCAGCTTCATCTGTTAGCCTGAAACTGTCATTCAATCTTGCACTTTCTGACAGAGCTGCTCTATTAAGGCAGAAATATATCAAAACGACCATTTAAAAAAAAAATTAAAAATGCATATCAGTTTTTAAAATGCACAGAGATATGAAGGTTATTTTTTTCCGACAATATCTTGTACAAACTGAGCGACACAAAAGTCTAAAATCAGCAATAAAATGACAAAAAAAATTGCCGTCACAAACGTCTTCACAAAAACATGTGCTTAACTCAAAGGTTATCTATATCACTTCCTTTCCTCCCCCTGCTGTGATATTTTCCCAGGTGATGTGTGGACCAGTGCCAGCAGGTCTCACTCGGGTTCCCTCCACAAGTGGGGGCAGAGGTGGACTGATGCGGCATGGCGTTAAAAGGAAGCTGAGACCTTTAAGCAGACGCAAGTATCACAACAGCATCTTAAATAATGCATCTCTGCTTGGCAGGGGCTTAACACACACAGTCTACACAAAGGAAAACGCACACAAATTGTTGTCTAGCTTCTTCTACTCTCCTTTAACACAAACAAATTGGGAGAGGTTGTTCAATTAAGTAAGTCCTCTTTTTTAATGCATTTGATATAATATCAGACAAAGACAAGCCTCCACAACTGAGATTGTCACAGGAGGGTGTCATTTGTGCCTTTGTTTTTTTGTGGTCTTTGGTGCCATCGAATCCCCCACTTCTGTCTGTTTGGTGTGTTTGTGTGAGTGCGTAAACGCGCACGAGGGCTGCTCTATCTAAAACGGAGGCTTCCACGAGCCTTGCATCCCAGGGAAAATTCCTTCAGAGAACGTACACGCGCAACATATGTGAACAGTAACCCGGTGTGTGTTCTCTCTTCCTAATAGAACTGCAGCAGTGGTAAAGAAGCCAGAGCCTTAGATAACAGCATGGGGCCTCTCATTAGCTCACAGGTTAGTGCTTTGGTGGCTTCTACGCACATGGCATTGTGTTTTTCTTCCATGAAGAAAAAAAAAAACCTGAAGGAGTCGCATCGAAGCTGTTGTTGAAAACACAAAGGTAAATGATCAACCATGGCAAGGCAATAAATGAGCCGGTGACATATCTTAACAGGTACAAGGTGAAGAGACTTTTTAAGGGTGAGTGTTTCAGCTTCAAAAAGATCTTTTGTAATAAAACAAAAAAACAAAAAAAAAAACATGACATGACATGGTCAGAGAGTGTTTGACATTGTAAGCCTTACAGCTTTATCAGTTAATTTAAATTTTTTATCAGTTAGCAATAAAAAATTGAAATTATATCACTGAGTCTATCAAAGATTTTTAATATTTGAGTACAAGTAAACAGGATTTTATCTCTGGGGGGAAATACCTAACCGTTTTCCAGTGAAGGAGTGTGCTTTTCTGATAGGGGCCTTTTATGCTTGTACCTCTGTGATACTCGTGGAGTATTTCTCTGTCAAAGTCATTTCTATTGCTAAGTACAGCCGAGATCAGTCAATAAGCCTAACGACTGTACCCACAAAGCGAGAGGCCAAGAGACAGCAAGAGAAGAGAGGAGGGGGGTAAAAAGGATTGCAAGTGAACTCTAAACAAAAGAGCAAATTCGAGGAGGGCTTTGATTGAAGAAACGCCATATACTTTTTGAAGGCCGAGGGATCATCTCTCAATGGTTATTTCTTTAAGGCATGAAGGCCCGATTAAACCCAATATTAAAATATGGAGGCACTTCTAATGAAAAATCAAAGGCAGTGTCTCCCCTCCCACACCCTATCCTTCTATCTTTCTTTCCTTCCTTCTCCCTTGTTCTGTCAGTTTTTTTTTCTCCTCTCGCCCATGGTTGTGTAGGAGGGGACAGAAAGAAGGAGACGGAATGACAAGAAAGGAAAAGAGAGCAAGAGAGGGAAAGAGAGAAAATGGGGAAAAGAGGAGGGTTATAGAGATGAGGGACCTAGGTGCTGGTGGTGCAAAACAGAGACAGACAGCATTGGTTGGAGGAGTAAATCAATAGAGCAGAGCCGTCGGGGAGGCAGGCAGCCAGGGCAAGGAGAGGAGAGAGGAGAGGGGGAACGAGCACAGGGGCCCGGGCTCCGATCACAACGCTGGCTTCTGGCGTGCAGTGGGGAATAAAGTGGGCCTCCCCAGGTCAGCACCAGAGAAAAAGGTGAGATTAGAGGAAAGTGGAGGAGGGATTTTTACAGAGTGAAGGTGGGAGGGGTGGGAGAGGTGGTTGCTGGAGAATGACGAGGAAAGAGAGTGTGTGTGGGGGAGGGAGGGGGGGGTGTAAGGAGATGTGCATTGCAGGATACCTGGCAAGCCAGGGACCAACCGGCCCATTAGCCTGTGGCTACCTACATATGGTTCACTGAACCCTCTGCTGAGAAGAGCTCCTCTCCTATCAGTCTTTCCATCTTTTTTAAAGAAAGAAATACCTTCACTTATAACCCTTTCTCTGCTTTGGAAAGAGGTTCACTCCTGACCTCGATTTATGATTCATTTTTGTTTGATGTCTATTCTTGGAGTGTTATCTAAAATTGAAAAGTGTAATAAAAAAAAAAAAACCTAGACACAAAGGGAGAGGAGTCGGGCCTGCGGAGCATGTGCGTGTGCGTGTCCGTCAGTGGACACGCACAGAGTAGACTATCTCCTTCAGTGCCTTGCCTTTTCTTGTAATGTGACCATTGTTGGTGCTGAATAGCTTCCTAATTAGCATAAGAATACAGCAGCACACATAGGGACTTAGCCAGATCATTATCTCTATATATTTATGTATACTTTGTTATTTCACTAGCCAGAACACATTCAAATGCTGATGAGGCCAGTAAGGCCCCCTTCCAAAGCCCTTCCAACATGTGCCCTCCTGAACTTCCCAATACACTTACCAGTTTCCTGGGAGTCTGTGGGTTTTGTACAGGAATTCACAACAGTTGTTCAGAAATTATGAGAAATAATCAACTGAGGCTTGTAGAGAAGAGTTGGTAACATTTCTTTAGAAGATAAAAAAAAAAACACAAGGGAACAAAGAAAGTATGTTACATCGAATAAAATAAAAAATAAAATACAAATAACTAATATTAATCTAATGAGTAATTTGTTAATGAATTTGGGAACTGAAATTATACTGGGAATTCTTGGCCATTTTAAGTGAGCACTTAAAGCAGAAAATGTGTTGTGTGAAATGGATAACTTCTAAACAAAAATGTACAAAGACAAAAATGTACAAAAAGCTTGACAATGCAGAACAAACAAGTGCTCTATGGTGATGAGGGGAACAAAACTAAAGAGTTTAGTCTCACTGCAGGAGTAGGCTGATGCTCTAATGGTGTCCAACCTCTGGGATAATTGAAAAAAAAACCTTAATTCATCTTCTACAATGTAATTCTGATCAAGGCCACAGCCAGAATACACTGCAGGCTTCAAAAACACAAGAGAAAAGGCAAAATTGTCGGTCGCTGAGAGCAAAAACACTTTCTCTTTTTCTCTGGCACGCTCCCTCATTAGAAACACTTAGGATGAGAGGAAGAAACTAAGTTTAATTGTGTGTCTGCATGTGTGTGCCAGTTTGTGTGAAGGGGGAATGAGCAGGGTTAAAACACGTGTAAACATGGAGCTTTAACTATGAAGAAAGCCACCAGTAAACACCAGTAAAGATGCAATGTAAAGAGCTCTTCCTCTACTTAGACCTTTCCTCACTCTTGCCTTCTCTGAGGCTTACTTATTAAAAAGCAAATGCCACTGCCTAAAATACAGGGAAAAACACAGACCCAATGATTCATAATATATTTCATAAATACTTCATGAATCCCTTCACCATACTTAAACCAGTCTGGCAAAAAAAGAAAAAACATTGTCACCTATTCTAGTACCCGCTTGTCAGCACATCACTGGGGAGTGGGTGTCACATGTCACTTCTGGTTTACACTACTGCGTGGGACAGGCTCTGTGCACAGAAATCGGGGGTAGGACAGAAAGAAGAACAGAAGAAGAAAAAGTGAAGGGGAGGTGGAAAGGGGAGCAAAGAGAGGGAGGAGGGTGGAGGAGGAAGGGGGTGTTATCATATCATTGCCCCATGTCTTTATATTTTCTCCCTTATTATCTTTGGCCCCCACTCACTCCAGTCACTCAATCACACAAGCCCTGAGGACAGCGAGGGGACCTGGGAGGGCCTTCACTTCATGGCAGACTCAGCCAGACAAGCGTCTGAAAGCTATACTGATCGCTGTCAGTGTGTGTGGAAGTACAGCGACTTTGGAGGGGCCAGGAGAGATAAGCGAGAGAGGAAACGATCGCATGGAAGGATAACGGCCGAATTTGCACACTGCCAAACAAAACCTGTGCTCCAGGCATAATGCAGATACCCCATCCATACAGACAAGTGTTAACATACAGAGATAGAGAGAGAAGAGTGATCTGCTTACAAATTATAGGCTATGTGATTTCTGCGATTCCACCACCTCTGACAAGAAGTAATGACTTTAACTTCGAAAGGGTGACACTGAAGATCCCAATATTAGTCACACTCCTCACTTATTTTTACAATTAACATATTAACATACATTATGATCAGTCCGTACATGTTTATATTGTGTGTTTAATATCAGTAAATATTAGGGCCAAGTTAAAAATAGAAAACTGGGGAAAAAAAACACGATATGCAAATAAAATAAAAAACTTAAATGGCATCAAATCTGAGGGACCACCAGCTGAAAGAAAGACGCATCAAGAAAAAAAAAAACCACTATGTCGAACTGAAGGGTTGATTGTAATTACTACAATAGCATTTGTCATGTCAAAAATATTATTAGAGCTGAACAACCAGCACCTTTTACAGTGGGTTGTTAGATGTATCTCATAAAATTCACTTTAGGCATTAAATTGTCATTTGTACGTATCAATCAACAACCTTGTTTCTGTCTCATATTTCTAAATAATACGACAATATGATAAGTTGTGAAAGTGGCACTTTTGTCCTCCTTCTTGTGACACTGTCCTTCAACCCAAATTTGACCCACCCTACAAACCTCATAAAAAAAAAAATGTTTCCACAAATGGCTAATCCACAAAACGAATCCCATCTTGGTGTCCATAAAGAAGACATGGAAAAGCCTTGAACGCCACAAATCCACAAAGAGCTTGAGGAAGACACACTGTGCACAACAACTTCCAAATGAAAGACATAATTCATAAGCAGAGAAAAAGATCTATTTGTTTACATCTTAAATCTGCACTCAGCTCAGAGGAAATATACGGGAAAAATCCCTGTCAAATCAGCGAGTCCTTTCATGACTGGTTATGAGTGATTAGACTTTGGTGTCATTGATGGGTTGTTAAGCAACAAACCATGAAAAGAGGCAATCTGCCTTTAATGCTCAGTGTTTAATAAGAACAAGTAAGCCAAGGCAACCTAAGGCGATTTTAAGTGTCTAACATCCAACTTATTTTGGTCTGTCATGTTGTCTGTTAGGAGTCACAATAAGGAGGACAAGGGGCAAACAACAAGAACCTTTCAAGATGGATTATAACAATGAAATATATAATCACATTTCGTGTGGTTCTACAGAGACAAGTACAGTGATCCCACAATCTTTAAATCTCAGCATAATCATCAGTGTTTACTGAAAAATGTATGTGTTCCATGTTGGAGCTTAAGATGAAAACACAACACCATGATATGATAAACTACTTTGCGAACTCCTCTTCCCCATTTAAGGTTGCTAATTGTGGCAAATATAATGCGTTTCTGACCACTATCGGTGAAAGCTGGAAAGTCTTCATAACCTTGGATTGTCTATGACCACTAAATGACATTCAACATAAACATTCAGAAATAAGTAATGCAGCAGCAGCCGCTTCGTTATGTTACTAAAGGGCTCCCATCTCAGCACATACAAACATTAGTATGATTTCAGTGAAGAGTAAATATAAGTTCACACACGCCGACCTTTAGCAGGCAGCACTCTTAACATTTAATATGAAATTCAATTTAAAAAAATAATAGTAATAAAAACAAGTTAATTTATCTGGATGAAGGGAGCCCTAATAAATATCATGGATGACCCTCAGATTTGGAGGCAAAGAGAAAAAGAAAAAACACACTTTGGGGTTTGGAACCACAAAATGAGGCCTATGGAAAACTTTGAGTGATATAAAGACAAGAGTCATTCATTTGTTTATTTATCTGGATGAAGGGAGCCCATTTAAAAATCATGACATACAAAAAAAAATTACCTTGGCCTCATGTTAGGCTTGTTCACATCTGAGACACATCAAATTTGATAAGAAATGATCTCATTTGTATGTCTTTACCTCATTCACTTAGTGTGCCAATGCATTCAATACCGCCCTCAATGTTTGCCCCAGCTGAATACTACATTTGTAGAAGGTCACCGAGCCCTTATGAAACTAATACACCTTTTTCATTCCATTCACCTTAGTGTACCTGGCAAATAAAATGTTCAATTTTTCAAGGTTGACTGATTCTTTGGAAATGCATTAATTATCTCCCTAGGCAGACTCTAGGAAACGCTCTAAAGGGTTTTATTAAAGAAAAGCCAGACATCCACTTGAACGTGACTGAACCTCCAAACAATGCTCTAACAGACAATCAGAAATTAGAATGGCATAGTAGCATCTCTGTTCGAACTGGCCAAGTGATTCAATATCAAAACACAAATAAGATCATTTAATGTGATATCCGTGATGGAATACATGAAGCTGGGCTGGAATGACAAGAAGAGGAAAATAATTCTGTCACATTTTCAAACCTTACTGAAAAGGCCTCTTATAAAGTTAAGTACTGCAAAGCATTGAAGCAACAGTGACTGTGTCCCTTTTTGACATTTTGTCAGAGGGATAATTATATACGTTTCACATGGAAAAGTGATGTTTGGTGATGAATGACATCTTCGTGGTCCTTGATGAATGATATATAGAACATAGTGTGAAAAATCACAATAGCCTTTTACTCAGCCAAAACTGGGGTTGATCTAGTGTGATTAATCATGCTACATAACGTTTAAAATAAATAAATAAATAAATAAATCACACAGTGCATCTTGTGCCTTTAATGAAACTGTCTTGACCATTACTGGCACCTATTCCCAAATAATGAAAGAAAAATGTGATGTGTCCAACAATAAAACTGGAACCTTGATAACTACCAATTAACCTTTCTCACAGTCAAGGACCCATGAACATAAAGCCTCTACTTTTACACCAGAAATGTTTTTGTGAGGAAAAAGACAAAGAATTAAAAACTGTAAACTCCCCTACTTAAATACAATTTAAAATGGAGAATATTATCAGCAACAAATCATCCCAGAAAGATTCACTGGGGGAAAAGGAGGCACAAGGGGCTTTTACCACAAGGACATTTTTTGGTAACTTTATTTTCAGCCTCTATTACAATCCACAAAAAGGGTCAGACATAGTAATAAGTGGAAGGATTTATCATAGCAAGTCTACTCATATATCAGAAAGGCAAAGTAATTGGTAAATGTGCCCAATATTGTCCTTGTCATGTCTTTAAAGAAGAGAATTTTTAGTGCAACACCGCCATCTGCTGCAAAAAGAGATCAACAACCGCACCAGCTGAAACAAGAAGGAGTCATGCAGACGCCTCCAAGTAAAACCAACACATTGTGATGGAGTGAAGTAGGAAAGATTTCATGAAACCGAAACAGATAAAGAAAACACAAGCACATTTTATGATTACTTATCTAAGACATATTCAAGATAGTATACTGTATTTTGTAATTACCATTGAAAAGTTTGGAGATGCACCCATTTAATTTGGTGACATTTCTTCTGAAAATGCATTAAACAAACCTCAAACAGTTAATTCAATCCGGTTTGCAAGCATCACTTAAAATTTGACACACTTAAGCAATACTAACAGGTTCACTAGAAGCTGTTAGACTAAAAATATTTCCTACACTGAATAAATTTAAGCACAGACCTAAAAAATCAACAAGAAGCACCTTTGAAAAGGACAAGAATGGAAAGGCTTTGATATTCAAAATATGCAGTGATAACAGAGAAGACACCACAAACTATGAGTTTCGAGGAGTGACAAAAATCACATCTAAATTTCTGAGCCAATGTTACTTTGTGACAGTTTATGGCTGACATCTCATCATGCCCACATGAGAGCCATCAGACATTTACAGTTAGCATGGTACATATTTTTGAGTCACATCCTCAAAAACGGATTATGTTTTGTACGACACAGCAGACGTCTGTGGACCTCCACCTTCCCCACTGGGACGGACCGAACGTGGGCCTTTGAAGATGGTGGCTCTGTTTACCCGATACATTTCATTAAATTAAGCCTACGTTAGGCTTCCTCTTTGTCTGATCAAAGCCACTGCTAAGAGCTGTGCCATTCTGCTTCCCCTGACTTGAAGGCAACACCATCAAATAGGATTTTCATTGTCCTTAATTTTGACTTATACTTTCTGGTCCCGGTGGTGTCCCATTTTGCTGCTACAATGCCTGTTTGTCATGGACCACTACCTTTCAGACCCCCACTGTCCCCACTATTATCGGAATGAAGCCGTCAGCCAAGACAACAAAGCTGCATCTTATATATACACCTTTGGGATGCTTGTTTGATAAGTTGTCTTCCTGGATGAAATGGCTGGGTTACTGAGGTCGACTCGGGCACTGTCTGGAAAGGAGCAGGAATGAGGTCTCAAGCTGGCACACCGGTGGTAGGAAGACTTCAAACCATGGGTGAATAGGAGGATGAGAGAGCAGGTTAAGGGGGGAGACACCCATGGGAGGCCAGTAGGGGGTAGGGTGGGGGGGAGGCAGGGTATTGAGGGAGTGGAAAGGCCTTGATATCCACAGAAAGCACAACAAAGCCTGAGCTTTTTACATTAAAAAGAGAGGAGATTTTTTTTTTTTTCCACTAGACGCCTTTCGAGCCGAGTGTCATGTCCTCCCTGGGCCAGCAGGAAGTGAGAGGCTGAGCTCGGCTATAGCATTTGGCACATCTGAGGCACATCTGAGGGGGCTGAAGTTCTTGCTCTCTGAACACTTGCATCAGATTTACGGGAGACTGGTTAAACTAGATGTTACCGTGTCAAGTGGGTGCTCCCTGTTTAAATGCAGTCGGATCCGACTGCGCCGCACACATAGATTTATAAATGAAAATTACTCAGTCGTTCAGGGGGTCACAGTCACACATTCTTTTATGCTTTATAAAGTGGCACTGACTTAGGTACTGTGTCCAATTTCAGTATCAGCTTTATTGGCCATGTGTGTGTTTGCATATACAAGGAATTTGCTCCCAGTTTTTCTATTCATCTCCCTGTACACAGGAATAGAAATAACATGTAAGAACAAGGACAATAAAGGCAAAGAATAGATAGGACAATAAAAATGATGTACTGCAAAAATATGAGAAAAAAATGAATGTATAAATATATATAAAACAATAAAGAAATAATACATAAAAACTGTTCTATTTATGTCCTACCATTCAGCTTTAACTGGTTTAAATAACTAGCATTGTCAGTAGATGAAGGAAGTCTGACTATTTTCAGGTTAAAGAAACAAATTGTCTACATGCCCCTTAAATGAGGATTAAAATGTAAGTAATGAAAATTAGCACCACTATCAGCCACAGCAGGTATTAACTGCTTGATGATTAAACACGGTAAGTGTGGGGAGAAGAAAAGTTAAAGATTAATCGTCAGCCAATTAAATGCCCATGGTGAGGAAAGCGAACTGTCTTGGCACAGAGATCTCCTCTGTGATCTCAGTAAGCACATCTCTGTGGTGCACTTACAGATCACTAGCACATGATTTTTTCTATCCAAATGGGTTGTTTATGCATGTTTACTTGTTTGTTCTGCCCTTGGAGTACTGAGAGATTGGGGGGAAATGTTGTACCATTTCTAAATTAAAAGCAATACAGGTTTTTACAAAAGCGTTTTGTGGTGAGTAACTTTATATACTCAAGAAACTGGTGAGATGATTAAAAACTGGGGAGAAATGCAAGCGGTTTTTAAGCAGCATTTATAACTGGTAGCGCATTACAGACACAATGTAGCCTATAATTAAAGGTAAGGTTTTTGTAATCACAACGAAATGTTCAATTACTCTTATTTTGATTAAAAGTAGTTTAAAAGACTAATTTCTTTGGGATTTCATTTGTTTACAAATGCAATAGAAGTACATTGTAAAACTGCAGAATGAGCGCCATCAGAAGAAGTTGTTTAATCAGGTAACAAACCCTCATCAATGCCACATCTACAACATGGTGAATGCAGCTATTCCTTGGATTTCTGATCAATTTAAGTTCATGTTCAATTCAAAATGTCCAAGTCAGTATTTGTTTTTTTTATTTTTTGTTTGTTTTTTTAAACCCAATCTGAAGTTGTGGATTTGTTTCACCTCACATGAGGGAGGACTGGGTTGTTCTCAAACTCAAGGTCAGCTGAGTTTACACTGGGTTTATTATTGTGTTGTGAGAAAGAGCACCACAAAACTGACAACAGAAAACAAAATAAAGAGATTATTTCTGCAAAGTAAATATTAAAATACTATCAATCAAACAAACGTTTTCAAAAATTCAGCTTATATAGTTAATTAAAAAGTCAGTAAAAGATAATCATTTCTATTATATCATTAATAAAAAAGAAGCATCCTGAGCGATATTGGTAGCATGGGCTTAAAAGTAGGTGACCCAAAAGACTGAAAAGAGCTTTTCATTAAGCTTTGATAGAGTCTAGAGATCAAGTCAAGGCATACAGTGATTTATGAATTACTAAACAAGGCCAGATTCTGCAGGAACAACACAAACACATACACCCTGTTCTCGATAGGCACCACTTCGAAAGTTCAAATGCGAATTTTGAATTGACCTCAGTGGATGCAACACTGAGCTTCAGCGTTAGAATGTGTGTGTTGTAGAGAGAAAGAGAGAGACTGTTCCATTGAGGGGGTAAAAAGTAGAATTTAGACCACAAAGGATTTGAAAAGGTGACAACTTCTAACTATGCTATAGGCACATACATACGGCGTGTTATGTTGTACAAATGCACACGTTAGAATTCACATTTTAAATGTCAATATTGTATGTTATAGTGTTTCAGTGTGCTCATGGTGTCACTCAAAGTACTTACGAAGTCTTTCTCAAGCTTCTCAATCTCCTGCTTGTAGCTCTTCAGTCTGCTGTTGTACATGGCTCGGCTCTGAACGGGGATCTCCCGCACCTCCAGGTCCATCTGCTCCAGCTAAAAACCCCAGTTAATCTAGTTAATTTAACATCGTAGTTCAATGTGAAATCTAGACTTCGCCATTTCTTAATCTTCTTATTTCTACATCAATGTATTTACATGTACTGTTAGTGCATTGTGTATTTGCTAACAGAGACACAACAGGGTAACTATCTATAACAAAAGGATGCTCAAGATAGAAACTGTGACAACTCTGAAAATAAGACTTGAAGATAAACTTTGTGAAATGACAAACTTTAATATGTTCCGGTGTTGATTATAAAAAGAAAACACCCCCTGCTCGCGTCATTCAGCTGTGATAAAAGTTAAGACAGAGAGAGGCTGCTCTGTAAATAAATACACAATCACATATGAGGGCCCCTTCATTGCACCAACATGCACAGGCCCAGCTATGTCATACTGAATGAAGTAAAAGTACATTTGATGCATGGCTAGACAGGTCTCTCTGTGGCAGATTTGGAAGAAACTAATCACTGTGACATAACAAGACAACTGCAACAACAATTTGTCTCTGTCAGGTGACTTTGCTCATTTCTAAACAGCAACATGAAGACTCCCACCTCAAGATAATGGCGTGAAATGTGTCATAGGGGTGTCACTTAAAAGCAGATTACTGGAAAGTAATCATGTGAGGAGGAGGAAGTCTTCTTTCCGCCATATGAAGTGTGTGTGTCTGCATGTCATGTCACCATCAGGATAATACAGGTGCAGTTGTCTGGTGCCAGGGAAAATTGTTCCCTCCCTCTTTCCACAAATTCATTATTTAGGAAATGGGAAGAGGAGAAAATTACTGATCAAAGACATACCAACTCTCTGACTTCTTCAAGCTGTTTGTCGACATTTAGAACCAGCTGTGTCTTCTCCTCTGAAAGGAAAAAAACAGCAACATATTGATCAGCCGACAGAGGAACAGCGCTTCATGACAACAACCTAACTCCCCCGCAACGGGGGAAGAGAGGGGGAGAGAGAAAGAAAGAGACTGGGAGAAAACAACACACGAGGACACATTTGAAGATATATTTACACATTCTCTCCACACGACGAGCCAACATTTGATGTCTCTTAGTTATTGGCGTCTATGAGGCCTTTGTTGGTTTCTGTTGAGGAGCAGTGAGACACCTCGTGCCAGCTCAAAGGGAAGGGAGGTGTCAGCTTTGCTCACTTGCCAGAAGTATGAGTCCCACTCAGAATGACTAACGCAGTGTTCTGCACCTCACCCCGTGGCTGCTCTTCCCTATTACCCATTGAAACTCATTAGGACTTGCGAGAGTTCCAAAGAATCATGTAAATAACCGTGTCTGACCCCGTATTGTACTACGTCGTAGTGTTATTTAAAAGCAGCATCGTTACAACCTAAATTTGGCACAGATTAAACTGCTTTTTATTCTAAAATTATCTCTTTGCTACAAGTGAACAATATGGAACTTGCAACAAAGGTTCGGGCTGATTGTTAACTATGTGTTTCTGCTGCAGCTCAGCTTCATTCAAGCTTCATTTAAACTCAGAAAACCTCATTTCTATTTAGGGCTATTTACTGTTCAAACTTAAGTGTTTGCTTTTCTTGCCAAATCAATAAATCTGTAATTTGTTTCAAAAATAGATATTTAATCTGTAAACCCAATGAATAAAGATCA
>JAPQRN010000012.1:10868963-10882880 GCA_037367275.1 Coranthus polyacanthus
AAAAAACAGTCTATTCAGTACACACATCTGTTGTCATTCACTTTTGAATATTTCAATCGATGTATGGCTAGTGTTTGATCATGTCATTCAAACATCTTTCCATCATTGTTTTGATTTTACTGTTTGGTGGGTGCAATATATTTAAAACAACAAATATTGGTCAAATCATTGCTTAAAACAAATATTGAGACCGATATGGGCAAAGCAGGGTGTACATGCTTGTGTTATGATTATGGTGATAGAATTGTTTTTTTGTTTTATTATCAGCAAACTATTGTAGTGTTATACATTTTCCATACTCGTTAACACATCCTTCTAATAACCCAGCCATTTCCACGTTATTTGTCTTCTTCTATAGCAAAGGCGTTTTAGGTGTTTAGCTTCACACCTTAGTGAAATAAACACATGATAACATGGTGCCTTAATGAAATGGCACAACCGGTAAACTACACCTGCTGCCATTAGCTATCCGTCTCAGCTGATACTTGGCAGCTAACTGATAGCTAGCCGTAGTTCAGCTAATGAATTCAACTGGCTTACCTCCACTTAGTTTGGGAATTCTGCCAATTTTGTTCGTTATTTCTGCTGTAATGGTCCCAAAGTCCTGCTCGTAGGTTTCAAAGTCTGAGGACATGTTGACGTTTAGGTTTAAAACAGGTGAATTTCTGTGATAGTTAGCTCAGAATAATAAAAACACGGCTCGAATGGAGGACCTTCTTCCTTGAGTTACAGTGAAATAAGTTCGACAAGAAACAAGACTTTGGTTTTTGTTTCTTCCTAGACTCACAATGCTTCAGCTAGGGAAAAGAAATGCCATTCTCGTTCATTTGCCAAACGTGAATAATTATGAATGATTATTGCAGCTTTGCGACGGCTAAGGAATTAACTGCTTCGATTAAAACCTATTCTTCTGGGGTTGATGGCAGCTAATAGTTTCTGAGACACCATGAAAAAGGTTCCCCTCTGTCCACCGAAGAAACTGAAGAAAAAAACCAAGGAAGTGGCCAGGTTGGTAATTTAAAGTGACAGCTATTTTCCTCATTCATATAAACAGACATATAAACGTACCAATACATTCGCTATGTTGTAATGTGTACTAGTGTCAGTGTTTTTACTTTGCAGTTCGTGGCAGTAAGTTCAACCAGACCGATGCGTTAATATTGTAAACCTGGCACACAAGCTAGCTAACCAGCTAGCTAAATGTGGTAGCCCAGGTGTTAAATAGAATCATAATTTTTAACAAAGGATATGATCACTTATCTAGAATGAATCTTTTCAGTGTTGTCTAACTTTTTTGTCCACTGAATATTATTGGTAGTGCTTGGATAAAACCCCCTGCCATTGTTTTTCTTGATTCGAATTAGCTAGCTTGTCAACAGCAGCTAATTACTGGAGTCGCTGTAGTAGAAATGCAATTGTGGTGCATAGTGAGTCGCCTCTCTAGAAAAAAACTGTAAAGTATAGTAATCTCCACCTTTGCTTTTTTTAAATCTTATCATGTTTAATATTCTTACTTGAAAGAATACGCCAACCCACTTGTCAAAATAAGTCACTATATTTTTCAAGCTATATGTGCAAGTGTGAAACCTTACAAAAATAGAAATAGAAAAAAGATCATTATTTCGACCCCATTTATCTTGGTATGGGTAGACACAATTTTAGAAACATCTCTGTTTAAAATGTAAATACAATGCCAGGGCACAACAGCCTTGAAGAAGACCATAAGACCATAAAATATACAAAACAACTCTGTAAAGTAGTCCCGTAAAAAAAGTGCCGATAGTGTCAATTGAAACAGTTAACAGTAACAGCACATCCAGATAGTAAAAACTTAAAATGAGACTGTTGGCAATATTTCAGTATTAAAGATAGGCACAAATGTTAACGCAGTGTTCTCTCTCTTGCTGTCTCTCTCTTAGATGGAGGATTTGAGTCTGTCACAGGGATAGCTTGCGTCCAGGTTTGGGAAGGGAGGATGCTGTTCTTTGTCAGGGCAAGGAACAATGGGACACGGAGAGGCCTAGTGACTCAAGACCAGGCCAGTTGCTGGGTAAACAGAAGACGAGGAAAAGCATGTGCATTGTCTGCACTGATGACTTTGCAAGATAGCAGTGGACAAAAGTAACATATTGAAGTCTAGTCGATACATTTCAGGAACTCAGCAGCCCAAATTTTATTACTGTCTTTGTGTGGCGGAAAAAAAATGAACTTCCTATCAACATTTGTGACATTTGAGAACCTCCATGAGGTTCGGCGATTGTGCCACTGGGGACCAGTCATAGCTCTGTCTGTCATTGCTATATGCTCCACCATGGCGATTCTGGATTCCATTATCTGGTACTGGCCACTTGACACGACAGGAGGCAGCATTAACTTCATCATGCTCATCAACTGGACAGTCCTCATCCTCTACAATTACTTCAATGCTATGTTTGTCGGACCTGGATACATCCCTCTTGGCTGGAAACCAGTAAGGCTCTCAATGAGTAGACTTAAAGCCCTTAAAACCTTCACTAATATAGATACAGTAATGTAAAGAACAAGTCAGGACCTTGTCTGCAAAATCACCACATAAATAAGAAATGTAGAGAGAAGGTATTCAGACATATGAAACATGTTGCATCAATCATTTGACTAGTTTGTTTATCCCAAAACAGGAGAATCTACAGGATACTCAGTACTTACAGTTCTGCAGGGTGTGCCAGGGGTTCAAGGCCCCAAGATCCCACCATTGTCGGAAGTGTAACAGGTACACACACACTTTTAACACTAATGGGAAGTTTTTTATAAGTAATGCATACGCAATTGTGTGTTTTTAATAAACACTGCACAGGAAGGCAGCAATGTGCAGAACACCGAACGTATACCTTCTTAAATCAAATGATCAGCTTTTTTTCACAAATTGTCAAATCATAATACAAATGCACAATGAGTTTTGTCAACAACCAGTCAGTTCCCCCAGCATTCCTCTCCTCCTCTGCTTTGCCCTCCTCAGGTGCGTGATGAAGATGGATCACCACTGCCCCTGGATCAATAATTGCTGTGGCCACCAGAACCACGCCTACTTCACTAGCTTCCTTCTGCTGGCTCCCCTGGGCTGCTCACATGCTGCCATCATCTTCATTATGACCATGTACACTCAACTCTACGAGAGGGTCAGTAGTCCTGTTACACCCCTGCATGTCATAACATAACATTATTTTAATCTTTTTTTATAGAAAAAGTAAAGCCTCCTTTTTACTGTCACACCTAAGGTACTGTATATTTCTGTTGCAAAAGTTTATTAATAAGTTCAACGGAGTGTAATGTTTTCTATATTCTCAGATCTCATTTGGCTGGAGCACTGTGAAGATTGACATGAGTGCTGTACGCCAATTCCAGCCCCTCATGCCCTTCAGTGTACCTGCCTTTGCTGCCACACTCTTTGCCTTAGGCTTGGCACTGGGCACCACTATTGCTGTTGGCATGCTTTTCTTCATACAAGTAAGAGTTTTATAATGCGTGCACTGGACTTTGTCTTATGAATCTGAAATTTTCCGTGAGTAAATGAACAGTAATCTTCTAACGCTAGACTACATATTGTGAGCTCAGTTTTCCACAGAAACCAGATTAGCTTTGAAAACATCCAGTGAAAAATCTGACCCATCAGCAGGTATGAGGAGATACGGATGTGACTCCCATACTATGAACATATATTCAAACTGTTAGATCTGCTTAACACTAAATATATATTGCAAAAGCAGTACAGATTTGAATGGAGATTAGTAAAGATGCAGAGCATGGCATAGAATTTAGCAAAAAAAACATTCACGTGAGAGCCAGACAAAATCCAAATTTTACAGCTGTCCTGAAAGAAACGCTCACTGAGTATTTCCGTAGGGTGAGAGTGAACTGACTTAAAGACATGGAGTTGCTCTTGGTATTTAATCCATCTGTATTTTTCAGATGAAAGTCATTCTTCGAAATAAGACCTCGATCGAGTCCTGGATTGAGGAAAAGGTCAGAATGTTGATTTCCAATTACGAGAACAACATTGTAATGCACATGTAACACACAGTAATTCTTATTATTAATGTACATGTTTATTCACACAATTTTGAAGGATATTCACAAAAGTAGTGTGTCTTACTCCATGCATACAAGTTCCACTACCAACAATATGATAAAGAGTTAAGTTGAGTCACATTATTCCACCCCCAAACTCATTTACATGTTTCACCACTAGGCCAAAGACAGAATACAGCACTACCAAACAGGAGAGGAGTTCATCTTCCCTTACGATCTTGGCAGCCGCTGGCTGAACTTCAAGCAAGTCTTCACATGGTCAGGGACGCCCAAGGGTGACGGCATTGAATGGCCAGTCCACCCCAAGTGTCACCAGCACACCTTAACTGTAGGTTCAGTTTATTTGTTTGTTTTCATGGTCAATGCCTAAATTCCTGTATTTTGAGTTGGCCTGTTATGGTGCTGAGTTATCTTTAATTAGTTAGTCCTACACACGATATTGCCCTAATGTAAATGTTCTTCCCCTTGAAACAGATTGAGCAACTGAAGCAGAAAGCTGATAAACGAGTGAGAAGTGTAAGTACCTAAAGCAGAACCATATTAGTTATTTACATATAACTACAGAAAGAAAGCAGTTTTTTCACCACGGTTATCTTAATAATGCATTAATGAACAAAAGCATTTAGAGAAAAACTGCACGTGTCCTTTTAATCTAAGGGAACAGATTACAAAGGCCAATTGGATGCATAAAATGACTGCAGCAACTATTGTCACAGTATCAATAAAAATTTAGTGCAGTATACACAATATACAGTATCCCGTTTACACTTATACTGTATCTTGTCTTAGTCATGCTTGTTCTGAGCTGTAGAATAACCAGATATCGTATGTGTCCTGGCCAGCAGGTCCAGTACCGGGCAGTGGAGGACTATAACGGAGCTTGCTGCCCTCTTAGCAAAGGTCTCCAAACCTTTTTCAGAACCCCCTGCACCGAGGAGCCCAGGATCCCCCTCCGTAAGGGGGACACCATCCTGGCAACTCGTGGCACCAAGTAAGTTAATGTGGAATTAAACAGAAACTGTTATGGTTGTATATCTAGATTCCTGATTGCTACCCTGCTAATTTTCTGTAAGTGAACAGAGTAAAACTGTACTCTCAGTTAATGTTGTTTCTCTGTAGATGGTGGATGTATGGAGACAAAGTGCTGAGTGAGGAGCAAATGAGAGGTAAACAAATTTGAATGACCAAACAGTTTATCATCAGTGGTCAGCCATGGATGTATAACAGTTTCCTTTATTCTTTTTTAACTTTCAGCTGGAGAGCGCATTAGGGGATGGTTTCCAAGGCGATGTGTGGAGAAGTGCCATTATGACACAGCTGCCAGTGATAGCACCAGCGATAAGAAAGTAAATTAATATATTTCAACAGACTTTATGTAGAGAGGGGGAGTTAAACTGATCTAAAGGACCAGTAGTGTCTGTCAGTTTTCATAAACTTAATGAGACCTATCCAGTAAAGATGTCATACCTGATACTGCAGACTCACTTGGTTAAAATTTGTCACACGTCAGCACCGACTTGAAGTTTTTTACTGCAACAGAGTTCTTTAAGTCTTACTTTGCACCGTGCTGTCAAATAATGTCTTGAAGAGATTTGCAGAATTCTTTCACAAAAGACTGGTTCCAAGAGTTCAGTTTGACTCCTTTGACTAAAAGTGAAACCCAGCAAGAGTCTTAATTTCCAAGAATTGCCACAAGGCTTTAATGTAACTTCATTGTGATAATGTTTATTTTGTACTTAAATATGTTGTTTTTGTGTTGATGTCCATATTTGCTAATTATGCAATGCCTCTGCCCAGCTAACCCCAGGGCTTCGTCATGCAACTCTTTCTACAGTATGGAGATAACATTTAATTTCTTTTTATTATTTTTGTAAAAACAAATTGTTGGCCTCAAAGTAAAAATTGAAAATTAAATAAAAAAATTCTGCAAGAATTGTTCGCCTCTTTGTGATTGCTGTGGTTTTATGAAAGATATGATTCTATTAAAAGCTGATTTAAAAACAGGAAAGTGATTTAAAAAATATAGAATTTTTTTTTTTTTATCTTAATATAATGACTGATACTATCTGTATGTATAAAGGACAATACACACAAATTTGAAAAATGTACAGATTTATACAGTGATGTTGAGACTAATTGAACATAACTATAAAAAAATGTAATGTAAATAATTATTAGACCACTGTGACAAAGCAGTGAAAAGTCAACATTTGTCATAGACATGACTTGTAAATCTATTAGGGTTTTCTTCTGTGCAAACATGAGGAAAAACTCTGTCAAAAGACGCATGAAATGTTTGTTTTACAAATTAAATAATGAAGTAAGCTGTATTTAAATGAATACAACAAAAAATAGATTTTCTCAGTAACAAGTAAAAAATTAAGAACTGATTAAAAAAAACTATCTAGAAATGGGAGAAGAGAATATGAAAAGGTCATATTGAAGGCACGTTGTATTGAATTTCAACAGAAAATCACAGGTGGTGTAATTACTTCCTAAGTTGTATTATGTAGCACTAGTTAGTACATTGTCGAAACGCAGGTCAGAAACGCCGTTGTAGTTACTGCGCCGTTGTAGTGTGACTACATGTCCCATATTTCACTGCGGCTTTCTCAACCAGTCACGTTCCGTGTCAAGTGTCACGTGGGGTGTCCAGCCTACTTCGTGTAAGTGACTTCCAGTAGTGGGAGCTTTGGTATTTGAGCAGGAGTGGGACTGGTTGTGCCACTTCTTCGTTTCATATTCTCAGGAAAACGACGAGTACTGGAGCCATGTGAACAGTTCTGCTACCATATCGCGCGATTCAACGGTTTGAAGCATCACGGAACGAGCACAGGTAAGCTCGTGCTGAGTTGCCAGGCTGCTGTCTAGTTAACAACGATTTAGAGTTGCTATCTGCCTGGGCCGCACCACTGTGTTTAACAACATATACTGTCAGCTCTGTTAACTACGGGATCATACTTATCGACAGGAAGATCGCCATCGCTACCGCTGCTACTAAACTCCCACAGGATCACTTTAAAACGTAGCATATTGCATGTGTGTTTTTTTCATTTAAGCTAACGTGGTTGTAAGTGTGCACATAGCTTTAGCTAGGCACCACCTCAGCTGTCAACCAGTGACAGGTACTGGGCCACTCTCGACAGCAATTAACTTTCCAGCACCCATGGACTTTAGTCTCGATTATTATTCAGTGGCTGAAAGTGTGACCACTAGTATGGTCAGGTTTTGGGGCTGTACAGTGGATGGGATGAATGTGACTATCACAAGCAGTTTACTAGCGCATGTATCACCACATTGTCTTGTGATTTACCCCTGACTTTAATGTC
This sequence comes from Coranthus polyacanthus, assembly GCA_037367275.1. NCBI lineage: Eukaryota > Metazoa > Chordata > Actinopteri > Kurtiformes > Apogonidae > Coranthus > Coranthus polyacanthus. The sequence continues at coordinate 10,876,358 of JAPQRN010000012.1, forward strand.
ATTTGTGCATCTTTTTCTTCAGATTGAATTGCAACGTTTGCACACAAACATTGGTACAGCGCTTCAGTGTTTAACGTGTTGAACTGTCTCTGTGTAACCTATGAGTTGCAGCATCAGCAGGGGAAAAAAAACCGTTTAATAAGACTGCCATTGTGAATCCCAGTAAAACCATTTCATTGTTGCAGGCTAATATGTCAGGTAAAAACAACAATTGCAAACAGACACTGCAAGAATGTTGATTATATGACCTCCTGTCCAGCCAGGAATTCTTTTGAACATTACCTAATTTAGCAGATTAGTAATTGCAATAACAATAACTTTAACTAAAGTGATGCAACAGTGAGACACTTATGTAACTAGGAAGTCTGAGTCTAGGTGCTGTGCGTAGGTAACTGGACTGAGAGTTTGCAAAACACTCAAAGAAACTCTGACCAAGTGCAGATGCGTATGTACAGCACCTGGATATACCATGACCTGGATGAAAAATCTAAACTTTATGAAAAAAAAAATTATATTTCTATTCACAAGATCGTCTTTATTTTTCAGACGGGACAAAATCCTGTGTTACCAATTAGGTTCGCTTTTCAATTGAGAGGTGTTTTCCCAAAAAAATACTAAGCGTTTCCTGTAATAGCCTTCTAAGATGTATTGTTGTTTTTTAGCTGAAAATTATGGGCTTCTTGTCCCTCATATAGTTCATTATCTAGAGAAGACCAGTGTTTTTCTTCTGTATGGCTTTAGAAATTAAATTAAGATACAGACTTCAACTGCTGGAAATGAGTACTAATGCCATCAAGTCTTGTTTCTTGTGTCTCTCACCATTGTTTTTCCCATCCCCCTACAGCAACTTCTCAGATCCTGTGACAGTTCAGATAACAGGCCAGTACCATGTCCATGTTCAGCACTGGCATCCTTGTGCTGACGTCTCCTCTGCACACCCTCCCCCTGCGCATCGCTCCCGTGCTCAGCTCTGCTGCCCAGCTTGTGGAGCGCACACTGTACGTCCACCTCCACCCCGGGCTTAACCTGGGTAGCGGAAGCCAGCCTCGGCCGGTTTTCATCCCACCGGTAGTAGACCTATCTACACTCATTACCCGCCTTTACAGCAATGCAGCGGATGTCTGTGGCCACCTGGACGTTCGTGTTTTGCTGACCAATGTCCGTGCTCAGTCGGCAGCCTGCAGCGGGACCGCCGTTCCAAACTGCCCCTTCCCCACTCCACAACCTCTTTCACACTCCCCGGAGGTGGTGCTAACAGACTTTCCTGTGCAAGATCCAGGCCAATCTCATCAAGTTACACAGTGTCTGCAGAGGTACACGGGCCACTGCTACGCCTGCAGCCCCAGCCTGCCCTCAGTGCTGCTTCACCCACAGCTAATGGACCTGCAGGAGAACAAAGAAGGGCTGGTGGATCCTGTAGAAAAGGCCGAATCCTTGGAGACTTACAGTGATGTGGTAGTAGGTGGAACGTTTGACCGGCTTCACGGGGCCCACAAGACACTGCTCAACATCTCATGTCTGTTAGCCAATAAGAGGTTCCTTATAGGTGTGTGTGACCAAGCAATGCTGAAAAGTGAGTATCTGTGAGTATGGTTATCATGTGATGTTTGTCACTGAATGAGAGGAAGTTTTCTTCTTTTATTGTTGTTTTTTTTGTTCTTATTTATTTATTTATTTTTTACCTTTTCCAGTATGACTCAGTGGTACAGACTTCAGGCAAGGCAGTTTTATTTATTAAGCATGTTTCATACTCAGAGGTAAATTCAAGGTGCTTCACAGAGAAGTAAAAAAAAAAAGCACACTTGAAACAGCACAACACAATTCAAAAGTTAAGTTCAAAGTCACAACAAAACAATTACATAGAGCCAATTAAAAGAGATACATCTTTCTAGAAATAAATAATTAGATAAAAGACATTTAGTTAAAAGCGCTTGAGGGGGGAAAAGTTTTCTGCACTGGTTGAGGCATACCTAAAATCATCAGGCAGTTTCTCCCAGTGCTGTGCCGTGTAATAACTAAATTACTAAAACCTCAGATGAACTGCAGGTAGTAACACCTCATACTGTACATGAAGTGATACATATAACCTGCTGTACATCATGTAAAATTGCAAAAACAGATTGATGTCAGACTTCTCTTTCCATCTCCAGGAAAGGTGCTGAAGGAGCTGATCGAGCCCTACTCCCTGCGGGTCCAGAAACTACACGAGTTCCTTGAAGACGTCAAACCTTCACTACAGGTGGAGATCGTGCCCCTTGACGACCCCTTCGGAGTTTCTGTGGTGGACCCTTTACTGCAGTGCATCGTGGTTAGCGAGGAGACCAGGAAAGGAGGCGAGGCTGTCAACAAGAAGCGTATCGAGAATGTAAGTCCGTAAATCTATAATGCGCCTAACAGAAGCTTTTGCTTTGGCTCCTTGTTGTGTCTGTCTGAAGGAAAACAGAGATTTATAGTGTAGAAAAAGCAGAGGATATGAGTCTTACTGCACATTTGATCCTGTCTCCAGATATATGTGATGCACACCTTTGTACGCACTAATGCATATTTGATTTTTTGTGTGTTTTTTCTCTCTGAACCAGGGCCTTCCAGCTCTCATCGTCCATGAGATCCAGCTGCTTAAAGATGCACACCACACCGAGACAGAGGAGGAGAAAATCAGCTCTTCTAGTCTGCGCTCTCGTTTGCTCGGCACACTCCTCACCCCACCCAAAGTAAGTCCTAAAGTGTTTCAAGCCTTACAGTGTTGCTCAAAGTGTTTACATTTGATCTTTTACAGTAAAGTTTTCCGCTTGAGCAGGCCAGACTTATTTGAGAAGCCGTTTGATGTTGCTTGTTCAAACATAAAGTTGCTTTTTCCTCACCTCCTCTTATTGTTACTTTATGTGAAGTGCTACAGTTTTGGCTGCCGTTCTTCATTTTGAGATTATCAAAACAATTTATGAATTTGTTTCATATTCTGCATCTGTACTGAATGTCCTGTCCTGTTAGGATGCATCCCACCTCCCTCCGTTTCCATATGTGATTGGTCTGACGGGGGGCAGCGGCAGTGGAAAGAGCTCTATCGCCAGGCAGCTGGAGGCGCTGGGTGCAGTCAGGATTGACTGTGACAAGCTAGGCCATGAGGTGTACCAGCCGGGTACAGCAGCCTACCACAAAGTGCTTGAAGAATTTGGGTCAGGTAAGGAAGCGCTTTGCCTTTAGGACATATTTTTTTTGGAAGGTTTGGGATGTGATTTGATGTACTATCCATCTGTTTGTGATATCTCATCCACCGACTGTCTTATTTTTGTGAAATACAAGAGCATTATGCACCTTTTGTCTTTTTTAGTATTTAAAACACTATATTGATTGACATAATGAGGGCAGTGGAGAAACTAAAGGGCAGAGCTGCGATGTCTCACACATCAGTAGTTTGATTTTGATGAAAGTTGATGGAATGCCTTCTGGCTTTTCAGTTTTTGACGGGCCCAATGACAAACTAATGGGGGTAGCATAGTAAGGTCAAAACTTCATATTTGAAAAGGCAGTGATTCATAACATATGATAAAACCGGTCCATCTTGTCAGTATGTACTGCACACCTCAATGATGCAGAGTACTTTCCCCAATGGTGTTTATGTGCACCATGATCGAAAATGTTTAAGTTTATTTAGACCTCGTAAACAGAAAGTCGAAGTTTCATTTAAGCGAATTCTTAATCATGGGCATTTTTTGATTTTGCTGGCATTATGTGAAATAGGTGGAGAAAAGTGTACATCGTTTATTAAATATGAGGAGTCGATAAATTGACATTTTTTGGAGATTATCCACTAACAAAGACCATATGCTTCAATAGTATATTAAAAAAACTTTAGATGACGAACCCAGTAGAGGTCGTACACTAGCTTGTTTTTTCAAAGTTGTCTTGTGAATACTATTGTATTGTATTGTATTGTATCTTCTCTTCCTTTGCAGCGCACTGACTATTTTGTTTTGGTCATTTTTAGATGTTTTAAATGAAGATAAAACCATTAACAGGCGCGCTTTAGGGCGGAACGTTTTTGGAAGCCAGGTAGTATGACAAAAATATTTGTTGTCTTATTTCCTTAATATATGTTGCCTGTCATAATGTACTGATGATTTACTAAAATGCTCTTTTCAATACAGGAACGATTGAAAGCCCTAACAGACATTGTGTGGCCTGAGATTGCACTCCTGGTGAAAAACACAATCAACCAAGCCAGAGAAGAAGGTTAGTTCTTTTTTAGCTTATACAAATGTATGTCAGTACCATAGAAATGCATATTAACTATACATGTAAGACAAGAAGTTTCTTATCACTATTTATATACTATACCATGACCTTTACCTTTGTACTCAGTTGATTTAAATCTTTCCTCTACTCAAGGTCTCACACTGACACAGTACATTGATAATTCATAAATAGCTGTTTCTTAGCTTTGAAAGGAGGACACATTTCTCAGTAACTTTTCTTTTTCTTAGGTAAACAGGTTTGTGTGGTGGATGCAGCAGTTCTCTTGGAGGCAGGCTGGACAGATATGGTCCATGAGGTTTGGGTCACAGTCATCCCTGAGGAGGAGGTAATGTGTGTGCAGATTCTTCATGGGGATTAGATTGAGGTGCTCTGCCACTCATGCCGTCATATGATGTAAAATATATATATTTTATGTGTGGTTGGCATGTGGCACAGTCTTATCTGTAAAGTGCAGCCGGCTAACCACATGTTTATGTTCTACTAGTGGTAATCCAGTGCACTGGTGTGTCAAAGGTATGCTGTAGAAAGATAATGGATAAAAGTCAAAAACGTCAACTTTCAGTGCAGATTGAATTCCCCAAATTAAAGGCATGAATTGCATCTTTAATATAAGTCGTATGCTGTCACTTTCTGTGTGTAGAAAATGATTTCAGAATGATAGTCAGAGCTGTAAGGGCAGTTTAAGATGCTACCACAGGGGGGTGCCAAAGTCAGGGAATTTGAACTTTTACAGACAAGGAAACAATCTTTTTATTAACCAAATCCCCACTTTCCTTTCACTTTTAGGCAGTGTTACGGATAACAGAGCGGGACGGTGTGACCACGGAAGACGCCCTGCGCAGGCTGCAGAGCCAGTGGTCCAACACCAAGCAGATAGAGCACGCCAACGTGGCTCTGAGCACACTGTGGGAACCAGAGGTGACTCGGAAACAGGTCAGACACACGTGCTGTAAAGAATTTTGTTCTTTGAAATCTGAAATTATGTTACATCTTTGTGATAACACTTGCGTTTTTTTTTTTCATTATTGAAGATACTAAAGGCTTGGAATCTTCTCCAGAAGAGAATCCGACAGAGACAAGAGGGACAGTAGGAACCTGCATGGGTCACGTCATCATTGCAGCCGTAACCTGTGCATGCAGAACAGGCCCAGGGACATGTGCGCAGAAACGCCTGATCCACATAAAGGAAACGCTGCCTTAAAGTGAAAACAGTCACTGTGCCATTGCCGAAAACTCAACAAACTCCCTCATTTCTTTGACCAAGACTCAGTGCCTGATTATTCACTGGTTTTTAAAATCGAATTTTATAGTTGAAAGATGGATGGAGGAGGAAAAAAAAACTTCCCTGAATAAATATTTATAAGCTGGAATGCCTGTTAGGGATTAATGCAATATTTTATTCTAAGAGACATAGATCGGATTTAATCCAAAGATTTTTTTTTTAATTTCTCGAATAACATGCCTTTAGTAGAAAACAAACGGATTAACAGATTAAATTGAACTCACAACATCCAGAAATTGTACACCATCTCAAGGCCATAAGGCTGAACTGAATATTTTGGGCATATTTTAAGTTTGATTAATATGAATGTAGTCAAAAGCAACTTGCGGTAAGGGAATGGTGAGCTACCAAAAACAGACTAGGATTGTCACGGTTAAATCATATGATTATATTATGTGCTTATCACTGTGGTTTCTAGATTTAGAAAATATATCTAGCGGTATTTTAAGCACATGGGTTTCTACATTGCCAGACAAACTGCGTAGTATTGTTGAAATGTGTGCAATAGATGAGGATCATTTGTAGAGTGAGTGTAGAGGTCATTTTGAATGGGGGTAAACGGTGAGAACTGCGCGGCGAGTAAATGCAGAAGGGTACATACAGTAGCATGTCTATTAACTTAGCCAGCAGGCAACGTAGATCATTCTTTAAATTGGCATTAATATTTTTATACCAATAAACGAAAACCTGTTGAAAATATTTACATTCCAACCGAAAAAATTGTACTGGTCTTGTGTTTAAAAAAAAGGTCCAGAGAGACATTTGTTTTAAAGAGCGAAGTGTCACATGATAAGCTCTTTAGACAATCTCAGAAAGTACGTGTAAAAGAGTGGAAACTAAAGTCAATATTAAAGTTGTGTCTAATGAGGTATCACCTGGTCCCACAGTTTGAGAAAATTGTGTCTTTAATCTTATTGTGTCACTTGTTTGTTTCACAGTTTGTTTTCGTATGATGCTGACATTTACGAGAAGTCTTCAAAATTATTT
>JAPQRN010000012.1:10908619-10961139 GCA_037367275.1 Coranthus polyacanthus
ATTGTTAAGTTATTTACCACCACCCACCAGTCTTGATATCGTTCTGTTTTGCGACTTATCCCCCATAAAAGGCTGTTGCTAATTAGTCAACATAATGTTAAATACACGGGACTTTTCTGAACGTCCACATACTAAGTGGGAATTAAACAGAAATACAAGAGTGTAGTTCGTGTAGCCACCGATAAAAGCAGAACAACAGACCATGTACCTTGTTTAGTTTAAGCGACAAGTTAAAGATAACACAGGTGCTGCTTAATTGACGAAATGTTCGGACTAATGGTCTCTCTTCTTCGTCTCTTTCAAAGCGGCATGTCGGAAGCTTTAATCCGGCGAATAAAGGAGCTGGAGGTGGAGCTGGAGAAGCTCAAGTCCCAGCTGAAGGAGAGGAATGAAGCAAAGGAAGAAAACAACGAGGGGACGTCGGACAAACGCTGCGGCACCGAGGGGAACGCCGGTAGTAAAAAAAGTAGGAAAGCGGGCAAGGAGCGGCCGTTTGACTTCTCTGCCCATCCTAAGCGCCATGTGGCTCTGCGGCTGGCTTACCTGGGATGGTCCTACCAGGGCTTTGCGGTCCAGGAGAACACAGACAACACGGTGGAGGCGAGGCTTTTTGAAGCACTGCTGAAGACTCGGCTCGTCCAGGACCGGCAGAGCTCCAACTACCACCGGTGTGGTCGTACTGATAAAGGAGTCAGTGCCTTTTCCCAGGTGAGTCCACAGAGATGGACGAGTGTTATGTAACTGCTTCCACAGAGACCGCTTGGAAATATCCCAATAGTCAAATAGACAACAACAACAACACACAACCACGCTCTCTAAACCTCAGGCAGGAACCAGTGGTATTAACTCACGGTTCTGTCAGTTATTGTCCTCTTAAAAACAGTCTCGAAAAGGAACGCTTTCTTTCACCGCAGTATAAACACTTAAATGTCACCAAGTAAGCAGAACGCAAGTAAAAGTATGCTTCCCTCCCCCCAGGTCATAACCATCGACTTGCGTTCTACCCAGTTCTGTGGCGGACTGGGAATTGTACTCCCCGAAAATGTTGACGTCAGTGTCCAGAATAAAGCGGATGTCTCTGAGCTTCCGTACGTGAAGATTCTGAACAGAGTCCTTCCCCAGGACATAAGGGTCTTGGACTGGGCACCAGTAGCGGAGGGTTTCAGCGCACGCTTTGACTGTCAGTCCCGTACGTATCGGTACTATTTCCCCAGGGGATGCTTGGATGTGGCAGTTATGGCAGCCGCCGCAAAAAGGTGAGTGAAAACCCTTCAAGTGCATATTCTGATATGACTCCTTCCCCTTTTGAAACATGCTGAACTGAGAGCAGAAAGAATGGAAAGTCAATGCGCTGCTGTACTGTCCCGTCACCCCATGCAGATACGAAGGGACGCATGATTTCCGAAACCTGTGCAAAATGGACGTGGGCAACGGAGTGCTGCAGTTTGAGAGGACCATCCTGTCGGCCTCGGTCAAACCTGCAAAAGCACAGCACGTCACCAGCACAGACCAATATGACCTCTTTGTATTTGAGATTAAAGGTCTAGCCTTCCTCTATCACCAGGTAAACGGAGATAACTGATAACTGCATCTCATATGACGTCTTTCAGTGTAGCTTTGATTAATATATTTAACAGCATTATCTGAGTCAAACGAATCCCCTTCCAAAGATGAATGGTGCTGTTGTATTAGCAGCGTACGTTATCACTGTAAAATTCTTATGCTTTGCTACAGGTGCGCTGCATGATGGCCGTGCTTCTTCTGATAGGACAAAAACTGGAAGCCCCAGAGATAATCGACCGGCTCCTGGATGTTGAGAATAACCCTAGAAAGCCCCAATACAGGTGAGCTGGCTGTTGCTGATGCGTCAGAGCTGCTGCAGTATTGTTTTTGCCTTTTCTGAGTCGTTCGAGTCTTAACATTTTCAGATTCTACATGTCAAGCTTTGAGTATTCATAGTGTAGACGGAAACATCTGCAGTTCAAACTAGTGTTCAAAGTTATTTTTTATTGTTCTTCTAGAGGAAAATAGTGCTAGTATACCAAATATAGATATGTGGAGTGAAAATGCACAGTGAGTGCCGTTAAGGATATCAACAGCAGGTGGGATAAAAGTGATGTGGTCTTTTAATCGTCCATGTGACCTTCAGCTCAAACTCCTTGTGGACTGGATGGTCATGGCAATTTAATACAGCACCACTACTTTAATAATAGTAACATCTAGGGCTCTAAATTGTGCAAATTGCTGTTAAATATGCTCTTGTCTCGTCTCTAGCATGGCAGTAGACTACCCTCTGGTGCTGTACGACTGCCGTTTTGAGGGTCTGAGTTGGAAACAGGAGGCTGAAGAGGTGAACCACGTCCTCTCCACGCTGCAACAACACTGGACACAAAGCGCAGTCAAGACCCACGTCCTCCATGGGATGATCCAGGGTTTGGAAACCATAGGTGGGAAGACTCTGGGGGCTGTATTCTGTTGAATTTAATCCACTTGATTATGTTGACAGAGTTGTTTTGTTAAATAAACCTGTTTTTCAGGAGTAAAGGTAACTTTTACTTGAAGTGGCTTTTATTACAGTGCAATACATCACCATCCTGTTTAGTAAACATTATGTGGATGATAGGGATAGGGTTGGAGCTGTGTATAGCTTAGCAGCAGTCCATTATACAGAAATAACAGACCAAATATCAGAAACAAATATTCAACAAAGCTGTATAAGAAATGCAGTCGGACAAGTGCCTCTAGTGTAGCCCTGTTCTGTCTTACTGCTCTGAAAGTGGGCTGTTACATTTATCTTAATCATATTTTATAATTTACCTATTACTTTACCTCTTTAGTTTTCATTTTTCTCCTTATTTCCATGAATTATGTTGCTTACACTTGAACTATGAACTTTTTTACAGAGTACACACTGTTTTGTTTGATTTCTCCTCAGGTGGAGCGTCTTCTAACCACTGCTGGCTTGTAGAAGGCAGTAGGCAGAAAAACTACCGGCCCTTACTGGAGCGTCCATTCTGTGAGAGCCTGGAGTCCAGGATAGACCATTTTGTGAAGAGAGGCCGACTGGAGCGGGAGGAAGGAGAGAATGGAGGTGAAACGGTCCACAGAGGAAAAAGGTCCAAACATTCTCACAATTCCTCCAGTGAGCCTGTTGCCTCAGAGATTCCATCTTTAAACCAACACGCTGTCCAGAAAGCAGAAAATTAACATTTTTCATTTGGGAAATGGACTGAAGCAAAACGGTATTTACTTTTTATAACAGGAAATGCATTGCAAATTAATTGCACTGTATATATTTTTAGTCATGCAAAACTTTGTTCGTCTTGCTGGGAAATAAACAAGTTTTGGAAAAGTGTCTGTTGTAGAGTTTGGTCAATTCAAGTTGAAGGGGACCTGCCATCAGCTAAGCGGAACTGTCGCCAAAAGTAGTGGTACGTCGGAAGATATTCGGCGTTGCTCTTGTCAAGCTAAGAAGCTAGGTATTTAGCAGCAAGTTGGAGTCGAATTTACAGTTAATAGACACCAGTGTTAGAAGTAGTGTCAGTAACCCTCCTCACCTGACTGTATAGTCGACAGAAAGGCGATGGAATGGCTGCGGTTTTATTTGCTCGCATACGTGTTGTTTTCAGCTGATTAATACTTGTGCTAACGTTAGCTTGTTAGCAGTCTTGGTTGTTTACTGCCTCAGCCCACTGCCGTGGCTCTGCCCGGATTTGTCCTGTACATTCAGGTGATTTGAGGAGCACCTCGCGTTTAACTACAAGGTAAAAGCAAAACTGCATAAAATAAGTCTGTCTCGGTAATGGTGACATAATAGCTCGAGTTTGAAAACAACCAGTCACTCTGCAGGTTTGAGACGACTGAAGCTGTAGTCAAAGGATGGTCTTGGATTTAGTTTTGGCTTTTGGTCAAGAGTAACCTTCAGAGCTGTCTTTTCAACCAGTCAAACCAGTTTAGAGCCAAGTTCACCCAGACAAGTAGCACTTTATCTGGGTGTAAGTCAGTATTCACACAGCAGGGGGCGCCTTGTTAGCCCTTATGAGAGTGTAAGAAATAAACAGCAAAACGCACAAATTAAATTCGAAGTGGAAGCAAATTGACTTCTCAGGACTTTTCATGTTATGTTACAGCAAAATACAGCCTGTAAATTTTTAATGTTTGGTTGTGTGCTTAGGATTTAAAATGCATTTCTAATTGGTGTGAGCATCTCTTAAGTATTTGATGTGTTATTTTATGACCTATGTAGTTTACACCTTCTATGTTTGGTTTCCACAGTCCCGTAGATATTATTTTCAGACGACAGACATGCCCAGATTTAGGTACCCTGCGGATATTTCTTTGATGTCAGTAGATTTTTAGTTGACATTGACTGACTTAAAAAGTGGGAGTGTAGGTACTATAAATAACGCTGAAATTGCTTGGTTTCATTCCCCTGTCTTTCCTTCAAGATGTATCTGGTGGGGCTGACAGGAGGCATTGCCTCAGGGAAAAGCACGGTGTCTTCAATGCTGCGGGAGCTAGGCTGCCCGATCATTGATGCTGATGTCGTGGCCAGAAAAGGTACGTGTCTCCTGGTAACACTTCAGGTTTACTGTACGTAGCGAATACACGTTAAGGTGAAATAAGTCAAAAGTGCCGAGCAGCTGCGGGGACAATATGGTTTTTAATTCACCTTAACTCTCACAACATTGACCAAAGTATTCCTTGCCTGTAGTAATAACGATGTCTAGTGTTCGTGTTTGATTATTACTATAAATGCTGTAATGGACATAAAGAGGTTGGGCCTGTAGGAGGTTTATTAAGACAGCCCCTCAGAGAGACAGCACATGAATCATGAAAGCTGTCTCTTTCGACTGCGGGCATGATGTTTTAGTAATGGGAAGATAAAAAGGTCACAACTAGGTGAAGAGTTTTCAGCTGCAACGTAGAAGTAAACATTAAGCTTTAGGTTAATGATTTCACTTTTCTCGTTTTGTTCCTGTCCATCGTCCTCCATTGCATGACTCTTTTGCCAGTATTTTTGTTAAGGCTCGTCTAAAGTAATGACATAATGGTTATTTCTAACAGTCGTGGAGCCCCACACCCCTGCCTACTGCCGTATAGTCTACCATTTTGGTCCTGAGATCCTGCTTGAGAACGGTGAGATTGACAGGCAGAAGCTGGGGCAGCTCATTTTCACCAATGAGGAAAAGAGGAAGCTGCTGAACTCCATCACCCACCCAGAGATCCATAAAGCAATGCTGAAAGAGATCCTGTTTTACTTTCTTAGGGGTGAGTGATGAATCAGGATCGGTTCACTTACTGAAATTGAGTCCAGGCTGTTGGTGCAGCATTTGTCACAAAGGTTTCTGAAATGCTGCCGGGCACAATCACAAGATTTAATGAAACATACCCGAGATCAAAGATATGAATACTGTAATTTTTCTGTAAGCATTTCAAAGTTTAAGTTAAAAAACTATGGTATCGGGTTAGAACTTTGAGTATTTATTTATTTCACTTTTCTTAACAACATTGTATATTAAGAATTCAAATTCAGAGATTATATTTTGGTCTGCAAATGCAAAGCACGATTAACAAACGAATGCATTTTGGTGCGCTTTATGCGCATATTACGTTTGGTGTGTTTTTGTATTTGCAAACCACCTTTATGTCATTGAATTGGTGGGCATTTGTAAATTGTGTTTTGTCTGTTTTCCTGTAAATTAGCTCCATAGTCTCGTGTCGTCCGATCGGCTCTTTTGATGAGCCTTCATAGAGACGGCCGGTCAAACCATTTAGAACAAATATCGCCCGCTAACGTTCGGTTGTCGTTCGATCGATGGGAATACTCTTACCTTACCTATTACCCTGCAACAGGCCTGTCTCCCAGTCTCGCATGGAAAGGCTCAAGTGGCTAAAAATAAACTCCTCACATATGAGTTGTTGTTTATTCATAAAAAGTAATTAAGTTGATTGTGTTACCGGTATGTTCACAGTGTTAAGAGTGTAAATGTGTTGACACTAATTAATTCTGTTTCACAATGCTCCCCCTCCTCATCTGTCTCCCAAGGGTACCGCTACGTGGTGCTGGATGTGCCCCTTCTTTTCGAAACCAGACGTCTCACTCAGTTTCTCAACCACACCGTAGTAGTTTACTGGTAAGAGTGCTGCTCATTTTTCTCCATTTCCCCCCATAACTTTTGAGTTTTACTTTTGGATTGTTTGTTTACAGGTTTCTGATTTGAAGTCATTAAATATCTGGCGCTCTGTTTTTGACAGAAACTGACCATTAAGCCCTCAGTTTTGTGAGTTATTGGATACATTTTTCTAGCCTCCTCTGTGCCTTGTTAGCATGACTCATTGCCTCTGGATTTTTTAACAAGGCACTCTGGCTGCACCATAAATAACCCCCATTGTCTGTTCCTTTTCAGTGACCCTGCCACTCAGCTATTGCGCCTGATGCAGAGGGACGGCCTGACCCAGGAGCAGGCTGAGCAGCGTGTGGCTGCACAAATGCCGCTCAATGAGAAGCGCGGCTTGGCCAATCATGTTATTGAGAATTCAGGCAGCCGAGAGGACACCCACCGACAGGTCCTGAGGCTGCACACAAAGTTGGAGGACTCCATGGACTTTCTCTTAGTGAGGGTCATTGCTATTGCCGCCACCGCTAGTCTCGGTGGGATACTGCTGTATGCAGCCAAGATGCTTTTGTCCTAACAGAGGAAAAATGAGCAGAGGAAAGGGGTTTGGTCCAGCATGTGGTCAAAGATGAAAGAGTGAGCAGAAACAGGCGAAAGAAGGTCTGAGGCGCCGATGCATTTTACTGTGAGATTAGCGTCACTGCACCCACCTTCACAGTTGAGAGGTGTGACGTGTTCTGTTGGCAGTTAATACGGACTTACATTATTAGCATAACTTGCACTGACAAATATGGTTTAGTGTGAAGGGTTTCTATGTGCAATTTCTGTTGGTTTTACTCTGACACTGAAAAAAAAACCGAAGCTGCACCTTAGAGGCTCAGTTTCTGTATAAGATCCCCCTCTTTGCTCAGCGAGTGAACTTTCGACGCTTATCGCCGATTGGAGCAGAAGAACCGGCTCTAACTTTATTTTGATGCAGTTATTGCTCGCCTAACATCGGTAAGACCACCAAAAGTGATCCAGTAACTGTAGGAACTAAGAGATTTATTTTGTTACACCATTAACACCTTATGAAGATGTGAACGTAACTTGTACAGACTGTAAATACACCAAGTACTAGAAAAAGCTATACGTTATTTACAACCCTAGTCGTGCAGAAGTAGTTTTCAGTTGTACGGCACCAACTCCCACTTTAATTATTAAGATAACCTATGGAGTACAAAATGCCAGCACTGCCCCCACTCACAGACATATTTAAATTGGATGAAATACTCCTTGTAGAGAGGACTCTTAATCACAGAATAGGAATGATTTGATCCTTGCCGAAAATGTCAAGACTGTATGTGAATGACTTGTATAATGAAGATGTGACAGAATGTATTTGACAATCTGTTTTTAGTAGAAACAGTGTGAATTTACATGAAACTTTTAATATTAACAAACCAACTTTATATTTACCACTGTATTTTCTTACACTTGAAGAAATGCTACATTTGTAATGATTTTTTTTTCTCCTTCCTGTGCACATTCATTTCCAACTAAAAGTGAGAATTTGTAAGATTAGCTGCTTAACTTAAATATAAATTGAACACCAAGGTTTTAAAGTAACAACTACCGTCACATGGTGTCAGTTTGTTGACTTGGAGTTCCAGCGTTCGTGTTTCCTGTGTGTTCAAACAGTTTCTTTTTTTTTTTTTTTTTTTTTTATGTCAGAAGGGATTCCTGAAGTTATAGCATTGGACTTTTCATCACATCGCAACTGGACTGAAGAGCCGTGAAAAGTGAAGCACACGAGGCTGTTTTTGTTTTTTTTTAGTCACTGCAGCTTGGTTATGAATTTGAAACCTCTCGTCCGACCTGTCACGACGTCTTCAGGTTTGTCGGACTTAATGGAGAATTAGAGCCACGTTAAGGAAAGAAAAGTGACGGGAAGAACGTTTTTATTTAGCATTTCCAGGAAAGGTCTTTCAGCATTAGCTTTAGTGCCAGACATTAAAAAAAAAAACTAAAAACAAGCTAGAGGAGGAAGATTGTTTTGTATTTTAAGATGGTATTTCAACTTTACAATTTTTGAATTTCTTGAATTCTCAAAATTCAGTACAAACAAAAAAAAATGTTTCTCCTTTGTTTTTTTTTGTTTTTCATGTCTGGCACTGAAAGTTTGACTTTATTCTGAAAATTCAAAATAAGCGTTCTGTGCGTTTTGAAAACATTTCAACTTTACCAATTCGACCATTAGAACTTTATTCCCAACAAGAAAAAAAAAAACCCAAAACAAATCTCGTCTTGTTTTATGTTCTCTCGAGCCTAGCATTAATTAGCTGAACTTCATTCTCACCGTTTCGAGGATGAAGTTCGGCATTTTTGACTTTTTTCTCATTATTAAAATGCATCCACTTCTGGTCAAATATCCTTACAGGAGACATAGTCCTGATGAGATGAGTCCAGACCGGGGTTCAGGAGAGCATAATGGGGATGTTGTATTAACGGTCAGTTGTGATGTCCTTGCTCTTGTCCACATTAGACACTAAAAACCAGGCCTATAGAAATGTGTGGTGACATCATCCTGGCACCGAGGCCCCGGTAGCCCGTGTGGCTCGCTTGGCTCCGTCTGCAGCCCCTACTGGTCTGCTCTTTGTTTTTATCAAGGCACTGCAGAATTAATGCAAAGTGACTTGGGCTGCAGTGGGCGGGAGGCGGTGAACCAAAGCTGCATGGCTGCACGTTTCAGACACAAATATACAATCCACAAAATCACAAACGCATCGTGATCTCTTATACATATGCATCCAGAACGTACAATTACCTACGTAACACACTGTAAAATAATGAATCCCTGGATGTTCGTCATCCAGATCCACGATGAGGAACATGGTCGGTCTATTCTTAGCTAACCTCTTTTAAAAGTGTCTCCACCACGATCCAGGGGGTTACATGCTTTCCTGGGCAGCCAGCTGTTCGGCAAAGATTTCCAAGAGTGCCTTTTTTCAGTCTCTTTCTCAGACACAGACAGAGGCCAGATGCAGACTGTGGAACGAAGACTATATCTGTACCAGCAAGTGTGAATGCTCCAGGCAGAGCAGGGTGGTGAAGTCTCAGTCTGAATATAAATTGGCTTTAATTCTGAAGGTGTCGAGCTAAAAGGTGAAAGTCTTAAGTTGCCTTGTTACACTTCATAGCAGCGCATGGATGCAGGCACAACCTGCTGCTTTATTGTGTGTTGTGGGTCCTCTCCGGGAGCAAAGCAAATAATTTTCTGATGGCAGGGGGTAAAGACTTCTATAATCTCACCATCATGTTCAGAGAGTTGGCCTAAGGCACCACAGTATGTCGGCATTTTGGAATCTCCTGTCTGAGTGGTTTTTCATCATTCCCCCCGCCTGCTGCCATCAGGGAGGTAAAACAGCTTGTTCAAAGGCATACAAAATAAATAGCTTTGCGTCAAACTCGACTGCTACTTGGGATAATTGACAGTCTAAGTGACTTTTCGATAACTATTGCATCAGTTGGTGTTGTTTGGAGTCAGAATTGTTCACTCGACTAATTTTTCATTGGAACAATGAAAGTACGTGCCATCCCGGAGGGCTACTGGCGTTCTGTATTCAGCGAGGGCTGCGTAAAGCTTTTCAGCTGTGTCTTGGCAGTAAATTATCAATTAATGCAAGTCGCTCTCAGTCATCCAGCTTTATTTAGCATTCACAAATGTAAATGTGTGGCAGAGAACAAATTAGTCTGCAGTAAGTACATATGTCAGATACATATGGGAGTCTTAGGCTCTACGCTAATTAATTTAATAATATAAGAGCATACATCTTTTCAGGGTGAGAGGGACAATTTAGTTGTCTTCATTTTCACATGCAAATATACTGTACGCCTGCACACCTGCACCCACATCCGCAGTGTTCATTCACGCTTTAAAACATGCTCAACTCCTGCATTTTTATTTGTTTTGTCTCGTCCATTATTCAAAGACCACGGTTATTTATGGATTAGTAATTAGGCAACCAGTTCATTATCTAAATTCGATTCAACAAACTTCCATTCCTGAACAATTTGTTTGATTTAGGCAGTGGAAGTAATTGACTGGGGAGGGAATTAATTAACAAAGAAGCCAGCAGGTTTGGATGCTCTTCTAATTGGAAAAAAGCAAATTTGTCCAAGGTTTTCATGCACTTCCACAGACAACGTGGCCAAAAGTTAAGTTCACGAAGCAAAAACGTCTATCGTGATATTTCTGGCTACAAGATTTGATTGCGCATGATTTTGTAGATCTCATAAAAATGAATAGCGCGCGAGTTTCTGTCACTGTGAAGGCTGGAGTTTTTGTACATGCAGTAAAATGTTTTACAGACATTTCTAGATCTTTATATAGTGCCTTGCGAAAGTTATCACCGCGCCGTTCTTCCTTTTTTCTTTTTTTTTTTTTTTGTTGCATTTCAGCTTAGAATAAAAATAGATTTTTGAGGTTTTGGTACCACATGTTTGAAAGTGTAAAGTTTTCCTGGCTTTTCTTTTCCGTAAAGCCCCACTGACTGAATGAAGTGGTCCTGCTGACCGATGTTCTGCTGTGGATCTCTGCAGCGCCTTCACTGTTATCTTTTGGCGTCTTTGTTGGGTCTCTGTTTAATGCCCACGTTGCTCAGTCTGTGAACTTGGTGGGCGGCCTTCGCTTGTCTGGTTTGTAGCGGTGTCGTTATGTTTGTCTCTGACCGGTTTGGGGAGCCGCTTGGTCTTCATGTTTGCTTCGGCTTTTCAGAACTAATTATGTGAATTCTGAAATTCACTGATCTTATTTACGGGGGTGAATACATGTACTCGCAGTGTTTTATTTTCTATTTTTTGTATTTCTTAAAGGTATGTAACATTCGCATGCGTTTGGGATCATGTGGAGTTCGCGTTGGTCTCTGTGTTGAGCTGGGAAGCAGTCGTCGTCGATGTTTGCTGACTCCACTTCTAAGTCAACGGTGGCTAGTGTTGGGCGCTGTTGGACGCTGTAGAGAAGCAGAGGCGAGGCATCAAAGAACCGAGTGAGCGTAAACGTCACCCTTTGGATTTTTACTTGAAAACCCGACCTGCGGGGGGTGAAAAATTCAGCAAGGCACTGCATGTTCTACGCTGTGCAGAGAATACCCATAAATGCCAAGAGAGAGACTTTTTACTACTGCACTCAATTACTTTCGTTGTTCCTATGCACAGAGCTATTCTACTTG
Organism: Coranthus polyacanthus; assembly: GCA_037367275.1. Classification (NCBI taxonomy): domain Eukaryota; kingdom Metazoa; phylum Chordata; class Actinopteri; order Kurtiformes; family Apogonidae; genus Coranthus; species Coranthus polyacanthus. Next base: position 10,919,949 of record JAPQRN010000012.1, read on the forward strand.
CGCACAAAGATCTTTTTTGAGAAGAATCTATAAGCAGTGATTGAAAAGCACAGAAAAAAACCTCACTTTTTCAAATTTCCTGGAATGTGCTGAGCATAAAAGAATGTTAGATTTGACTGTCGAGTTCAGTCAAAATTTAACATCAGCATGAGGTTACGGTTTTGATCATTTCGATAGCTAAACCAAAGTTAAGTCTATATATAGATTTAAAAAAAAAAACCAAACAAACAAATGTGGGGTTCCCAGTCTCCCTCAGTACAACAGAGCACAAATGCAGCTGGACACCAACGGGTATATTTCAACTGGCCTGTGTAAATCTAACAACTGCTGTGTTCTTGAACTCTGGCTTCTAGTGTCATGCAGAGGAAGAGGCACTCGCAGCGCCTCCGTAGCCCGTTGTCAGGCTGCATCCACGAGACCGCAGTGAGGTGAAGAGACAGGCAACACGCCAGTGGAGCGTCCCCGGCCACATGACTCAACCTGTCCTTGCGTGTTAGCCCTGGCTCAGTCAGGGCCATGAGGGAACAAGGCCATGGGTAGTGAGTCACTGACACACTGGACAGACCCCAGATCAAGCATTATGATGGGGAAGAAAGTGGGGGAAGTATTGCATGTTGTCATGTTCTCCTAAAGGAGTTGTAGGACAGGTTGTTATTTGCAGTGAAGTACATACAAATGCACTGCAATGCTAAGTGCACAGTACCGTGTTCCTTCCTTTTTGTTCTCTAGTTCCCTAGTATTAGTGTTTCATTGTGTTTCTGATTGCAGGTTCTATGTATGTATGTATGTATGCCTTTGCAGAACTTATTGTCCAAGTCCACTGCATGAATGTAAATGTAAATGATTCATCTGGCCTTTAAATATGAAGTCTGGAAACTGGCTGACTGGACTGAAAGACACACACGGGCCATGTTGGGGAGTAACTAGTTACACAAAACAGCATTATGTAATTAAATTGCAAAGTAAATGTATTACAGGGAAAATAAATGCATAATTAAAGTCTCTCTCTCTCATTTTCTGTAACCGCTTAATCCTCTGGAGGGTCGCGGGGGGAGCTTGAGCCGATCCCAGCTGACATCGGGGGCGAAGGCGGGGTTCAACCCTGGACGTGTCGCCAGTTCGTCGCAGGGCGCATAATTAAACTGTGGTTACTGATCAAAATGTTCATTACAAAGGGGTCGCGTCCACTGTCACTATACATGGAATAGAATTTTCTTGTTTGCTGAGTTTTGCTGAGTTTGCGATCTACCTGTGATTTGTTTTGGTGGTTGTGCTTCAAATTCAAAACATTCGGGTCTTAATTCGAGTTACTGAAGAACGTTGGATAAAGGTTTGACAGTAATCAGTGTCGAATACTGTTGATGAAACATGATACAGACTTATATGCTTCTCAGTCACCACTTCTGACCCTCTGTCAGCGTGTGGTGGTGCATTGACCTGCAGAGACCCCGCCCTCCGCCTGTATTTTCTATCTTCTTGTTTTGCTGTGTTCGGGACGTGGGCCTTTGCCAGCGTGTTTGTATCTCCGGCCAATAACAGTGTCACGAAGCGTGTGCAGGCGGAACAATTCCAAAGCCAAGCGACTCCGGTCTCCTCTTTTGGCTGCATTTTGCCTCTAGAACATCCTCGCAGAGTTTTGTAAAGGTCTGGGTGTCTTTATTTGTGTTTTTACAATACAATGACCGTGACAGAATCAGGAAGTAACCGTTTTAGTTTTTGCTATTTCACAGCTTTTTGTCTCGCTATCTGCAGTCATGCTTGCCTGCTTGATTCACCGTGCGAGGAGAGGAGGCGCCAAGTTTGAACAGTTCTGTCTACAAACCCGAGCCAGAAATGTTACATACTTTGCATACTTACTTTACATACTTTAAATTCCATCGCTCTGATGAAGTAATTAAAATAGTTTCATTACATCGCATAACAGGGTAGTTGGTGAAGTGTGTAACATATTACATCTCAAAAGTAACCCTCCCAAAAGTGAGCATGGTTCTGTCTCTGATTATTATTTCACCTTTGATAAAGTGCAGAAAGCTGATGAGAAGGAAGCAGAATCTGATGAGAGCATTGTCCTTTTCACAATATGACTGAGATGAACAGTTCTACAAAAAGCAATCTCTTCCTGTGGCTTCCTTGTAATCAACTCTTTTATTATATCTGTTTGTAAGTTTGAGTGCATACTGTATTGGTTTCCATGCTAACAGACTCCTTTTTACTAAAGGAAGACACGAAAAAAAGAAAAAAGTACAGACTCATACAATGAAAATCCCTCTCAATCATTACTTATGTCCCACTAGAAGTGTGTGGTGGTGTGTTTATCTGCAGAGACACTACCCTCTGTTTGAATATTTTCCATTGTTTTCCTGCGTTTGGGATGTTTCTGGGTGTCAGCATGTAGGTAGTGTGTGTATCTTCAGCCAATAACAGCGTTGCACATGGTGTATGAGCAGGACTCTGACTTTGCATCGCATAGCTCTCTCCTCTCTCTGCTCTACCCTCTGTTTGCTGCAGGTGTGTGTCTGCAAAGCAACACACAGGGCTGAATCACACTGATACACAGACACAGCTACACAGGGCTTCGGCTGCGTTCATTCAGAACCATCCTCTAGTGTTGTGCAAAGGTGTGTGCCTTATTTATTTGTGTTTTAGAGCATAACCGCTGTGCGTTTTACAAACCACGACCAAGAAGTGTTACACATTCTACCTTTAAAGAAACATCAAATCTGTTAATCAGCTGTATACACAGATGTATGAGGATGCAAATGGCCACACTGGAAAATAATGCGTCTGATAGGTTTTGATATTACAGTCCTTGAACATTTCTGAGAAGTCCCTAGTTGCGTGCTGTACATCACATTTGAGTGTTGAGGATGAGTTGAGCCACTGTACACAAAACGCCTGGTGTTTATTTTTAGTATCCAAGTTGATATACACAGTCTGATGGTGACCCCAGAGATAACAGGTCTGAAGAGGATCGCAGCTGTTCAGTGTCAGTAGTTACTGACAGCCAGAGTTAAGCAGACATTGATTCTCGTCTTCCGAATACTACTTTGTGCACTTATCCACATTAAGTATTAAAATAACCAATCTAGCACATTTGTGTCCTGCCTATATGTGTGCAGCCAAATGCAGATTTACGGAGTCTTTGTTTCAAAATGTGAGAAAACATCTTTAAGCGCACACTCGCAAAGTCAAACCATTTGTGCATCTAAGTGTGGGCAGGTGGCTGTACATTTGGTGGGAGGAAGTGTACATGAGCATGAAGGGCAATTTAGCTAGACAGTTAAAGCATCTATCTCTAATTTGGATCTCCCCTGGCGAGTTAAGTGGGATGCTCAAGATAACAACACCAAGGGCTCATTAACGTCACTTCACAGACATTTCCAAGGAGGTTCTCTTTCCAAGCCTAGCATTCCCCTGTCTCTTAAAGACTAAAGACACGTTCAGGAACACACACGTGCACACTGACCCATACACTGACCCGGGCAGACACATACGAACCCACAAAAACACACACTCACACACTCTGCAGTAGCCTGATAAGACTCACGCCTCACCAATTGGCCCCTGCAAATGTCAAGCTGAAGCCATCTCAGTGTACTGATAGTGTGTGGGTGGGAGTGACTGAATCAAAATTTCCTTCCGTTACGTGTGCATAGACTAGAGATTACCTAAATTAAAACAACTCTGCAGCAGACTCATAATCTTTCAAATCCCTCTTCTTATGCATGATGAAAAGGGGTACAGTGGAAAATCTCAAAATTTCCCCACAGCCGAGTCCAAGAGATGCAGCTTATGTCAAAAAAGCAGCTTACGGTACTCAGAGGAATACTTATCTTCAAACTCTGGACCTGCTTAAAGTCAGGGAGGACATAAGATGAAATGTGAGTCAAAGGTACAAGCGTAGTGTGAAGTCCAGATGCTGTTTCATCACAAATTAAAACACCAGCCCCAGAGTGTCCCGTTGGGTAGGTTGTTCGGCTATGTCACCATCAACACCAAACACCCCCGAGGAGAGGTTTAAGTCGCTTACACAAGCACAATGGCTTGACTGAGGATCACCCAGTTTTGCAGGATGAGGCAAAGACGGTGCCTGCCAAGAGAATTTGGTGTTTTACACAGAGGTTTCCATGTTTTTGGGCCAGCGTGACTGTACGTTGGATAAGTAGCTAAAAAAAAAAATGGCTAAACGGGTTCATCTTTATTCATTTCATTGCACTATGATGCAATAGTTAAAATTCATTCTGCTTCTGAATCTCTGCGTGGAACAAGCATCTAAGTACTTACCTATTTTCATTTGACTCTCCTCACCTTCACAATTTTGAAAGGCTAAATGCACTCAGACTTCCAGCTTAACCTTTGAGTCTTAAGCATTTTCATGTAAGAACGTTGGTACGTGTTCCTCCCTGGGGATTAAAGGAAAAGTACACACGTTGCAGACTTGCAGGCGATGTTCAGATTCGATGGATTCAGCAGTGAAAGCTGTTTCTCACAGACCGGGGGCAATTGTCTTTGACATTGTGACATGAAGTCTCTAATTTGACGATGTGCTCATACACCCTGCAAGGAGAAAACAGCCTGTGCTAGTGCTCAGCTGCCCCATGGCTCGGGTGACCTCTGCTTAGGCACGGACCTTCAGTCTTAATTGTGTCTGGAGGAACTCTGCTGTCTTAAGACAAGCTTAGGTTTAGACCAGAGGGCTTCCTGCCTTTTCCTGCATAAAAACACAACAGGATGCTATAGCACAGCGTGGAAAATCACTTTTTCTCATTTAATCAACTGTATGCTACCGCACCAATTTAGAATTCACAATAAATGTTGGATTTAATTGAGCCTCAAGTAGAATATTGCTGGGAGGTAAGTTAATGCTGTGCTGACATTCAGTTGAATCTGGCTAAACTAAATCTGGCTTTTAACATGATTTCCAAATATATACATTTCTTGCAGCCCTCAAAATGTACATTCTTAACCTCTTAACTTGGTATTTCAAACACAGTACAAGACAGTTAAGGGGCCTTGGTGGCCCATGTCAAAGGCGAAGTCTGTCCAGAGAATTTTATAATATCAAAGTAAGCTCTTTAGAACCCTGATAAATGTATTGGTTTTTACAGTTTTAGGCCTGGAAGCTATTTTCTTGTCTCTGCCACTTGTCTCACAGTCACAGCAGAGCCTAATTTGCCCTGGATTACTTTCAATCGTTGATCTAAGCTTCATCATGATATGTTCTAACACTAGTCCCCTTACGTTCTCCCATCATATCTTCAGCGTCTCCACACCGATTAGAGGAAAAGCGCATCCCCCCCTTTGATTGTGAAACACAATCATCTCGTGCTTCATTTGGCATTTAACACAGCTGTGCTTTGCTCTCTCCCTCAGTGATCACCTCTATGTTGATTGCCTCTCGCTGTGCTGGCGTGGCTCTCTTGTACGTAACATTTGCAGGACTAAAAGCTGGTTCGACTAGAAATGAGAGATCCGTTGATCGGGAAGTAGATTAGGTGTGTGACATTAACCAAATGAAAAAAAATGTCATGGATACTAACAAACAAAAGTAAAAGCAACCACCAATTTTGCTTAAGCTCCACATCTAGTTATTTCAACTTTGTTTAAAATCGTTGTATTTTTTCTTTATCAGCTCTCATTTCCAGAAACAAACAGTACATTTTTAACAGGTGTGACATGCATGGATAAAATAAAAGAAGCTTTACAAATAAGCACATTAACCATTACATGATCAATTGTACAACTATGTATCAACAACTATATCTGTAGAGACACATAATAGGATGAATGTGTGTAGAGTTGACAATACTTTGACTGTGTTTAGACATCGAGATTCAATGTTAGATTTACAGTTTATACACTAACATAATGCCAAATATAATGGGCTAATATGATTGTCCAAATCATCACATTGAGACACGATACATTTTGTGACATTGTCAGCAATTTAGAGCAATCAAAATATCATTCTGGCTTCCAATATTTGACAAGTTTGTATTTTTGTGACAAAATATATGTCCTCAGTCACTGAAGCACAACATCTTATACAAACATCTTAACATAAATCTATACAGCACATGTACATACACTGCAGTGGCCACGACTGGTGGATTTCCAAACTTGAATCTGAAATGGCAGCTCATAAATGATGGTGACGCTTCTGCATGGTCAGACTTGTTACTACGCGCCAGCATGACACATGGCAGTCACTGTCACTGTCCAGCAGAAAAAAAATGGCATAGGCACCCTGTATCACAATGGAACATATGGATGAGTAGGTAGAGTGTTACCTATAACCACAGATCCACAACCGCACTCTTTTGTATTTGTGCTTAACTTAACACAACTATGGAATATCAAAACCACCTGACTGTGGATCAGTGGCTATGAGCAATATTACCCTTACTGCAAGTGAAAGTCAAGAAGTGAATGTCATCTGTCTGTGACCTTTCACCTCTGAGCCCACATCCTGTCCAGGCTTCAGTCAGCATAAAGGATGAACCCTGAGAAGGTGCTGTATTTGTTGCTGTTGCCCCCGTGAGCCTTTCCCCCGTCCAATTTTATGAAAACCTCATCGCCTGCATCCAAATGAAGGATGACACTGTTGCTGGCGTAGTCATAACTCTGGTCCTGGTCTTGGGCGATGGCACTGGCTCTGACCTGAAATACGACATGTACGCACAGACAAGCAGAGAGAAAGTGAAGAAATGTACACTACGCGATTGAATGCGTAGAAAAATCATTTATGCTATTATTTTAATGAAAGATATCTGCATTGTCTTTTACTTAATATCTGTTAGCAGAAGCATTCACTGACTAAACAATGTAAGTGATATAATTACTATTAATTAATATCAACAAGGAACAAAATATAATGTTGATAACAATACAGATGTCTACTTAATGTTAATATGACCACACTTATCTGTAATATATGAAATAGAACTTTTCAAAACAGGATACTCGTAAGAAGTGTAGATTCAGTTCAACAGAGACATTTTGACTTCGTCCAATGTGTGTCCCCCTACGAGCATCTTGTTTTTACCCCTAGTAAACAAAGCCTATGACTCAACTTAAAGGGTCAGACTTGATTTAGCCAGCCTCTGAGGAGGACTGGCAGCGCATACTATCCCATCATCTCACGTTTCACTCTTACATCCACCTTTCTGTGGATAAAACGATGGTTTTACATCTAAAGCGTAACACACACAAAAAAAAAAAACTCTCTTCCGAATGTTGCTGCCTGCAGAACAGAAATGTTTTTTTTTGAGCTAATGAAGGAAATGTTCTCGTTACGCTTCGGTTAATGTGTTATAATCGGGGGTTACCGGGTTATGGGTCGTTGTTTCGCAACTTCTAACCCAAGTTACAACCAAAATGGGAGCACTAACTTGTAATTAGTGCTGATAAAGTACAAAGTGTGTGTGTGAGGGGGCTGCAGGGGCTGAGAGGAAAGGTTGAGCCATGAATGACAGCATGATGATGGATTTGTGAGAGATAAGGGCAATGCAGCCAAAATCTTGTGCCTCTGACTGCATCGACTCTGCAGCCACATCAATTCCTCCACTGCCAGACTAAAATTTTCAGTAATATGATATCCTACTTTATATTGTAACTGTGAAAAATGTCTATTTTATGTGAGGGACTTTATTCAGGGATGTGTAGAGAATAATGGCTAAAGTAAACTTGATCAGCCAAATATTTTCCATTTTTGGCTTTTCTTGTGTCATCATTGTTGGAACTACTACTGTTATTATTGCAAGAAGGTCTGTTGAGAAGGAAGAACGACTATTTTGTTCTTAATTAGCATCAGTGAACCTTCACGACGAAGCAGACTACGCAGGTTTTATTTTGTGTTTTTGGATGTGGGGTTATTGTGCTGTAACTGTTAAAATAAACCTGTGTCCTGAGATTCATGATTTGAAGAACATGTTCAGTGGTCATATCTGTTTTGGTATTTAATGACAGCAGTATAAAACAATTCACTATACTTAGTTCAGAACTTTTGTTTGATACCTTAAATACCAAACATGTCGTGTTTTATGGATTGTGAAGCTAATATGCAGTTCACTGGAGCCTAAATTATAGCCTTTCTTGTAAACGGTGCATTTGTAACATGCATTTTTAACAGTGCAAATACAATATACTACTCCACATGGTTAAAATGAGAACCTATGTGCATTTGGACATATTATTTGATATGGCTGGTGTTTTAACATCGGGACGAGGGACGGGTGACCTTATTTTGACTGCCCCTAGTTTAACTTTATTTTTAAAACTGGATAGTTACAATTAACAGTGACTCTGCACTGGGGAAGGAAACAATAACATGAATATTATAATTATTATACTATACAGTATAATGCTTTCAAGTAGATGCTGCTGAATAAAAAAAAAAATCTCACGTTAACTAATAAAGGTGTCAAATAATACACAGGATTTTAGGACATGGTATATGTATAATTTTATGTATAATCTGGCAAAATGTAATATATACATACAGTGTATTATATTTATTGTACTGTATAATGTATAGGTGACTTTGTTTGGTGTCCAGCCTCTTGTTGTAGCCTGGCTGAGGTGTTTGCAGGAAAATGACTAGGTTCAGATTTACATGGTGTTTGATCAGTGTCTTCACCTGGGGCCTTAAAGACATTACAAAATTATCCATGAACATAGCAAATATCATAATTCCATACTGAAACGTCTGAACCTGACAGGCAGTCTGATAATGCATGCTAGCACATCCGGTTCCAAGAAGTTTGTTGTATTTCAAAGGGCACCAGCTTTGAACTAGCCACTACCCCAGGCTGTGTTTTGATGTGTGCAGAGCTGAGATAGCGCTCCACTCTTTCCACTGACTTCAACGTGGACATCACTGGACGTGTAATACGCACTGATACGCAATCTGGCAGCTTGCCACTGTGCATTGTCATTATACAGAACTATAACACCAGCCCAAGCCTAGACCTAAAATCACTATACACATGAATGCATGACTTCTCAATTCAGACTGCCAGCCAGCACACTGGTTACACTGTTCCCTGAGCATTTTGATGTGGGTTCATCCTAGTGCATGATTCTGGGTTCATCACTCAGGTCAGTAAATGAATTATTTCAATCATGTGCATATATTTTGAGCATTGTGCTTCTGCCATCTTAAAATAAATTAGAAAGTATATTTGGAAAATATCAGGAGGAATGTTAGGTGTCTGAAGAATTAAAATTGTCACCCACCAGGCCGTTCTTGATCAGGTCAGCCCACATGCTGGTGCCATCTCCTCCCCTCATCAGGACATTGTAGATGAAAAAATAGGTGCCAGGAATCTTACAGGTGAACTTGCCTGTTGCGCCCTCATAGTTACCACCAATATTAGTCACCACGTCATCAAACCGCAGAATATCGTAGCCTTCTTGAGGGTTTCGTAGTCCTGCATAGAATGCCACCCGAGGTGTGGTATTGTAAGTGGTTGTGCTAACTGACCCTTTACCCCCTAAACCTAGTATCCCTGTTCGCACAATGTCCACACTATCTCCTGGTGGTCCCTTAGGTCCTGGTGGACCTGGCTCTCCAGGAGGTCCTGGGGGTCCAGGCTTCCCCGGACGCCCTGGTTTGCCTTGTGGGCCATGAGCACTGTAGGTTGGCAGCGGCGGACCAATACTGTGATCACTCAGATCCGCCTCGTTGTCCACCTGCAGGCCTGAAGTTACTGTATCTGTGCCCAGATGTACACCCGTGCCAGTCGTGCCTGTGCTGGGGAAGGGGTCACAAACCATGCGGCAGGTACCCAGCATCTCATAGTGGCTCGCGCTGTCATCTGCGCTACCTGTGCCAACCGAGCTCACCAGCACAGGGATCAGGACCACCAGAACCAGGACCAGCATGACCCCTACGGCAGCTGCCACCAGGGTCTTCCGCCCGATGCTCAGCCGAGGAAGGGGCTGCGCTGCCAGCGTGGAACTCTCCGGGGTGGAAATGGTGACTGTAGGGAGTAAGGCACCACGTCCACCTGGCAAAACACAGACACGCTGAGGATCTCCGATGGTGAAGATGTTACCCAGGGAGAGCTGGTATGAGTGTGTGAGTGAGTGACAGAGCCGTGTAGGAGTAAGGGAGAGAGAGTGTGGAGCAAGGGACCAAAGTGATCAAAAGGAGAGAGAGATTGAGAGAGTGAGGAGAGAGAGTTAGAGGAGAGGAGGAGGGTGAGAGTAAGACAGCCAGAGTGTAAAAAAAGAAAAGAAGCAAGAGGAGGAGAGCGTAAGCACACACACATTCACTAACCATGTGAGTCAGGGCTAAGGAGGGCACTTTCCTACTGGCAGATGTGAAGAGCCACGGAATACAGACAAAAGGAATGTGATGTAAAGAGCACAGAATGGGAACATATTAAACAAAATCCACTTTAATAAGTGAGGATACAGATGGAGTGAAATTTGCTTTGATGAAAAGGCAAAATTTTACCACTTCCAAGCTTCTTGCTCATATAATGCTTTCATGGTAAACGGTGTATTGTTTGATTGGACTGATTCAGGTAAGGGGAAGTAATTTGAATACCAGAAGACCTTATTGTAAACATCTAATAGCAAGGAAACTGGCTCCCTTGCGATGCATCAGTGTTATTATGTGTACATTTTTTTTTCTTATCTCAGTGTGTGTAGCGGGAGCTCTTCATCTGTGGCATCTGTGGTCAGTCAAGCTGGAATCTTCAGAAAATTGACAAACTTTTAAAGAGGAAGGTCAGAATTCTTAAAGTCCCCATGAAATATTTTGCACATCTACGCATTTCCTGCAAAAACAGGAATCCAGAGAGGCAGCCTTCCTCCCAAAAAGCCAAGCCCTGCCAACTCCACCTGCGGCCCTCAACAAACCCTAATGACCCAGTGGCAGCCATAATGATGGACACGGCGATGCTGTTTCCTGAATGAAGCCAAAATCCCACGGTCATGAAGGTTGCCATGCTGCTTGTGTGACACAACTTGGAGCCAGAGTCTGCGCAGTAGAGACATGGGGAGAGACAGATTCTGGTATTATATCATCAGCTAACTTATTTAAAGCAAACCGATCAGAAAGGTGATTTTAGTTTTAGTTTGGCCAAAGTCCCATTGAATAACATGGAAGGGTTCGATTTATGACCTGAACTGCAGTGTTTTCCAGTAAATAGCAACGTCTAATACCACTACCTTTTTTGTTCATGACACATAGATAGAAACGCTTGAACTGATACTAAACACTAAAATGTTTTTGGAGCTGTGAATGGAATTATATGACTTAACTTGCGATGAAACACATCAACACTGCGACAAATATATCAAAATTAGCATTTTATAGATGAAAGTGGCTCCACGTGTCGCTTCCTGTTTTAAATTTTTCTAGAACCTTCCAACCTTGATGATGAAGTAGAGTCAACCGTTTTGGACGACCCTACGTGATGACATTTGTATTCAAAAAAATCAGTGTTGGTGTGGAACTGATGCCGTTATATCGTTCTATTCCCACAGACGTAGCAATTTTGCCTCGTAAAACCACTGCCTTGATCGGTTTGTTTGTCGGTTTGAATCCAAAATAACATATTAAAACACCATAACAACACAACACAGGCTGCAGAATTGGTCTTTTTGTCGGGGAACTCGACTCGTTTAAGAGGATTCAGGACTTCATTTCCCCATGGGAAAGGGCTGTATAATGGCAGATATATAATATATATATATATCTGTAGAAGATATTCTAAATATAGCGTACACTTTAAGGGATATTGACTTTTTGGGTGGGCCTTTCTTACGTGGTAAAACCAATACAAAAACTCAAACTAACCTCCTTTCAGCACCTCATATGGTTCAGTGTAGGCGTCTTGTGATTCTCTGTCCCTGAACTACTCCAGTCACACACATTCTGCCGCTCATCACCCCTGTTTCAGCCTCTTTCTGAACACAGATGCATTTCATCAAAAGGGACAGAGTCGGATATTTTATAGCACTATTAATAGCACTCAGTCCGTAGGTTAAAGTGTGTTGTTCTAGGAAACAAACAAAAGGACACGAGACGACTGGACAAACTGGCAGAGAAAGCTGGCTCGGTGTTTGTGGAGAAGTTGGACTCACTGGGGACTGTGGAGGAGTGAGGCACACTGAATAAGGTGGAAGACATCTTGGACAATTTGGATCATCCTCTTCACCACATTCTGACCAACCAGAGAAGCAGCTGCAGTGGAAGACAACATTCAGTCTTCCACCGCAGCTCCTGCACAGAAGATCCTTCATTCCCATTGTCATCAGGCTGTAAAACACCTTAATCAGTGGAAGACAGACTGAATATTCTGTAAATAATTCACTGATTAACTGTTCTAATTTTTCTTCTGCTTTCTTTTCTTTTCTTGAGCTGATGGATATTGAATTCTCCCCTAGAGGCTAATAAAGTTAATCCGTATCTATATCTGTCTGCAGAATTATATTGAGATTGTTAATTACACCTGCGTTCTCTGCTTTGGTGCGTCAATATGTCAGCTGTGCAAAGCACCACCTGCAACAACAGACCTTTCTTAGAGCAGATATTTTGGCTTGTGTCAGCAGGAAAAACGTAGGTGATCCTAATAACATTAATGATGGATCTGTTCCATTTGAGTGTCCCAGAAAGCCATACCAGTGAGGCAGCTTGCACAAACCAAAACTCTGCACTGACATGGAATGCAACTATTGTGAATTAAAGTAATAACACCTTTCTGCCGTAAGGGGTCAAAATATCTGCTGTGAAAATGCAAGAGCAGCAGCTATTGTAAAACTACGGGCCTACAGGAAAAGACATTTACGAGACAAGCCTACCTTTTCTTGTGTCTTCTGGCAAGTTCAGAATTACTTTGATTTAGCTGCTGTAAGTGCAGTAAAGCGCTGGGCACTCTTCGTTGTTTGACAGGCTCTGTGCTGCAGCCTAAATTAAAGGTACCTTTACGAACAAGAGGGCTATTTAAACTTACCTGCCCAAAGCTACAGGCTGCTGAGCATCCACGTGGCATTTAATATGTTCCTTCAGGAAGACTTTGTGAGAGAATCAAGTCAGGGTTGTTGTGCCACCTGATGAAACCACATTTGACAAGACGTTTCAATATCATGCTGCCTGCAGCTTCAGACTGGGAGACTCGTGACTGCTTTATTCTCTGCTGAGAGGCCTCAGACCTCTGACCTCTACTTGCCTTCAGCCACCTAAGTATCTGATGGTAGTGGCACCTTTCATGCATGTTATAAGACTGTATATAATTTGTGGACATTAGGAATCGTGACGTCTCCCATTGCTTTCTGGACTGCTGTCCTGAAGTTTGTGATTTGGCTGTCGCCACGTTGGCTTTTTGGGGCAGGAAGTGACCGCGTTGGGACAAAAGGGGTGGAGCGTGATGGGTCAGAGACATCTGCAAGGGGTCATGAGTGAGCTAATGCTAAACGTTAGCTTACTGACTCTGTAAAACAGTAAACTTCATCAAGCACTGTGTAACAAAGTGATTTTACAGTCTTGTGTAGCGTAAACTGTTAACCACAACTACAGGAAATAAAACTCTGAAAGTCCGACTCGGTAGGCGAGCGAGTTGTCATACAGACCTGTCAATCAAAGCCCATAGTTCCAAATAAAATGAATGAGATTGGCATGACTCCTGGAAAAAAAATGATTGAGAGAAGTTCAGTGTACCTCCTAAGTCTATGGGAACCAGGGCTTCTTGAACCCAACCCTAGTGTCAGTCAGCGGTATTACAACTATGAGATACTTCAGCATTGGCTTCATTTTGGAGCTGAAGTCCTTGTCCCTTGGTCTTTTATGACTTTTTAGGCTACTGGTTTCTGTGATGCTCTATCACTGACATGCTTTCTCAAAAGTGACAGTTGCTCTAATGCTCTTTCTGCAGCAACATTGAAATTAATATTTTTGCACTCACTCTTAAGCTGATTTTGCATTTGTTTTTTTTGTTTTTTTTGCTGTAGGTATAATGACTAATGCTTTGCTTAAGGTTTGTGTTTTTTTGGTTGACTAACTAGTTTCTGAGGAAGATATTGTTTTGTTGTTTTGGCTTTAGGCATGCATGGTGTCTTGCTCAACAATTTATTTCATGTTATTTTGTCTATTTGTCTATTTTGTCTATAAAACTGAGCATGGCTTTTTGTTTGCACACAATATGACAGCTTTGTATCAGCTTGTGTTATTATTTTTCATATCAAAACTGACTACCTTTAATTTACAGTCAGTTGTAAACTGCCTGTAAATTAAAGCCATGCCTGTTCAGATGTTAATTCTGCTGCCACGCTTTTCTGCACTTATTGTCAACCTCGTAGAGTGACTGCCATACGCTGCATATTCAAGTTACACTAGCATTCATGGACAGATTGTCTGCCCTCAGGCCACGAATGTGTTTTATGTAAGTATTGTCTTCTGCAAAGCTTAATAATAATAGTAATAGTTTGCTGTTACATTTACATTTTGCAAGGATTTCATGATTAGACACTGTAGGTAAAGAATGTCCGCAAGATGCCATTTGCTATTACAAAATGATGAAAAAAAATTGTCATGGACAACAGTATGGACATACTGGAGTTTAGATCTCCATTTGGCGTGTGCTTTTGAAAAATGATGCGCTGCCTAGACACTAAATATCAACTTGGTACATGTTCTTTAATCAGAAAATGAATGTTTTGCTGATGACTTGGCTCACTAAAGCCACACTTGTACAAACTCTGGTGTGCTGGCAGTGAAGCGCTGCTTGATTCGGTAACCACTGCCAATCTGTTCAGTTGATAGTTTTTAAAACTTAATTTGATGTACTTATCTGATAGAAAGTATAAACTTACTAATACATTTGACTGCAACACAAGTGCACGAAAGCACGCACGCTGTATTTATTTAATTTGACATAATCAAAGAAGAAGTGGAAACCATCTTGTATTAGTGCTGTCAATTAGGCTTAAGCTGTAATTGCATTGACAGACCTATGTAGTCACTGCTTCATGTTAGGTTTGTTTTTTGTCAGAGTAGCAAGAGCATAGCATAGTTTTCTTCATCCATCTCCACAATTCGCAATTTTTATGCTTCTGTTGTCACAGGTTACAACAATGCCACTGAGTCACACACCTTGAGCACTGCTTTCCTGCTGAGTCTCTCCTCAAAATACACCAAATCACAGTGTTCACCATATGTTCAATATGATGGACAGTGTGATGGTATTTCAACAAAAGATCCTAATTGAAATAGAGCAGGTAGCAGCTGTGTGTTTAGTGTGTAGCGCGTCAAGGATGGACTCTTATCTTTTTAACAAGAAACCTAATGGAGAAGTCATTAATTAGTAACTTAAGTGAGTCCAGAGCAATTCAATGAGAAATGAAACTGTTATATTTTAGTTCAGACGTGGATCTAAGATTGAGACACTTTGTTGTGAGTAAAGGGGAAGATAAAAAAAAAAAAAAGATTAGTTTGAAGTAAACGCAGCACAGAAGCACAGTTTTACAGAAGACACAATTTATCGCAGTGTATAAAAAAATATCATGTTCATTACCTCGTCCTTGAAACACACATGAATGAAGTCTTGGAATGTAATTAAGTCTAAATGGATTAAATTGTAAAAACAATAATGTGTGACAGACTCATCAATGGTTTTGTAATTCCCAGATGTGAGGCCTTTGAATCCTCACATCATTTTGTTGATGGTGCTTATCAATGGAGTGGCTTCTTCAGAGTCTGTGATATTTATCTGTGCCCATTTCTCTTTACTCTCTGTAATAAACTGTGTTTTCTGAAAGCCATAGTGCCCCCAGCTGGTGTTTGCCTGCTATCACAGAAGTACTGCTGCGCAGGGCAATTTGTTATACATTTAATTTACATTCTTGTGAAAATGAATCTGTGAGTTAATATTCTGATCAATTTTGAGTACCTGACTTCCAATTCCAATTATTTATTCCATTAAATCAACGTGTTCTTATGGCATGTAAGGCAATATGAGCCTTATTGTTATTTCAGTTCAACCCTTTCACTGTTTCACAGTCTGAGCGTGACTAAAGAACAAGTATAAAAAAGGAATTCAATGTTTACTTTTCACTTTGATCAACCATCTCAAACATAACCTGCTCTGGAGCAGGTTTGGTTTGTAGGGTAAGTTACCATGGAGATTTATCCAGGTAAATAGTAAACCGCCTTTGTCATGCTGAAAATCCTGAGCTGAACCAGAAGAAGCTAAGCCCTTAATCCTGCTTCGTGATGCAGACCACAGATCAGGTTGGAACACTGCTGCTCTCTATCACCTGGGACAGGGCGGTGCTTATAGGACAGGAGAGAGAGCAACAGACAAACAAAAAAAAAACACACACACAACGGCACATGAACCTGAAATTGAGCAGCAATTACCTTAGGGCAAAAAATGTATTTATTTGCAAGCTCTATTGCAATTAAACTCAACTAAATTCAGCACAATATGTTCCCATAATAAACTATGAAAACTAGAAAAATGTTCCTGTTATCCATGGCTCTGGGAGCAGTGAGTGTCACAGTGTTACTGTTCGCAGGGACTATGAGACACCGAGACAGAACAGCCTGTGGTGACTGACTCTACTGTGATGGCCGGGTTCACTTCTTTAAGAGTAGGCAAGAACCTTCCACTTTGCTCTGTCCTCTGACTTTGAGCAGGTAAATATTTAAAGTATTTAAAACATTCACACTGCCAGTCTCAGTGCTCAGATCTGATTTACTGCTCAGATCTGATTTTTTGTTTGGCTGTTCACATTTTTTTTTTTTTTTTTAAATGCGGCCAATATCAGGTTCCAGTGTGGACTGGTCACAGCCCTGAACTGAGCTACATGCATAAAAAAGTAATGAAGTCTTCAGATACTTCCCTTCTGTAAAAGTACTCATACACACAGTGAACATACTAAAGTAGTGCACTCAAAACCTTACTTTTAAGCTAAAATATGTAAGCATTAACAATATTCATTGTGCGGTAAAAAGGTCCCTGCCAATGTTGTACTATTACATATGATGTTTTGGAGTCATTTCACTGCTGCACGTTGCATTTGAACTACTTTATAGCATGTGAATGACTCCCTCCAGTGCAGAGTTGTGATGAATCTCCGTGTGAAGTGACGTACAAGTCGCATGAATTCTGAACTGACTGTTCAGACTGAAAAAGATCACATCTCATTCAGGACCACATACGGAAGTGGCCCAGGTCAGAATTGAAAAGATCAGATTCCATGTGATTTGTGGTGTTCACACTGTAATGAAAAACACAGATCTGAGTCACATACGAGTGAAAAGACCAGAATTGGGCCACTTTTGTGAACCCACCACATTCAAGTAGATTGCATTCCCTCCTTGTTTTCTCTTATGATGCAAAAATTGACCGTCAGATTATTTGTTATTGCTGTCGCTTAGACAGGTTCCATATGTACTCCAAGCACGTAAGAGCAACAAGCTTAAACAAGCAAAGCCTACAAAGATGTAATAACAGTATGAGCACATTTGTCAACACTAAGCATGTGAAACACAGTGAATAGACGGATTGTGCGTGTCATAGAAATTAATTGGAAGCCATAATTTATTACCTTCCACATACACAGAACTGCCCTATTGTCTTTGTTTTTGATCCAGTCTGTCAGTGATCCAGTTTTAACGGCCACTAAGTTTAATGTAGTACACACCTATGCAAGGAGTACTTTTCCATCTCGTGGCATCTTAAAATATGACTGCAAATCGTATGCATATGGAAAGCAGGCATACAAAGAAAGCGCCTTGATGTTTGCTTCCACAAACACAGCAAAAATAGACCAAAAGTAAAGCGATAATAAATTAGATTTAAGGTCTGTTTTCATAATACAAACATAATAGTTGAAATAACATTTGAAATTAAATATGGATCCGTTGCCATTATACCAAAGGTTTGGGAAATATGATGTATTGTATATTGTAGCTTAAAAGCAACAGAGAATGACAGAGTTTAGACTTTGGTTTTGAACCTTGTCTTTAAGTGAAACGGATCACAGACACACCTACTGTGAGGTATGTCAGCGTTAAGTCGGGAAGGTGTGTCTTTGTACTCATGCTCATGCGAAACCCAAAGCTGTTTTCAGACGCCTCTCTGCCATCCTGTGTGTGACATAAAGCAAAGTAAGTAAGCTTATTTTGAGCAAATTGATTACCAAAGCTAGAAAAAAAAATGGCTAGCTATATAATGTCAGCAGTCGTAGTGGAAAAAAGTCAATATTTTGTATAAACGGGTATATATATATATATATGTATATCCATGTACATGTGTCTGTATGGTGTTCTGCATAGTTGTTATCATGCATCTATACATGTCAGTAAAATATGAAACCCTTAACCTATCAATAACTAACATGTCATCATGACGTCAAAAGTTTATACCTGATGCCATTTATTAATAAATCTTTAAAGCAGTTTGATAAAATATATGATATCAAAATTACAGCTGTGATTTTTACTAGTTTATGATCGTTAAAGCTCTTTTCTCTCTCTCTCTCTCTCTGTGTCATTTAGTTCAACCGCCGTCACAATGCCTGAGACTGCAGAAGCCCACTCTGCCCATCTCACCACCAACCGCAACTGTACAGTAGAGATCACTAATGATAGCACTGTCTATTGTCTCAACAACCCAAAGTAAGAGTCTCCGTCTCTCTCGTGCTAAATAGCAAAACATCTCTCTGATTTATCTTGTTGAATTAGCAGATAACTCTGATTTTTTTTTTTTTTCTTCAAATGTTTGGGTGAAGCAGGAGACAAATGAAATATATATTTGAAAGACATTTATGCATGGCTACATCCGCCCTCTTTTACCATCCAGGGTTTACATGAAAAGCGGCTTCACCTACAGCCCCCCACAGCCAACAGTGCGCACCAACCTGACGGAGGTGTGCTCTTTCATTAAGGACGACAACACGGCTTCAGGTTCTGTCGGCGTCTTTACCTATGAGCTGTTTGATATGCGCCAGCAGAAGTGCACGGAGCTGATGGCTGTCATGTTCTCTGTGCCATTTGACTATAACTTCTACAAAAACTGGCTGGGGGTGGGCATCTTTGAGAAAACGCAGTCTTGTGATGAGAAGCTCTACGACCTCATGTACAACGGCAAAGATTTCATCAACTTTCTGCGTCATGAGGCCGATGGCTCAGGGGTGCTGTTCACTGGGAAAACAGTGGATGTTAGAGCCTGCATGTCTAATGAGGGCAAATCTATCATAAAACTGGAGCTGTATGATAGCTTTTAATGAGGCTGTAATGCAGTGAAAGTAAAATGTACTTGCACCAAATTGTTGTACTGGTTTGGAAAACATTGTAAGAACGCAGTTGATGTACAAATTTCAAATCAAAGTTTTTCACATGCATGGTGCTCTAAATGAATAAAAAAACATATAACCAATTTCTTGTCTGTTTTTTTTTTTTTTATCATCTTTATTCTGAGTCGACGGCTTCACAAATTTAGATCAAACTGCAGTCGATAACCATAAAATCTATTAAATTTCCTCAATCAATAGAACAGGTGACATGATACTTTGGGTACATTTATTCTATAATAACACACGGTGTTAGACTGCAAATCAGTAGGCAGCGCAAGAGTGATGCAGTTTTTTTTTTTGCATGTTTTTCTCCCCGTACAGACAGTAAAAATAACATAACACAAACCCAGACAAAGGTGTGGTAGGGAGGTGACACTGAGAACATGTCATGAAATGCTGAACAAACTGGTTTCTGCTCTGGCTAGTATGATAATGGAAAAATATTGTTGGGTACACCCTGTCTTCATACCTTTTGAATACATTCCTTAATGAAAGATGGGGCAAAAAGACACTGAGCAACAAGGATTAGGCGTGTGCTGTGGGTGGAGACTGTTCTGGGTGAAATATAGGAGTGTGATCTGAAGAGTGAACGCAGTGTTTGAGATCTGCGTCGCCCGAGTGAGCTATACACCCGTGATTCGGACAGGTAAGACACTTACTTCTTTACTAAAATTAGGCTAGACCCAAGGGGGTTCTAAATAATTTCACCTTCAAATAGTACGTAAACTGCACTGATAAAAACATTTAGCTTCATACACCTTTATTTGAAATGTGTTTTAAACTGCTTGTAGACTTAAACACCATTTGTGCTTTGCCATAGCCTTTACGAGGAAAATCATGAGTGAAACAGCAGAATCTGTGGCAGCTAACCTCAGCAGCCGAAGAAATGTTACCATTGAGATCATCAACCTCACCAGTAATTACTACTTGATCAACCCCAAGTAAGTGTGAGACATGCATAACGAGACCCAACATTGCACGGAGAAGTTGATTTCTAAGTGCATTTCTCTATAAATGAATCAGTTTCTGGAATTTTACTTAATTTTTATTAATTTTTTTTCAATCTTTTCTGTCCAAAAAAAAAAGGGTTTACCTTGAAAGTGGCCAGATTCATAGCCCGCCCCAGCCGACTGTGAAGCCACTGAAAACTGAAGTGTGCAACTTCTGCAAGACCACCAGCAAAGCCAGTGGCGCAGTGGGTGTTCTGACCTACGAACTGTATGACACATCGAGCAGGGACTGTAAAGAGAGTGTAGCCATAATGTTCTCTGTGCCCTACGACTACAATTTTTACAAGAACTGGGTTGCTGTTGGGATCTATCCCAAAGGTAAAGAGTGTAATGAGAATTTGTACAAAGAAATGTATCATGACAAAGAGCAGAGGGCCTTTGTCCGAACAGAGGCTAATGGTAATTGCATCACATATGAGGGCAACAACGTCGACATCAAGGCTAATATGTCCCCATTGGGCAGGGCCATTATGAAAGTGGAAGTGTGGAACAAACTCTTCTCTGCCCCCATGAATCAAGGGCCCTACTAAGCTGTTGTCTCCAGACAGTTCTTGTCAGCATAATCCTACTTTGCACAGCAATGTGTAGTGTTGTGTGATAGGTTTAACCATTGTCCACCTATGCTACTGTACCATTTGTTCATGAAATGAATGCATTAAATGTCTGAAATGATAAACCTTTTGTTGTAGCCGTTTTTACACAAGAACAGTCGTTTTGGTAAAGCTTTAGAAGAGTCTAGTCCGACTTTATCTCAGTGACTCACCCATCATTTTTTAACCTGTTATTTATTTGGACCACAGAGATCCAGTAGGTTCTTGCATTTTCACTTGACAGGTTCTTTAATGCTTTACTGGTTGTGCAAATCAATGTGATACATGCAAAAAAACATTAAAACAATTTAAAATGAAGATCAGTGCTACATACACCATTATTTAGTAAATCACAAAAAGGCATGATGTGCTAAATAATAAATTACAGTGTTTCTTTGATAACAGGTTTTGTATGCCTGAAACTTTATAATAAAGTCACACCTAGTTGCAGTTTACAGTCTCTCAAAAACTGGAACAAAAACTGCCATTATTACATATATATACATATATATATAGTATATATGAGAAGGACACCACCTAGTGGTGCAAGGAATTTGGTGCAAAAATGGCTTTAAAGTTTGCCATGCATGTGAAATTAATTCATTACTTAGCATTACATAGTATAGTATAGGTAAAAATATGAAAAAAACATTACATTTATATTTTATAATTATCATTTCAAGACTGATGTGAGGAAGTACATGATTCACATTGTAATATTTGATGAAGTTTTAATAAGATGAGTCTTAAAGTGGTTTAAGGCCAACTGTAGCAAATGAATAAGTTTAGTGTATGTAAGTTATAATAGTTGTTTGACAATGTAATTGCAAGAATGTTAAGTATGTGTTTCTGTGCATATGCATGATCAGTCTGATCCAGAGCATTGTTCATAAAAAACACTGACCACTGTGTTGAACCTGTTCTTCAGGTACATCTCGAGTGTTGCAAGTGACATTTGTCTCACATCATATCCCATGAACTGTTTCTTAGCTGTCTTGCAAACAGGCACAATCTCCTCAGTGCTGTTTCGGTCGTTGCGGCCAATGGCAGCATATGTGGGAAAGGCGTTTTGCAGTTCTTTTGGAAGGCTGTTGTTGAAGTTTGGACAGCAGTAGGCTGACCAGATATACTCAGGCACAGCCACACGATTTCTGAGCCACCGCTCATCTTTCTGGTAGGGGATGATCCCAGTTACTATGTAAGCCTGCCCAAGACAGTAGGCCTCTAAGGTTTTGTTGACAGTCTGCTCCAGTTTTTCCCAGGGTCCATCATTAGAGCCTGCCTTTTGAGGAACCACATTAGTGAGGGTGAAAGTGGAGGAGCGATCTTGGTGTTGTTGGTGGTGAAGACTGGGGTTCAGGTGGCCGCGGGAATAGGTCGAATTGATGTAGTCCAGTTCCACAGCCTGGCTGTCCACAATGTTCTGGTCCAGAGGGCCCGGAGGGAAGGGGATCATGTTGCCATCAGCTTCTGGGTAGGCTAACTGTGATAGGATACATTGGCATAGGCAGGTAACAAAAAACAGAATATTACAACTAACAACATACACTTGACAATAGAAAAGAACAGTGCATTATACAACAGGTTAAAAGTGATCACAAATCTGGTTCGCTTTGAGCCATTGTTTCAGGTGAGTCTTAAAAGTGGGTTATGTAGGACACTCCCTTATCGCAAGTGGAAGGCTTTTCCAAAATGTACTTCCCCTGACTGATAACACAGTTTGTGTGGCACCTTACAGCCCCCTCTAGTGGTGGCCCTGCTGCCAATGCCATTGTGAGTCCTCAGTTTAGTAAATTAGTTTAGAGGAGGTGCAGTAAGGCCATGCAGCGCCTTGTATATAAGACAAGCATATTTAAAAAATCTTAAATTCTCAAAACTCTGCAATATATTACAATGATGAAATAAAAGTGTTGTTTTGTTTTTTTTTTATCAAGAACCTTTATGGATTTCTTGAAGAGGGATTCTGTTATAAGTGCATTTCCACCTGTAAGGGACCAGCTGGTAAAACAATACTCAATATGTGAAAAAATAATAAAGTTATTATTTTTCTTCACAAACACAAAACAGCTTTTACGGAGTGTGGAGATGACACACCATGGAGGCACAAACAGGATAGCTGTCATTTACTGGGGCGTATTTCCTTTTTTCTTTTTTAAATGTTTTGACAAAAACCCATAGAATTTTTACCACTGTGCACACATATTGGATAACTATTAGTATAATCAAACATTCACAAGGTTTGAGAGAGAATATTTTAAGTAACAACTCACAGAGCATTTAGGATAATGTAAATAACACCCAATAACACGTTTCAGAGCTATGAATTAAACTATTCAACATTTCCTTACCTGTGGTTCAAACTTCCAAGATGCTGACGGCCTCTTCCCTGATGGTACAGAGTACAAATAGGCAGAAAACCAAGGAGAGCGTCGTTGGCGACTATACAGTGTGCCAAATCGGTACTGGTTGTCGTAGCGTTGGCAGATCGGGGTGCCTGCAAGACCCTTCGGAGGCCAAGATCTATGGAAGAACTGCAGGCATGGAGCAAAATCCCCAACATCAGATACACACAGGGCCCATTTGCTAGAAAAGGCTAAGATGCCCACAACCAGAGCATAGAAATGAGTCATATTAGAAGTTAAAAATAGGTGATAAAATCCAGTGTTGAAATGCTCCCTGATGTTTCATGCCTTTATGCACCAGCCTTGGTGTGTGAAATGATATGGGGCTCTGTTCCCCTTTCATTAACTTAAAGTGAAAGCAGAAGTACTTTCAAAGCAGAAGCAGATTCACTTGACTTTGCATTTACGAGGTCTGTTTCATTTTAATCAGAGGGTCACGGCCATGACCAAGCAGTTCACTCTGTAAATAACTCACTGATGATATCTGGGCAATGGCTTGGCTTAAAATTGGACAGGATTTCCCCAGCACCGGTGCAGGATTGCTAAACAAAGACAGAATTTTTAAAGGAATGTAACGTGTGCATTTGGCGTTTAGAAAAGAACATAATCTGATTGAACATAAGATTGGGTAATATGACAAGCTGCAGCTTTGTGCAGTAAATTTGCTGGTGAAAACAGGTTAAACTAAAGCTAAAGCTATAAACAAGACAGAACTCGGAAAGGCTTCTGGTCTGTAACTTCCTCCGTAGAGAAGATTTGATGTCCCTTTTCTGTGGTTTGGGTATTTGAACTCGCTGTAAAAGTCACAGCAGGACTCTTTCCTGTGAGAAGGGAAAAGAGGAGTGTTATATGTGGGTGCAGGGCCTTTGCGATCCTGTGTGTGTGTGTGTATGCAACACAGACAGAGGGCGGGCTTTGCTGGATAGTTGTTTGCATGGCTAACCCCCTCACCACTCCTCCACCCCCTCCCCTTCTTTCTTACATAACAAAGTAATCAGGTTTGGAGTTTGGATTCTTCTTCAGCCAAACACTGAGCTTCATTTTTCGAGAGAGGGCAGAAAGTACATTTCTCCACAGTTAAAGGGATTAAAGGTACGTTATGTCACTTGTGTTTCTTTCTAACACACTCAGTTAAATAAGTAAACACCAGGACACCAAAGATGAGGATCTGCTAACTCCTAACTTCTGTGTTCTTCTGTAAGTGTTGCAATCTTGGCAGTATCCTGATCCAGGCAAAAGTGCACAGTGTAGGATTACTCTTGCATTGTCAGACAATGAATATGCAGACCAGAAACTGAGTGCTTAGGGCATGTTTTTTTTACAAGTTATGAATGCAGCCACTACTGGCATTTAGTCTTTTAGCAAGTCACTGCTGGATGCAGATGGAACATATACACCTGGCAACACTTAGTCCATGTATTTTATTTGACTTTATTTAGTTTTCTCTCACAAAACAAATTATGTCTCTGCAGTTGCTTTTACGGCTACGTCTGTCAGTGAGCCAAGATAAACATCTTAGCATTCCATATAGTAATAAACAGCACATTTGGACTTAAATATACGTAGTTCTTCAATTTAGTTCTTGTTGTGTGTTACTGTAATGCTAATCATGGCTTCATATTGATAATTTAACCTGGCTAAAAACTTTTGACAAGTTTTTAAAAACAGATTATCAACATATCAGTCATGTAATGGATTTTATGCCTGACAAACTATCATTGCTCACAATTACTCATATTATTTCTCTTTCCTCAGAGTTAATCAATGGGGATGATCCCAGGAGTTTCTCTTCTTCTGGTTGCAGCTGTGTCCCTCCTGACAAGTCCCAGTGTCCAGGGTGGAAAGATTCTGGTGTTCCCGGTGGATGGCAGCCACTGGGTTAACATGAACCTGCTGATCGAGAGCCTCCATGCCAGGGGTCATGAGGTCACTGTGGTCCGTACAGCCACTAGCTGGTACATTAAGGAAAGTGCACCACATTTCAGGTCCATTACTGTCACCTTACCGGAAGCCATTAACATAGAGGAGCAGGACTTCTTTGTTACCTTCCTAGTGAAGATGCTGGCAATACAGAAAGAGGGCGGATCTCCGATGGCCTTTGTGTCATTCTACTGGGAAATGCTTGGTGCACTGTCAAAAATTCATCAACAGGCAAGCCTGCTGGGGGTGGAAATGCTTGAAAACAAGACTCTGATGCAGAGTATTCGTGACACACAGTTTGACATGGTTCTTTTGGATCCAGGATTGCCTGTGGGTGTTCTTGTGGCCCATGAACTTGGGCTGCCAACTGTTTTTAATGTGAGATGGATCACCAGTGGAGAGGGCCATTTTGTCATAGCTCCATCGCCAACGTCATATGTTCCAACCTCCGGGTTGGCTGTACCAGATAAGATGACCTTTTGGCAAAGGGTCCAGAACACATTCCACTATGTCCTCAACACATG
Organism: Coranthus polyacanthus; assembly: GCA_037367275.1. Classification (NCBI taxonomy): domain Eukaryota; kingdom Metazoa; phylum Chordata; class Actinopteri; order Kurtiformes; family Apogonidae; genus Coranthus; species Coranthus polyacanthus. The sequence goes on from JAPQRN010000012.1 coordinate 10,945,706, forward strand.
CATTGACAAGTTTATTGTATGTCCCCACTATGATAGACTTGTAAACAGGTACTTTGGTTCAAAGGTGAGCTTCTACCATCTCCTGCAAGGAGCTGACATTTGGCTGATGAGAGTCGACTTTGTCTTTGAATTCCCAAGGCCCACAATGCCAAATGTTGTTTACATCGGTGGTTTTCAGTGTAAGCCTTCTGAGCCTTTATCATCAGAGCTTGAAGACTTCGTTCAAAGTTCTGGAGAACACGGATTCATCCTGATGTCCCTAGGTACACTGGTTAAAGGTTTGCCTAAAGAAATAACATCAGAAATTGCTGCTGCATTCGCCCAAATTCCTCAGAAGGTCATATGGAGGCATGCAGGTGAACGGCCTGACAATTTGGGCAACAACACCCTACTGGTGAAATGGCTGCCGCAGAACGACCTTCTGGGCCACCCAAAGATCAAAGCCTTTGTATCCCACGGGGGTACCAATGGAATTTATGAGTCAATTTACCACGGAGTGCCAATAGTAGGTGTACCGCTTCTGTTTGACCAGTTTGAGAACCTTTTGAGGTTGGAAGTACGAGGAGCTGCTAAGGTACTGGATGCAACAAAAGTTAGTACTGAGAATTTTCTAGAGGCAGTTCAAGAAGTTGTCAACAATCCTTCCTACAGAAACAACATGAAGCGTCTCTCTGATCTCCATCGGGACAAGCCAGTGCATCCACTGGACACTGCCATTTACTGGATTGAGTTTGTTATAAGGCACAAAGGAGCTTCACATTTACGCACAGAGTCTTATAAGATGCCCTGGTACTCATATTATTCTATAGATGTAATGTGCTTTTTGCTGGCAGTGTTGTTACTGCTGACAGCAACTGTTGTAGCATCCGTTCGGTTCCTATGCTTTCAACTGTGCAGGACGAGAAAACCAAAACAAGAGTAGTGACTGACTGCTCACTTGTGATTGTGATTAGAGGAAATCCTCTCAAACCACCTTAACATGCACCCGCACAGAAAAATGTGATTTATTTAATGATAAGGACAATACACATTTTTTTTTCAATTTGAAATGAATTGATCAATCAATCTGTCTGAACAACATTTCAACATGTACAGAAATTGCATTCTTTTATGGGTATTCAAAGTTAAGAATGAATGTTTAGCAATGTCAGTCATCATGACTTCAAGAAAAGCCAGTATATAATGTGGGTTACAGGAGTGTTAACGTGAAATAACAGATTTTACACATCATACATGCAGATACACATTTATTTTAGCATATTTAAAGTATGAAAAACAAGTTGGTCATATTATACGTTCATTTCACAAATCCATCTATAAGGTGTCTTGCAGGAGCCGTCCATCCATGACTGCAGGGCTTTTTCACTGGTATCTATGTGTCCACAGTCCTCTCCCAGTGGGTCATCTGATTTCCAGTCATCGGGTTCAGTTCCCATTCCTGGTCTGCTGAGCCAATATCTGTGAGAGAGAGTGGGAACATCCTTGTCAGGGCGTCATATCTCACAACAGAATTAAAACAGCTAAAAATGCAACTCTTGTACAGCTCATACAACTGGATGAACTGTATTTCGTGTGTGTGACACAGAGGCCTGCAGTCCAGAAATTTGGGTTGCGCGATTTGATGAAAAAGTCATATTACAATTATTTTGGCTTTGCTTTCTATATTATTTGAGTCTGTTTGGTTATCAAGAAAAATGCACAGATTACAGATGGATTTGACATTTGTATCTTTTCCTCAACTCAAACATACACACCTGAACTAGTATAAAACAATACAAAAACTTCATAATAATAATTTAAAAAATGTACCAACTTTCATTTTGTATGTTTTACACAGCACGACTTTCTGCTCAGTCGCTAAATCCAAAATATCACCATACACACAAATGCACAGGCTGACATTTGCAATTGTGATTTGTTTAATTGTGCAGCTCTTCCTGAAATGTATTAAACTACCCTGGACAACGTGGAAAAACGTATGACTGAACGATATTGAATCTTTGAGCAAAATTGGTCAGTTCCCATTGAAACAGAACTAGAACTGTGTTTGACAAACATGTCAGCATCAGTGCAGACTATCATAGTGTTCATGTTCTGTGACTTACCGTACATCTGAGGTGACTTGGCTCCCATCCACCCAGTGCCATTCACCCTCCTTCTCTGTGTCTGTCATCCCTATCCACAGCCTAGAGTTGGCCTGGACAACAGCCTGGCTGGTAGCAAAAATGAAATTCTACAAAGGAAAGAAATTTAATGAAACTGCTGATGCCAATGAGCGGTACATTTTTACATAAATATGCTGCAGTTGTCCTTCATTGAACATGCATTTGTACTAGAGATGTACTGTGAGTTTAAGTACAAAAAAAACCCCCCATCTTTTAAATCCTCACCTGTTCTTCTTCGCTGTTAATGACGAGAAGGTCGCCTCCTTGTGTCTGGCACCAAGCTCTGCTGGAGCTCCAAGTGAGCGTTCGAGATGAGAAATAGTAGCACTTGGTCTGAAACAGCGTCCAGGTATCGTGGCATTTTTTGCACCTCCTCTCTGTGGGAAAAAGTTACTCTTACTATGAAGTTTTAATTCAATCAGTTATGTCATAATTAAACATGAACATCACTAAACATAATGATAACAAACTTGTAACAAAATTTCCTCCTCTTTTGATTAGTATTGCATAAGTATTAGGAACTTAATCCTGATCCAAAAAGGCCAGTCTTCATGTTTTTCGAAGTGTGAAGCTAGAGGTTTGAGCTAAAAAAACAAAGAAAGTTGCATAAAACCTGGGGTTCTCAGGTTTTAGCCACAAAAAGACCTTCAGCATTCTCTACGAAAATTCAGAGGCAAAGTAATACAGCATTTTAACAGTTCAATCAGAGAATTACTGCTGTACCTTCTGTCTTCTGATTAACCACAGGGCAGTAAAGGTCTAAAGAGTGGTAGGCCTCTTTCACCGAATTCATATCTGCCACCATCTGCTCCATCTCCTCTCTGGTGCTTTGGTCTCGCTTGGCTGCATTGTGCCTCTCTTCTGTCAGCGTAGAGCTCAGGTTCTCGTGTTGTTCCTGAAGCTCTGCTGCTGTTTTGAGTTCTTCTTGAAAACCCTCATTGAGTTCCAAAAGTTTTTGATTGTTTTCCTTCGCTTTTAACAGCTCATCCCGCAGCAGCCTGTTTGCCTCGGACAGTCGTTGTTTCTCGTCATGCAGCTCGGTGCTGTAGGCGAACAGATCTGCAACGGTGTGAGACATGTTGACTTTCTCTTCTTCCTGCTCTGTGCTGTACTGGACCAGCTGCGCGTGCTGTTGTGTGACATTGGCAATTTGCTCCAGCAGCTTGGTGCTTTCCAAACTCATTTCAAAGTTCATCGACATCAGTTTGGCTACACTCCTGTTGAGCAGTTTGGTTTGTTCCTCCAGCCAGATGTTGTGCTCCTTCAAGAGTTCATTGTCCGTTTTCAGGTCATTGCTAATCGTAGTAACTGTGATGTAGCGCTCACTGATGTTCTGGTAGTTGAAGATGAGGTTATTCCCTTCTGGTTCGCTGTCTGTCTCATCTGCATCTAAAAGTTAAAGCAGCATACTTTTTTATGGCACAACACCGATCACTTATCTTTTAAAAGTAACGGCAGTATAAGTCATTATATATATATAGCATGAGTTTTAACATATCTTGTAAAGTAAAAATACTGCTTTTCTGTATTTTACTTCTAACGAAGGATGAGCTAACATTTTTCAATGTGGTAAATGCCCTGCGTAAAAATGCATTTCAGATTTCATTTAAATCCAGCCACAATTTTTTTGAGTCAGAAAAAATCAAGTGTGAATCTTCTGAAGCTGCTGACTTTTTAGTGCAAAACTCTTTGTGTTAAAGTCCTTTGCTGTGGAGGCACAAACTTCATACTAAAAGATTTAACTGTGGATTTGTCCCCCCGTAACTTACATTGGAATTGCTTTGCAAAGGGATTTTATTTCAGCCAGAACTGTTAAGCATATATGTGGTCATGTGACTATTGTCAAAAAATGTGAGCGTGTGCTTGAAGATAAAAAGTTAAAGATAGATATTTTTTGAGGAACTGCTGTGATGTTTACTTACACAAGACAGAAAGTGCCACGCAAATCACAAGTAGCAAAAAGCAGAGCGTTGACAGGCCAACCACCGGAGAGATGGGACGACAAATCACTGTTTTTCTGGCAGGGAAGCAGTCTGAAGCTAAAACAAAAAAAAACATGTTTAAATTTTGTAGAGATGAGTTTCATATTTTTATATTACAGAGAATAGATTAAGTAATTTGTTCATAATGTCCAGGTCACTTTAAAAACATGGTACTATTTGGTTATAAAGTTGTATTATTACTCACATAGGTCCTCATCCTGCTTGTTGGAAGACATTGCGATTGCTCCAGGTGTTTGATTATTAATCCATGGGAGCCACTGATGCCCAAACATTTCCCCTGCCCTGCACCTTTATAGAGAGACAAATACAGTAAGTTGTATCAGGATAGTTGCCACTTGAAACAACCTTTTGGAAAATGTTCCTCAAAGCATGGGCAGCTATTAAGCATAAAACCCCGTACATGCAAATAGTCTGTGTGAGTTCAAGATACATTAGGAAACAGAAAGAAACTGCAGAAACCCAACATATTCAGAATCAAGCCACACATCTTCAGTCACTATCGAATATTGTGCCTCCACACGTCAAAGAGAGAAACTACAGAGAAGAGGCTTTTCAGTCTTAACTACAAAGGTGTCTGTGTGGTTTCCTGTTACGCATCATCAAGGACCACAATATGTCTAGCACTACAGATGTGAGCCTAATTTGAAGGAAAATGTCCTACGAATGAGTGCGTGTAACGCATATAAAACCTTGACCACGTGATGATAACAGGACTTACCTCACTTAATGTCGCTCCGACTGCGTGGTCTAAAAGAAATTCCCTTTGTCCCTGGAAAACTAAACTATCCTTAAAGCCTTAGATTGCTGTTTGGTAGGAGAAGTAACAGGACTGTTGTGAAAAGCTGCGCTCGGCTCATTTAAAGCTCTCTTACCCCCTGTTGTTTTGTCTCAGATACAGAAGTGGAGAGACTCTCATGGCTGATTCTGTTTGATGTTACCTTATCTCTCACTTAACAATAGTCACTGATGACACTGTGTGGCATTGTTTGGCTTTGTAGCATCAAACGTAACAGCCACTGTGTGGTTAAATCATCAACATATTTTATTGCTTTTAGTGGATGTTTAATCAGGCAAACAAACGCTCTTGATAAATACAAAATACATTTAAATCGTATCCATTTCTAGGCTATGGTTTGTGTTCAGGTACCTCTTGTATATACTGTATACAAGCACTAATGTGTTTTTCTTTTGTACCACTAGGAGGCAATACAACGCAGTTTGCTACATTTTAAGTTAGAGTTACAGTACTGTATCTCTACCATGCTTTAGACACAATATTATATAAATGTGTAGACAAAAATAAAGCTACGGGAATGTCCAAAAAGGAAGTTCTTCATATTCTGAATGTTCTGCAATTAATGGTATGATTTTGTGGTTTTTATGTGTGCTAAACACGCTCATTGTCAGCAGGATATCTTGTGACAACAGTCAGTGCAGCAGAGGCTTGAAGATAAGAGAAACAATGCTTTTTCACAGCAGGGAAAATCAGCCATGGGAACTTAGAGAGCTGAGCTCAAACACAATGCCACTAACGCGGTATGTGTGAAAGGAAATGTAACCCATCATTGTTTCAACCGCCACCATCTCCTGTCTGTTTATCAATACATCTCAAACCAGTCCCATTATACTGTATTCATTTATGGATATCTGCTGAAGCACTACCTTCAGAATGAATGTGCTGGATATATATTGTCATGGTTTAAAAATCCGAATAACCTTGTGATATTTCCAGTTATTAATGACTTATAAAGCTGCATTCAATCTGGTAAAGATGTGTTCAGTCAGAGAAAGCTGAACAAGTGATGGCTATTACTAAACAATCTATAAATGGCCAGCTATGTATAATCATACTTCGTACTAAGTTTTCCAGCACACTTGTATGTTGTACGTCTGCAAAAGAGAAACTGGTTTTACATTGAGTAGACCTGGGTGAAGCAATAAACCTTGATTTATGGGTTTGCATGTGTGTGTGTGTGTGTGTGTGTCTGTGTGTGGGTGTTTAGGGCTCATTCCAGTGCATACAGAGGACAATCCATGATCTGCTTTTCTTATCTTAAGCGTCCTTAACTCAGCAAGTACCAGAGTCAGTCCTTTGTTTCTCTCTCTCTCTCGCACACACACACGCACACACACGCACACACACGCACGCACACACACACACAACCTTTTCTTAGAAAATTCACACCACGTCGTGCCAGGAATCAAAATGCTCTTTTCAGGCTTTCTATTTGCAACTGTAAACCACCATGCAATGCATGCTCATAGATCATATATGTTCTGATGTTGCTGCAAAAGATTCACACAACTTAAAATAAAAGCCACATTTATAACCAATTCACATAAAAAAAAAAACCAGCATGAAACATAAACTAAGCACATAAAAAACGCTTTGAGCAGTATGGCATAACAAAAACCTTCTCCGCCCGCAAAAGATGCTTGTGATCGTAATAAACAGAAGTAAATGAACTTACAAAATGTTACATCACCAATCACATTTTCAAAATATTTTCACTTCTGCAGTCATTCAAGCTTTCAGTTACGGTCATGACAACTGTGTCAAAGAAAACTGCACAACACAACAAATGACAGAATAACAGTAATTCACTGTATCGTTTCATTTCAGCTTTGCTGCAGTGATCAACTCAGTCAAAAGTGTATCTCAACTACTATCATAATTGTGGATTTATTGGACTCATTGCAGTCAAAAGTATGAGAGTCGGGCATGAAAACTTATTGTTGAGCTTGGAAATGGTCTGTTAGGAGACTGGCAAAGCTCAAGGCAACCTAAGAGCCAGAAAGGTGGTAAAAATGGCTGCTTTATAAACTTATATAGAGGAAAAATAGAGCTACTTATGGAAAAACAATTACAGACTTAAGCCCTGGACTTGCTGCTTTACTACTGAAAATGAAATGCAGTGTGCAGATGTTCATTTGTTCAATTAGCTTCTGTCCAGTACAATGGGGAGAAATTCTTCCATACATTTTTCCATGTAATTTAGATGTAACAAAGTTAAAATGTTTTGCTTCGTATTTCAAAAGTAAACCTAAAGCTTATTTCACTCAAACACTGTATATTTTGACTAAAAACATTTGAAACACACAAAAAAAAACAGCTCACTGAATCATATACAGCCTTGTAAATTGAGCTCTTTAAAATAGAACATTTGAATTTATTTATTAATTAATTGCTTACGCCAATATATATTTAGGAAGTACAGTAAGTATTCTAATACATTTTGCATTTTCTTTTCACTCTGCAGCAGTATATTTCTATCAGTTCTAAAACGGTACTGTGATATATCGGGTCTATAGTGTGACGGCGTTGGTGGAGCACGGGAGCCTCTTCTCAGTCCTGCTCTTTGCTTTTCCGAACCACCAGATAGACCAGGACCGGGATGAGGCTGACGGGGATGAGAGTGAGGGTGAGCACCAGCCCCTGAGGCGCATCCACAAGTACAAGCTCTTCCTTCGAACAGTTTTGGAAATAGTGAGAGTGGATTTCAAGGAAGAACTCTTGGATCTTTTGGTTTGGATAAAAGCACCCAAGTATATTGGACAACCTCTCCAAGCATATTGTCATGTCATTGTACGGTCTGCAATAGATAGAAAAACTCAGGTTAATAATAATGGCCAGTAATATCTGTTAAATAGTTTAATTGCTTTACTTATTATTAAGTGTTTACAAAAGCCTGTATAGAAATATACACTATGTGGCCAAAAGTCTGAGGACAATTCCTTATAGCGGAACATGTCATTCCAAATCTCAGGAATGCTGTTGCTGCTGTTTAAGTCCCATCATTCCTGGTCTTTCTCAGGGGCACACTGTTGTCATTACAAGCTGCAGCACTTCCCTAGAATTAAACATATTAAGCCTAAAAAAAAAAAAAACAGCTGCACACCAACGCTACAAAAAAGTGCTTGATGTTTGGTTTAGTCTAATATTACCATGAAATTAAACAGAAACAAATAGTTTTGCATTTTACAGCCCTGATTCAAGGTTATTACACAGAAACTACCACTAGCACGTTTCCATGTAACAAGTCACGGCGTCAAACACATGTAACATAAGGGAAGATGAAGTTCAGCATTATAATGAGGTAATTACCATTTGTATTCCCAAGAAATTTCTTCGGTCGTTGCTGGAGTTATTACCATGTCATTACAGAGCTGTGATGTAAAGTGCTACCTTATTATTAAATTAGAAGCACGTTTAAGCGTAATTGTTCCTTTAAAATTCGTTAAAAATATAATTTATTCATACAGTTTAAGTGTTATTGGAGTGGATCTGTCTACTTTGTGTTGGATCTTTTTCAGCTGTTTCCCTATAGGCTGCTGTGATGACAACCACAAAACACAACAGGAACCCTAACACAAACAAAATTAAATCAAGGACATAAACAACACATAAAAGCAAAGCATGCTCCACGTTATCTGAACGAGTTCTTGGATATGCTCACACACTTACTCATGTTTTAGCCATTACTTTAAATTAATCTTAAATACACAATACGTCGTCTGTTGACTGTTGGCCGACTGCTCCATGTGTGAGCTGCTCTCACTGAAAAAGCTGACCTCCTCATAGGTATTACACAATCCCCTGTTGCCACAGATCTAGCGTGTCTACCGTCATTTGTTTTCTGCTTTATAAAAGTACTAAGGGAGGGAGGAAGTGAGGAGGAAATGAAATATCCTACACACAGGATAAGCATCAAACGTCAAATAAATAATGATGCAATAAAGTTGTGTGTCTTACCTGATGATATCTTCCAGGACACACCAGTTTTCTCTGCTTATAGCCAGCATCTCCTCATAAAACTGTGCACCACAATACACATGACTGCCTTCAACCAGCACTTTCTCTTGGCAGTGACCGAGGAACTCATTTTCCAATTCCTGAAACTTTTCTGCAAAAGAATGAGAAAATATTTGACATAGTTCAACCAAAGGGCTCACACAAATATCAGCCAAGGTACATAACAGCAAAGGTTATTACACTATTCTAAATGTTTGGGTTTTTTTATATGTCTTTTTACTTCTTACGCTTTACAGATAAGTCATCTCAAGTGACATTTCGAGCAGGAGTTCAGTCAGTGTATGTTTTCCATAAAGTGAAAGTAGATTGTTAACTTACCACGAACTTGGTGTTTAACATAAGGGACTACTTGAAAACAGGAAGTTTAGATCTTCCGATCTAAAGAGAGGACAGTTCCTTACGTAGAAGTAGAAAGACTCACCATCATCCTCTGTGATAACAGTTTGGTTGTTGTGCTCTTCTAGTTCCTCTTTAATTTCACTCAGCTCGTCTTTACTGAGACTTGCATTGCCTGCGTTAATTGTACCTGTAGACATAAGATGTATTTATTAGAGAACATTTCTTATTGCGCAGTGATTGCATGATGCTCCTTCTATGCTTACACAAATATGAGTATTCAAAAACAAAATTAAAAAAAGCGTCTCACTGTTTTCCTCGGCGGATACACTGAATGTTTGGTTGTCAAGCTGAAACCTTAGTTTCTGTTCAACTTTGCTCAACTCGTCTGTAACGTTGGCTGTTTGTGACTCCACAATACCTGCAAACACGGATTGAATGAAAACGTTTTGTCACTCAGCATCACGTTACTTTTTAAAGAGCCTCTCAAACCTGAGCCCAAAATAAAACTTTCCACGACTCCAGTTCTTCCATCGATGGCTCACACAGGGAAGACAATAGGCGCTCATGAAATCATGCTGCAAACCCACAAAACAGGAAATACCAAGAAAAAAAAAAAAAAGTCTTATCTCCCGCAAATAAAAAAAAAATAAATAAAAAAAAAACCAAGAGTGTGTTTGAAAAATGTCCGGAACATACCTAAGACGAGAAGAGGGCAGAGCAGGTACAGGCCCATCGTGGACGGCGACGAGGTGAGCGACACTAACCTCTGAGGCCGATCAGTGACCTGAGGTGCCACCAAGAGGCTTAAGGTCTGAATGCTGAGATTTGAGAGAGGGGTTAAAGAACAAGCCCCACCCTTATTTTTTTCTTGGCACTGCTGATGTGCATTCAGATGAACTGATGAACATGTGTTGCCAAATGTGTTGCACAGCGATACGTGCTTGATGAACGGATGATGAGGTGAGAAAAGGAAACATTTCTGATGTTATATGACCATGTAAAGTCAGAGGGAATAAAGACTGCACACCTAGAAAATGAGAACTCTTATCTCGTGTTTTATTTTGTTCTTTACTCTTTTTTTTGTGTGTATTCAGTGTGTATTCATTTAATTTCCACCTAATTAAAATACAGAAAGTAGACCTGTCAAAAATGCCAAAACAGTCTTAAATAAAAATGATTATTTACTCATTTCACCAGTTGTTAATTGTAACTTGTCTGGTTTGTTGCTGGATTGACACAATCAGTCAGATAGTCACTTTTCAAAAATAGATTTCAAAACTGAGCTCTTTAAAGTATTCTTTCGTTCCAGCTGTTGCAAAACCAGCAACGTGTTTGTTTAAACTGCCTGTGTTCACTTGACGAAATGCTTAAGTGATTAAGTAAGAAAAATGATTAAACGAGAAACTAATGTTGCAGCCCTGCACCACCGGCATTTTCAAATCCACGTTTATGAGTGTAAAGTAGGATTCCATCTGCACGCAGTAAATAAGAGGAAGCGTCGGTATGTCCTCACATTCTCTTGTAGCTAATTTGTATAAACACAGAGCCCGCACACTCCTGTATAATAACACAGTGATATATATCGCCTAATTGGAAGTGTGTGTGTGTTCAAATACCTTGGTGGTCAGTGGAAATGCGCTTGTAGGGCAGCGCTGTCGGGTTTCCTGCTCCTCCTTGGAAAGCTCTTAATGGATTTCCTCACTCATTTAGTGGCTGTGATGACATTTCGCCTCGACAGAGACAAGTCTGCCGCTGGAATCAGGAAGCTGGGGCACAGTGAAAGATAGGCAGACTCCTTTAAAATACACAAACAAAATGACCTCAAATTAAGCTCTGACATGTTCACAGTGCTGTGTGTGGCAGTAATACTGGCAAGAATTGACATATACATATATTGGCATGTACACCAACAACCAAAACTGCCCAAAACATTTTTTTTGGATTGACTTTGGTCTGTGTTTTAGTTGCGTCAAAAGAGTTTGACACACACACACATTGCTGTGTGCGTGTTTTTTTAATGTGCAGGATGTCTACACCTGAGCCCATGGAGACGGGAAACTGTGTTTTGACGTTCCAGGGTTTGCTTTTGAAAGATATTTTTTAGGAACAGGAAGTACAGACTTGTTTGTGGATAAAAGGCATATAAAACATTGTATGACAGGATGTGGAGTCGGTGTCTCCCTTGCCATTAACGTGGCTCATGTTTCTACACAAAACCAAAAACACCATAAAAAAATTAAAAATAAATAAACAATACATACAATTTTATACAGAATATCTTACAACAGATGGTTTCATTTTAATGCATCTTCAAATGAGATATAGATTTGAAAGTGCGTGAATTTCCAACCAAGTGTTTATACAGGTAGATTCCTTTTACCACTGGAAGCTAAATGATTCATGACACTCGTTGAAGTTACAGAAACTAACACACACTCGTAACATGCCCACGCGTCAAGTTAACCACTGCAAACTATTCCACAAAGAAACCTTCACAGGGCTTTCACTGGCTCCTGCAAATCAGCCGTATGTCAGCATTAATAAGACGGGATAGTGTCAAGAGGCAAATAAAGGCAAGAAATGTGAAAGAAAAGACAGCAAAAAGAAAGAACTAAAATTAAGTGCAAAAATATGTATTCTTTTTATTAATATCGCACACATCACTTCCTCTAATGGTATTTGTGTTAAGTGTAAAAAGCTGGCATTATTATGGACATTTTCATAGAAAACAGTAGATTTTTAAACAAGGACGAATCCAAGCAACTCTACTCATGTCATTCCGCTCGCATGTTTACTGCTGTACAGAAAAAAAACTATTAAAGATGTAAAATATGTATTCATACTGAAAGCTGTCCTGGTCTTTTTGTCAGTAAATGAGCTTTGCTAGTGCTGAAATTACTGTTATCTCTATAACTGGTTTCACTTTGCCCTCCAGTGGTTAAAATGAGTAGAGTGTTGGACATTCACTCGGGTTAAAGGCGTTTTGTCACTACGCTGCGAAACTTAGTTCAAAATAATTCGGTTGCCCACTCGCTGTGACCCGAAACGACGCGGTTTGTTTCTTTTCGCACCATGTCGGCTCCCATCCACATTTTCTTGTTTCAAAACTACACAGCAAGAAGATCGAATTCATCATGTTAAATATTTAAAACCTGTTGTCTGAAATATGTATTTTTCACATCACACACACATTCACTTATACATTTAGAAAAACCCTTCATACAAAACCATCAGCCAGTCTCGTTAATGGTGTTTTGAACTGGTAGATCTTCACAGACTGACGTGAGCAGAAAATAAGATCATTTGAAAAAAAAAATGCATATTGTTTCTTTTTGTTTGTTTTTGTTTTCATACTTTCTTTCATGTTATACAGTTTAATTATTATTATTTTAATATTTATTTACTCATTAAAGTCACCAGGTGTTACTGCAGTTCGCGTTATTAAAATTGCAGGGGCAATAAATGTGTTTTTTTATAATAGCATTATTTATGACAATAATAACAAGACACTTAAATAGAAAATAGAAAGTAAAAATCGACTTAAAAAAAAATACAACACATAAATATACTGTAAGTGATTAGAATGAATTTATGCTACAAAGAGCCACAATCAATTAAAGGCAACTTTATACTGAAAAGTCGGTTTCCCATAAATAAATAAATGAATCAGACTTTACAAATGTAAAAGTTTAAAGTTAATGCTGTCAGAAACAGCGTATACAACATTTATACCCGCTGATGGGTTAATAATAATACATAAAAGTCATTCTTATTGATTCATTACATGGTGAATGATATTCGTTGTGGTTTATTAACTCTTATAAAAACATGCACCTTCTGAAATAATTAAAAGTTATCATTACTTAAAATCAGATTGTGACTTCATAGTTGTATTGTTATTATTACTATAGGAAATTTGTTATGTAGTAAGAAGTTATAATTAAAATAGAAATGCTCAAAGTAAGGCCGACAAGTGGATTGTTGTATTATTACACTTGTGTTTATTATCTTCTCATACACCAGCCTCACAGGGTGTCAACAACGCATATCTGTCGGCGACCGCTTGAAAGTGTTGCACAAACCGTTTAAAAAAAAAAAAAATGCATGTATATGTACTATGACCTTTAAATTGTAGAAAGGTTGGGTAACTCAACAGGAGCAATTTTGCCAAACACGTGAAGTGTTACCAGGTCGAACAGAAGATCACCACTTTCACACCTTTTGCATTAACCACAAATACAAACAAGTAACGAGGGGTTGGCACCATGCGGAAGAAATCAACCACACAGCTGTCAACATCTGAGTTCAGCTGTCAATATGAAAAACAGTTCCCATCAACAAAAGCTATTCTCAATAACATGATACATGTTTCTCATAAACCGGTATCAACGTCTGTAAACTTTGCGGTTTGGAGTGATTAGACCACAGTCTGCAGAGTGACAGAGGTCACACACAAGCACGTGTTCCCAAGCTGAGGTCCAGGAGAGGTGCCAGGTGTCTACAGGCATCGGTTTTATCTTCACCTACTCCTTCATTGGCCTTTTTCCAGCAGCTAATATGGCTGGAATTTTATGAATCTGATGGTGTTGTTGTTAAGACCTCCTAAACCGAGACCAAGACCAGAGTGCATCGAGAACTAAGACAAGACCAAGATATTGGAGGGTCAAAACTGAGACTGGTGACAGGTCTTTGCTTCCTCACTCACACCAGTGAAGAAAAATGACAGCTACCAAGTGTCAAAGGGACATGTGAAAGGTTGTTTGGGAACAACTAGGTTGGACCTGCACTCCACAAACGGTCATATAACCTCAGAAGAAGTCAGACAAAGGTTGTGAACTTGTTTTGACACTACTCAGCAGTCACACCCAGATGTGTTTTGCCTTCACTTTGCCTGTTAACCCACAGCTTGTAGCAAAGAAATAATTATCCCCGTAGGGAAATTCAACCTCTGCATTTAACCCATCCTAGTACACACAAGGAGCAGTAGGCTGCCACTGAAGGCGCCACGGGACCAACTCTAGATCTAAGCCAGTGCCTCGGTCAAGGGCACTGACAGGAGAACTAACCTAGCATGCATGTTTTTGAACCAGAGGACCCAGAGGAACCCCGCATGGCCCGGGGAAAACATGCAAACTCCACACAGAAAGGCTTTGGTTCAACCTGGGATCGAACTCGGGAAACTTCTTGCTCTTGAATTTGAGGCTAATTTGATGAAGAAAAAATTGCCAAAGTGAAATCTATATAATAATTTTTTTACGATAACTATAAAATATATGTGGTATATATGTGTGATAGTTACTTTGCATCAGTGTGATTTCATTTTTGTTGATTAATAAAGACAGATTAGAAGCTATCTGCATGATCAGTTTCAGAAATATTCCAGCCCTGTCGATGCAGTATCATCTGCTGACATCTGACTGAGGTGTTGAGAAACAAACAACCAAAAGGGGGTAAGGCAAGGTCAGCAAAACACAGGGCTGGTTTCATTGGCTGGGGGTGGTTATGGTTTAGACCAGAGGCATATTTACGGTGTGCCAGCTCCTCAAATCCTTCTAACACACAGACAGAGAAGTCAGGAGATGTTGGTCACCCCAAATACCACAGGTAAGGTCACTTAAGAAAGTTTGAGTAGTTCTGAAATGGAAATGAAATTTCAAAAGTCTGATATATTGGATAGGAGCGTGTCTAAAGTAACATTAATTAATAATGTTATAAAAAAAAAAGACCTGTACTAAGTCATTTAAATCATGGTTTGAGTACTTTGCTGATTATTTTCATAGAAACTAACTGGAAGATTCTCGGTTCATCACAGCATATGACTCATAATCATACAATTTATTTTTATAGGAGTCATTTCAGCTGCCTCAACACTACGGCTACAGATTCTCTTTAACGGGAGAATCTCGTTCCCCACTTGAAATGCCAAGTCATTTAATTTATTTTTGCCATCACTGTGCCACTTTGCTATCTATGAATGATCAATTGACAGACCGTGAATGTGTTCCTGTTTATTTTACTTCAACAGCTACAGTAAAAGAAGAACTTACCGATTGCATGTGACACTCATAAAGTAAAGTTGCCCACGGGTTCCCACATGGTAACATCTGACAGAAG